>CM061914.1:181194487-181570592 GCA_031002005.1 Vandiemenella viatica | reverse complement strand
ACAAGTATGTCTTGCTGTAAAATTCCTATGTGAACATTTTATCTGCGAAATGTTTGCACGGGCTATGATCGCATTCCCGCTAGATAGCAGCACCACATATCTTGTGTGTTTTGCTCAGCTTAATTGTATTTCCGATGAGGTCTATGACAGTTCTGCTTCCGGGAAGGAATTGCTTCAGGTATTTACGTCAAAGCAGAGGGCTATAGGGTAGCATACATCAGGTGAAATGAGAAATATATTACTAAACATCAGCCAGCCGGTTCTTCTTTGAACTTACACTCCTGGAAATTGAAATAAGAACACATTGACGCCGGTGTGTAAGACCCACCATACTTGCTCCAGACACTATGAGAGGGCTGTACAAGCAATGATCAAACGCACGGCACAGCGGACACACCAGGAACAGCAGTGTTGGCTGTCGAGGGGCGCTAGCTGCGCAGCGGTTGGGTACCGCCGCAGTCAGTGTCAGCCAGTTTGCTGTGGCATACGGAGCTCCATCTCAGTTTTTAACACTGGTAGCATGCCGCGATAGCATGTACGTGAACCGTATGTGCAGTTGACGGACTTTGAGCGTGGGCGTATAGTGGGCATGCGGGAGGCCGGGTGGATGTACCGCCGAATTGCTCAACATGTGGGGCGCGAGGTCTCCACAGTACATCGATGTTGTCGCCAGTGGTCGGCGGAAGGTGCACGTGCCCGTCGACCTGGGTCCGGACAGCAGCGACGCACGGACGCACGCCAAGACCGTCGCATCCTACGCAGTGCCGTAGGGGACCGCACCGCCACTTCCCGGCAAATTAGGGACACTGTTGCTCCTGGGGTATCAGAGAGGACCATTCGCAACCGTCTCCATGAAGCTGGGCTACGGTCCCGCGCACCGTTAGGTCGTCTTCCGCTCACGCCCCAACATCGTGCAGCCCGCCTCCAGTGGTGTCGCGACAGGCGTGTATGGAGGGACGAATGGAGACGTGTCGTCTTCAGTGATGAGAGTCGCTTCTGCCTTGGTGCCAATGATGGTCGTATGCGTGTTTGGCGCCGTGCAGGTGAGCGCCACAATCAGGACTGCATACGACCGAGGCACACAGGGCCAACACCCGGCATCATGATGTGCGGAGCGATCTCCTACACTGGCTGTACACCTCTGGTGATCGTCGAGGGGACACTGAACAGTGCACGGTACATTCAAACCGTCATCGAACCCATCGTTCTACCATTCCTAGACCGGCAAGGGAACATGCTGTTCCAACAGGACAATGCACGTTCACATGTATCCCGTGCCACCCAACGTGCTCTAGAAGGTGTAAGTCAACTACCCTGGCCAGCGAGATCTCCGGATCTGTCCCCCATTGAGCATGTTTGGGATTGGATGAAACGTCGTCTCACGCGGTCTGCACGTCCAGCACGAACGCTGGTCCAGCTGAGGCGCCAGGTGGAAATGGCTTGGCATGCCGTTCCACAGGACTACATCCGGCACCTCTACGATCGTCTCCATGGGAGAATTGCAGCCTGCATTGCTGCGAAAGGAGGATATACACGGTACTAGTGCCGACATTGTGCATGCTCTGTTGCCTGTGTCTATGTGCCTATGGTTCTGTCTGTGTGATCATGTGTTGTATCTGACCCCAGGAATGTGTATATAAAGTTTCCCATTCCTGGGACAATGAATTCACGGTGTTCTTATTTCAATTTCCAGGAGTGTACAATAAAACCACCAACCTCTCTATTCGCCGTATTCTATTCGCACGGCTCATCTAGTAACTTTTTTTTTTTTTTTTTTGTCAGTCGTCATTCTTTCGGCTGGTTTGATGCAATCCTCCATCTCTTCCTATCTCTGTCTTCCTCTACAGTTCTTTCCTACGACTGTTCCCTCCGCCAGCAATAAGTGTAAAAGTTTTGATGAATGGATGTTTGGGTTGTTACTCAGTCACGCCCTAGTGGCTCAACTGATTTGGATGAAATTTGAAACGGAGTTAACAATATAGTCTTTATGAGAATATAGGATAATTTTCATACCACATATACGAATGTTAGTCTAGGCGTCGAACGAGAATGCGAACAGAACAAGCAAATAAACAGAAGACCAACGAAATCAAAGACTAGAAGTCTGGAATGCGACTGCAACAAGTGAATAAAACACAAAAAGAAGGAAACCAGCTTTATGTAATAGAGAACGAGCCATTTGGTTCTGTGGAAACTCACGTCCGCAACCAAATGGCTCGTTCTCTATTATGTAAAGAAGGTTAATACCGAAATATTGTGTTTCTGTGTCCGCCGTATGTGTTTTCTCTCGTCGCAGCCGTCAACTTTAGTATGTGGTGGGTTAATTTCCCTTTTACTATTACTATTACTCCGCGATTCACTAAAAGTGTGTGGCGGAGGGTGCATTGCACCTATCCGGGAAGGTAATGATTTGGAAGGGATATACGGGAAATGGCAGGAGGCGCCCATGGGCTATTGTGAGGAACCATCTCAGCATTCGCATGGAGCGATCTAGGGAAACCATGGAAAACCCAGATCAGGATGGCCGGAGTGCTTTATCGAAAGCTACTCCTGTAGGATTTTATGTTTAGTCGCCTGGTAAATCCTTTCTTTTCCACTCCCTAATCACTCGTGGAAAAAATGAGTACAGAAATGAATCGGTTCTGGCTCTGATTTCTTTTATCTTATTTTCGCGGTCATTCCGGGATTTGAATGTTGCTGGTAGCAATATTTGTTTACTGTCATTCCCTTTTACTTCATTATTCAAATTTCTGTTATGTATGGATTTCTGCAAACTCATTAAATTTCACCGATTTTTTTCACTCACTCAGTAATGCTCATTAAAACACTGAACTACTTCCTGAAGTCATCCAAAGCTGGACCCAAGCTCTCAAACAGTCTCGACACTTGGACCTATTTTCGCAATAATTGTTTTAGTGGAATATTCTTTTGTTGTACTTCTCTAATTCCCTTCAAACTCGACAGATTAAACAGAGGAGAAGTTCATATTTCAGCCGGATCAAGTAGCACCATCATGATATGTGATTCTAAAAACACATTCTTTGTTACTAAACACTGATATTTCGTCAAAAAAAAAATAATATTATTTTAGACGCGCAATGCTCTTTTGGTTTAAATCGACAATTTACAAGGGCAGACCCTGGAAAAAGTAGTCATTGACCTACTGAAGCTGTCTAACAACTGTGAAACTGTTCTAGACCCACGACCATACTCAGGAAAAAAGGTAATTGGTTTGCACGTAGTTCTAAATACGCCTTCAAGTCAAGAAGAGATGTTCAGCCAGAGGGGGTGTTACAGTCTTACTGCGGGAGAATCGCGTCTGAACCGAAGTGTAACATTCCTGCAGAACCTTCCAGTCATTATGAATTGAGGTGAGAAGCCTGTCTGTATGTTTTCCGTTCCCTTCGCGCTGCAAATAAACATTGTCTTTGGCAGCGGGCCAAAGAGGTGGCTGGAGGGAACAGCTGGCGACCTTTATGTAACCAACTGGTCTCTCGCGACATCGAAATATATGGTACACTCCGCGAAACATTCACTACAGGCAGTTCCAGTGCCCACTGGTTGCAACCGATAATCTCTTCACCTTTACTCAATAGGCCGGTCTGAGAAGTTCTCGGCCTTACTCTGCAGACTGTAAAGTAAGGTCACCGTCAGCTCACGATAGGATTCGTGGTGGCAGAGCTCCGTATTGCCTTCCTTGGCTTACGGTACTTCACGTGGTTGGCACTACTCTCCTGACGTATTTAACTTCCCCGGGATTTTACTCCCCGGTTCTCAACTGACGGAACCGATCGTGGTGGGTGAGTGGTAACGCTCTGGCCTCACATTCGGGAGGACGTGGGATCGAATCCCCGTTCAACCATCCAGAATTTCGGTTTTTCATGGTTTCCCCAAATCACTCCAGGCGAATCTTCGTCTTCTTCTTCTAGTGTCAATTACAGCATCAAATATGTGGTAGTTTTTCTGCCAATGCGATGGCATTGTCAGTGGCTGATTGGAGGTCAAATTGAGATACATTTATTCCAATTTGTGGTCAAGACAGCAGATGTTGCATGGTTTCTCTCTCCCCGCACGAATATGTGGTACTGGCTGTTCTCCCAGGTATCCCCAAGTGGCAAGAGTATCTCTGCAGCGACCAACTCCAACTCGAAGCCTGTTTAGCGACTTCCATATGGGCCATGGTTGTTCAGACCCAGGTGGTAGACCTTCTTTTGGCTTGCTCCACTCGAACCCTTATGTAATCTCTACTCCCAAGTCAGTATTCTTTCATTGCTTGGAGCTCCAGTTGGTGGCTTTGAAGTTCGCATGAAGCTTGAACGGGGCTTAAGTCTCGATGGCGCTGGTGTATAGCCATGTATAGGGTGTCGGGCGTCTTCGTTCACTTTAAGCCTTGCCACGCTGGTGGCAACTTCCCGGCGTATGTCTCCAGGGGCGATGCCAGTTAGTATCTCCACTTTGCTCACAGGCGATGGTCTGAGGCAACCCGTGATGAGCCGGATGTTCTGTGGAACGGAACGTATACCGTCTTAGCATGACTTGATTTTTTCTACGCAGGACACGCATACTCTGCTGCGGAGTAGATAATGCTAAGGCAGAGGTGCGGATGACTCTTGGGTTAGCTTCCCAGCTAGATCCGGTCAACTTGCTTAAATGTTGTTGCATGCTGATACCTTCATCTTGGCATTGCGACAGTGGCTTTTAAAAGTGAGACCTCTATCAAGAGTTACGCCCAGGTATTTTGGATTTTCAATGTGCAACAGAGTTGATCCATTCCAGGTCACATTCAGCTTTCACTTAGCGCATTTACAGCATGATGCTTCCTACTAAATGCCACGGCCGGATTCCCTGTCCCAGTCATTACCACCTCTAGTGAACTCGACGTCGACAACGGGTAAAGCCAGAAGGAGGGAAAAATCAACGGACCGAATTCTCAGTGGGTCTTAGTAGACGTCCATCTTGACGATAAATACTCAGCGGGATCACAGGTCGAACCCTGATCCCCCAGGCGGTGTTCAGCCAAGCTGCCCGCCTGCTCTATACACTGCAGAAATACATATGTAAGTTGCAGAATGTTGCGAGAAAGTTTTATTTCTCCGCAGAGAACTGTGATTTGGATTGACAACTAATATAAAAAAAAATCATATTTATCTTTGGAAAAAGGAAGTAAAAATTATATGAAAGCAACAAAGTATCTTTAAATTTAGACATTTGTTGTGCTTATCGAGCTAGTTAATGATTTTTGGTTTCCTGTCAAAGTGTTAAAACTAGTACAATACCTTCTTCTTCAATGTAATCTTGGCGGATTCGCTGCCGGATTGAATGTGCGAAAGACGAGCTTTCGGCGACGAACTCTGTCGCCATCTTCAGGCCTGGTGCTCACGCTTGCAGTTCTGGTCGTCACAGCGTGAGCACCAAGCCTGAAGATGGCGGCAGAGTTCGTCGCCGAAAGCTCGTCTTTCGTCCACACATCCCGTCAACGAACCCGCGGAGATTATATGGCAGCGACACGCCGGGAAAACCTTCGTTCACACACCTTCTTCTTGTTTTGACTTTGGTCTACTTTGGACCAATGGTAGCAATTGGTTTACTGGTTCGTCTTTTCTTCTCCTCCCATTCTTTCAGTGAGGTTAGTGCAATGATTTTTTTGTCTAAAACTTTTTGAGTTGCTTTACAGGATAGTGCAAATCGCAAGGTTATATGTATAATTTTTTTTTTAATAATGTGCTTTGAAATCAGGGAGGTATTTTAATTAAAATTCAGTGAGGTGCAGCTTGCATGTGTTCGTGTTGAGAAGTGGGCCTTTCTCGTGGAGATGTTATTACTGTACGTGATTCTTCGGGAGCTGATCTGGTGAGTGCGGTACCTTGTATGTTGGCGGGGGTGAGGAAGGGCACCCCCAGGCGGGCCAGCAGGTGTTCCGAGAACCAGAGCAGCAGCTCCTGGCCTGCGGAGAGCTGTCGCAGAGTCTGCACGGAGAGGGCTCCCTCCGGAGAGACCACCAGGAGGGCTGTGGCGGCCTGGCAGTCGGGAGACAGGCGACAGCAGGCGGCGACGGAGGCGGCGCAGCGGCCAGCAGGCGGCACCAGGGCCGCGCCGCAGTGCGACACCTGGCACATCGACAACATGTAGTACCTTCCAGTAGTAGTGAGTAAACGGAAGTCGCTTTCTGAGCTACGACAGCGATGAGTAAGGTAGGAACACTACACGTCTGTTTCAGCTATCTCATAATTCAAACCAAGGCCATAGAGCTATAAGAACTATTTGTGGAGCAAGCCCACAGACGTCGTGCAGAAATCTACTTAAAGACCTGGGTGTACTAACAATGCCAGCACAGTATGTATACTCCGTACTATCATTTGTAGTGGAAAATCCTGAACACTTCAATCTTAATGCTGACATACATAGCCATATTACTAGGAATAAATATAATATTCACAAGGATTACAAATCACTGTCAATTGTACAGAAAGGGTTAACATTTACTGGAGCTTCCTTATTCAATGTATTACCGACAGAAATTAAATGTTATCTACAAAAACCCAACTATTTTAAGTCCAAAATGAAAGAGTTTCTGCTTCAGAACCCATTTTACTCTGTGAATGAATTTTCTTCTTGGAATTTGGTAACTAAAAATGACTGATAAAATAGTATATATGGTGTATGGAAGGGGAAGGTGACAAAATTATCCACAATTACTAAAATGATATATGGTTTTTCTTTCTGTTGAAACTTTTGACAAATGAACTAATTACACTGTTTACAAAATTTCACTCATATATAGTAACTAACATTGGATAGCATGCACTGAAAAACTGCTGTGAAAAATTATCATAATAACAGGTTTTTAAGTAATTGACTGCTTATGAGTTGTTGGTAATATAACTGATATTGCTAATAGGTGTGTGTACTGTTCCACATAAATAGCAACTAACATAATATAATATGTAGTCACAAATTACAGTGAAACTTATCATGGTAACTGGTTGGTAAGAAAATAACTGGTTATTAGATGCTGGTAACAAGTGTATACATTGTTCCACATAATAAATATTATTTAACTCGGGATTGTATTTGAAGATTACAGGAGATATTGGTTATACTAATGGGTTGTTGCTAACTTGTTGTCAATATATAATAATATTATCAATTATATAGTAATATTGACATTACTAATAAGTATATGTACTGTTCCACATCCCCGAGATTATTCTCACATGGGATCAAAGTGAACATATCTATCTGTCTATCTAGAAAGCCATAGAAAGCTCACGTCAACATTTCAATATTAAAGAACATTACAGCTCTATATGCATAAAAAAAAGAGGTCTCCACGATTACTAGGTCGATCTGGAGGAAAAGGGGGGGGTGCACCAGATCTCTCACCAAATGCCAGATCTACAAAACTTCTTTGAAAACAATATTAACAGTTATAATGTGATCATCGTTAATTTTTTGATGGTATGTGTCTTTATCACAAAAATTAATATTAAAGAATCTACAAACTCGTGTAAAAGCCGGGTACTGGTGTACATACGAAAAAAAAAAAAAAAAGATTCTGATAAATACAACCCTGCCTTTTCAAGCGTGTGACCTTATGCTTTATTAATGTTTATAACCAAGGTTACTTATTTTGGGAATTGTTTTCTTTTATCACTTGGAAAGGCACTGTTGATCAGAAGATGTTTGAGCATAGTTTAATAGGAGTGAATTAATTTAGCACTGATGATGTTCTCGTCTAAGTGAATTATCACAAATCTTGCACCATTAATTATTGCCTGATTAGTATTAAATTTGTATTTAACATAATAATAGCATTTTGCTTTAAAAGAAATTTATGAGGTGGTAAACCAGACGATGTTGGAAATGGATGAAATTTCATTCGTAGATAACGTTTTGCTTCTCAAGATTGTAACACGATTTTACAAAAAGGAGCAATTCTTGTATTTGGTTTCTAGGAAACGATTCTAACCTCAGTTCGAAGAAGTTTCTGGTACCAATAAGACTAATGATGTTATTGAAGCTTCTCGTTGTTTAGAACACGGAACTGTGCACCTCAAAATGCCTAGGAAGCCTCAAGCCTTTTACTTTAATAAAACTTTACTCGAAATGTTATATATTGAACAGAAATCCAAAGATGCCGAGAAAAGATCGGTCACCCAGTTACTAATTTGTAATTATAGTAACATTTCAAATTATTACTGAAATATTTATTGAGAAATATTCGCTACAGGACTAGTTTCTACGACCTTTACAAGTGTTGAAAGACAGTTGACGGAACAACTAGGAGCACATTGACAGTACGAATTCTCACAGTATGAGCCGATAGGGCTGATAGTTAATTATAATCTTTACGAGTTCTTATGGGAACAACGCTTGCAGCAACCCAGGACTGACTAGACACAAACTTCAACTAACCAATCAGAGCTTCCAATGCCTTACACACGTGATGGGTTGAGCCAATAGCGACCAGGCATACCACAGAGCGGCGCCTCTCGCGATGTTTTTTTTTTTTTTTTTTTTTTGGGGGGTGGAGGAAATTTACAGGAAAAGTTGAATTTTAGGTTTATAGATTAGGAAGTTTCTTAAGCATTCTTAAATACTCGAAGTATATAAGAATGTAATAGAAATACTTAGAAAAGGTAATTAGATGAATAGGAAAACAGCCATCGGAGCGTATGCTGCATCACAATTATTCATTAAAATCAATTCTTTCAGAGCGTGCTTTTTCGGTTGGGACTATTGGGAGCAAATGTAGAATGTTCGGGAGAACATTAAACGCACCGACTGACACTTCAACAGAAATCTTACAAACCAGTTGAAACTTGCACAAAAATACTTGAAATTATGAAGAAACACTTTTAAATGAAATTAGAAAATATTTGTTTAAACATCAAGCTGAAAAAAATAAGCAATTCCACATAGCCAAAATACCGCAGAAAATGTGTTTACGGGTACAATATTTTTATGCCATATATTATACTGCTTTTAACGCCATTACAACTCATTCAGTCAATTCACAGCACACATTCGTAGAAAAAATGCACCAACTTACAATCAGCCAATTGTCTTCTCTCAGACATATAGTTTAGCTAGTTTAAAGGTTTATAATTAATAGAAAACGGCCTTAGGGGCATAGCAATCAGTTGTACATCTGCAATCCAGTGTGGTGAACGACCACACTGATTGGAATATTCAATAACTTATTCCATATCCTGATTCTCGAATCTACAAAAGATGTGTGAAATCAAGTGAAAGTTTATGGCGATGTTCATTTCTTCTCTTTCTAATTGTTCTCTCAATATCCAGCCAAGCCTCGTCAACCACATACGCCTCACATGCAACCATCACCCTCTTCACAACCCTCCAATCTTCTAACTAGTCACAACACAGCTCCTTTATATTTCACTAATTGAATTGAATTGAGAAAAAGCGGTAGAAATTTTCGTAGTACTCTAATTAAATTTTCTTATCATTATTTAATATAATTTGAGCGTTAATTTACTCCGCCTATTTACTTTTGTCATTTAAGAGTTTTAATTCTATATTAATCCTGTGTTTTTGGTAAATTATTTATATCTTCCCTATTCTAATCCCTGACACCTTTTCCCACAAAAGAACATTTTTCCCACTCCCTTGCACATGAAATCGTGCCTAGCTTGTGGTCATGGTCATCTTTTACCTTCCATGCAGTACTCCTAATTCTTCAACCAGTATTCCTCCAAGCCCCGTCACCGACATACGCAATGTACACTCCCATGACTCTCAATCCAGCTCCTTTATCATATCAGTTACTGTCTGGGTCCTGTAATAATTTCCAAAAACAAATCTAGTTGCTCTTCTTTGAACCCTCTACAACTCCTGTATTTGATACCCAAACTGTGGCTCCCATACTACACCACCATATTCAACCAGTGGTCTGACCAAAGTTTCGTAACCCAGTTACCTCACTTATCTCTTACATTTTCCCATCGCCCCCTCAAGTAAAAGAAGGATTTTGTAACATTTTTCTGTTACCTGCTCAATGTGTCTGCCCAGTTGAGTTTGATATGAAATGTTATGCCAAGGTGTTTACATTTCATGTCTTCAACAAGCAACTCCTGTCTCACCTTGTAAAGTATTTAGAGGGGCTGGGATTTGAACCCAGGATTTTCTGCATGTGAAGCAGACACTGTAACCCTGTAACAAGTTTCGCTGAACTTGGACATGTTTTTATTAAATGTTTATAGCGCGTTGATTTACTGTAGTGAGAAATACCAGGATAAAACTTGTGAGGGTTGCAGATTCTGACGCAAGTTTTGTAATGCTAATGTGAAAGAATCAGTTTTATCGTCTTCTCGCCAAAGTTTATTAGTAAATACTCGAATTCCGTGATCACATGATTCCATGCAGATAAAAAAACACATTTTCTATTTTCCTCCTGGTTATACCAACACTTTCACTTTGGAATTACCGGTTATTTCAGCACTTTCACTTTGGAATTACTGGTTATAAACCGTTAACCGTGTTCACTGATCTATTCCCAGTTTGCAGATAAGTTCAGGTAGGGAAATACCTACTTTCTACAGTGTCTGAGTACCGTGTAACCTATTCTGATCTATTTATTGAGTTTGACCACTATTGGGTTTGATTTAAACCAAAAAAATATGTTGCACAGATTCTGAAAGAGACAAAAAATGAGTTGTTACAAACAAAAATGAGTTTTTCGAGACAAAAAATGAATGTTTAAGGTCACAGGTGCCCCTGAAAATTCTTCTTTTTTTTCGGTAGTCAATCCTGGTATTGGTGTGCGGCGGTCCCTCATTCAGCTCTATTCTCTGTACTATTCTTCATATCTGCATATCTCCTGCAGCCAAAATCTTCTATTACCTACTGGATGCACTCTACCCGTGGTATTCCTGCGTATCTCTTTCCTTCTACTATTGTTTTCACTAAGCTCTCATGGCTTAAGATATGTCCAATTAAACTTGTCCTACACTTTTTTATACTCTTCCTAAACTCTGTAAAAAAAAAATTTCATTATTAATCTTGTCACTCCAAAGGATCCTTAACATCCTTCTGTAGCACCATTGGTCAAGTGAAATTAATCTTCTTTTCTCTTCTGTACCAACTGTCCAGGTTTCACATCCACACAGGGCAATACTCAAAACATAAGTTTTTAATAATCTTTTACTCGTCACACAACTGATGTTTCTTGTTGCAGATATTCGTTTCTTTTTGTTGAACGCTATTTTTGCTTGAAAATTGCTACATTTTATCTCTCTCTTGCTTCTTCCGTGGTTTGTTATTTTACTTTACGGGTAGCGGAATTCTTGCACGTCCTCCATTGTTTCTGCATTAATTATAATTTTCACTTTTGAGTCTTTGTCTTTACCACACACCATAACATTTGCCTTCGCTTTATTAATTTTCATATTGTACTTATTTTCCATAGTTCCCTCCTTCTTTTAATAATTTCCTTACGATCCCTTTCACTTTCTGTCACTATCACAATGTCATCTACAATTCGAATCATATTTACAAGATCTCCCACTATGTTTATCTAAATATCAATTTCATCGCTGTTCTTATCCTGAAAGTTGTGAACCTCTTAAATTCGATTTGTACGAAAACAGTATTACTAAGTGTCTAAAAGTGACAAAAATTAGTGTTTAGGGAAGGCAAAGAAGTTTTTTTGCATCGAAGGTTACCTGGTTTGGCTCAAATACGACCTTGAACCCAAGGTTTTTATGTGCAGAATTTGAAGGAAATCAGAAGTATTAAAGAGGTACAGAGGTTAATCAGTAGAAGTTTATGCAATAATACGCAAGGGCGCTTTGTTACGCGGAGTACGTGTTGCTATGTTGAAAACTGTTTAGCGTCAATATTTTCTTTTAAAAATCCGTTTCTCTGTATTATAAACTAATCTGCTAATCTTTCACTATTAATTTATTCCGTAAAGTTCAGTTCTTAAAACTGAGTCCCAATGATTAAATCTTAATACGGGAGTTATGACAGCAAATACATAAATGGTGCTTTTTTTGCAATCATTCTTCTTCTGATTTTCATTTTCACTAAATTTGTAGAAAAAAGTAGCATTTTGACTAGCGTAGTGCAATGCTGGACAGCTGAGACGGTGTTCTGTTGCTGATGAGCTGCCATTTTGTTTTTTTTCGTAAAATACGTCTTAAGTTTCGAAACCGGGTTGCAACGAACAGTTTAATAATATTCTAAGTATTAATGACAGTAACATGAATTATATTGCATAGAACATTAAGCAAGGCATATTTTGGATGACGTCAACGGCTGATGCAATCGCAGCGCCATGTTGAGTCACGGAAATGTGCGAAGCGTCGCGCATTAATCTACGCTTCCATTGTGGGAGAACGATGTTTGAGCTGTTGCTTATTATGCTTTTTACGCTCCTTAAATTAGCTCATAAATAAAACATCAATGTTTGACATTTCTTCGAGATATCTCTCATCAAATTGAGAAAATAAGACAAAAAAAATACAGGTAATGTCTAAAATACAGGGCGTTCGCCGGGAAACGCAACCCACTGTTAGCGCTACAAGGAAGAAACTGCTCCCGGCGAGCGAGCGGTCAGCTTCCGGCATTGTTCGACCGTCGGCCGCGGACTATTTCATAATAATTACGCTTCATAAACTTTATAAACTTGTGTGCTAAGCATTTAAATGTGACGTAATTCATTAGCTTACCTTATAAAAGATGCTGGAAGTGTTGACCCTCTTGTGTAATGCACATTTCACATCTTCTGAACATATTTCGAGACACACGCTGCCCTAACTGACTTAATGATTTTTTGGGTGACTGTTCTAGTCGAAAAGCGATATCGTCAATTTTCTCCTCTGTGAGAATACGGTTGACCGACAGTCTCTTTTTGTTAAAAAATGAACCCGTTTCTCTTACTTTTTTAACCAGACGCAGAATTTTTGATTTAGCTGGCAGTAAAGCGCCAGGAAATTCGCGACGAAATTTACTGCGACACTTTTTAAACGACTTCTTCTTCACATCTGTATCGTAGAGAAATATTCTTTGTTGCAAACTGTAATGTACCATAATTTTACTCACACTCAAAAACGGTACAGATTAGTAAGAGTATGAAGCCCCAAACCAGCCAAACCGCAAAGAAACGTTTATTCACAACACTGATTAATAAGAGACTGAAGTCACAAACTAGCTACAATGCAAAGAAACCGTTCTTAACAATGTAAGGGTCCCATTATACTGTGTCACTGCACTGTTGGGGCAGCAGAGGTGTTAAACAGTGCGGTGATTCACGGTGCCTAGTGGCGGGAGTTGCTGGCTCCACTGACCGAGCAAGTTGCATCGGCAACAGACTGGGAGGGTAGCGTTTTCCGGCGAACGCCCTGTATTTGCGTCACGAATATCAAAAGATCTATGTAAAACAGTGAATGGATATTGATTAAGAGTGACTTAATTACTTGAAAGTATTCAGATTTAGTCATAAAATAGAAACAAGAAAAATGAAAGTTTATTATGAAACAAGAAAATAAAAAATATAATACATAATTATAGTTTTCAACGGGATTCTTTATTGTTGAACATAGAGGAACTTTCTCACTGACAGTTTTACATACGAAAAACTTCGTAACACACTTTTTATCGGCAAAAAACAGTAAAACACATTAAGATGTACGCTCTCATTTGTAATCAATTATTATTAAACGATTATAATTTATATTAATTTCAATCAGAATACTGGTTTCGGCATAGTTCAATGCATGAACTTTAAAAATTTCAAAGAATTTAATTCATTATTAGCTGAGAAATGACGTGTTAAGTTTCAAAAATCATTGATTTTTCAATGATTTTTTCAATAAAATTAGGACTTTCGAATGCTCGGTGGCTTGCAACATCCAGATACTCAATTAATGAAATCTTAGATCATACTTAAGAAGTTTGATTATAGAAATCATGAAATGTTTGTCTGTCAGCAGAAACTTACCTCTGTCTATAGAGTCTTCCTTCGGAAATATACGATGGGATACAGATTGCGTTGAACAAGATAGAAAGTCAGGAAACTAATGAAGAATTAAATTAATAATTTAGCTAAATGTTCGCTGTCATCACTTACCTAAATTAAAATTGATAGTAAACGTAATTTTCTTTTCTATAGTTTGTCACTTCACTACTAGATGTCACCACTTAAAAGAAAATTTATAGTAGACAGTTTTTCTATTATGTTTATAATCACACACAAATTTGACAGCTTACTAAAGCGGACACCCTAGGAAATTTGCCGCCCCTAAAACGCTGCCGCCCCTAGGCTGGAGCCTATACAGCCTAATGGGAAATCCAGCACTGATATAAAACGTTAACAGAAAGAAAGGTAGGGTGATGATGAAATTAAGATAATAAGGATATCCGATGCTGAGTGTCTTCAACACGTGTCAGCACATTTGGAAACAACCAGGACAGTTTCAAATTCCTGACGCTGAAGTACTGAGGCATGTATTGCCGTGGACGGGCTTCGGACCTTTAAGTAACTCAGAAAGTATGATCATTAGACATATCTGTCTTGTTTTGCTACATACTATCATTCCGAAAAATATTCGATACTATTTTTAACACCCTGTACATGCACTTGGAAGACTAATTCCCGAAAATAATAAAGAACTCTATTCGAATATAATTTGTTTCTGATGTTTAAAGAAAGTTTTTCTTCACATTCTAGTTAAATTAATTTATTACCCGGAGCGTAAGTAGCACTTAAAGCTTGTGTACGTGTGTGTCTAAAATGTGTAAGCAACGTAGTGAGCTAATGCTGAAAACGTAAATTCGTAGGGGTAACTGCATTCAAAGAACTTAAGGTAAAAAAAGTGTGAAAATATGTGAGTGGGAAAATTGTCACCGAACTACATGCTCCATTGTAATTAAATTAAATCGAAAGTTTAGTCCAAATTCTTGCCTCTATATTTTGTTCATGCCATTCAGTAATTTCCCAATATCTTGAGTCTGCTCTGATAAGAGGACTATGTCGTCAGTCCTACAGTTGCTACGGAGTAAATATTGGCATAACATGGCAACGCGACAGATAACCGCAGTATTATTACGTGGATACGAATAAAAATATTGTTTGTTTTTTTCTAGGATAGTATTTCATCATACTGGAATTCCGAGTTGGTTATTCCTGTTATTAACGTCGCTTGTAAATTGTCATGATCTGTGTTGGGATTTTATGTACTTCATTTTTTTAAATGTCTTTTCACGTAAGTATGTACTTCCAGATACAGATATAAATCTGTTGCATATGATTTTAAGTTTTCGTATTACTTACCTTCAGAAAAAATCTGAGCAAGGAACTAAGCGTGCAGATTTTGTTCGAGACGAACTGTTTTGCAGAACCATGCTTCACCTCCTGGAAAATTCACAGACACTGAACATGTTATATGAAACACATTTCGAATTGAGCGGGTATATCAGATTAGCATGTTAAGTTCTCGCACACCTCACGTAACGCTATGTTCTGTGGTGTTATTTCCTTCCGAACTATCAGGCGACATGTTTTCGTTTCTTTTTTGTTTCGGGCTTTACGGCTCTTCGACGTTGGAGTCATTAGAGCCTGGAAATGGTAGGGGGCAGGGAACGGGAAGGAATTCGACAGTCATCTGTTGAAGCATTCGTTTGTGGTGATTTCGGAAAATCATGGAAAACGGAAAAAGCTGGGTGGCCCGACGGGGATTCGAAGTCGGGCGCATGCGAAGACCAGGCCACAGGGAACCCTCAGCCACCACGCTCTGCGTTTATTTTCTAGGATTGTAGGAGTGCGTCTATGCCTGTCGCCAGCGAAAGTGATTCACCTATGTTGTAAGCCACTTTTCTTCTTCAGTTTCGAAGTTTTAAAATGGATATTTCTTAATTTCTCGAATCGCGATATACCTGTTCCATCTCGATCGTCCCAACCAACAATTCTAACTCTTTGACTATTGGAAAGCCTTAACTGAGATATTGGCCAGATGCGCTTTTCTACTGAAGGACGGCGTATGATTCGTCCACTCCGAACGCTGCTTAAGGTGGCCATACACGATCGCTCCATTTGGATGTCCATACGGATGACATCCATAAGCGTAGCACATACACGATCATTCCATCACTCCAGTCAGCCACGACAATGAAAAAAAAGAGGCAAAGCAAGCAACAATAGGTTATCAATTTGCTATACAACAATCTAGTTATGCCAAGTACTAAATAAAATGAGCCCGAATTAATTTTAAAGGATATTCAAACTATCGAATACTGAATAAAAATCCTGAGAATTAGATAAACGTCCAAAAAAATGCGAAATTATGAAAAATAAGCTCTGTGATATTACGAAAACTTTTAAAAATACTACAAAATGATTATAAAACAGATTTATTAAATTGAAATAGTTTAG
Source organism: Vandiemenella viatica (assembly GCA_031002005.1). Classification (NCBI taxonomy): domain Eukaryota; kingdom Metazoa; phylum Arthropoda; class Insecta; order Orthoptera; family Morabidae; genus Vandiemenella; species Vandiemenella viatica. The sequence goes on along the minus strand of CM061914.1, from coordinate 181,554,196 downwards.
CAGGCTAAAAATAGTGACAAGTTCGTCAAATGTAGTAAAACAACATATTTAAACAAGTAGGCTCATATAAAATTAATCTTATCATACTATGATCTTTTTAAAAAGAAGACCACAAAGAATTGTCTTTTTTTTTCTAACACGGTTTCTCTGTTGGCGTTTATGTCTTTATTTTTAAATAATAATAGCAATTGATCTATTGCCACATTTATTTATATTTTGACATGGTAGTCAGGATTAGAGATCCTACAAGCATAGTAAGTCCTTATTCTTCTCAATAATCTCCAGCACAAAGTCTTAATGAGACGACATTATTATTTTTTTTAAAAAAGTAAAAAAAGAAAATAATCGTTATAATTGTTACTTAATAATATTTAAAACTGTATTATTTTCAATTCTACATTCAAAATAATATTTAGCTTGTATCAAAACAAATATTTCTATAGCAGATTCAAAGCAAAAAAGAAATGGTTCAATGTTGCATATTCCACTCAAGGCACTGATGTTGTCTGCTCGGTGGTCGCCGACAGAATGAGAAGTGTTTGGTTTCGCCATACACGAGCCGACTGGAGTGACGGCTTGGTGTCGCTCCACGTGGTTTTCCCCACACACCGTCAGTCGGCTTGATGGCATGATGGACGAAACTGATGGATATTGGACTGACCGGATATCCAAATAATCCACGTCATCCACATCAGTTTCCCCACAGACGACGCGATAATGGAGTGACATCGCTCCATTTGGACGGATGGAGCGATCGTGTATGGCCACCTTTAGAAGGTAAAATTGAGAGCGGCCTGTGTTGTGCGGGAGGCAGAAGGAGTAGGGTGTTAATGTGACCCAACCCACTCCGTGGCAAATAATATGGTATCATTAAATTAACTACGAGCGTATTACAGGAACCGTTTATCTTAAAATTTACAACTGTAATTTGTAAATTGCATTTAACGTCATATAAGATGAGTTATGAGCATACGCCACGCCCATAATTGTAAATATAAAATATTGTATTTATTTATTCGTATTACGAATTATAAATGATCAATACTAATACTCTTACATGAGTCTGAAGGCAAGGAGAAACTGGTTGATTTAAAGTCGAGGAAAAGGAATGAGAATGAAGTCAAGAATGGAGGCGGTGAGAGAAAGCCTAGGATGGCGTAAGAACATGGCGACAGCCTGGGTGAAGCTGTAGAAATTAACAAGCGATTAGTTGGACGTTCCAAAGATACTCTTGCTAGGAGAACAGCCAGATACCACGTGTGCGTGCGGGGAGAGAGAAACCATAGTACATCTGTTTTCTTGTCCACATATCGGAATAAATGTATCCCAATTTGACCTCCAATCAGCTACTGACAAAGCCATCGCACTGGCGGAAAAACTACCACATATCTGATGCTGTCATCGACACGAGAGGAAGAAAAAGTTGGACTATAAATGGAAACACCAATTGAACTATATAAAGTTTGTTACGGCGGCGGACGAATACGTCACACAAAAATGGAAGATGTAATTACTTTGTGATTAAGAACGACAAAATTGTGAAATAAAAATTGTGTTTGATTTAATTTGCGAAGTTATTAATGAAAACATAATATTCTAGTAAACTGGAAGTAAAACCGAGACAAGGTACTATAAACATTTTTGTTTCAGATTTTATAAGAGGAGGAGGAATCGGGGAGTTTTTCGAAAGTGTGACAGGAGAGATCACATCAGAAGTCAACTTAAAAACGACACTAAAATATTTTCGTCCGGGCTGGAAGCGACCAAAAAGACGTACCGAGGTAAAAATAACTTAATAATGATTAGTTTAAGATACGGTAATCGAAACTAAACGCTTCATAGTGAGATAAAAAAGTAAAGGTAGGCGGGTTGTTTCTTTCCAGAAGGCGGGTTACAAGCTTTTAACTTTACCTTATATAACGTTAAACACACCATAAAAAAATTTCTTCTAAATTTCGAGATAAAAACTATAAGTTTGTTTGTAACATATACTAGTCCCAATTATGGTTACTAGTAATACGTGTATATCGATGGCAGCAACTTTTATCTTCTAAAGTTCTTTCCTCAGCAGGCAATCACGGAACAGAAGAAGAAAGTGAAAAATATCTCCGCCGGTTGATGGTTTCCGGCAGAGATTATATATAAAATGGATTCGCTAACAAATTATTTTGTTAAAAATGGATAAAAATTGATTTTTAAATTGAGTTTGTTATTCATTTTGAGAAATGTCTTTTTTTATGGCAGTCATAAATGAAACTCATACAACTTTAGTTGAAAAACTTACAGTGGGTCTTATTAACAGCATCAAAGACATTTCTGTTTTCTGATAACAAAGTTGTTATGCAATAAACTGAAAATTTCTTCCACGATGCTCTATACTATTGCAATGTGGTATAATATCTCTGGTTTTTGATCAATAAAAGCAAAGACTGTGGCACTCAAAGGCGAACTTTATACGCTACAGAAATATTGGTCTACGAGGAAATCACTGAATAAGTGTCCTACTTTGCGAGTTTAGCCTGCTATGCCGCGTCTTATGCCAGTGATCTTTCTGCACACAATATCAAGAAATTTAGACAACTAATTCATGCTAAAGATAATTATTAAAAATAAAACCAGAACAGGATCACAACTCCTAGAATTTGGTCGGTAAACTGATGCTTTTGTCCCTCAACAACAGGCCAAGTATCGTGCTTGTGTTTCGACAAAAAATTATATTTAATGATGAAATTTTAAAACTGACCGAATGGTGCCAGACAGATGGATAGCGTGTGTGAGTCTCTGTAATGTTATATCGGTCACTCAGGCTTTGTTTCTCTCGCAGTCAGTTTGTGTACGATCTGTTCATAAATTTTATAGACACAATTTTCTAGTAACTTCTATATTGAGCATTAAGTAGACAAGATCGTGAGTGTAATTATGCTATGGAATCAGCTATGCTGAACCGATCTGAGGCGTGGCCATTAGCTATAGGATTTAGGAATAAACCACAGAATTAGCACATTTATCAGTCAGCAAATGAGAGCTAGCTGTTTCCAGGGCTGGCTGTAATTTATCAGTCAACACCGATACAATATTCGGTCCTTGCATACCAAGGCAATAGCCGCTAAATAATATGAACAAGTTGCTTTGATTAATATGCTTTAATTCCTGCTTTGTCATCTTCTCTATTTGGCATTCCATAACAATAATATGAAGAGAATTTCACAGCGAACTAGATAACTCGTGCGAAAATTTCACGAATAAAATACGTTAAATAGTGAGGTTGGTGGTTTCAACCGTCTGTTTGTCGCAATTGTTTATTTGTTTAGTGTAAGACATATTTATGATAACCTGTCACTGACCTCAACAGAATACAACTAAACCTGAACAAAATAAACACAGCATTTCCATATCTTTGTGATATGTGTTGCTGCGATCATAGCCCTTGAGAAAGTTTTGAGCATAAAATGTTTACATAGCAATTGTATAGCAAAACAGAAATGGTCCCATAACAGAAAAAATATACAAAAAGCAACTTACCGTACAAAAAACAAATAGTTTATTAATATCTCTGTTGTATGTGCTGCTGCTATCTACCGGCTTGGCTCTGAACTGTCTCAGATGCGCGACTTTCACAGTTATTACTTTTGTCCTTGGAAGGGCAAATTTCGAAAAATTTCGTTCTTAAGATGTGATGTGACTAAAGCAGAGACTTTAATCTTTAACATATTATATATTTAGGTTAGGTGACAAGGAAGATAAATGGCTTGTGACAAAAAAAAAAGTTATGGAAATAATGATACTTTTGCCCTTTAAAAGTCGAATTTGGAAAAATTACTTTCTTAAAATATGATGTGACCAAGGCGGATATCTTAATCTGTAAAATAATACCTCATTTATCTATTTAGGTTACGTATGTAGAGAGATAATGCCTTGTAACAAAAAAACACCTTTTAGAAATAATAATATGCTGGTAGGCAGGGAGGAAATATAACAGGCTGCTTGTGAGGAAAGAATGTCCAGGAGTATCTGGAGGTGGAGTGGTACTCACCGTGGTATGTCCGCGGCTGGCGGAGACCTCCTGCACCAGCTGCTCTGCAGAAAACGGCGCCGTCGACGTGAGCGGTGGTATGTCCGTGGCGGCCAGCACCCCGGCGCCGCCGCACTGGGCGTCGGCGTCGGGAGGCGTCGCGGCGGCCTTGGCAGACCGCGGCCGCTGGCTCAGGTGCGGCGGGATTATGGGAAACATACCAGCGGGATCACTACCATCAGTGAGAATCTCTGCCTGTTCACAGGTTATGGACCACGATGCCAACACACAGTGCCTATCATCACTATGTACCAGCGCGGTCAACAGGTGTCAAGCAGTGTCTATGGCTCGGCCTCTTCCTACAGGTAGACGAGCAAAGTGACCTCACTCCTGTCAACAGGTGTCTGCCAGTATCTTCGACGGAATCACTCCAACAGGCAGGGAGCGGGGTTGATATCAGCTGACGTTTCCCACCTCTGTCAACAGGTGTCTTCGATGGGATCACCTTGGGTCGTCTGCTTGTGAGGTGGAGTGGCTGGCCTGCTCCTGTCCGTGGTCCGTCGCAGAGTGCCGCCGTCCACTTGTCGTGGGGTGCCTGGATCTCCCCCCGCGGCGGGGAGCATGATCTTTTAATATAAATACAAGCGCCGGGGGGTGGACCACCCCACCCCACCGTCACGCCCCGCCCGATTGACTGCCCCGTCACCACCCAGCACACGGCTGCACGAGACAACTCGAGGACGCGGGTTCGAATCCACGTCCGGCCATCCAGATTTCGGCTTTCCATGCTTTCCCCAAATAACTCCAGGTGAATTCAGAGATGGTTTCTTCAATAATCCGTAGCCGAATTGCTTCCCGTTCCCTTCCACCCAAACTCTCCAGGGTGTAATCATCCACACGTCGTAGAACCGTAAAACGCGAAACCACTCCAGGACAAGGTCGAAACGTTTCCTGTATAACTGTTATCGCCAAACTGGTTTCGGTTGGCTGCATTATCTCGTTTGAACTTATTAACTCCCACTTTCACTTATGACTGCGATGGAATGCTTCGTCCACGAACCTATTTGGGTGGCAATGATAGGAGAGATAAGATCAGAGAAATACGGTGCTACACTGATGCTTATCTGAATTCTTTCTTCCGTTGTGCCAGCGTAGGGACTAGTTTTGGCATAAAACACCCTCTGCCACGCATTATTTTGTGAGTTTCAGAGGATATATGTTCAGCCTTCTTCCGTTTGGTAACGAGTTTCTTTTTTTCTTGCAGAGAAGTCCGTCATTCGTTTTGAGTTTGTCTGTTTGCGGTTTCCTTCCAAATGCTGCCGCGTGTTTTGGAGAGTTCGTCTCGGCTTGTTCCACGTGTCACTGACTTCTTCCGAAAAAGATCTCTGTCAAAAGAATCTTCGGGTTTTAATCCCAACAAACGAAGGTCTTCTTTCATTATTTACAAACAAGGGCATTGCGGTTTTGGGTTTTGCATTGAAGAAATTAAAAATTTCTTTTAGTTAGCCTGTTTTCCTCCATTCGTTTGAGGTGACTACAGAATCGTGCCGGTCTTTTGCTTATTGTTTCAGTGATTTTCTCTATTCGTCCGTAGACTTCTTTTTTTGATCTCTTTGATGTACGACATTCTTGAAGTTGGTACCCTGAAATCCTCTTGCCCTTTTTTTCTCTAATTCTCCCAGTCCTTTATCAGCATTAAGGAACAAGGTTTAGGTTTCAGCACTGTTTCATACTGACGTATCTTAGTATTTTGTGAAAGACATTATTTGCTACAGATTTCTCGCGAAATTTGGTAGGCTATTTGGAGTTTCGAAATTATTATTATTTATCGTATGATGAGTGTAGATATTTTACCGAATATGCAAAAGTTCGTGTACAGATGTGTACGTGAATAGCTCGTACAATCTTGTATTACTAGATCTTGTTTCGATCCATTCAGTCACATCGATCGATGCATCGTGATTGTCTATTATTGTTCCTTCGAAGCCTCCAAGAGAACAGTTACAAACGATGTGATATATCGTCTATGAGTCACAATTTGTACAATTAGCCAAGTCCCATTTGTGTAGTATTAGTAGCCTTGTCCTGTTCGAATCCGATTGATGATTCTCCATTGTCGTCTCGGGAGATCGAACCCTTGCAACCAGACTGAAGACTCCTGGTCCCTACCTCCCACTAGTCGGCGTTCCAGCTTTCAGGGTGGAGGGTCCGATACTGAAGCAGTTTCTGTTTATTTTTTGTTGTTTTTTTTGTTCTTGTTAACTTAACTGAGTGTGTTTTTTCTTTCAAATCGTAGTATTATTTAAAAACATTTTTATTCGGTTTTCATAAAATTCACCATGACAATTTAGACTTTTGAAGATACAGTCTACTATTCGTATCTCCCGAGCATAAGTTTAGTTAAAGTTTCGTAAATGTAGGTAATATAGAGCGACCGCAAAAAAAGATCCTCGTCCCAGAATGTATCTCGTTTCTCCCCCATACCACCCAGCTCTAACAGATGGAGCGGGGACCTCATTAATAATTCAATTAATTAAATGTAATTTCATCGGACTTTACAAGGCATAAATAGAAAGATATCTTTGACCACATTAAGTTGTTTTACAAAGATTTATTCTGTCAAACTTAGCGAAAGTCCGACATCAAGAATTTGGTAATTAATTGTTATCATTATTGTCTGCTTATGACTTTACGCCTCGTCGAAGCCGAGGCCATTAGAAGCGGAAAGGACTGAAGGACAAGGAACGGGAAGGATTTCGGCTATGGCGTTTTAAAGGAACTATTAGATTGTTCGTGGTTTAATTAATATGATAAATAACCAGTCCACCAAACAGTTCACTTTAAACTTGTTTTTATTTCCAAAGAAAACACGACGTCAAAGATACTGGTTACATGCATACATACAATCCAGAGATTGCATACAACACTCCTTCCACAGACAATACAGTTCTTGGCCGTCGTAAATTGAGTCGGTGAAAACTGTTTCTCTGTCTCGGATGTTCGCTTTATATAAGATACATTGAAATTTCTAGAACACTCCAAAGGATTGCGACAGATATTTCTCGAACATTTACAATACTTAAACAATTGAAACATATTAAAAACAATCAGAATTAATACATAATTATTTACAATCAATACAAAATGGTCAGAAATGTAAATTAAAGATACTTAAACACAAAATTATTCACAGAAATGATTTTGAACTGTGGCAAATTGTTCTTTAGACATCGTAACTTGCATTAATAATTGGAATTACAAACATTTAAGCAATTCTCTTGCACAATTCTGTTCTTAAACATATTAAATGGCCTCTAAATAATTTATTTTCATAAAACAAAGTCTATATACACTGATTTACAGGAAATTGTAAAACAAACATACAAGATCATATCAAACAAACTCTAGCTTACTGCAAATGCTTCATAAAATACCATTCCATTTAAGTTTAGGTTTAACGGCTGTTACAGAATCATCCCGTCATTCGCCTGGAATGATTAGAAGAAACCATGGAAAATCCAATCTGGATGCCCGGACGGGGATTCGGGTCCTCTCGAATGCGAGGCCAGAGCGTTAACCACTCACCCACGGTGCTTGGTAAACTATTATTACATGCTTTAACTTACTGTAACTTTGCTTTATGAATTTTAAAAAGTATAAAGTTACTACCATACTTTATAAACACCATTACTGTGGAACGGGGGGGGGGGGAGGGAGGGGGGGAGGCAGTTAGGAAATTTTACTGCCGACAGCAGTACAAAAGGGGATGGTAGGTAAAAAAGGCCTACTACCCCTGCACTAGATGTTTATTGACTACCGCCGACTGCGCCGATACAGTTATCTGCAGGTGGCTGATGTTGAAATAGGGCGCTGTAAGGTTGATTGCTATGCGCCAGTGGCGTAGCTAGGGGGGGGGCGGTGGGGGCGGTCCGCCCCGGGTGTCACCCGTTTGGGGGTGACACCCACATTTCAAAATAGTAATCGAAATTAGTGCGATACAATATATATATATATATATTTGATAGACTTCTTTTATCCTTTGGTGTCGAAACGCGTCTACCTTTAATGTTCTGAATATTTCTTTTTAAGTTGATCTATCGCTTTTTCAAATACGATCCAGTACAGTAGAGTATAATAATATTATTGGCTACACCGCGCGCTTAAACAATAGAACATCGCTCTGTTGCTCCAACAATCACACGAACTCGTTGTGTTTGCCCTCCGTCACAGTTGTTTGGTTTGTTACGAGCGGCGGTGGATATAATGTAAGTTTTCTTGTATTAGGAGAGGAAGTTTTAAAATTAAAGGATGTATCTAAAATTGTTAAAATCATGGTAATTAGGCAGTTAAATTGTTATTCCTCGAAATTATTTCAAGAAAAATGTTAGATTTTCCTTTGAAAATGAAAAAAAGCAACATAGCGTATGCTGGAATACGCGTAGTCTAGGCTTCAAAATTGTTTTGCTTTTTTAGAATTCTATTAGCTTTCTAGCTAAGATTCACAAGTGACTTGAAGTAATTTCTAGTAATTTTTGAATTTATCATCTGACAGATTTGAATTGAGTACATTTCGTGTTATCCGATATACACTCCGCGTACCTTCCATTTGTCGACAGTGCACCTATACTCAACATGAAATCGTATCATGTTCGAATTTATGCAAATAAAATGATTCGGAAAACTGCATTAAACTAGCAATACGGTCAGGTTTCAAGTCAATCCTGACGAATCCAAGTGTTAGCGTCTGTCGGTAATCAGTTTTTGTAGGGCATGTGTTTAAAACAGTCGGATCCTCGTATCTTGCTAGCGAAATTTTAACATTAGTAAGAGGACATCCATAAATTACGTGAGGTGTTTTTCCGGATTTTCAGACCCTCCTCCCCCCCCTTCTGGTGAGACTTCGTGAGATCTGGTCCTCTGGTCCCGTCAGACCCCCCCCCCCCCCCTCCCTCTACGGATCGCCCTCGCAACTTTTTGAGACCTTTTTTTTAGGTCTCACCCTCCCAAAGCCGGTTCCACCCACACTTTTCGACGAAATACCCCCCTAATATCGACTTTCGCGTCATTTGTAAACCCTTTTTTTTTTAGCTCTTCAGTCCAACACAATTTTAAAAAATCTCACGTGAGAATTGGTGATATTTCGCTGGACCCCGCCCCTATTTCACCTCACGTAATTTATGGATGCCCCCTAAGCACTTTAACTTTAGGTTCATGAAAGTTTGATATGCTTTCTACTGATTGAGAATATACAAATATGATCGCGATCAAATAAATAAGCGTATGATTCTCTAAGAATTTTCCATCATAAATTTACAGAAGAAGATTTCTATTATGGGTAACCTCTTTGTCGAATACACGTACCTACATTCTTATGGGTTCCTTAAATCGACAGGGGTGTCGAAGTTCTGTTCCTGAACAAAAATTGAGCTTTAATCATGAACTGAACGAACATTCGAGCCGTTTACATCTTTATTTATACGCTACTGAGCGGTGCTAGAAATCTAAAATTTACACATTTTTTTTTTTTTTAACTGCTTTACGTCTCTCAACAGCGAGGTCTTTAGAGACGGGAAAGGAAGGGGTGCAAGGAATGGGAAGGAATTCGGCCATGGCCTTTTGAAGGAAGCATCCCGGCATTTGCCTGGAGTGATATGGGAAACCATGGAAAACCCAAATCTGGATGCCCGGACGGGGATTCGAACCGCCGTCCTCCCGAATGCGAGGCGAGAAAGCTAACCGTTACACCGCATCGCTCGGTCAATTTACACATGGAGATGGGCTTCGATACATATCATATTTAGGAGTCTGTAGCTACTTATTTCTTAGGAAGGTAGTAAAATACTTCACTTATTAAGTACTTTAGGTAAAGGCGGCAGATATCTCAAAGGCATGTTCTTTTATTACCTGACCGTTGTTTTTTTTAAAATTACGTTTAATTATGATTTTATATTTTATTTATTTCTCTATTTTTATCAAGGAACTTAATGTAGAGCTGCTTCTCTGACTATACAGTATCCCCCAGGGTCTCACAACTTGTGGGACCCGAATCCTGGGTTTGCTCAAATGGGACCCCATCTGGTTCTGGAATTGCTTCTACTTGGATCAAGCCACTTCTGTTAACTTTCCTCTCAATATCTCTTGGTCCTGCAAATACCTAGGTTTTGAAGTCATTTAAATACAGCCTATGTTAACGTTTCAATAACAAATGGGTAGTTTTCGACTTTTTTAAATTTATAGCGAAATCTTATGGTCGCCCTTAGTTACACTGGCGGAAATTAAAACAACACGCATACATGAATGGTAGAATTTTAAGAAACTCTGAAAATATGTCCAGGGCCATACCTAAAATAAATAATAACAAATGGAAATGGATCAGGCTAAGTTATTACCTTTTACAGTTGTCAGTGAGAAATACGCCCAACTTGAGCACCAATACATTCGTGGATCCTTGCCGGCATTGACACAACAAGTGTTCGGATGTCTTCTTGGTGTATGTCTCACTACGCGTGCATGTTTTTTGCAGTCAGTTGTTGCACAGTTTGTGCTGGGTGACTATGTGATCTAATGTGTCTACTTCTGGTATCCTAGAAATGCTCTATTTGGGACAAATCTGGGAACCGTGCTGTCCATATTGTGATCGAAACTCCTTGCAAGGCTTGTGTGACGATGGCCGCAGTATGAGAACGGGCACTGTCTTGTCGAAAAATACGATTCGGATGTTGAACAAGTAGGGTATCACAATTAGATCTAGTACCCCGTCCACATAGTGATGGGCTGTCATTTCCTTCAACAGCAGCCGACTCAGTCATGCTATCGAAACTGATTGCCACCAAAACATGACACCGGTGACGCCACTTGTGTGAGGTTCTGAAATCACAGCAGATAAGCCGTTCCTCCACTACGCCTGTGAACATGTCGTCGATTATCACTTTGCCACAGACAGAATCGAGACTCGTCTCTAAACACGAATGTACACCATTCACATGTCCATTTGTGTTTCTCATTATACCAGGGTAGATGATGATGGCAATGAAATTAGATTAATGGGAGACAATGCACAGGGGCCAGAGAGTGTAACCCAGCTTCAAGCAATTAGTTTACAATCATCTGGGGAGGGGCGGAGGCGGGGTGTGACTGTGTAACCACTACTTGGATCTGGCCTGCAGTCAACCATCTGCCAGCAACAGCCACCCACACCATTTGGCAGTCTTCACGTGCTGTTATACATCTGTATGGACCTGTGCCTGCTCTAGGAGTATTAGAGCTTTTTTTCATCACTGTGTAACAAGTCTGTATACTGACATTGCACTGCGCCAAATCGTTATGGAGATTTCAAGATATGATGCACCCTTTCAAAACACGTCAATTCTCCGACCTCTCTCACTGTTAGACATTTGGGTGAAGAGAGTTGTCACTCTTCGCCTTGGCATACTTAGACAACAAAAACTCGTGAGCAACCACGTGTCATGTGACACCACACTGTTCGCCTCTTATACGCTAAAAAAATTTAAAAAATTGCAATTTACATAATAAATAGCACCGTAATTCTCACATTATTACATGTAATACTTTTAATGCTAAATCATTTAAACTCTTCATGCGGGCATATTTGGGGCCAAATTTCATTCGTTTATCACAACACCGTCTGCGTGCTGGGATTTTAATTTGCACCAGTTTGTGTATCAGTTGCTAAGTGTAAAGGTCGAACTACACTTTGCCAATACTGGCCTGTACCGTAACCGCAACGACAGCCGGCCGAGTGACGGCTCGCCCCCTCGCGTCCAAAATTTTCCATAGCTCGCCCGTGTTCCTACCCGGTCTTTTAGTCTCCTTTAACGTTTACAAGTGATTGTTTCAGGGAATCAGTGTTGGGGATGACAGGTAGGTTTGACACCCTACATTATTATAGAGTACTGTACTTTATTCTGCACAGTTTTGCTACGAATGTACATTAAAATACTTTTTTATCTGACTCACGTAATCACCTAACTGGTTGATATTTTATGTACAAAAATAGTATCCCAGCGCAGTATTAACAGTATCAACGCAATCTCAATGAAATGTCATCACTCGCACTTGACGTGTTTGTTTTGTCTGAGGTTCTTTTCGATTCACTCAATACTTTTTGTTAGTGAAGAACGAGATTATAACATATTTTAATTTAAATATAAGTCGTAAAGATTTTGTATGGTAAAAATAATAATTTCATGTTATCTCAATGTTCTAGTCACAGAGTTTCTTCTTTGGAAACTCGCAGTGCACCTATATCGTAGTCACCTAACTTGAAAAGAAGACCTACAGATTAAAGTGTTATTCAAACCACCGAGCGTCCTTCGCATTAAAAGATAAAAGCTTTGCCATTGATAAAAGTCAATTTTAAGGCCCGCAAAAATTACTGTCGAGACCGGGATTTGATCCAGGACCTACAGTTTTCAAATCGCACGCAGTAATCATTTGAGTCACCAGTCACCGAGCGTGGTGGTGTAACGGATTGCGTTCTGGCCTCGCATTCGGGAGGACGGCGGTTCGAATCCCCGTCCGGGCATCCAGATTTGGGTTTTCCATGGTTTCCCAAATCACTCCAGGTGAATGCCGGGATGCTTCCTTCAATAGGCCATGGCCGAATTCCTTCCCATTCCTTGCCCCCCATCCTTTCCCGTCTCTAAAGACCACGTTGTTAGAGAGACGTTAAACGGAGTCACCAGTCCGAATATAGGTGTGATGAAAAATAAGTTTTCAAACATGATAAAATAAACATATTCTTTTTCTATACCATATATTTTTGTTATCAAAAGACACGAATCCACTTTTATGTGTTTGAATACATATTTTAATACAGACTTCTAGATTAGTCTTGCACCTGCGATTCGGGTGTGGGAGGTTCGGTTACAAATGAGGATTTCGGCTGCAATTTTTGTGGGTCGTAAAATTGTTCTTCAACTCTGGCAAAGCTCTGATTTTTTTAATGCGAAGATGCTAGGACTCTTCCTACATTTTACGAACATCTGATGAATATGGATGAAAAAAATTAATTTTTTTAAGGCAAATAATAACATGAAAACAACATTTAGTCGTAAGGGAAAGTAAATTTCCGAACTCTCTCGATGCGCTTCTCCACATCTAGCAGGCCGATACTGATCCTCACCGTCAAAACATAAACCAATCCAACGACGGCCGAGTGTCGGACTGAGACCCGATCTTCAGTGGCCTCTCTAAAACCACTTTCGATCACCGGCGAGCAACACGTGGCTAAAATCTTGCCATATTGACTATTGAACATGAAGTAACTGAAATTGATAATTTTGAAGATGTGATTTACGAGTTTGCAGCTGTTAAAGCTAAAAAGAGAAGATTGTTTTTAGTTTATTGTGTTTTTTTTAAATGAAGTTAATATTACAATTTTATTAACTATAATTTTAATAAAAATAAATGTTTTTTATTTATATTTTATTAATATGATATTTTACACTTACAAGATATTATATTTTACTTAATTTTGAATTTAAATTTTCGAGGGGTGACACCATGGATATCCGCCCCGGGTGTCACCCACGCTAGCTACGCCACTGCTATGCGCCATGGCGCGGCGATTTCCTTCATTAACCACTCAGCTACCCGACCGCTGTATCATAAAATGGCAAAGTGTTAACGGTAAGGCTTACTGTCAATCTTTAGGATTTTAATACAGCTATGTACGAGGGCTGTCCAGAAAGTAACAGACGTTTTGACCTGGCGCAACAATGGGTGCTCCTAGCGCCGCCATCTTGGCGTCAGACTGTTCATACATTCAGTACGCAACCAGCCGTGGTAGTTTGCACATCGTTCCTATCGTACTTTGAATACAGTAGAGTGTTACAATGAGCGCTGCAATTAAAAATCCCGCCAGTTGTGAAGTGCGAGCTGTAATACGGTTTTTGTTGGCGACAAAATTGAAATTTATCGCCAGATTTGTGATGTGTACGGCCAAGGAATAATCAGTGAAAGCCGAGTGAGACAATGGTGCATTGATTTTAAAAATGGTCGAACCAATGTTCACGATGAGGACCGCATGGGTAGGCCTAGTGTTGTGAGTGATGAACTGGTGGTGAAAATCAACGAAAAAATCCGTGAAAATCGTTGTTTCACGATTACGGAGCTTTCAGAACATTTCCCCCAAATTTCACGGAGTTTAGTTCATGAGATTGTGGTTGGTAAACTTGGTTACCACAAATTTTGTGCCAGGTGGATTCCGAAAATCTTAACAGAAGACCACAAAAAACAGAGACTTGCTGCAGCACTGACGTTTCTGGAACACTACGCCAAAACTGGAAACCAAGTTATCGATCGTATCGTACCTGGCGACGAGACTTGGGTAAAGCACGTCACCTGTGAAACAAAACGGCAGTCTATGGAATGGGGACACACGCATTCACCCAAGAAACCGAGGAAGTGTTTGCAAACGCTGTCAGCAGGAAAAATTATGGCTACTGTGTTTTGGGATGCTAAGGGTGTGATTCTCGTTGAATTTCTTGAACGTGGCCAAACAATCACTTCAGAAAGGTATTGCGAAACACTCAGAACATTAAGACGCGCGATACAAAACAAGCGTCGGGGAAAACTCTGTGAGAAAGTTTTGTTTCTCCACGACAACGCTCGTCCACACACGGCCAATCGTACCCAAGAGCTCTTGGATGGTTTTGGATGGGAAGTTTTCAATCACCCGCCGTACAGCCCGGATTTGGCACCGAGCGACTACCACCTGTTCCCGGCGATGAAGACGTGGCTCGCAACACAACGGTTTGAAACTGACGCTCAACTGCATGCCGGTGTAAACCAGTAGTTGAAGTCTCAGGCGGCAAATTTCTACAGAGAGGGTATCGAAAAGCTTGTACCACGTTATGATAAGTGCCTTAATTTAAATGGCGATTATGTTGAAAAATAGCCTAAGAGTTTACCTCTAAAATGTATATTATAAAAATCGTTTTTTTCACTTTGTTTATTTTTTATTACAAAACGTCTGTTACTTTCTGGACAGCCCTCGTATTATAAATATAAATAGCGAATCTTGCTGATTTGTCGCGAGGCCCGAAGGCCACTGAAAAGAAAATAAATAAACAATTTTTCTGGATGGCTGTCCAGACTTCAACTTCACAGCGAAACCCGTTCTCATGCTGCTAGACTGGTCGGAATCTACTGTTCTGGTGTCGGTTATCCATAATTTGCGAAATCACTCCTCGCAATCGATCGGATGGTTCTTTCGAGATATCAAGGCTGAATACCTTCCCGTTCCTTTCCAGCAGCCCTTTCCCACCTCAAATTGCATCGACTTCATCTGGTACAAAGCCGTAATGAGTCGGTCACAGTTTAAATAATATTTGTCTCATCTCGACAGAAGATTACAGTCAGAGTAAGTTGCACTGTTTCGAAAATGTAGGAACCTTTTTTAATTTAATTTTATGCGCTGACCTTTTCATCTCAATATACCCCTTATAACCTACGTCCCCTGGGGGATTATTTTTATCTCCGGAATAATTTACCCAGGAAGAATCCACTATTGTATACTAGCTGACTCGGCAATGCTTTGCTATTAATATATATATATATACATGGTATATAGTTTAAATTAACAGAACTGAAAGTTTGTTATCAACTTCTGTATGTACTTAAAATGAGATATTTACATATAAATGATTATTTTTATGTTTTGGATTACATATATTGTAATTAGTGTTTTATTCAATTTTAAGTTAGTTGTTCTTGGACGTACAACGTTCCTTCGTTTTCCTACACGGAACATGCAACGCATAATTCTACACGAGACAATTTTCAAATTTCCAATACCCAATAATATTATCACAACATGTTGTACAGAAGGATTGTTTGTCGTCAACGAAAATTTATTAACATGTCTTCGATGATTTTATACACGCATTAACTTCATTTTGTGCACGTATCGTTGCCGGTACCATTGAAACAAGAAATGTTTCTCCCGTGTCATCTGACTTACGTATTGTACCAATGCTTCTTATGAGTCAATTATGGTTTCTTTCAACTGGTCTAATCGGGTATTTCAATACCTTCTCCGGACAACGTGGTGCATCTTGCAAAAAAAAAAAAAAAAAAAAAAAAAAAAAAAAAAAAAAAAAAAAAAAAAAACAACAACAACAACAACACCTGCGGATACTTTAATTTAATTGCTCTGGAGCGCATGCTCCGGTGGCAATTTCCCTACACACCATATTTCCCCTTTCCTGTACCCATCTACTTTTACACTCCACAAATTTCAACTTTGAACTCTTTTAGTGTTTTAGTTAAATTATTCATCATTTCTCTTGGTAACTTCTTCCATTTCCTGACGACCTTACCTGCGAAAGAAAATCTTCCTTGACCCTTGTGCCTGAAATCGAGTGCCAGCTTGTGGTCATGGTCATCTATTCCCTTCCATGCATTAGTTTTAATTCTTACACCAATATGTTTACATGCCTCATCACCAATGTACGCCTTGTACATTCCCATGACTCTCTTCACCCTCCTCTTTTCTTCCAATGAATTCCACTCCAACTCTTCTATCATATCAGTTACTGATTGCGTTGTGCGATAATTTTCAGAAACAAATCTAGCCGCCCTTTGCAACCTCTCCAACTCCTGTATTTGATGCTCAAAATGTGGATCCCGTACTACACCACCTTATTCAACCAATGGTCTGGCCAAAGTTTTTTGAACCAATTCCCTTATTTCTCTGGTACATCCGCTAATTACTCTCTCCAATTAATGAAGGATTTTATAACCTTATCTTACAACCTGTCCTATCTGACATACACAGTTGAGTTTGTTATCAAATGTTATGCCATGGTAATTATATTTCAAGTCTTCAATAAGCAATTCTTTCCTCACGTTATAGACGTAATCAACCATTAGCTTTTTATCCGTATACCTAAATCGGGTAGATCGGGCCAGTCTATTGTGGACACATATATGAACATTGCCTACTCGAGAGTGTTGGGCGATTTACGCTCTGACCTCGCATTCTGGAGGACGCGGGTTTGAGTCCTCATCCGGTCATCCAAATTTGTGTTTTCCGTGGTTTCCCCAGATCACTCCAGGCGAATGCTGGGATGCTTCCTTAAAAAGACTATGGCTGAATTCCTTTCCGTTCCTAGTCCCCAGTCCCACCCCTCCACTAATGACCTCGACGTCGACGAGGCGTATAGGTATAAGAAAAAAAGAAGAACGTTGCCATATAATTTGAGAGGACCACGTGGCCTTGAGATACCTTTTGGATCTTTAATGCGGTGGCTTTCACACGCTATTTGTCATTTCTGGTTCATCCGCCTGTAGGGACCATTTCCCACCCTAAGAGCAAGAGGATTCCCCGGAAAAAAAGATTAACAGGAAGAAATTTTAACTTAACACTGGAGACTGTAGAAAATAGTGTACTCCTACGATGCAACAACCACTGGTTAATGTTTTGCGGCGCATCCTATTCATGGTAGTCAAGTTGTGGTGGTGAGTGCGTCGTGGTGGCTGCCTAGCTGCAGGCGCCGGCTCCCGCCTGCCGCTCGCAGTGACCACAGAGCTCCCCCCCCCCGCCCCCCCCCCCCCGTGGCTGAACACGTGTCACCCCGCCGTATAATCCCATCAGACAGCGTGGTCGGCGTTTAGTGCGCAATCGCTGCACCTGCCGCCTCCCCCACTGAATCACCAACACTCAACAACACCGCTCCCTGCCATCTCGTCCTCCCTCTCGAGATAAACTCTCGTGTTCTTTTTACTATCCTTCTTGTGTTGCCTCCCTCCTTTCTGGGATGTATAATTATTGAGACGAGACGTCTTCTTGGTCTCTTTCTTTCTCTCCTATTATTTTGAGTCCTCTCCTCGACAATCTTATTCCGTTCCTACGTAAACCGTACTGTCTCTTTCAGCTACCTCCTTGGATATGTTTCTTTGACTCCAGCAGAACGGTCATTCAATTGGCTATCGAAAGTTGCAACTCTACTCGCCCCCGGTTCGAATACCTGTCTCGGTTGGTATTTCATGGACATCCACCTCCGACACAACTTACTGCGTAATGTAAGTGTTTGATTTAAAATTGACCTCTTCATAGCATCAGTTAATCGTTGGAAAATCCCTGCACAGTTGAGTTTGATTTTAGTCTCAGTTCTTCCCTTCCTGCATCATAAGTTTTGACCCAAAAGAAGTCCCGTTGTCCACTACCTTTACTTGAACAAGGTATCTGTTCTTTTGAGTTTCTTTTTACCTGTTTCTTCATTCTGCCCATCACAATTCTTTCCCCTTCTTTCACCTATTTCATTCTCTGTTTAGATCAATACTGCTACTTTCTGAGTTCCCTTTATAAAATGTTTTTTATTCTTCTAAATTGCTTCCTTCCGAGTCCCCTTATTTAACCTGTTTCTTATCCGTCTACATAAACACTGCTTTCATTCTGAGTTCACTTTTTAACCTGTTTCTTATCCTTCTACATCCTTCTGAGACCCCTTAATTCTGTTTCTAGTACTACTCTTCTATCGAGCTCTCTTCCTTATTCCACCAGCAGGGTCATTCCCAAAATATTATAACAGTTAAGTTTTCTCATTTGTGAGGGAACTATTTGCAAATATTTAAATGTTTGTGTCTAGTATGTTTCTTTGAGTAGGGAAGCTGTTTTCCCTTTGGTCAACGAATAACATTAATAATCGCTACGTCAAGTCAGAGATGGTGTGAGATTGTTGAACGGATTGAAATGAAATGGACAGCGTGTTATATAGAAACTAATTCGGCCATGGCCTGTAGTGATTTGGGAAACCATGGAAAACCCAAATCTGGATGCCCGGACGGGGATTCGAACCGCCGTCGTCCCTGATGCGGGGCCAGAACGTTAACTGTTCACCCACCACGCTCGGTCAAATGTTAAGAAGAAGGACATTAATATGTACTATTAATTTTTATAGCGAATTTGTATGGGTTGTGGTAAATAAATATTGTAATACAAGATGCAGAAGAAGTATTTGAGTATTGGAGGAAACGGAAATACCAGTTTAAATATAATTAAACTCTTTTTGTGTGAACAGTTATATACGAGATCAATTTTCAAGATTTTATTTTAGATTTTAAAATAATGTAATATTATAGGGTGTGCTTCATTTTGCAGAACATATTAAGTCCAAATACAAGAGCTTAAAATATAATTGTGATAAAGGAATAGTAAGACGCTCTGCACACATTATCAATGGGTTCCCACGATCTTTGGAAGATAGGTTAATATGTTTGGAATGTTGCGCGCCTGAACAGAAAGGGGTTCTTAAGACCTGCTAGTTAAAGTTCTATGGTAGCTCACTTTCACTTCACTTTCGATATTGGGCAGGCCTACAACGCATATTTTAAACTAGAGTGTCAGGAAGTAAGAGCTAATTTGCTTTTCAATAGTGTCTACCATTTCATAGTCCAATCTGGGCCTTTTTGGTGTGAATGAATGCAGAAAAATCAAAAAATTGCCCCGCGCCGTCATGATCAATCTGTCACATTTCAGGTACGCACAGTTATTTGAAAGGCACAAAACTGGGCGATAGATGGTGATTGAACGTACGAGGAATATGTGAAATGATTTACGCTTTATTCTTCATTTCTAGTTATTCCAGAGACTTTTCTTTAGCAGCGAAGAAAGAGGCAGCAGCTGCATCCCTGAACGGGGGTGAAGAATCTCTGGCGCAGAGACATATCAAGAGTAGAGAGGAGACGAGTTAATGTGTAACACCAAGGGATGCGCTCGAAACTAAAGTATATGCAATGTGCGATTCAGAAAGATCAAAACAGTTTTTAAGTATCGGGAAAGTATAATTGGTTTATGAATAAATTTTTTTAAATTAAATAAATTTTTTATGAATAATTTTCACGCCTGTGCAATTGAATATGTTGTTTTTATTTTGCGTACACGTTTCACTTCATTCTATGATACATCTTGTAAAATTATTATCTTTTATTGTTAGTAATTTATTTAAACACAAATTACATTTACTTTCAGCATTCATTCCACATAATAACATAATATTTCCAAAGCACAATTCGTTCGCTATATTCATCATCTTTTTTCATACGCCTTTGCTCTCTTCTTTTGTCTCGGCCGAAGATGTTCTTTTGACACACACCTCTTTGCTCTAGCACAATAACTATTATCTTTTTCTTTTACAAAAATAAAATAAATTAAACAAACAAAAAAGTAAGGGAATATGTTTGCTTACAATTTTCAGCGGTTCTGTCTGTTAGTTAAATTTGTTTTGTATTGCAATATACACAAGAAAATTATCGTATATACAGATATAAGCTTACAATTTACACATGAAAATTATGATATGTACAGATATAAGCTTACTTACATTTTTACATGCTCACATTGACTTATAATTGTGCCGTGTTTCATCATCGGTTGTATCTGTAATAGCAGTATTTTGCATTACAGTTGTATGTTGCATCTTTACGAGTAATTTCGTGTCACTTTCACTGCACTATAGATATTGATTTCTGATGGCTTACGTTTGTTTAGTGTGTAGTGTACATCGCTTAGCGGCAGGTTTGTTTATAGTTTGTCTTCTGTTCTATTCGGCGGGTGCCGCGCTTTTAAATATGTGTTTGTGCTTAGTTTGGTGTATTATTATTATTGGTTGTGTCTTTTTGTGGTAGAAGGTTGTGTTTCTTATTTCGTTTTAAGTACTGTGTATAGTGTTTGGTCCGTCAGGTTCATATAGTCATTTATTATGTTCTTTGCTTGGGCCAGTAATTTTTGAATATGGTAGTTTTCCTGAAACTTTTTTTTTATATTAATATATATATAAAAGTGCTTAAAGAAAAAGTTGAATTTACAGTCGAGTACAAAAAGGGAAATTGTTGTGTAGGGGACGTTTTTCTTTTGACTGCGTAAAAAGTATGAAGATCCGATAGTCTTTAAAAGAATATGAGTTTCACTACAAACACATTACCTCCACTGCAGATAGTCAAGGAGAAATAAAACGTTAAGGTACAGCCTGGAGTGGTCGTAATGACTCCGCAATCCGCCCCTGTCGGAGCCGTCTAGTGCTACCAGGTACAGGGGACCTACAGTTTAACGTGGACTCTGAACCAGAGAATCGTTCTGGCGTACTTCACATTACACAGCAAGCTGTGCCAGAGGTGAAGGTCGGGTTAAAAGCCTTCGAAAATCCCCGCCGAGACAGGGATTCGGTATTTTTTTAACTGCTTAACGTCTCTTAACAGCGAGGTCTTTACAGACGGGAAAGGATGGAGGGCAAGGAATAGGAAGGAATTCGACCATGGCCTTTTGAAGGAAGCATCCCGGCATTTGCCTGGAGTGATTTGGGAAACCATGCAAAACCCAAATCTGGATGCCCGGACGGGGATTCGAACCGGCGTCTTTCAGAATGCGAGAGGGATTCGAACCGGGGACCTTTTGATACCCAGTCAGACACCTTAACCACTATAATGAAAGACAAGTCCTTTACGTTTTCCGCATCGTCCACTGCCATCTACAGCGGCAGATGTCCTGTTCTCGGTCGTGGCTCGACCATATCCTTCTGACACTCGTCATTCTATGTTCACTGTGATCTGGTCTACTTTCCTGTATGAGGTTACAACAGGTTTTTTTTAATTTTTTTTAAGAAGATATTGCAGTTTTAAGCGTTACATGAAAACGTAATGCTTAATTTTCTGATTTTGGGGAGGGGATACTACTGGAGTGAAAGCTAAAATATACTCTATGTCAAAAGTGAACGTGCAGATAGTTATAGTTTCTTCTGAATTGTCCATATCTTCACCAAAAACGAAAGTTAGTGTCATCAGATAATTAGTTTCGTAAGGGAGCGTCCATTAATGACTTGAAGTGTTTTTTTCGAAATTCCGGACCCCCCCTCTCTGGTGAGATTTCATGAGATCTAGTCGGACTCCCCCCCCCCCCCATCTAAAATGACTTGATATTTTGACGGAGACCTCCCCCCTTCCGCACCTACTAATCGACCTCGTAACTTTTGTAGTCCTTTTTTTTTCTTTTCTTTTTACAGGTTTCATGCTTCCAAGCGTGGTAATACACCCACTAAGGTCGGCTTTTGGACGAAATACCCCCCTCCCTCCTAAAGTCGACTTTCGCGTCATTTGTATTTTTTTTTTTCAGCTCTACAGTCCTACAAGAATTTCAAAACCTCACGTGAGATTTCCATTGATCCCCCTCCCCCTTGGTGAGGTTTCGTGAGATTTCGCCGGACCCCCTCCCCCTATTTCACCTCACGTCATTAATGTTCGCCCCCTAACAGGTGTAAGTTCCGTGTTTACGCTAAGCGCCCTCGTTTACGCCTGTTTCCTCTCGTCGTATGGCCGCTAATGAATGTCTGGCGTTACAAGCGACCGCTGATGGCTCTCTGCTGATACTGATCGCTGAGCGGTCATAATGTTCATCTCTCCGCGACACGTGCGCTGTGCTCGCGCGACGGCCACGTGGACTGCACGTGGCGCTGTCAACAGGGCCTGGAGGCACAGGTGGAGGGGGAATTTCGCCGCGCTACGAGGGCGCGATTCTGATGTTCGGATCTGATAAGGATTACGTCGTCCGAAAAGTGTAAATAGAATCGCAGGCAGCTGCAGAGGTGTCCCCGCTGCTCGCAGCAACGCAAAACTTGCCTGTGGAGCATTTTCCGGCTTGAGGGAACAAAAAACTGTCGGGTACACAGGAAAGTTTACATCGCTGCAGCAGCTGGAATACATTGACATGACGATTCATTCAAGTCACAAACTGGAAAATAAATTCGAGTGGAAATTACATTGTCTGCCAACCAAAGTGATCCAGTCAAAGAAATATCAGAAGAGTGCGACACTTGAATGAGAACTGTGGCAAGCGTTTTTAATCACGTTAAAGGAGTTAAAATTTCATAGATTTCTTTCTACGAAATTTGGACTGCCACATCGACACTTTTAAAACGAAATGAAAGGAAGAGAATACGAATGATCTTTGCAAGAAGTAAACGACCAAATAATCTGTGCACAATTACACATACAACCTTCCAGACATTTTTTTTTACTTAGGGCTTTACGCCTCGTCGACGTCGAGGTCATTAGAGGCGCGATCGGACTGGGAACAAGGAACGGGAAGGGATTCAGCCATGGCCTTTTTAAAGGAAGCATCCCGGCATTCGCCTGGAGTGATTTGGGGAAACCATGGAAAACCAAAATCTGGATGCCCGGACGGGGATTCGAACCGGTGTCCTCCCGAATGCGAGGCCAGAGCGTTAACCGCTCACCCACCACGCTCGGTACGGGGGTCAAACCCCGTTCGGCCATCCTGGCTGGGGTTTTCCTCAGTCACTCAAGGCTAATGCTGTGGGTTCCCTACAAGCCCGCGGGCGACTTCCATCCCCCCTGCCTTCCCTTTAAGTTAGTCGTCTGAAAAGGGTCCTCGAGACTCTCAAGCAGCCCGCCTCCCAGGCTAAACCTGGGAGGAATGAAATATGTAAAAAAAAAAAATAAAAAAAAATCCTTCCAACTACAGAGGACCTACAGTTTAACGTGGACTCCGAACCAGAGTTCTTCACCTTACACATCAAGCTGTGCCAGAGATTAAGGTCGGCTTAAGGGCCTATGAAAATCTCGCCGAGACAGGGACTCGAACCGGGAACCTTCCGATCTCCACTCAGACAGCTTAACCAGTGAGCTACCAGACCGCTCGTTTAAACCCTAAAGATGATGATGATGACTAACTGTGGGACTCCCGTTGTTGTATTATCCTAGGAGGTTCGTCTATGTTGCTTTGGTTAAATCCTTCTTCTTTCGATGAATAAAACTATACGGAATGATAGTCGCGATCGTCTTTTTTTATATGAAACGAGCAATGCTTAAGGGCAGACTCGAATGTGTCGGATCTTGTGTGATGTCTAGTAATTGGTGACTGGTGAGACACCACACTGCGGTTTAATGAGTTTAGCATTGAGTGTGGGCGGCCGAGGTTTGGGACTGGCCGCCCCTCCCTATCACTAAACGAAGCGTAGCAAAGCGCGGGGACCGCAGAGCCAGCTGCCGCCCGCCCCGTCACCTGTTGGCAGCACGTGCGCCGGGGTGAGGCCGGTTATTAACCACCGCGGGGATTAAACTGCAATCATTTGTTATTTAGATGGCGCGCCACCCCTGCTGACGTCACGCCGCCGCTTCGACACGGGCGGAGCAGCGCGCCCGAGCACGTGCGGCAGGTGCGGCCGGTCGCATACTCAAGTACGCACTCGCGCAGGTCTTAGGAAGGCTTCAGTTGTCTCCTCCTAGTTACAACCATTAGGCTCTTCACACTTCGAATCATCAGCTCGTTTTACGGATTGCAGTTTCAGAATTCCCGTTCAACCATCCAGATTTCAGTTTTCCATGGATTCCCAAAATCACTCCAGTAGAATGTCCGTATGCTTCCTTCAAAAGGCCACATCCGAATTCTTTTCCAATAGTCTTTTCCGTCCTCTAATGACACCAACATCAATTAAAAATAAGCAAAAAAATGCAGCTAATACGTCACAGTTCGCAGTATTTGATTACTGTGCCACAATCAGGGATCTTCCTTTATGATAGTTGTGAAGATTAGTTACTTCAGTCATAATGTCTGTATACCTCAGTTGATTAAATACTTATCTATATCTTCGAATCAGTAGCTGTGAGCGGATAATGAGGCAATGTAGAGAAACAATTTTTTTTATCATTGTGTTATTCAAGCCCTCTTTAAAGAAATAACAACTGATATACAAAAAAACCTTCGTCACACCTTGTGTTACATACTTCAAAATATTAAATAGGATAGTAATGAACGGAAAACAAATGGAAGAGATAAAGAAAAAGTAAAAGTCTTTTAAGAAAATAATTGGACTACAACACAACAATTAACTCATTGAAATGTAGGAAACCACTCGATGACGAAAGTAATGTTAGCAAGTGTTGCACGTCTCACTCAAGATTCTCCCTAGTTCTCGACGTTAAAGTTAAGGGTAGTTACAGTAGGGTAGAGATATTGTCTACTGTTAACTGGTCTACCCAAGGACTCTGATTCTCATGTTGAGTGCGTCATCAAGGCTTACATTTTACAAGCTTATTAGAAACAGCTTGAACCAAAATGATCGGTGTAATAATTCTGCGTGGTATTAATGATTTGGTGGCAGGGTTTCTATTGGCTGCGCATTCCACCCCTGTCGTAGCCGCCTTAAACTATCCCGGCAATCCTACTGAGTGCAGAGGACCTACAGTTTAACGTGGAATACGAACCACGGAATCGTTCTGGCGTACTTCTCATTACACAGCAAGTTGTGCCAGAGGTGAAGGTCGAATTAAGAATCTATGAAAATCCCCGCCGAGACAGGGGTTCGAACCGGAAACCTTTCGATCCGCAGTCAGACACCTTGACCACTGAGCCACCAGCCCGCTCTAATATGATCTGCGGTGCCACACTAGCTGTTGCCTGTGTTGGTCTCTTTCTATCTGGAGTTCTTCCTGAGTCTTGACGTCTGCAATTAAATATAGCAGGAACAACTTAACTACAAAGGATGACTCGATAGATGGAATTACGTCTTCATTCTATTTATAAATCGTTAAACCGCATAAACAATTCGTCAGTAAAATGTTAATTAGGACGTATAGTGACATAAACCAGTCGTCTGCTTGATGGTTACAGACCTGCTCACGTCAGTCTAATTTTACGGTGGCTACAGAACATTCGAGAAGCACGCGATGGACCGTGACTATGCGTTACTCAGAAAGTAAACGATATAATACTAAATAAACTCACTAAATAAACTTTGAGGACACAAATGTGACATTTTAATATGTCTGGAAGCCCAGGAAGAGTTTATTTAGATACAACGTCATAAAAACTTAGATCTTACGATATAATACTGTTAATTTTCTACATAACAATCTAGTAATTGCAAATACAACGATATAACACTAAATAAACTTTGAGGACAGAAATGTGACTGGAAGCCCGAGAATTTATTTATATACAACGTCATACGATATAATACTGTTAATTTACTACATTAAAATCTAGTAATTGCAAACACTAGCGGAGACAG
This sequence comes from Vandiemenella viatica, assembly GCA_031002005.1. NCBI lineage: Eukaryota > Metazoa > Arthropoda > Insecta > Orthoptera > Morabidae > Vandiemenella > Vandiemenella viatica. The sequence continues at coordinate 181,528,135 of CM061914.1, read as the reverse complement.
TACCAAAACAACCTACAACGATTATTGAAATTATTCCCTTACATTTTTTGTTTGTTTAATTCATTTTATTTTTGTAAAAGAAAAAGAAATAGTTATTATGCAAGAGCAAAGAGGTGTATTAAATGATTTAAATTTAATTTAGAAAGGTCGAAAACGCTTCTGTTCCGCTAGTGTTTGCAATTACTAGATTTTCATGTAGTAAATTAACAGTACTAAATAAACTTGTATTTGCACTTTTACATATTTATTTTATAATGTGAAAACCAATACATTATTTGTGCATCCATATATTCAAAAGTTAACTGTAGAAATCATGAGAAAAAATTAACTTTGATTTTAAAATAATATTCTTGCGAATATATAATTTTACATGCGGCCCGCGCAGTTATTATGCATTTCCAAAGTGACCCGCAAGAGCATTTCGGTTGGACACCCCTGCTCTACACGTTCCTTTACAGCGTCTGCTCTTTACGTCGATTTCCTTGCTGACAGCACTTTAATATCGCCTCCGGTCACGAAACTGTATAAAAAAAGTAGCGTTTTGTTGGGTGAGGTCACAGCTGAAGGTTGTTCTGCGCTCTTTTTCCCTACGTATTACCCTTCAGCCATGTGTCGCGCTCGACTCAATATCCGCGAGGCGTGAGTAATGGATATGGCGGCCGGGGTTACCTGTCGCTTTTCGCTTGGCGTCGACCCGTGAATGCAGACAATGGACCCTCGCACCTCTGACAGCCCACACGCGGCTGCTACAGCGCACAGCGAGGACGCGAGTTCAATCCCCGGTGCGTCCAGTAGTTTCCACAAATCAATGGAGACCAAATGCGATATAGTTCCTACAATGAAAACCTGATATTTCTATTTTCTTCCGTTCCTTGCCTACAATATTCTTACGGTTCTAATGAAGACAATGGCGACTACTAGAAAGAACCTTAAAAAATTCTTGTTCCCACTGGGTAGACTCTTGCGAGAGTATGGGAAGCTTTTATCTTGGAGTGTACATATTCTGTTCAGTACGTGGAACGTGAAGCTACCAGATGGTGAGTTGGTGGTCAGCATGTCAGCAGTCACCCTGCAGCATCAGCAGAGACAGCTGGCGGCCTTGCTGTCAGCATAGTTCAGCGATGGTCAAAAGACCTCTTTCCCGATGAAAAGTTGGAAAGGATATACATCTCGCCGACTTGTAAACGTGTATGTTAATGTATTTACTTATGTGTATGACATGAACACCAGTATTACGAGTGTTTGGAGCATCGTTGACAGCAAAGAATAAAGCGCTTCACAGGAGATCCGATGACTAGAAAAACTTATACATAACAACAGAAAATATGAACATACATATATATATCATCTGCTCAAAGTCTGGTCACAAAATATTGACAAATCGAGAGTGCCTTATTTCAAGTATTTGGAAGAAATCATCGATCCCACAGGAGGAGAGAAAATAGCACAGAAAGTTCGCATGAATAAACTTAGGAGAGCCTACGATAGATCCTACAACTTATATAATGAAAAATGTTTGTCCATATATACAAAAGTCAGACATTACAACACAGTTATCAAACCTGAAGCCCTGTACGCCAGCGAAATTTTAACACTACCCAGGAAAGGTGACCTAGAAAGCATTTTGAAAGAAGAACGCAAAAGTATAAGAAAGATCTTTGGCCCAGAAAAAAACAGATGACGGATATAGACTTAAATCTCGAAAGACAACAGAAACACTGTCAAACCTCGCGGCAGACATCAGGAAACGAAGATTAAGATTTTATGGACTTATCCACAGACTTCCAGCAACAATACTCATTCGTGACGTACATAGAGCAGCTAAAAACTATGCCCTGGGTCCAGCAGATCAAAGAAGACCTGGAAAAAGCCCACATAAACTCATCAGAAATCGTAGACAGACAAACATACAGAGAAAAAATTAAGAAATGGGAAGTACCGCCAGAAAATGAAGTCATTAAGAGACAGGGGACCAAGTGGACTGAAAAAAGGAAGAGAATCCACGGAGGAAATATGAAAGCTGTATGGAAACTCAGAAAACTGAATCGTTAAGGCTTTGCGTGATCCGACAAGGCCCAATTGCAGATAATAATATATATTTGATTCTTGGCTGTCCGGGTGGCGCCGCGTCAGTTCTGCACTGGAAGAAGACCCTAGAATGAGGGTCGACAAGAAACATGACGCGGCGCCACCCGGACAGCCAAGAATCAACTGACTCTGGTCGCGGAAGCCTACGATTACAATATATATATGTATAAAAGAACCACAAAGATATTAGCAGCAAAGGATGTTATCTTGTATAGTTGGACTTTAAGTTGTCAGAAAGACGAATTGTATAAAGATTGTTTCGGCTGTGGCCAAGAAGAGAGTTGGACAGGAAGATTAGTTGAGTGCAGTTTAATGTACGTGAGGCTGCAGAGTAAATTTCTATCAAATTAAAACTCCAAGTGATTAATATTGGTGAAAATATTCATGAGTCTTTTCATATAGGCGGGAGAAAGAAAGTTGAAATATAATTTTCCCTTTCAGGTGAAGGGCAGTACTATTGAAATAAAATATGACGGGAGAGACCACATTAGAGAATACACTCTCTCTGCTAGGAGAATCAAGAGAAATCGACAAGAGGCAAAGGAAATTATTGTATTTATAACGATAAACGGTTTTGAACAGCAATTTATATGGAATACACTAAGTAAGTAAAATCTGAGAAAAGGAAGAAGACTTCTAGCAGGCGCTGACTGTCATAAACCGATAGGTAGAAACAATCTTATATACACAGTACACTGTTTAATAGTGTAAAGATAGATTAGTTAGCAGGGCAATACTACTATATCAGAGCCACTCAAATTTGATGAATTTAATGGTAGATTCTTATATATCTCGACAACTCCAATCCAAAGAAAAGAATAATTTATTTTATGGTATCTTGCTTAGTTCTCGAGATATCGAATGTTAAAAATCAGTTCTAGTTACAGTTCGTTGTGCTTTTGGTGACGTTTTTCTTCTGGTCCAGGCCGTATTTAAACCTAACCACAACAGCTAGGAAGAAAACAAAACACCTATTGTGCATGTTCACCGTGTAGTTCCTTGTGGCTTTGGGGATTTTTTTTTTGGTCCAGGCAACATTCAACCTAACCACCTAAATTTTGAGATACGTATCTCGAAAACTGAGCAAGCGATCAAACAATTATATTCTTTACTTTCGATTTGTCGCGTCGATATTATTAGAATCGACCATAAAATTCATCAAATTTCAGTGGGTCGGATATAATAGAATCCCCATTAGTAGAATACTTAAATACTATTAAATGCTTAAAAGTAATTATCCACATCAAACAAATATGTCAACAGATAGAGGCAATTAACCAATTGTTGAAACTGAGCGTCTAATTCAATTAACAAGAAAATGAAAAAATAATAAGAAATAAAATAAAAACATACTTTGACAACACGATCACACATCTTAATTTTTCAAAATTACAAATTCTGAGTAACCCCACTCGTGGTTGACGTCCATAGACGCTAAGTTAAGATGCCTGTAGCTTAAAACTGAATAATTTAATTCAAGCTCAGGCAGCGGAAGACAAACTACTGTACTGTTATTCACATGCTCGGATAAACGTCATTAGAATAGCAAGCAAGCGTGGTGGTTGAACGGTAACGCTCTGGAGCCGCTTTCGGGAGGACGTGCGTTCGAATGCCAGTGCTGCCCTCTAGATTTTGGTTTCCCAAATCACTCCAGGCGAATGCGGGGATGGCTCCTTCAAAAGGCAGTGGCTGAACTCATCCCCCTTCCTAGTCCCCAGACCTTCCCGGCCTCTAATAACATCGACGTCGACGAGGCGAAAAACAAAAAATCTGAAAGGATGCAGTGTACGGTACGAGAAATGTTTAATGTGAAATACGTTTTAGCTGTTAACTGTATTGTGGCGGGTAAATGTTAGGAAGAAAGTTACGTAAAAATATAAGAAGAGCATCCCTGCAAAAAGAAAATTCTGTCGTGCGTCCAGCGACCCGGTTCTGTATCGATATCTCGAGAATCACTGCACGAATTTTGGTGTTGCGTGGTGCCTCACTCGAGGAAGGTTTATATTGTATTGAACATTGAGCTGTTACCGATGCAGTGACGAATTTAGTGGATCAAGTCGACGACAAGTTGGGCACATAAGCGCTTTCAGCCCAAACCGGTAAAGACATAACAATTTAATTCAACTGCAATGGAGCGCACGCTCAGGTGACAATTTCTCTACACACCCACTTGTCCTCTTTCCTGTACCCGCCTACGTTGGCACTCTGAAAATTTCAACTTTAAATTGTTTCATCGTTTTTGGTAAATTATTCATCAATTCTCTTGGTAACTTATTCCATTCTCTTACCCCCTTACCTATGAAAGAAATTTTCCCACACCCTTGTGTCTCAAATCGAGTGCCAGCTTGTGGTCATGGTCATCTTTTCCCTTCCATGCATTACCTTTAATTATTACACCAATATCTTTCCATGACTCATCACAAATATACGCCTTGTACACTCCCATGACTCTCTTCACTCTCCTCCTGTATTCCAATGAATCCCATTTCATATCATATTGACTGTTAGTATTCGCAAATGAAAACACCGTCTCTTAACAACTGTTATTTCATTCATATAAACACAGACCCGTTTCGCCCGCAAGGAATTGGGCATCATCAGTGAGAATTTTGGTAGAAACAATTGAATGTTGGTCAGGAACAGCTCTACAGTATTTGCACTTTTATAGAACCCCGACCTGTTTCTGTGGTTCAATATTTTACCTTTTATTTTTTAAACGCCTTTATTTGACTGTTTTCAATTCGTCAAATATTAATTTCACAAGTAATTGGTTCGGATATCTTCAAATATTTAGAGCTAAAATACAAAGAGTAATTATGTGTACATAACTTTTTACATGTCAACGTATTTCCTTTTTTTAAATTCACATTTTACCGCCAAAGTATTTTTTTTTTTGTTTTTTTTTGCCTTCGGCTAGACTGATCTCATTCAAGTTAAGTAAAAATTAATGATTGTATTTGTTACTGACTAAATCTCGACAGTTTTGTTGGTTTGTGCAATGAGATTTGATTTCAAGGACCCAGCGGTATAAAATAAGTTGGCTCTACTGAGAGCGCTGTTCACATGTCTAACGTGCACTCTTTATTATATCCCATTCGAGTTCTGACGACGAGAGAGTTTGTACTACGCGATGCACTGCAGGAGAGAGCCGCCCAGGGGTCCTCCGTCTTCCCCCACGACAAACACCGACCTGACAATGGGCTCTAATGGGGAGCTATGGGAAACGACAGCTGACGGCACTGGGCGATATTCAGCACTACGGGTTTCACAGGCTAATTGTACCACACACCATTTGCCCCTCCAAGTCTGCAAGAAAATAGCGTAACTAAAAGGGACTAGAATAGAACTTCAAGCTATATTCACGAAGATATCGGACAGCCAAACAACACCCGCGCACCACGAATTAAAAACCCACCGGCAAGATGGCAAGTGCGTTATACAGGGTGATCCAGGAGCAATGGTGAAAACTAAAGGAGGTCGTAGAATGAACAATATTGAGTAAAAAAGTTCATATGAACATGCGTCCGCTTTCCTTTTTTTTTTTTTTTTTTTTTTTTTTTAAAAAAGTGCGTGGTGACAATGTTTATTATTATTATTTTGGAAAAGGGGGTGGTAAGTTATAATAGGTTGGAAACCTATGACTTACAGTAACCAACATTTAAATAGCTTTGTAAAGACAGACCACTCGCGACCTAATCGTTCAGTCATTTTTACATTATTTGCCTTTATTTACAAATTTTGGCGGTGGAACATGCAACTTTTAAATTAAACATCTGTTAAACAGCGATACTAGCGACAACACGAGGCAAAACAATTAGTCAAATCGTCAAGGACACAATCATGGATCTTGGATATGACTGTAGATGGGTTTTCAAGCGATTACAGTAATAGAAATCCTGTGCGGTAACGTCGCAGTCTGTTCCGTGACTGGTTGAAAACAGACCGATTGACCTTCCAATTGGCCGACTAGTCAACTAGAGTTGCGCGCGCATTCCAGACACTCCAAGCAACAGGTGGCTTCTCGCCGTCTTTTAAGTTTCTTAAAGGGATAAACGTCAAGAACCAACTACAGCAGCTCAGCCATTAATAGCTCAACAGGGATTAGTGAAAGGAAAAAACCCCTTGTGGCTGTTGCTATGATGGTATTCTAGGGACATTTATAGGTTTTCTGACACAAACTACCGGATACTGTAGACGTCATTAGGATTGCCTCAACTGTTTGTTGAAACGCAATGGCGCAATAAAAAATGTTTACTTCAAAATATGTTTTAGTTATAATCGTTTGCAGTTTCGTCCATGCGGGTTTTGTAAACGTAGGTATTTGCCTGACGGAACAGTGTCAGATGTTTCTGGAACGACATGGAGACAAAAAAATAAATAAATAAAACAAATATTCAAAGTATAATTTACCTACCTTATAACAGTGTGCAGTTACTACAGTCTATAAGGTAACGCCTTATATCTGACTACTATTTCAAATTAAATGTTAACTTTCGTCCACAGTTTTCAATTTGAGTAGAGGCATATCTATGGAACCAGAGACTATTGTTGGCAGCGCCGACTCAGAAGAGCAGACTCTTTGGAAGATTCAACCATGGAGGAAAGGTATATTCCTTCCTCCATGGATTCAACCACAGAGAAGTTATGGCAGTGTATCAGACTATGAAGAAGTAATTAATTAGCAGCAAGAAAAAAGTATATTATATTATTAAATGTTAAACTGAGTGTATAAAAAATAATTACTATACAGTTTAAAGGTTAAAAGGAATACTAATATTTTTTTTTTGTTACTACATGTTTATTTCTGTTTCATTCAAGTAAGATACATTTGGTTTATCGTAGTTGTAATGTTACAAAGTGAATATTTACATATGTAGATATTTGTCCGTATGAATTACATTTGTTGTAATGAGCGAATCCAAAAGGGTTCCTTTTAACAATCAGAAGGTGAAGCTGGCGGGGTTCCTACGGCTCCTGACGCTTCCCGCATGGCTCACGGAGGTAGAGCTCCGCCTACCTATTCACAAACGCAAGCCCTAGAAAGTAAGCGACGGGGCCAGCGCCACGCTCCGGCCGGTCTTTACTCCACGGTACTCGTTGGACAGCAGGTTGAGTGGGCCTGGCAGCCGCTTCGAATGAAAACCGTTGGCATCACCGGGGATCAAAGCCCGGTCGCGGCAGGACGCTCTGCAGTCTGAGCTACTCGCTCTACCAGTCAAACCGAAAGAATCTGCACTGTAGGCAAATTACACTTACTATTTTGTTTCATTTAAAGTTGTACAGTATTTACAGCCGATGCAACACTTTTTTTAAAAAAAAAAAAAAAAGTATCAGTTTTGGATTTTTCCTAATATCTCATGGTGTAGATTAAGAACGTCCGGTTCGCGTACAACGTTTACCACTTGAGAATTTTTGTTTCAAGCCACGTGTTTCTGTTTAAGATTTAATCCTTCACTGGCAATCAAGCCATTTAAACACATCATTTGACAACACACTAGTTACCTACGTTGGCTTCATGCTAAAGCTTTGTGTGCTATCAGGGATTCACTTTTGATGTTCTCTTCTTCAACGTAGAATTTCTGATTTTTTTTTTTTTTTTTTTTTTTTTTTTGTATCTGAAGTAGATGTGAAATCACATTTTACAACTTCAAAAATGTAAAAAAATAAAAATAAAAGAAATGCAATTATATAAAACGACACTTACAACTTCTTTATACAGGGTGTTACAAAAAGGTACGGCCAAACTTTCAGGAAACATTCCTCACACACAAACAAAGAAAATATGTTATGTGGACATGTGTCCGGAAACGCTTACTTTCCATGTTAGAGCTCATATTGTGGACGGCTGTGATACAATACGCCATTCTCCAGGGCTGCATCAGCGCATCAGGGATTCCATGCGACGGAGGGTGGATGCATGTATCCTCGCTAACGGAGGGCATTTTGAACATTTCCTGTAACAAAGTGTTTGAAGTCACGCTGGTACGTTCTGTTGCTGTGTGTTTCCATTCCATGTTTAATGTGATTTGAAGAGAAGTAATAAAATGAGCTCTAACATGGAAAGTAATCGTTTCCAGACATATGTCCACATAACATATTTTCTTTCTTTGTGTGTGAGGAATGTTTCTTGAAAGTTTGGCCGTACCTTTTTGTAATACCCTGTATGCTAACAAGGGAAAAGCAATCTTCTTAACTTAATTTATTGATCCTCATTAACATTCACTTTTATAACATTTGAAAGTAAAAACGGAACAACACAGTTTTAATACACAGACAAATATGGATTGGAACAAATTACCAAGTGAGGAATAATTCACCAAAAACGATGAAGGAATTTAAAACTATAAATCACAAAAGTAGATGGGGGAAGAATTAAACTCTCAAATTATATAAGACAATTAAAAATAAAATAAAAAGGGATAATTAGTTGACATGAAATTGCCGCAGGAACGTGTGCACCACCGCAATTAAAAATTAATAATAATAATGTTTGTCTTGTCTTTAAGAAACCTTATATTTCATTTCTTGTAGTTAATACAGTTCTTGTTTGTACAAAATCAAGTTCTTGGATTTTTAATAATAGGAAAAAAATCTTTTGAAATGAAACCTCAACTCGATTTTCAACTTCCACCTTCTATGACAAAGATAATCTTGGCACCCCTTGCTCCAAAACAGAAACCACTACGCATAGAACTTCTTTCTGCCATGTTTTTATTTTTTTACAACATATTCTCATAATAATTAAAATAAATAACCAAGTTACCATTTTTCTTTTGTATTGATTATTAAAACAAGTATAAGTAATAATTGCATACATTTAAGGGCACATCCCTTACAGTATCAACAATCGCACCGGCTGTGTCAGCGGAAAGACGTATCGACTACTGCGCGGGTGCCACCTGCCTAGGGCCAGAGACCGACCAACCACCTGACCAAACAGGGGTCGACGCTACGCGATAATCGATTACTAACAATAGCAGCGATTAGCGCTCAGGGTTAGTCACCGCTAATGCTCGACCAACGATGCGACTTTTTTATTGCTCTCGCAGAGGAAATCCAATACCACACAAAAATACTCTATCCCACGAAAATGGACATGTTAGCTTCCTTTGGTCTGATGAAATGATATCCCATCTTTCTTTGTGTAGTTTTCGAAGAATGTTGTAATCACAACAGCTCTACGTGTATCATTAAGTTTATATGAAATTTATATTTACCTGGTAGATCTGGTTAACTTTCAGCTGTTCATTTTAAATTTGGGACCTGTACCACAGATGCTAGTGCTAATTATCTTATGCTGTGAGAAATAAATTAACCGAAATTCTACCATCTTCTGACCTACAAGGCAGTTTTGATAGGTTTTCGGTTTATCGATTTGCTGGAAGGGTGAAGAGTCAGTTTCACGGCCTACGAAGAAGTTCTCCTCCTCCTGTATTAAAAGATTTCAGAGGTTTTTCTTTTTTTCTTTTACTTATGGCTTTACGCATCGTCTACGTCGAGGTCATTAGAGGCAGGATGGGACTGGGGACAAGGAACCGGAAGGAATTCAGCCATGGCCTTTCTGAAGGAAACATTCCGGCATTTGCCTGGACTGATTTGGGGAAACCATGGAAAACCCAAATCTGGATGCCCGGACGGGGATTCGAACTGACGTCCTCCCGAATGCGAGGCCAGAGCGTTAACCACTCACCCACCACGCTCCCTGATATTCGTAGAAAAGATATGTTTCAGTTTAATTGCAGCATTCCTTATACTCTTATTTTCCCATTTCTTATCTCAAATTCTTTGAGTGTAGTTACGGAAGTGTGGATATTCCCTTTAGTAGGCAAGCAGATGAGTACTGCAATAAATTATTAAAGGAAGTGGCGATTAGTTTTTCAAAAACACTGAAACCATTTAAAATTAAAACCCGTAAACGGCAAAAGTTGTTGGATGGTTAAATTAAAATCTATGACTTTAGGAGAAAAATTAATAATAGAAAGGAGCATATGCACCACTGCAATTAAATTACATATTTTCAATTAAAAGAAAATTTTCTCCTCTCTTGTGCCTGGAATCGAGCGCCAGCTTGTGGTCATGGCTATCTTTCCCTTTCCATGTTCTACTATTAATTCTTAATACCCTTGCAAGACTTATCACCAATATATGCCTCGTACATTCCCAGCATTCGCTCCACCCTCTTCACGTCTTGCAGTGACTCCAAATTTATGATAATCAGCTACTGATTGGGTACAGCGGTAATTTCCACAAACAAATCTTACTGCCCTCCTTTGCAACACGTTTTTCTGTATCTTAGATACCGTGGTTCATCCGCGTTTTTCTATATCTTAGATACCGTGGTACATCCATATCTATTTCTACTAGCCGTCCTGGATGTCATGCCTAAATCTTTTGTTTAAATTCCGGGTGGACGCAACAATAGTGTTATTCAAGAGTGATATGTGAGGCGACAACCTGGTGCAGTGAAGCTCTTACCATTACCATCGAATTCTTATGTTAAGGAAACCTCAAAGTAACTCTTGAAACGCTACTGCTTGGTAGATCTTTTTATATATTTTACGCACACACACACACATACATTGACGATATATATATATAATATATTCAATCTCTCGACTGATTTGATGATCTCCTCCTATCGTTAGCTGATCTTTTCATCTTATCACAATCGGCACCCTCATATATTCGAACCTATGTATTCCTGTCTGGTTCTTACCTGCCATTGCCCCTCCGTTAACGAATTTGTCAATCCTTGATACTTTATAATGTGTCCCAGCATCCAGTTTGATCTCTTTCTGAGACTCTTTCCTCATCCAACATTTCGAAAACATCTATCTACATTCTGTGCATTTAATTTTAGGCATGCTTCTATGGTAACTATGGTTCCAATATTCCATTTTTACCAGTTTCCGGTATTCCTTGAGTACCAATCTTTGCTTCCATTTAGTTCTGGGTTCCACACACACAATTTTAGCAAGTTCTCTCTGAGTTTAACGTCGATGTTTCTGAAAGCAAAAGATTTTACTTTTTCAGAAAGCCTCTTTTCGCCTATACTTTTTTACTTTTGTTTTTTTCTACCTCATGTGCTTCTCTACGTTTGCTACGGCTACCTGGCTCGTATAGATTATTAATTATTGTTCTATCACGATAATTTAGACCTGCTTTCTTCAAGATCTCCCAACTAGCATTCTGAAAAAAAGTGAAATATTTCGATTCCTCCTTCGACATATATATATTTGTTTCGTTTGAAACATTAGCTTTCCTTTTGCCTTCAGCTTATTTCCAAAATACTTGTATGTGCTTATGAGAAAGCAGCAATACATTTTGTTTTAAATACTAAAAAGGTGTTCTCTTGTTTTATTTTTAAAACCTATACCTATTTATACAAAATTTGCATTAGATTCATATAGAAAAATTAGAAATTAACTCTCAAGGGAACTCTGTTCTTGATATGCACTACTTCCAAACATCCCACAAATTTTTTTTTTTTTTTTTTTTTTTTGCCGGTTCTTTCAGATTATACAACTTAGTTATCAACGTCACCAGAAAATCTTCTAAATTTTTTTGTTATATTTTGATAGATCTGACACATTGTATGCACCAACAACCTAATAATCGTATTTGTGTATAGGCAGGGGATGTCTTGATGAATTAAGAATTTAGATAGGACTTTCAGAGGGAGTACGCACCGACGATACAAAGAAAAACACAGAGTCGCTGGAGTTACCTCGCAGAGGAACGTCCAAGACCATTCTACGTATTGAAGTTCTGTTTAAATTAATTGCGATAAAGCGCACGCTCCCGTGGCAACTTTCCCACACTCCCATTCATTTCTTTTTCCAACCTACAAATTTCAGCTTTAAATTCTTTCAGCATTTTCGGAAAATTATTAATCATTTCTGTTCGTAATTTATTCCTAATCCTGATCCCCTTACCTACGTAAGAAAATTTTCCCACACCCTTGTGCCTGAAATCGAATGCCAATTTGTGGTCACGGTCATCTTTTCAATTCCAAGCACCTCTCTTAATTCTTAAACCAATATCTTTCCACAATTCATCGCCAGTATACGCCTTTTACATTCCCATGGCCCTCTTCACCCTCCTCCTGTCTTCCAATGAATCTCATTCAAGCTCTTTATCAGATCACTTACTGATTGTGTTCTGCGGTAATTTCCAGAAACAAATCTAGCAGCCCTTGTTTGCATCCCCTACGACTTATTTATCTGATACCCAAAATGTGGGTCCGATACTACGCCACCATATTCAAGCAATGGTCTGACCAAAGTTTTGTAACCTAATTTCCTTACTTTCTGGTACATCCCCTCATCACTCTCTCCAACAACTGAAGGATTTGAAACCTTTTTAAGGTTCTTATCAAATGTAATAGCAAGGAATTTACATTTTAAGTCCTCAACAAGCAATTCTTCCGAACTGTACAATCATTATCAACCTTTAGTTTTTTTATTTCTTTACCTAATGATCTTGACAAGTGTCGATTGGAAGCCACATCGACCCACGACTGGATTGACTGAAGATGATGATATATATGAGCATTTTACAAGTGTACATAAATGGTCATTGTACTACTATCTTCAAATTATTATTAGCAGGATTCTTTGTGATAAAATCTGTATTTCTTGTGACTTCTTTCCTTGGTCATTGTTTCGCATCTAAGCCGTTCGATGTGTTCCGGTTGCCCTGCTCAGTCGGTTGGGTTTGATTTAATTTTATGCTAACCACACTTTGTGCCCCGCGTGCAGGTGTCTGTCGGGTATTAAACCCCCATTGTGTTCCCTCCCTGGGACAGAGGGTTCGGCTTAGCAACCCTCAGCACTCCAGCGCCCAGTAGAGCGGGAGACTCCACCACTCCGAAGGGATAACCCACCCCAACGTGAAGAGCCTCAGGCTCTAGAATACGCTGCGAATATTAATGGAGACAGGGACTAATTTTTAAACTGGTTCGTAGAATGCTGTCCCAACAATTAATAACGCTGCTAAAAAATACTTTTGCAGGGAAAACCTAACAGGTGATAGTGGGGAACGTCAAAATAGGAAATAAAAAAAATTAAACCGCAGACTCCCTCAGGGCTCTGTACTGTACCTCGTTTTGTTCAATTCTACCTCTAGGACTGACCAGAAACAACCTTTTTTTAACTTATGGTTTTACGCCTCGTCGACGTCGTGGTCATTAGAGGCGGGATGGGATTAGGGACTAGGAACAGGAAGGAATTCGGCCTTAGCCTTTTCGAAGGAAGCATCGTGGCATTCGCCTGGAGTGATTTGGGTAAACCATGGAAAATCAAAATCTGGATGCCCGTACGGGGATTCGAACTCCTTCTTCTTCCGAATAATCGATTTGGGGGGTACGAGAAATCAACTTTGGCTATGTTTCTTATTTAATTTTCTTTGCTTCCAAACTTCCTTCATTCTTTGAAAGTGTTGTTCCTTTTCTTCTTGGGTCCATTTTCTTCCCTTTATGTATTTCTGTCTTTCCTGAAAACCTGCCTTATGAATTACTTCTCTATAGAGTGTTCTGTTGTCTATTATATCTGTTTCCATTCCAGCATTTTTCATCTCCTTTTCAGTTTCAGTGAATCATGTGGGTTTGGATTTGTATCTGTTTAGTAAGGTGAAGATCTGTTTCGTTAGTCTATTGTTATCTATTCTGTATATGTGCCCATAAAATTGCATTCTTCTTTTCGTCATTATAACTGTTAATTTTTATATTTTCGAATATAGTTCTCGGTTTGGTCTTAATTTGTATTCAGCGTTACTATTACATTTAGGTCCCAGTATTTTTCTTCGTAAGAGATTTTACCATCTACTACTATTCAATTCAGAATAATTTTAGGAATATAGTAGGAATAGTTCGTTATCCATTTTTCAGTATAATGCATTGCCACCAGCCATGTATTAGCAATGGTGTTTTCCCTGCGTCTTACTGAATGTTCGATTTTTTCAAGAATCCGATTCCGTCACTCTTGGGGGCTAAGGATATTAATATCTGAACATCTCAGGACTACACGGCGCGTTCTATAATGAACAGACACCTTGTCCTAAATCACTTGACGATATTCCAGCACCGAAATGGTGGGCCTGCCATTCGAGAGAACATGGGTTCGAATCCCCGTCCAGCCATCCAGATGACGGAATGATTTCTTCAAGAGGCGATGGCCGAATTTATTCCAGATCCATGCCACCCCACAGCAACTTCTCCCTACTCTAATAACCTCGATGTCGACGGGCTGTAAAGCCGGAAGAGAAAAACCTGTTCTATGGCCTATTCTGTTTGCATCTTGCACAAGGTTCACTAACGGAGAGTCACAAGAATAATCTCTCCATGCTGCTGGTTCACTAAACCCTGTTTCTTCTTCCTCTTAGATTCCTCACTTATTACTGTGGTCAAACTAATACGTCTGAGGCTCTCTGCCCTACTTTTATGCCTCCTTTGTGAACTAATACCACCAAGGCACATTTACAATTGTCTGGTATGCAGCAAGCCTACGCACTCATCATAAATAATATTTCTAAACAGGCTACAATGTAACATGCATCTAACTTTAAAAGATATGTGAGAATTAAGTTTTTCCGGCGTATGGCTGACAAGAATGCTTCTCGGGTATTCTGCCGGATAAGTACAGTCGGTGCTGTGTCGTCGCAGTGGCAGCGTCGCTACGACATCTCACCTGATGAAGGCAGCGGAGATTGCTGCCGAAACGTTGTGGACAGAGGAATTTATCCGGCAGAATACCCGAGTAGAATTCTTGTTTAACAGATATGTTGTAGTAATATGGATTTACAGTGCAAGACTTTAAAATGAATATTAGCTACAGAATCCAGTGTTTTTAAAACTTCACAGCGTGGACTGCATTCTGTTTACACTGAGAAGAGTGAATTCGTTGGCACTTGTGCGTGAATATACACAATTCACTAAGTGAATGGCGTCTTTGTACGCATTAAAGAATCTATTGTTAGAGGCGAGAATACCAAGCGCACGCGGAGGGAAGACAAATATGTTCCAGCATATGTCTGACTAAATAAAAATTTCGATTTTGCAGAAATTATTGTTATTGTTTGCAGTGTCGTAGCTAGGTCAACAAGGGCCCCGGTGCAAAAAATTTATACTGGGCCATCAGGCCAGATGGGCGACCTTTTTTTTTTTGCTTCGTGTTGCTGGTAGGGGCCCCCTGAGCAGAGGCTGGGCCCCTGAGTTGTGCTTTGGGGCCCCCCTGAGCAGTGAGGGGCTCCCTATGTCTCAGGGGCACCCTTAGACGACAGTAGATATAAAAAAAAGTTTGTCGTGAAGTCCCGTGCGGCCCTCTGAACTGCGATTGGGGCCCCTGATGTATGCTTGGGGGCCCCCTAAGCGTTGGGGCCCCGGTGCACTGCACCGCCTAGCCCCATAGTAGCTACGCCCTTGATTGTTTGGACAGTGAATGAAAAACATATTTACTGATTAAAAAAAATAGCCGGGAAAGGGCGAAGCACGTGGACTAGAAAGTAATTCTGCCATGAACTTCTGAGGGAACTTATACGGGCATTCGCCTGGAGTTATTTCGGGAAACCATAGAAAGGGGCCATCCACAAATTACGTCATACGAATTTCATGATTTTTGGACCCCTCCCTCCCCCCATGTCACAGGTTGTCACATTTGTGGGACCCCCCCCCCCTCCCCTGGTGTGACGTCACATATTTTGCAATTCTAAATTTATAATTTAAAACAGCACTTCCAAAATGATTTATGTATTTCTAGTTAAAAAAATCATATTAACAATAAATGAAACATTTAAGAAAATTTAAAAAAATCATAAAATATCGAATTAATGATACAAAATTGAGTCATCGTGTGTCCATGGATTTTGAACCCATTCCTTGATACTGTTTATTATTGGCATAATAGTCACTTCAGTCTTGATTTCGATAGTGTTGGGAACATTCGATGTGTCAACATCATCTTCATCTTACACCACGAGCCAAAATGTGATACAAATTGTATTACCCCCTCCCTTGTCACACGATGTCGCAATTTGTTGACCCCCTTCCCCCCTCAAGGTGTGACGTAATTTATGGATAGCCCCAAAGCAGAAATATGCATGATTGCATGGGGATTCGAACCCATGACCTATAATCCATGGTCGGTCATTATTCATGAAACTCTCATAACATCCGTTTATACAAAAAAATGCGTTTCATGCAACAATTTATCAATTTATTTCTCACGGAATGATGAATATCGTGGAGGCAGACATAGTACAGACCTGTACTGTACGGGGGCAGATACGAAAGCTTTGAATTCGAAACTCACTCAGTACTCGTCCAGTTATGTTTGCAAATACTGGGACGGTGCATAATTTCAGCATCAAGAGAGAGAGCAAAAGCAGTAATACAAAGTTTAAACGCTGTATAGACAGAGAGGGACACTCACATATGCCCTAGAAGACACATTGAAATCTGTGCTAAACAAGTGTCGACCGTGAGGAGAATCATAAGCCACTGATGTTTTCAAATTATTTACAGATCTGTAAGGACTGAACTGAATAGTTGCAAACAAAATTTTTTTTAACGTTCCATTCTTCTTCTTCCTTTGTCGTCACTTTCCTTGAAACGTAAACAAAGACAACACAGAAGCAACTGAAAGAGGTAGGTTTTCTTCATTCTCTATAAGAGCAGTTTGTGGAATAACGCGTTGCGCATGTTATTTCATTTAAACAGAAATTAAAAAATTGGATTCTATACAGTTTAGAAACTGAACAGAAACACATATAACAAAAACTGAATTAAGTAGTTGTGTTTAGTCGTAGTTTGTACGCATCTTTTTTAAAAAAATTGATACCAGTAATTTTTTTAGTAGCTGATGATACCAAAAAATTCATTATGTTTGTTTTTTAGCTTTATAAATTTGAAGGTATCCGAAGCAATTACTTAGGAGATTAAAATTTGTCGAATTAAAAAAACAGTCAAATGGTGACGTCGACAAAATAAAAGGGGCAATGTTGAACCATGGAAACAGGTCGGGTTCTACGAAAGTGCAAACAGAACCGTTCTCGACCAATATGCAACTGTTTCTAGCAAAATTCACACTGATGATGCCCCATTCCTTATGAGCGAAACGCGTCCGAGCTTATATGAATTACATAACAGTGGTTAAGAGACGGTGTTTTTATTTAAGAATACTAACAGTCAATATGATATAGTAAAAGAGCTGGAATGGGATTCATTGGAAGACAGGAGGTGGGTGGAGAGGGTCATGGTAGTGTACAAGGCGTATATTGGAGATGAGGCGTGAAAAGATATTGGTGTAAGAATGAAAAGTAATACAAAGATGATCATGACCACAAGCGCACTCGATTTTAGGCACAAGGGTGTGGGAATATTTTCTTTCTTAGGTTAGGGGGTCAGGGATTGGAATAAGTTACCAAGA
The DNA here is from genome assembly GCA_031002005.1 of Vandiemenella viatica. NCBI lineage: Eukaryota > Metazoa > Arthropoda > Insecta > Orthoptera > Morabidae > Vandiemenella > Vandiemenella viatica. The sequence continues at coordinate 181,510,625 of CM061914.1, read as the reverse complement.
GAATTGATGTATAATTTACCAAAACCGTTGAAGCTATTTAAGGTTGAAATTTGTAGAGGGTAAAAGTAGGTGGGTACAGGAAGGGGGGGGGGAAATGTGTGTTTAGGGAAATTGCCACCGGAGCGTGCGCTCCATCGCAATTAAATCAATTAAAAACCTAATAAAAATCTCAAAATTCCGTTTCTGTTCTGGAGAATTTTTCCAAGAATTCCTTAATAAGGATAGGGAATGTAAATACACGAAATAAGTCATCCTGATTTCCTTTAGTACAGGGAGCAATCACTGCTGATAAGATGAAATAAAGCGCAACTCATATTTTTGTCGAAAGCAAAAATGCCACTTCTTGAATTGCACCAGAAGAAACCGCCTCCCACGTGTATACAGATTCTGATTCGCTCTTTCGCGCCTCACGTGTTCGTTGAGAGTTCGCCCGGCGACCGCCGTGCGGCGCCACCGATCGGATATTCGCGATCGTTATTTAAAATGACCGTCGGCTTCGCGCCGAGTTTCTTTCAACACGCGTACGGCGATCACTCGTTCGTCGCGTGTGCGTGACAGAATACCACAGGGTCAGCGTGATCTGCGGGTGAGATGGCGGTCGACAAAATGATACCTGGTGAGTACGTTCAGTCCCAAACCACGACCTTGCTTACAGCGCAACACGCGGGTACAACGTTACTCATAACCTATAATCAGTGCACTCATGTAATTAGTGTTCTAACTATTGTTGTCTGATAAACAGATATTTCCTGTGCAGCCAAAGAAATATAACGCTATGTATATCTGTGTATTAAATTATGGGAAAGGTCACACGTCTTTAACGTCATGTTACGAAGCTGACTGAATTGTTCACTTGACTATCCGAGTCGCGGCCATGAACTTTTTGTGCTGCTCTAAAAGCAGACGACACTCACTGTAATAGAGGGCTCTGATCATCTCTGGTTCACTAGTAGACCACGTGGAATGTCTCTGACGCGAAAGGCAACGCACTGTCTGGATAATGAAATTTTACTTTAGTGAAACAACAATCAATATTGTTTACTGATTTAGTTTTTTCGATAAAGTATTTGTAAATGATACTGGCTCAGAATCATTTATATTCCAGTCTTTTCTTCTGTTTTAAAAACAAAAATAATAAATTCGAACTGTGCTTGTTCTGATGAATTACTTTTAACGTTGTTATTCATACCTGATTATATCGTCACCTTCACCCAATTTCACAAATGCTGAGAAAGTGCGCTGAAGCGAAAAAAGAAAAGTGCAAGAAACTTGTAACCCAATCAGCGCTTACGCCACACTGCTCAGATATTTCATTGGAGAAAAAGTGAAAAAATGTCAGGGCCACTTTACCAGTCATTGCTAACATCGATTGATATTTATTCGCGTCTGTCACAGATATATCTTATCGTTGGACTGTACATAATCAACAACAGAATCCTTTGCAGTTAATGTATTTAAGATTTTTTTTAATAACAACAAATTATGTCTAACAATACAATAACGGGTTTTAATTTGTTAACTGTGGATTGCACGCCATCATTATGAACCTTAACCGGGGAAAAAAATATTTTAAATTTCCGATATAAATTCTTTGTTTGGTTTCATATAATTAGTAATTATTGTATTATTTTCATTTCTGAAATCTAATCTCGTTAGAATTCAAATCTCTCCTTAAAAATCTCAATCGTGAAATGATTTTACCCATTATTTACAGCTTTACTAAGTTCTCAGCTATAAAGATATTCACAGTTCAATTGTTCGAAAATAGCAGCTGGTAGAGGCAGCTAGTAAAGCCTGTTCAAACGTTCGTCGAAACTGCAGAAACCTTTTTACAAGTTTAAAGATTTTTTTTGCTCATTCTCAGAAGATCATTTCTTTGTACGTTTCTGATAATTTGCTTGTTTATCTGTAATATATTTGAGCGTTAGTCACATGGAGGAAGGAATGGTTAGTAAATCCAGAGAATAAAAATTCCTTCAGTCGTTGCCAACTTTAGAACTATGATAAATAATATTATCATTAGCACAGAAATTTCAGTCAACTTCAAAACAGCAATTTTCCGGTATAAAAATTACCATTACTATAAGAGAAATTTTGGCAGCCATGCATTTACTCAGGAGTTGGTACTCCTGATTACCTGTATATGTGTGGGTACTGAGTTGAAGGAAAGGACCTTCAATTCTTCGAATTTTTCAAACCGAGAACTCTAAACTTATTAAGATATGTTTACCACTACTACATAGAGAAAAATAATAGAAAAATGAAAAATACATTATATATTTTGATCTATAAAGGGAAAAAACAAATGTCAAACAGTCATGAACAATTAACAACGTAAACATTACAGATGAATGCGTTTTTGAAACTTTAGTTATTTCATGAATGATTAGAGCGCATTTTAATAAAGAAAAGAATAATTCTGTTCAAGATTACAAGTATGAACGGCTGTTACGGTTCGTGGTAGAAGCGAGCTAAGAAAACTACGTATTTATCTAGGAAAGTGGTTTAAATCATATCCAGGAAATAGAAAACGAAATGTGCCTTTACGCTGACTGTATGAACATTTAAGAATTTGTACCTCAGGTAACAGTTCATGGTCGTCATCTTTGTTCATTCAATTTCTTGTGTTACAAAACAGTTACACAGGCATGATCTAAAATTGATAATTTAAAGTGCACTAGATCATAATTAAGTAAGCAAAATCATAACATACAAATATTTGCCTAAGTACCTGGACGTTTGCATAGATACCAAATTTATAGGTAACAAATTTAACTTGAATCTATATATGAAAAAAAAGATAATTCAGCTGATATGAAACTGGCCGACTTTACATACTTCATTCCATAATCCGTTAGTTCAGGTCCTAAGAAAGTTTTGAAGAAGCGCAGAAGATATTTTAGGTGAAAGTTGGATGGAATTAACTTTATGTCGAATTAACCAACAGATATCTTGTAGAAATCTGTTTAAAGATCCAGATATGCTTATTAATTACAGCACTTTATACACTCATTACTTTTTATAGTAGTAAAGCCTTAATACATCAGTGTTAATACCGACACACACAGCCGTATTATTAAAACAAATATCGGCAAACATTATAAACACACCAGAAAATTTTCTGGAGCTTCTGTTTTAAATGTTCGCTCTCGGAAAAATAAAATTTGTTCGACAAAATCGTAACAGTTTCAAGTAGAAAGTGAAATAGTTTTCTCATTTTATTGTTTCAAAGAATTCGTATGTCAAACTTTATAAACCAAGCTTTGGTATGAGTAATGAAGCGATAAAATTTGATTATTCATTCTCTGAAATAAAAGCGCAGAATTGAGTAATTAATAGTGCTACGGAAACGTTACTTGAAAATTATGTATGGAATGTAGTACAAAATATAAGCTTATCATTGAAATTTTGTTAGGTTTCTTAGAAAGTAAAGGTTTCGTTTAGTGTTAATGATATTGGCTTTGATATTCATACCGCGTACTGTCTCGCATCTCCAGGCGACTTCCAGAATTCAATCTGAGCCGGCCCCGGAAGAGTTGGGACTAACGTCTCAGATACCAAGGGTCGCCGATTCTAGTCCGACCGAGGTCATTGATGGCTTTAAGACAGTGTTTCCCAACGTGGGGAATAGAGGGGCAATTTAGAAATTGACTTGATGCGACTTTACCGCTTTCTCTTTGGGTTATTTAACCGCAATGCCAGATATGGTTACAAAATATAGCAAAAAAGCAAATTCTTAAAAGGATCACACTAAATTGCCATAATAAATGTTTATTATAAATCTTTTGAATTTGAATTTTAGTATTTCATTACATGTTTTTTAATTTTACTTACTGTGTTTTATGATAATATTAAAGTGTTTTCTTTCAAAAACCATCCTATATCAGTTTCTTTAATAACAAATAATTTATTTATTAAAAATTATGTATGGGGGGCAAAAAAATGTTGAAAGTGGGACATGACCCAAAAAAGGTTGGGAAACACTGCTTTAAGAGTTATATACGTCATGTATCGTTCATACTATGCACTGTATTAATATTAGTAGTAAATACAGCCCGTCAGAGATCATATATGTCAAATTGTAGTTGGCTGTATAGCCGAAACGGTCAGATCTAAACTATTATAAATCTGTAAGGGAGCTGAGTGTGTCTCGAAGTTTGAAATGGCATCACGATAAAACTACCCCAGCAATATGGATGGTGTTTGAAAATTTTTAGAGCTTATGGTCCGGATTAAAATATGCAAAAATAGCTTATGATTTATATGTACCAAGCGACGGGGCAAGAAATTAAAATGATTTCGAGATGGAGCAAATATGGACCACGGATCACTTCTGTATTTGAGATGAACACTCCTTTTAAGAAAAACTTACAAAAGATTACACTACTTATCTTAGGATTCTGTTTATTTCTTGACTTTGGTTATTTAGTTCTTCAGTTTTGTGGATTGCTGTACATTAAGATATACGGAAAACGTGAATCAAAAGTAAAGCGTGAGTAATGTTCAATTTACTTTGCCAACATTGAGGTGCCATTGTAACAGGTAGGCTACCATGCGTTAGATTAATATTTACATCTGTGACAGTTAAACAATCTGTCAGTTATTTTACATTCGTTGCTGCGGATGCTTTGCCTGGTTGCCAACTGTTCTGCCGACCTTATCGTTAATGGTAAATTTCGTGTGACATTATGTACAAAGTACGTTTCTTTTGCTTTGATGTGATCTTTTTCTTGAAAGATGTGTCCTCGTGGAAATGTGTACCAAACTTCTGATCAAAGCGACAGTTGCAATTATTGGTTTTCGGTACTCCTTTATTGGACCGTTACCAATAATTTTTCACGTAGCTTCAATTTCATTTATTACATTGCGTTAAAATACAAGTTTTTTTTTTTTAAAAAAAACTTTTGGACACCATTATGAAAAGCGAATCTAATTTAATAAGGGAAAGTTTTCAGATGAAATTTACATTTTTTGCCTCTCCTCGCTGATATTTGATAGTAGGATAAAAGAAGTACCGTAAAGCATTTGTAAACACACTGTGGTTCGCGCTGGTGCATTTATATGGTTAATGTACGGACCTCTCCCTTTAACATCGTAGTTAACACGTCGCCAGCGAGAAAACAAAACTGTAACTTAATTCCTCGGAATAATAGGGAACGCTGAAAACAAGACAAACCTTATGGCTGCGAGAAGTTACTGACCTCTAAACGGAGACTTTTCTTTAATATTCCTCAACTTTTTGACTTAAAAAATAAAACTTTATGGCAGCAAAGCATGGACTGTAGGAATTCCAGAAAGAAGGAAAACCGAAGCGTTTGAAATTTGGCGCTTTATAGAAGGATTCTGAAAATTAAGTGGACAGATTATCGGGGCAGGGCAACCATGACGGAGGCACATGCGCGGCCAATGGAAACTGCCACGCGGCGGCTGAACAATCCTTCGGGATCTCCCGGTCATCAACATTCGACCAGTAGTTTCTGCGCGAGTCGCATTAAACAAAACTGGATAATTTTTTGATTCTTTTATCTCAAATTGTCAGCTTTCCGATTTCATATGAAAATGAAACATGCCATATTTTCATTTATGGTGACTCAAACTCATTTTTAAAAAATATATCTTAAATGTGCAGCATTTCTTGCGTTTACAATCTATGTACGTAGGCCTATATAAAATGGATATGTTCATCATCATCATTATCGTTGGGGACCATCTCCAGTTTCCCGGGTGTGGTTTACGAGCCTTGGTTGTTATAGACGATTGTTTTCCACCTTTTCCTGTCCAGAAAGGTTTCTCTGTCTGTGATGTACTCCCAATTCCAGCCTCTTCTCTCTACGTCCTCCTTCAGTTGGTCTGTCCATCTTCTTCTTGGTCTTCCCACTTTTTTTATCTTATCTCGATGAATCTTTCACACGTTTGCTTTAAAACAAGGGAAAATAATGTATACATTTGTTTTTTATTTTACAAATGTCTCGAAAACGGTACGTGATTCGGCCAAGGTGGATGGTGATACTAAAAGTCGACAAAATTCCCTATTTATTGGCGTCGGACCGGTTCCGGTCGGACAAGTAGTGACCGAGAAATTCGAATTTGAAATTTAAAAGTTGTTTTAAAGTCGGTGTGGTGACACAAAAACCCACAGTTTTTATCTGACCTTGTAGGAACTTTCCGCACTCATGCTTTTCAATAAATGGCAAAAAATGTTGATATATTATTATTTTTCGAAACTGCTGCCTTGTTACGTGTAATGTTTACGACAATCCTGTCAAACGAAATAAAACATTAGGACTTTCAAATGGGAGCGCCCATTAATTACGTGAAGTTTTTCTTCGGAAATCTGGACCCCTCTCCCTGTGGTGAGACCTGGTGGGACCCCCCTCCCCCCTCCCTTCTGTTGACGACCTCTTAACGTTCGGAGACCTTATTAATTAAAAAGATGACGTGAGATTTCTGCCGACCATGCCACCTAGTGATATTTCACCGGAACCCTCTCCCCCTACCCTATTTCACCCACGTAATTAATGGACGCCCCTATCCAGTCCCCAAGCAGTGCTGGGTACCTGGGTACTCTACTAGTCTTATCATATATATGTGTCCCGGGTAAATGGAGCAACATTAATTGCAACTACTGAGGGATAGCTCAATCACACAGACACAATGGCAATGTTTAAAGAATAATCTCAGAGCTGGATTTGGAATCGTTGGAACCGCCGAATGCATGTGAAGAAATTGCTGGGTGAGTACAAAGCGTATCTTGTGCCTTCAAAATATCAGGAGAAGAATTACGAGTGTTAGAAGGAAGAGAAGAGATGACCGCGACCACAAGCTGGCACTCGTTTCAGACATAAAAGAGTGGGAAATGTTTCCATCTGCAGGTCGGGGAGTCAGGGGACTTAAATTACGAAGCGAAATGTTGAATCATTAATTATAACTACTGGAAGAATTTAAATTGAAACTTTTGGTAGAGAAATTTCAACGACTGCATAAGTTCCTTCGCGATTAAGTTACCGAGCGTGGTGGGTGAACGGTTAACGTTCTGGCCTCGCATTCGGGAGGACGCGGGTTCGAATCCCCGTCCTGGCATCCAGATTTCAGTTTTCCATGGTTTCCCCCAAATCACTTCAGGCGAATGCCGGGATGTTTCCTTCAAGAAGGCCATGGACATGGCCGAATTCCTTCCCGTTCCTTGTCCCCTGTCCCATCCCACCTCTAATGACCTTAGCCGTCGACGAGGCGTAAAGCGATAAGTAAAAGTTTCAAGAATGAAAGAAAAAAAAACTTATGTCAGGTTGGAGAGTGTTATAAGTAGGGCCCGGATATATATGCACGTAAAACATCTAATATATGCATGCAAATATGCACAAAAAAGTCCTAAAATATGCACTAACAATTAAAGAATATGCACTAACAATTAACGAATCTACACTAACAATTAACGAATATACACTAACAATTAACGAACATGGACTAACTATTAAAGAATATACAGTTATCAAATGATTTATTTTATGTCAACTCACTGATATACACGTTTCATTCCTTACAAAATGATGAATCACAATATGTTACCAACAGTTTTTCAATGTTTTCAGGGGTCAAAGATTTTCTGTTGTCAGACAAAATTAGTTTATAAGCCGAAAATGATCGTTCCACGTCAACGGACGTTATTGGGCAATACTTGTACGATGGTGCTGACTGTTCGGAACATTCATCTGGCAAAGATTGTGTGGTTCCACTTAAATACGTATTAATTGATTGAATCTTTTGCAGACCTGGGTTTGAGTCTAACACCCTGCTGAGTTTAGATTTAACTTTTTCTCCAATTTCACCAGGGACGGCATTTAAAGAAGAAATTGTTTTGTGAAGCAACTGAATAGACTCGTGAAGGGGTGCACCGCTAGTTTCTAGACCCTTAATAGCATTAGAAAGTGACGAATAGTGTACATGGATGAAATTGATATCTCGATATACAGTATCACAATCAAATGCGCACTTTGCTTCACGAACACACGCAGCACGATCGTCATGACCAATACTTGTAACCACATCTTTCACTTGATGAAAGTTCTCCTGGTAGAACAGCACTGCAGACAACCAAGTTCCCCATCTAGTGAGAACAGGTTCCGGTGGAAGAGGAACCTCAGGCAGACGATCCTTATAAAACTGTACACGCGCTGGTGCTTTTAGGAACACTTTTTTTCCACTTGAAATTACTTTGTTAACTGAAGGAAATAGAGAACGTATCTCTTCTGCAATGCGATGTAATCCATGCGCCAAACATGTAACATGGATCAGATTGGGGAAAAACACTCGAAGCGACTGACCAGCTTTTAACATATATGAAGCTGCGTCTGTGATTAAAACACGCACCTTGTAACAATCACTCTCCGATTCAGTAGGCCACAGAAGTCGCAGGGAATCGTTTATAAATCTTGCAATTGTACTGTGGTTGGTTTTCTCTAACACTTTGGTTGAAAGTAAATGTGGTTTTCCGGGTTCTTCTTGACATAGTTTGCCCACTATAAAGTTCGCTACGTATCGGCCACATGAATCGGTTGTTTCATCTACCGATATCCAGACACAGTTCCCTCCTATGTCAGACCGAATTGAATCCAGGACAGAATCGTGTAGAGAGAGCAAATAATTTTTCCTGAGGGTGGATTCATCCGGTATCCTTTGATTAACACAATACTTTTGAAGAAATGCTCGTAGATCTGGATTATTCAATTTATGCAGCGGGATATTGCTGCATACAAAAGCCTTACACAGGTCAGCAGAGAATGTATTAACAGACCGTGATACCTGAGTTAAAAGTAGCTGTTGCGTGTTCCTATTCTTTTCTTTTGACCTGAGATGTACAGCTGTTTTAGAATGCTGTTCAAGTTGAAATTTTTTCTCACATTTTATATTCTTCTCACATACTTGACAGTACACAACTTCACCGTCACTAGAATAGTCACTGTTGCCTGAAATCCACTGCTTAATTAAAACTGATCTTGTGCATTTTTCTTTAGGCATTTTTGGAGTCAGATTAAAGAAACTTAATCTTAGCACACGAACACTCCTGTCAACACAAACTTTGAGAGGCTACTGTTTTTGGAAAGGAATGTACACGTCCCTTTAAAAGTACGAATCCCTCAGGTCTGGAAGCCAGGAATCTGTTCTCAGGAAAACTGGCTCGTACCGCAATTAGGGGAATATTCCCGAAAAGATTAAAGAAAACCGCTGGCCTTCCCGGTAGTTGTCGCACGAATAAACACACTGGTAGATAACGAATATTCCAAGTGGGGGTAAATACTTGTGACTGTCGTCTCCTCAAACAAGAATTTGCCGCCTGAGGGAGAATAGAGCTATTCTTTGATTTTGCCGACCCCACCCGCCCTTCCCGTGAATGTTACCGCTCAGGGCAGTAGAGAAGGTCGCCGCCACACAAATTTTCCATTTGCAGCACCTCCAAACATGTCACTGTGTGAGTTTGGATAAGGTAGAAAATTCTCTACATGTGAATGCCAGTACAAAAAAATCCTGTTTACTCCAAGAATTTAACGTACTTGTTGCGGTTGCCAAGGATGTCCAACATACAGGTACATTAGGCTTTACAGTTTCTTCAGAAGTATCGGATATTCAGTTATGAGATGAAATAAAAGCTAAAATATGCACATATCCATAAAATATGCACTAACCCTCAAAATATGCATTTGCATATGCGCATATGCTTTTTTGAAAAATCCGGGCCCTAGTTATAAGGTACAACGTAGGGACTGTTCCAGTTAAGGTTTGTCAGTCATCCGATTAGTGACAATAAACTTGAACCTCACAGATCTGTTACCATTATTATGTAGAAGCCAAAGAGTCGCGAGGATGTTCGCAATTACTTTACTCAAACCGTTAAGCTGAAATCATGTTGAGTTGAACATGTGAGATTTATACACTGATTGTCTAGCGCTCAATGGAACATAAAACTCGTCCGCTATTAAAGGTCGGACTGATAAGATTAGAAGATTGCGAATGCTTTTGCTGTAGAAGTTCTCTGAAGATAATATTGCTGGCCAGCATAGTCGTTAACAGATCACTCTGCAGCTAGAAAAACATAAATAAAAGAAGATGGAGGATGACGTAGGTTTATTACTGGAAATTATTTTCGACTTATGCTGTAAACAAACAACGGCGAAGGAGAGGAATACATCGGAGAAATATAAGATGAGGTGCAAATTACACCAAAATAAATGAGTTACGGAAGAAAGGAACGTTAAGAAGTAAATTGCAGTGAAGGATTACGCGGATTGTTTTCATCGTATTGTAGAAATTAACTCGTGTTCAGTACCCGTAAGATGTTAGTAATTATTTTTTTGACCTGCCATTACCCAACTAACCGTTGTTCAGGTTTATAACGCACAAGTTACTTCTTATTAGTAGCATTATTTATGTGTGAGTGGCGTATTGCTGCAATGTAATCTTTGTTAACGATGTCTTCCGTGATCTTGGGTCTTTTCAAATACCGTCTTTTGCTTCTTTTAGCCGTCTAATGATGGTAGAATTTTTTCTTTGTCAACCTACAACTTTCCATTCTGAATGTGACCATATAATTTTTAGCCTTCTTTTTCTCATTGTGTCTGTAATTTTTTCTGTGTACTTGTATGAATCTAAATGTTTCTCTTAAGGAGTTGCCTTTGTTGTCGTGAGGATCTAAAATTTTATTAAGGATTTTTCTTTATTTACTGGCCAATTCTTGCTGTTACCGTCATCTTAGCTCATACATTTTTGAAGTGAAACTTCTTTGGGAGAAAATTGTTAGCGTTACGCGTTACAAGTCACGTGATCAGTGCGCATGCGCCGCAACGTTCTGACGTTGATAATCACGTGACGACGTGAGACAGGATGTTTACATCCAGAGGAGTCGCCATTATTAAACAGTGAGACATGTACCAGTATTTTTAATTCCTTTTTTTATTAGTTGGCTTTTGTTTAATTATATTTGTTTAATGTTAAAGATTTCATCGCTGTTGCTGTTTTCCAAGATGTTCGGGAGTAGTTTACATTGCGATACACGTCATGACTAACATGGTGCTCCTGAAAGCAGCTTATTAATTACAAATAATAACTAAATATTATGCTGTAACAAGAATATTCGAATCCAGGCTCTACTTTAAAGCAACCACAATCTCCGCTAATATTGCCGCTATAAAAGCAAACGATACAGACGCACCTAATCACATGAAATGCATCGAAAACTACATAAGGATTCCTGTTTCGCAAAGCATAAATTACATAATTAATTTTGTCATACACTTTCAGTCTGAACTGCAACTGGACTAAACCACTGCAATAATACATTCACTGTATCGCGGTTTAAACATGACTGAGTTGTTCTCCGATATAAAAGCTTCAAATACAAACTAAGGCTAGATGCAAAAATCTAGCGAAGATAATAGTTTTCATTTGTTTGTGAGAAGAACTTGGAGAAATTTCCTATTTACTGTAAAAACCCAGAATAGGATCATCGTTCGTACACTCAAGGGGGAAACAAAATAATTTAAAAAATGCACAGAGAGAAAAAAAAAAAAAACAATACGCAGAAACGTATACAGAAGTTTCATATTTCTTACGCATGTACACACTGAGTCAAGCACCAGTTTTTTAAAAAAAAATTTTAAGAAAGCTTTTTTTGTGGCAAATCCTTTTTCTCACTTAACAAGTAGCCAAAATCAATAAATGAGGTACCATTTTACGGATTAGGTTCTCCGCCTGTTTTGATTTGAAATTGAAGAAAGTATTGTTTGTTTAAAATTCGAAGTTTTGACCCTTGCGTCCATACGGCAAGGGTATGTTGATGTCTTCTTCAGAGCAACTTGATTCAATATTTCAGTTAGTAACCTATATATTTAAATTACTACACAAAACACTTTCAACAAATTTACGTATTTTTGTTTCTGTTAAGGATAAATTTAGTCAAAAAGTTATATTCACGGATGTCTAGTTCGTCCATATATATATACTAGCTATTACCCGCGAATTCGTACGCGTGGATTTAGAATTTGATTGCTAGAATTGGATACACAAAGCTGAAAGTTACCTAAGATATGTCGCCATAATATAACGGGAACTCTATCGATATACAATTCTACCGTCAAACCTGTCTCATTTATTCATATCGGAAAACGTATCCTGTTTCGTTCGTAATGATACAAAGTATTTCGGTATATCGGTATATACATATAGTCGTTTTTTTTTGTTTTTTTTTTGCTGTCTTCAGTCTTTCAACTCGTTTGATGCAATCCTCCATTCCTTCCTATCCTGTGCTAACCTCTTCATTTCTACATACCCCTTACAGCCCACGTCCTCAATTATCTGTTTCATATATTCTAATCTCTGTCTTCCTCTACAGTTCTTACCTTCGACTGTTCCCTCCACTAACAAATTAACCAATCCAGCATGTAAGCTTCTTCCACAAACTTCTTTTCTCGGCCATCCACACTTTGTTTTTTTCATGCTTTCCCCAGATAACTCCAGGGTAATGTTAGGATGGTTCCTTCAAAAAGCCATGGCCGAATTACTTCCCGTTCGTTTCCCCAAGTCACTTCCTGCCTCTAATGACTTCGACGAGGTGTAAAGCCGTAAGGAGAAAAAAATAAACGTTTCGAAACATTAGGTCATTAGTTTGGAATATAAAAGTTTTTTTTTTACTGATTTAGGAGCTTGTAACATCAAAAAAGAAATTCAAAAAACTAACTGTTCTAGTTTTATAAGTAGTTGATTAATTAATTCTATTACTGCAAGCTCGACCTGGTCGCCACCAACAATGTGTTGGAAATGTTTTGAAACGTTAAGGTTTCAAAATAATAAGTTATAAGCCTTTGCATTATAAGAACACTTTTACTCGTCACCAGATGCTTCAGTGAACACCTCTTAAAAATTGACTTTAATCGTAACTTCTTATTCCCGAAGACATAGATTCTTGCACTCGTTGACACTCGATAATGCTTTTATTCCCGACAGTTACTAGTTCCACGATTCACAGCACTGTCCTTCACAATGAAGTGGCTATATTTCATACTATTTCGTCGCCTACTTCACTGTTCTATGTTCCACGCGCACTTCTAAAAAGCATTCTTCGCTTTCCTTCAGCGCCGAACACAACTCGGCAAGACGCGCCCCTACACCTCTGAGTGCAACCCCAGACTCCCGACTTTGTCACGTGACTTTTCCACCACAGATACTCCTTGTATTTTGACAAGCTGACTAAATTTTAATGTTTCAAACAATACGACAAGTTATCAGTATCGACTATAGATGGCTGTCCTATTACATAGCAGGTTCAAATCCCCATCCGGCCATCCTGATTTTCTCGAAGGTTTCCCGAAATCACTCCTCTAAATGACTACGACGTCTACGAGGCGTATGATAGAAAAAAAAAGTGAATCAGAAAACACTAATTGTAAGGAAATTATGCTTAATGCAACTGGTAACAAAACACTGTACCAGGAATCCTTAGAACGGCTTCAGGGAAATAAATAAATAAAAAAAGTGAAACAGAAAACACTACTTGTAAGGAAATTATGCTTAATGCAACTGGTAACAAAACACTGTGCCAGGAATCCTTAAATACGTAATGAAAAAACTCCGTCTCCTCTGCAAACAAAGAGGCATTCACCATTAACATTGTATCACAGATGGCGGAACACGCAGGATAAATTCATCTGTGTCGTTATCCGTTGGTCGCGGGGGGCCTGAAGATGACCTCTGATTGCAGGCGTTCGCGAGTGGATTTTATTTGTAGCTCCTTAATTTGTCCTCTGCAAAGGGGTTAGAATCAGTTCATTTACCCTGCAAACGAAGCACTAATCTGAGCAGGAATTGGCATTTCGTACGTCAGACCTGATGGGAGGACTCTGAGGCCGGAAAAATCCGGTTCTGCCAAGCAGTGACCTCTCTGTCGCCTGACAGTCGCGTTTAAACGACTTCTCTCTGGCATGGTTCCATTTAATTCTACTTACAACAAAACTACGCGATTTATTTATGGACTCTCCTAAGATTGTTTGTCGATGACATAATGCTGTATAAAAGGATCGAAACGATAGACGACTGTAAACAGTTGCAGGGTGATCTGGACAGGATATCTAGTTGGGTTGGTAAACATGGGGTGAAGAAAAATGCAAACAAGAGACAACTTATTAGATAAATAAAAAAACTAAAGGTTGATTATGAATATAAGGCGGGGAAAGAATTGCTTGCTGAAGACTTGAAATGTAAATATCTTGGCATCACATTTGATAACAATCTTAACTGGGCTGGACACATTGGACAGGTGGTGGGAAAAGGTATCAAAATTCTACATTTGTTGGAGACAGTGATGAGGGGATGTACGAGAGAAGTAAAGGAATTGGGCTTACAAAACTTTGGTCAGACCATTGCTCGAATATGGTAGTGTAGTATGGGACCCATATTTTGCATATCAAAAGCAGGAGTTGCAGAGGGTGCAAAAAAGGGCTGCTAGATTTGTTTCTGGAAATAATCGATGATAAAGGAGCTGGAATGGGATTCATTGCAAGACAGAAGGAGGATGAAGAGGGTGATGGGAGTGTACAAGGCGTATACTGGTAATGAGGCATGGAAAGATATTGGTGTAGGTATGAAAAGTAGTGCATGGAAGGGAAAAGATGACCATGACCACAATCTGGCACTCGATTTCAGGCACAAGGGTGTGGGAAGATCCTTTTTTTTAGGTAAGGGTATCAGGGATTGGAATAAGTTACCAAGGGAAGTGATGAGTGATTTGCCGAAGACGTTGAAGGAATTTAAACTTTGTAGAGAGCAGATGTAGGTGGGTGCGGGATAGGTGGAAGATGGGTGTGTAGGAAAATTACCACCGGAGCGTGTGCTCCATTGCAATTAAATTAAATTAAAATAATGCTGTATAGCATAAGAGCCTTGTACGAAAAACAAGGTGACTTCCACAATTTTATATTTCAGTCACAGATAAATGTAGTAAGTGAAATAACAAACTTACTTTTGTGCATAGGCTGCGGTGATTACGAAATTTACGTAAAACTTATTATTATTATTTTTTGCTTATGGCATTGCGCCTCGTCGACATCGAACTCATTAGAGCCACACCATGGAACGGGAAGGAATTCGGCCATGTCATTTTGAAGGAACCATCTAGCTTGGAGTGATTTGGAGAAACCATGGAAAACCAAAATTTGGATGGTCGGACGGGATTCGAACCCATGTCCTCCCGAATGGGAGGCCAGAGTGTTAAACGATAGACAAAATTATGGTTACAGGAATAGTGGAATTGGTATAGCAAATAGATAATTATTTAGTTCGTATTATATAGAACAAGAACCACAACAAAGTTGTATTAAGATGCCATGTTTAGTGGAACAGAGAAATAAGATTACACGCTACGGTAACAGATGAACCGACTTAACTGTCACAATAATTTAGCCAAGAATCTTTTCAAAACGGTTCTAAAACTGAGCCATACTACCGTATAGACGAGTTGGCTCGCTTCGGAGAACACTGAAGATATTTCTTCGATTTGTGTTACTTTGTTTGGTATGCGCTGTTTGTGACATTTTTGAACAGGAAGTGGTCTGTGGAAATGCTGGGCTGCGGTGAATCAGATCCGGCGAACTTCTCTCGAGGTACACAGCCCTGAGAGTAGCCAGCGCTCTCTAATCCGCAGTCGGACGAAGAATGGGCAAGTTGCGGAAAGAGGAAATCCCAGAAGCTAACGGTCTGGCCGGGTGGACGCCGGTTCGAATCCCCGTCCGGGCATCCAGATTTGGGTTTTCCATGGTTTCCCCAAATCACTGCAGGCGAATGCCGGGATGCTTCCTAAAAAGGCCGAATTCCTTCACGTTGCTTGTCCCCAGCCCTTTCCTGCCTCTAATGACCTCGATGTCGACGAGGCGTAAAACTATAAGCGAAAAAAGCCATTGAATCACTGTTTCAAAAAGTGGGTTATGAGACAAAAAGAGTTGGTACATTTTGTCAGTGGTTCCCATTTAGTTTTCCTCGAATACTATTTCAAGCAAGAGCTCAACCTTGCGTACTCCATATAGCTGCCTATGCCGATGCGTTCATCCCGTTCGAATGCTTAGCATTAGGGGACATCCATAAATTACGTGAGGAGTTTTTTTCGGATTTTGGGACCCACCCTCCCCTCTGGTGAGATTTTGGTGAGATCTGGCCCGACCCCCCCCCCCCTGTGGTGAGATCTGGTCCCGTGAGACCCCCCCCCCCCCCTACAGATCGTCTTTGCAACTTTTTTTTTTAGGTCTCACCCCTTTTCAGTCAAATACCCTCTAAAATCGACTTTCGCGTCAATTGTAGTGTAGACCTTTTTTTTTTAGGTCTACAGTCCTGCCCAATTTTAAAAAATCTCACGTGAGATTGACGTTGACCCCCCCCCTCCCCCTTGGTGAGATCTGGTGAGATTTCGCCGAACCCCCCCCCCCGCCCTATTTCACCCCACGTAATTTAAGGATGCCCCCTTACAGAGATATAATTCACACACATATAATTTGATTGTCTTAAAATATGTTTTGGCGATAGTAATAATTGCCTAATTGTTTTTTAATAATCTTAGTGATTACCTTAGCCGAGATATTACCGCGTGTCCCTACTCCTTGAAGCAGTCCCACGAACAGTAGGGGGTACGTGCATCACCACTGTGCGCTGGATTACATCATTTATCATAAGAAGGGGAGTCGATGCTTTTCTTTCTCTGAAAAGAAGGGCGGTAAGCGAAAAGAGATTGGGAACATATGATCTAATTTAGATGGATGATTACCGAAAGAGTTGAAGAATGTCTTCTGGAATCAATAACACGTAGCTTTTATCCCTATTGATTCCAGAAGACATTTTGTACTGTTTTCTCTTGTTAGACTATTGTAAATTACATACGTAGATAGCTAAATGAAGGAAATAAATATTCACATGCTGTAGTAGATTGGAAGGAGTGAAGGTTGATACAGAACCTATATTTACAACAGAAAGTACGAATAAAGATCGGAAACGAGATGTCAGGAGAAAGCAGCATTGGGAGAGGCGTAAGACAAGGTTGTTGCCTTTCCCCATTATTGTTCAATTTATACTTAGAAGAAATTATTGGAAAAGGCTTAAATGGAAAAAGAGGAGTTCGTATTGGTGACAAGAGAATAGAGTGCATACGATTTGCTGATGATATGGTATTGTTGGCAGAAAACGAACAAATTCCAAACAGAATGCTGAAAGATCTAGATGAAGCTTGCCAAGAGTTTGGAATGAAAATCAGTGCAGCAAAAACTAAGAGTATGGTGATTGGAAAAGGAAGGAAAATAATAAATATTAAGTTAGGAAGAGCTGATATCAGGCAAGTATGTTCGTTCAAATGTTTTGGGAATATGATCACCGAAGATTTGAGGTGCCATCAGGAGATAAAATCTAGCATTGCCGTAGCGAAGGAAGCATTTAATAGGAAAAGGAGGTTACTAACGGGAAAAATAGACAAAACACTGAGGAAAAGACTCTGTAAATGTTTTGTATGGAGTGTGGCTCTTTATGGGGCGGAGACATGGACACTGAGACGAGAGAATGAAAAGCGGTTAGAAGCATTTGAGATGTGGATGAGGAGGAGGATGGAGAGGATAAGCTGGGTGGATAAAATAAGTAATGTTGAAGTGCTGGACAGGGTCAGTGAAAGCAGAAAATTTCTCCAAGTAGTAAAGGAGAGAAAGAAAAACTGGATGGGACACTTGTTGAGAGGGGAGTGCCTGATAAAAGACGCCTTGGAAGTAGTGGGAGGAGAATAAGAGGAAGAAGGAGGTACAAAATTATAGACAACATCAAGAAAGAGGGCAACTATATGGTTCTAAAGAGAAAGGCAGAAGATAGAAGATCATGGAGAGCAGCCAAGTGAAAACCTGCCTTAGGGAAACTGATGATGATGATGTAGTGTGTTCTGTAACTCACTTTAACTTTGACAAAATGAAATGAATGGAAAGCTACGTGGCCTGACTCGGACCCCCCCTCCCCCCCCCCGTAGCGCAGCGTAGCCTTCCAGCCAATCCCACCCTCCTGTTTTAGACAGAGCCACGAGTTTACGGACGCTCCGTTGGTTGTGTTGTTGTGATCTGCAAGGTGCAGGCATTCGCAGTGACGTCACGTATCTCCCTAGCTGACGCCGCGCTCTGATTGTCTGCGAGTGTCGCTTTCCGCTGGCTCCACAGCCACCAAGACTCAGGGTCGCCAGTCGCCTCACCTCACTGGAAGCTTCTCTCCAACACTATGCCGCGCTCTCAAGGTCTACAACTTTAGGGATAACTCTGAAACGGTTTTGTTTCCAAGATGATTAGGGACACGGAAAAACTATCGATACTTCCTTATATCGAATAATTTTCTTTAGATACCGATACTTTTGTACTCATACTTTTCATACGATACTTTCACTCATATCAGTACTTTGTGGAAGGTATCGATACCAAAATGACGCCGGAAAAAATTAGCGACAATGCTAAAAAGCAACGAAAAGAAAAAGTGAATGTATGATTACAACAGATATGGCTGTACGATGTATGGTCTCCTGGACAAGAATAGTTACGTCTCAAGACAAGAATAGAGATGTTTTTTTAATGTTGGTAGCATTGTCGTTTTTAGAATTTGAGAATGTCAAAAGAATTTGTTTTTAACAATTTGTAAGATTACTATCACTTTTGTACAAAAACAAATTGTACTTACGTGTATTGAATATTACCGATTTTTCGATGAAATGAAATACTCAATTATTTTTATTCAAATTCCCTTTATAATTTTTATTATTTGATTAATAAATCATCCATTTCTCTCTTATACATTCTATTTAAAATTTCTTATTATCTCTATTACAACACAACTACCTTAAAACAGATTTTATGCTACCATACACAGCTGATGGTTTACAGCAGAGAGATTACTCTGCGATATTGCCACAGACAATCTTTGGTTCAACGATATACTATTACAACGAATTTTTTACAAGCATCAATGATGTGTATAACGTGTTTCCTTATAAATTCTCTAATTTTATAAAGTAAAGGAGTCTGAACTATCTACTCTAAAACATTATCATTTTTTTATTATTATTATTATGGCTTTACGCCTCGTCGACGTCGAGATCATTAGAGGAGGGAAAGGATGTGGGACAATGAACGGGAAGGAATTCGGTTATGGCCTTTTGAAGGAAGCATCCTGGCATTCGCCTGGAGTGATTTGGGGAAGCCATGGAAAACCCAAACGAATGCTTGGAAGGGGATTCGAACTCGCGTTCTCCCGAATGCGAGGCCAGAGCTATTATCCTTGGTTATCAACTATTCGCTTGGTTGGTTTGTTTGGAGCGTGCGTGCAGCTTTGTTTTGTACTGTATTCGCGCAGTGGTCAACGGTGATGTAGTTGCATCTGTGAGTAATCTATACGTTATTTTATAATAATATCTGTAAATGTAAGTTCCGTAAGTGTTAGCACTTAAAAACAAAAAAAGTAAAAGTCAAACATCAGGCTCGTCTTTTACAGGCTACTGTGGCTAATTAAAAGTATGAAATGAGCCTTCATTTGACCACACCACAGTTGCCGTAGTCGACTGACCCTTTGGAGCAATGGGAAAATATGAGAGTAGTATCCCTCACTTGTAAAAGTTAGCCTGACAGTTCCAGCAACAACAGCCCCCCTCCTCCCCCCCCCCCCCCGCGACTTTCAAAGGCAGGCAGTACAATCTCAAAGACAAGTAACAGATAACAGATATCATCGAATAGAATTATTATACGGAAGAAGAGTGAAAAGTGTAAGATAAGTTTATATGCTAGTTACTTACTGCCGCAGTTTAATGAGAAAGGCGTTTTACTGTTGATTTGATTTATGACTGAAATAAAAATTGAGTCTAATTAAGTTTAACCTTGTTTTAATTTATAACACATTTCTCAGAAAGTATGACTATAGAAAGGAACATAATTTATTGGAGCATATTTCATCATCATAAAAATATATTGGACATTTCAGCTGAAATTTTGAAATTAAAGGGAATGTACAGGCATTTCAATCTTAAAATAACAAAATAAAAAAGAAAAGAAAATCTCAATCCCAATGAATGATTTGAAAAATATTATATTAACGATACTTTCCTTTGGATACCTCAAGGTATCGATATCTTTTTTTCAGTACTTTAATAAATATAATACTTTTTTCCCCGATACTACTCATGAGTACAGTATCGATACTTTTATTCGATTGCGTGCCTCTACTCATTATAGGCAATGTTTGCGTCGATTCTTCTAGAGGTATCGATACGGGCGGCATTAGTTAACTTACCGATTGTTGTGTGTGAGCGGTAACGGGCTCGTCGTTCGGATGGACGTGGGTTCGATTACGCGTCCGGTCATCCAGAATTCGGTTTCTCCAAATCACTACAGGCGAATGCCGGGATGATCCCTTCAAAAGGTCAAAGCCAAATTCCTTCCCGTTAATTGCCTCCAGTCCTTCCCTGCTTCTAATGGTCGATGGCCGAATCCTTCCCGTTACTTACCTCTAGTCCTTTCCCGCTTTTATTAATCTCGACGTTCACCAGTTGAAGATTTTTAAAGTGAGTCTATGATTGTCCATCCGAACTGTGTGACCACAGAAAATTATCTCCTCTTTCTGATAGCTGATGTAATGCTCTTTGAGTTGTTGGTATTGTGCTTTAGTCTGTATTTTATCACTTCTTTGATAATTTTTCTCTTACGTTCCTTTAGTTCCAGTTTTCTGAGTTGTCCCTTTCTAAACATGTCTAGGCACTCTGATGCATTCTGTACTGATGGTTGTACTACAGTATTATAGTGCCTGAGTTTGAGGTTAAGGGAGAGGGATTTAGATCAGTACATGTTCTTACAAATGTGGTTATGTTCTCTCCAGTGTGGCACATCTAGACTAGATTTTAATCAACATCTTTGCAATAACATAATAATTCGTACGGCACTATTGACCGGGATATCCCCGAAAGGTTCGGCTGCCGATTGTCAGAGTACCGATTTTACGCGCATGCGCCTGTTGTAGCTACCTTACTCTATCACGGTAATCCTACCGGGTATAGGGGACCTACAGCACTTAACGTGGAATCCGAAACACGGAAGCGTTCTAGCTTACTTCATATTACACAGCAAGCTGTGCCAGGGATGTTTAAGTGTCTATGAAAATTCCCGCCGGAACAGGGATTCGAACCGGGGACCTTTCGATCTCCAGTCAGACGCCTTAACCACTGAGCAACCAGACCGCTGTTTGGCAGTACAGTAATGAGAATAATTCTATTCGGCTGGCACCATTGTGTGTAGATACCGCATCCGGGATATCCTGTACGTTCACCCGCGACACGGGACAAGTCGCAACCCACACTGATCAATAGGGTACCGAAAAATACAGAAATATGCAGGCAAATATGACCTAAAGAGACAAAATATGACCAAATATTAAATTCACTACACATCAAAACATGCTCAGTTATAAATCATTTATTTTATCTAGTAGTGTCGCTTTCATATAGACAGCATAATTTGCTTCCGTGCACTCGCTGCACCATTCGGAAATTAAATTTTAAATAGTTTTGTTGAAGTCACTTTAAGTTCAGTTAATTTACAGAATAGAACTCTTTCATCTGTACTAAAATACTCCTCTCTAAATTCCCTTACGTAACTTCGCACTCTTAAGAAATTTTATTTTCGGCATGGCGATAGGTCTACTCACTGATCCACTGCAGATTTAACAATGAGGATATTTCATTGAGATATTGACTGACGCGGATCGACACGGGCATGCTTCTGCTGCATTGTCGAGATTAAAAGGCGGACGGAACATTACGTTTAGAGAGTGACAATACAGTGAAAATTAGACCCCCCCCCCCCCACCTATATAGCAGAAGTACAGTTCTGTGAATAATTATCTTAATTTCTTCTCATCTATATCTAGTGAATTCCCGGTACCATTAAAAAAACTACCTGATTTCTCCTCAAAATATGACCATAAATATTATTGAAATATGACCAGAACTAGGAAAATGGACTGAATATGCATTTATATAAAATACGTTAAAATGCAACCAGATACGTTGAACCAGTGTTTAATTCAGCATTTAAGCTCAAAAAGAAGGCAGGAAAAAAATATGACTTGTCCCAAAGATACGAACTCTACTGATCAAACAACCACTGTATGACGTCAGAGGCCCAGCCGATCAGCGCTCAACGTATCGGAGGAATGAAAACATAGAAAGTCAATGAATTCACTGTTTAATTCTGCAGCATTACTGGTCTAAATGTATGCTTGTTGAAATAACAAATGATTTGACAATTGTGTCTTTCCTGCCTCTACATAGTCTCCACAGGTCTTCAGCCGAATTTGTTCAACATTCGACGTTTCAACAGCTCTCTTTGCCATCCTCCTTAGGCAAAATAATGAATTCTATTTGTGAAATACATGGCCCACTATTTACAGCAATTAATCTTATAACCGTATTTGTACATATGTCACATATCTGTATAAACTGATTCTGCTATTTAAGTTTAAAAGGGCCAATAGTGTCTATTAATGGAGGAGGAGTATCTTTGGTTTTGCTGGGTTGGAGTAGTCTGTTGTAGTATGTAAAAGTACAAACCTGATGGCATCAGTAAGTACCATAGAATTAATAAATTGGCGAAGACGTATGTACTGAGGTAAAACAAAAGAAAAGTAATCCATAATAGTTCTCAAATTGTAAAACTTGAATAAACCATTTGATTTCAAGTGTATAAAAACAATGCGATTTATTGAGAAAACAGAGAAGTGTAGACTATACGACTGTTCCGTTAATGGTGAACGAAAATATAAATATTCTTATTATCAGGTAATTTACAGCGTTGGTGATAATGCTGGGATCGGACGTAAACATAAAATACAGGTGACTGATGTGAACCTCGCGAAGAGATCCGATACTGGGAAACGGAAAATAAATACAACTTATTTACGTATATTAATGAAACCGTAGGGCAGAAGTTCACAATATTTTATGTGTACCCTCATCTGTTGTATACCAAGATACCATTTGTGATTACTTCGCTATGTGCAGTAATATGCGCCCATGTAGACTGTCTCTACATGTACAGGGTGTTTAAAAAATGACCGGTATATTTGAAAAATTAGTAAAACTAAAACGGGCAGCAATAGAAATACAACCGTTTGTTGCAATACTTGGGACAAGAGTAAATTTTCAGGCAGACAAACTTTCGAAATTGGTTACAATTTTCAACAACAGATGGCGCTGCAGTCTGGAAAAATCTAAAGTGCGATTATTCTAAGGAATAAACCATTTTTTCACAGCAAACTTGCAATCTGTGAACAGCACACGCTTACAGCAGAAAGACGACTTGCAGAATGGCGATCTCACAGACTGCGTTTACTTCCATATCTTTCAAATCGCCTGCAGCGCCATCTGTTGTTGAAAATTGTAACTAATTTCGAAAGTTTGTCTGCCTGAAAATTTACTGTTGTCCCAAGCATATTGCAACAAACGGTGTATTTCTATCGCTGCCCGTTTAGTTTTTATTGATTTTTCAAATATACCTGTCATTTTTGAAACACCCGGAAAGGGTGCACATCGCGAAGCAATCACAGTTGGTATCGTCGTGTACAACAGAATTCGCTTCTTCAACTGACGAGGACAACGGAGACCGTGTTTGAAACGTAATGTTGCAGAAGGTATTAGACGAATCAAGACAACGTAGAAAAAATTATTTATTTGCGATCTCGAAAGATGCGGCTTAGAAGACTTGCAAAATTAAAAGCCTGATGCAAGACAAGTAGAACAGGAAATGGTATTGGAAGATTTGAAAGTAAGCGGGACTTGGTTGGAAGTATTACGATAAATCCAATAAAAATAAATAAGGATATCCATACCAGAAGTAATGAAGTATGATATGGATTGTTTCGAAAGAATTGACAGTTTAAGATGAAATTCCACCGAGCGTGGTTAACGCTCTGGCCTCGCATTCGGGAGGACGTGGGTTCGAATCCCCGTCCGGGAATCCAGATTTGGTTTTTCCATGGTTTTCCCAAATTACTCCAGGCGAATGCCGGGATGCTTCCTTCAAAAGGCCTTGGCCGAATTCCTTCCCGTTCCTTGCCCTCAGTCCTTTCCCGCCTCTAATGATCTCGACGTCGACGAAGCGTAAAGCGATTAGCAAAAAAAGATGAAATTCAGATAATGACTGTGGAAAAGAAATAAGTTTTATCGACAATCTGCCCATTCAGTAACCTCATGCACGAAAATCCTAAATGGGAAGATGAATGTTAAAGGAACTTCCATCGCATTTCATTCACTGCCATTTAATGAACAAAGATTATAAAGCGTCAAGTTGATCCTCACATACTAAGGACTCGGAAGAAGAATATCGAAGAAATACTGTTGCGTCATGCTGTGCAGATTTTTTGTTTTTGTTTCGGGATTTAGGGCTCGTCGACGTCGTAGTCATTAGAGACGGGGTTGGGGTAATGTACTGGAAGGAATTCGGTCATTCGAGCATTCGTCATGAAACCGTAGAATACTCAAATCTGGATGTCCGTAGGGGGTTTGAAGCCGTGTCCTGCCGAATGCCACAGGCGCGAGCGTTACCATTCAATCACCATTGTCGGTAACTAGTCTAACACTATCTACTGTTACGATCGGCAGATGTGATGGAATTCCCTATCTCTGTGTTTACAATGCGGGAGAGGTCAAAGCCACCTGTTGCATCCCTCTGGGTACAGACAGATGTTTTGTGTAGCGTCGATGTAGCTGGAAGGGCGTTCCCGTTGAGATAGCGGTATATTTCACGGCAGACTTTGGTTGCGGGTTTGTTTGGAAGTACAGTTAAGCTCCCAGCATTGTTCGCTGAGGCAATATTTCTCTTGTTAAGGCGTCTCGCAGACTTAAGTGGCTACAAGCGAAAGTATACTCAGGCAGGCCGAGATAAGGAGCTCGTATGTGTGCTGAGCTTAACCTTGAGCTGACTTAATAAACCAGGCTGGGCAGAGGTGAACATCTACTGCTCTGTGCAAACAACCACTGAGACCAGCAACCTGACGCTTCATTTAATGAATTGGTGATTATTTAAATTGAGTCTGGATACTTGCCGCTTACCACAGGACTGGAAAAGTGCGACAGTAGTACCGGTACATAAAGGAGGGGTGAAAAATAGAGTCGAAATTATAGGCCAATCAGTTTGACATCAGTGGTAGGTAAATTAATGGAAAGCTTGATATGCAACCACATCAGAAATATATGTGAGGAGTGTAAGTGGTTTTCAAGAAGGCAACATGGCTTTAGGCAAGGATATTTATGCGAATGTCAGTTGGTGGAATATATACAAGATATTTCAGATGAAATGGACAAGGGAGGCCAGATTATAGTGTAGCACTAGATCTGTCAAAGGCGTTTGACAGAGAGAGCCATAAAATGCTGGTAAATAAGGTAACAACTGTTGGACAGTATTAGATTGTTCGTGGTTTAATTAATATGATAAATAACCAGTCCACCATAAAGTTCATTTTAAACTTGCTTTTATTTTCATAAACACGGCGTCAAAGATACTGGTTACATGCATACATATAATCCAGCGATTGTATACAACACTTCTTCCACAGACAATATAGTCCTTGGCCGTCGTAAATTGAGTCGCTGAAAACTGTTTCTCTGTCTCAGATCTTTGTTTTATATAAGCTACATCGAAACTTCTAGAACATTTCAAAGGATTTCGACAGATATTTCTCGAACATTAACAATACTTAAACAATTTAAACATATTAAAAAACAATCAGAATTAATACATAATCATTTACAATCAATACAAAATGGTCATAAATGGAAATTAAAGATACTTAAATACAAAATTATTCACAGGAATAATTTTAAACTGTAGCAAATTGTCATTTACACATTGTAACTTGCCTTAATACTTGGAATTACAAACATTTAAGCAATTATCTTGCATAATCCTATCCTTTAACACATTAAATGATATTTACATAATTTTTTTACCAAAAAACTGAGTCTATATACATTGATTTACAGTAAAATGCAAAACAAACATACAAGATCATATTCAACCAAACTCTTCAACAACAAATGCTTCATAAAATACAATTCCATTAAATTTTAGGTTTGAGGGCTGTTACAACAGGTGGTAGGAAAAGGTTTCAAAATTCTGCACTTGTCTGAGAGAGTGATGAGGTGTTGTACGAGGAAAGTAAAGGAATTGGGTTACAAAACTTTTATCAGACCATTGCTCGAATATGGCAGTGTAGTATGGGACCCACATTTTGCGTATCAAATACAGGAGTTGGACAGGGTGCAAATGGAAAGATTTTGGTGTAAGTATGAAAAGTAGTGCGTGGAAGGGAAAAGATGACGATGGCACCGAATTTCAGGGACAAGGGTGTGGGAAGATTCTCTTTTTTTAGGTGAGGGGGTTCCTGCAGTCATCTAGCCAAAGCTGAGATGGTTCCCAGTTTTCTTCATCACCACCTTTTACGTCCGATGAGTTTTGTAAAATTCGGATTCAGCTCATACTGTGTGTGATAGAAGTTCATGGGCAGAGGTGTAGTGTGGCAAAGCAGTAACATACGCTTCTTCGCAGCTTTCGAGATAATCGGCGTTGAAATATTCCATTGCGTTCAAATACTTCCTCCGTTACGGACATTTAGAGGGGTGCCTCGTGCAGCTAACGAGCTCTCTGCCTCATAAACCCGTGGTCACCGGATCGAATCTCGCTGACGGCAACTTTTTTTTATTTATTCAAATGCGTCTACAGATTCCTTGCAACGAGTTTCAACAATTATGCTTATAATAAGTTTTTAAAGTGCCTTTTGTCTTGAAAAAACTCTCGTTTCGACCCTCCCTTCCTGTGTTGCTGGAATGAACATCTGTCCTGATAATTTAACGGTCGAGTAACGATATTGTATTTCATACATGCCGCAGCAAATATTTCTAATTTAAGGTAGGCCTATAACTTTGTTTGCGGACAACATAACGAAGTTTTGAAAGCGTCGGTTCCTTTCACAATAAATGGAATTTAAAAACTTATTATATACATAATTTTTGAAAATGATTCCCGGGAATTATCTGTCTATATATTTGAAGAAATAAAAGTTGCCGCAGCGAGATTCGATCCCGTGACGTCGTGCTTGCTCGATGCGCCACTTGCAATTTTCTTAACGCAGAACGTATTTCAACTCGACGGAATATTTCAATGGCGATTTTCTCAACGACGAAGAAGCGTTTGTTAGTGCTTTGCCGCATTATACCTCTGGTCTTAAACTATCATTACACACAGTATGAATCGAATCTGAATTTTACAATTGGCGGACCCCCCTTGTTAGTCCCACGGACGTGATCTGCTCAGACAAACATAACGATACCACAACTGATCACCGAGGGTGCTCGGTGAATGGTTAACGCTCTGGCCTCGCATTCGGGAGGACGCCGCTTCGAATCCCTGTCTGGGCATCCAGATTTGGGTTTTCCATGGTTTCCCCAAATTACTCCAAGCGAATGCCGGGATGCTTCCTTGAAAAGGGCCGTGGCTGAATGGAATTCCTCCCCGTGCCTTGTGCCCAGCCCCATCCCGCCTCTAAAGACCTCGACGTCGACGAGGCGTAAATCACAATAATAATAAAAAAACAGCCACTTCAAGGATGCTGTCTTCTCTAAGATGTCTGTGACCTTTGTAACTGACCTAATGTCAGTTGCTCTTTTCCTGTCTTTTCCAGTTAAGCCTAGCATTGACCTTTCCATAGCTCTTTGGGCAGTCCTTAGTTTATCCTTTTTAAATTCATTTAGAGTCCAGGTCTGACAGCACAGGAAGAAATCACTCGTCATAAAATATTTGTTTTAGATTCCAGGATAATAGAATGCCTCCCCAATGCTTGGCATCCCAACTTAATGCGACGGAAAATTTCGGGTCTTGCATCACCTCTCATCTTGACGAACCGGCGAAGATAAATGTACTCACTGAAATTTTTCTAACGATTAATTATCTAGTTGTACATTCTCCTCTGTGGCCCATTTTTAGACATAATTTTTGAAAGATTTATTCTTAGGTCACTGCTTTACCCTAGGAGGAGGCGTCGGTAACCAAGGTTTGGAGTTTTTCAATGTCATTAGCCAAACTGAATTCAAGACGCAATCAGATCAAAAACGGCGGCACAAGTTCATATCGCGATACTATACAAACTGCCTACATGCTGCTGACCAGTGACTTCGGCAATATGGCGCCAGGAAAGCAATATAAATTAAAAGTGAATACGGAACTTCACGCGCCAGATGCTTTATAGCAGGAGTTCGGTTTTAACTCTGGTTCTTTGATAGCAATACATGTGGAACTAAGTTTATCCGCACGAAGTATAACGTCAGAACATGGTGCTCATGAAAGAAATGAACCTTTAAAATAAAAATTAATATTTAATTTAATTGCGATGAAGCTGATCTTGGTGTTCAGTCGGAAGGTTGTTTGGACCCTGCCGCTCGTACTTAGCCTGATATTCCAGGTAAGGTGATCAGTTCCTTTTCTCCTTACCTATCCTGCCTGGTATAGGAGACCAACAGTTTAACGTGCAATCCCAATATCGGATGCGTTCTGGCGAACTTCACATTACGCAGCAAGCTTGCGGAATTTGTAATTTATCTGCAACAAATTTAGAGATAACTTTGAGAGACGTAGAACAAGTAGAAAAAAAAACAAAATTTATTACAAACATTAAAAATGCAGCAAAATTTGGCCGAATAAGAAAAGTAAAGAAATTCAAATATCTGGAAGAAATAATTCAAGAAAATGGTTTAGACAGACCTGTCACAGAAGAAAGGAAGAGATACACAACACAGAAACAGCGTATGCTATTACTTACATTTGTTTATAACAAAGAGTGGTTATCTAAATATCTTAAAATAAGGCATTGCATCTAAGTCGTGAGACAATAATGTCTGTACGCGAGAGAGTGCCTGGAGCTGAAATATGGATTGAATAAATTGGAATTAATAGAAAGAAGAATCATGAGAAAATCTCGGGTCCAATGAAAACAGGAATATGGAAATAAAGAAGTAAAAAGGAAATATTATTAGAACATAGAAAGTATAATAGAATCAATAAGAAAAAGGAAATCGGTCATTTTTTTTTGGACATATCTATAGAATGGATGATAACAGTTCACAAAAAAGATATTCAATTACCTTTTGGGAACTAGCTGGATTCAAGTGGTCAAGAAAGAATTGGAAAGAAATAATATAACACAAGAGGAAACTATAGAAAGAGAGAAGGCATTAAGTGTGGAAGGATTCCGAGGCAGAAGAGGAAAGAAATTTTGTACGAAGTGATCTGAGGAGAGAAGGAAGAAACACAGAGAAATGATGAAGGAATATTGGACTGAACGGACCAAAAAAACAACAACAAAGCATGAAGAATTGGCACATGGTCGGAAAGAAGAAGATGATATTACTAAATGCTGCATGTCATATAGTTTACAAGATATCTTTGATTGCGACAGTAGTAGAACTTTCTGGACGCTGTATATTCTGAGGAACTTAATACGAATGTTTAACTCCAAAAAATTCCTGTTTTTGGAAAAGTTTTAATTAATTTTACACCTATGTTAATGTATTACTTGATTCGGTAACGCCAAATAGCGCGTACTAGAGAAACAAAAGTATTTTATTGTTTTACGAATCCTCTAGCCATATTTAAGCTTAACAAATATCTCCAATAAGTAAAGTTTCATATATTTACTTCTAAACTCGACTAACGTGATCGTTTCCTCGTGCGATATAACCTCTGTGCCGCCTGGAGTGGTCATAATGTTTAACTGCGTGGCATCCATTAAGAGAGAACTATACCGCGTTTGGTCGGCAACAGTTGGCTGAACTGCGGAGTTCCTCCGGTCTCGAAGCGGCCATCAATTCGCCCACGAGCCAGGGTTTCGTGTCCTTCGTTAGTCCCAAAATACATGTCCGCGTAGCTTAAAACTCGGTCCGATACAAAGAAACAGCTCCCAGTAGACATCTCACGAATAACGCTTCTGTTTTATGCGCCACAGCTTTCGAAGATACTACGCCTCAGCATAGCTATTGTTGTACACTACACTGGTCACTCCCACTGCTCGGCTTCTTTCGTCAGTGTTCGGAATTTGCAGAGCAGACTTACTGATGTGGCCGGGTTTGAATCTTATGACTTTACGCCTCGTCGACGTCGAGGTCATTAGAGGCGGGATGGGACTGGGACAAGGAGCGGGAAGAATCACCCTGTTTAGGTTTTTATCGGAAGTCTCAGGCTCTTTTTGGTTTTTATTCTCTTTTTTTATTTTCGTTGTGTAATTATCATAAACGGGTTTTTAATAAAAAAAAGTACGCTGCGGAGCCAAAAGTCATGGGACAGGAAGATGGAGATATGCGGTCTGCGACAGTAGCGCAGAGGAACCTACACATGTGCCGCGCAGTACCGGCAAGGTAGCAGAGGTGGCGGTGCAACGGCTAGCGTTCTGGCCTCGCATTCGGGAGGACGGCGGTTCGAATCCCCGTCCAGGCATCCAGATTTGAGTTTTTCCATGGTTTCCCAAATCACTCCACGCAAATGATGGGATGCTTCCTTCAAAAGGCCATGGCCGAATTCCTTCCCATTCCTTGCCCTCCATCCTTTCCCGTCTCTAAAGACCTCGCTGTTAGAGAGACGTTAAGCAGATAAAAAAAAATCCTAATCACCAGACTGTGCGCCATTTTGCTGGTAATGCAGTGAAGGCTTGTTGATGGCGATTCGTTCGTCAGCAGGGGACATTGAAGCCAACCACGTCCTACACTGGAGCGAGGCTAGCTGCATGAGTTTCCTTGTGGCAGCGACCCCTGCGATCAGCCACTCAGTGGCGGCCTTGTCTGAGCCCTGACCAGCGCTTGACCGCCTCACTGCAGCTAAGGGCCCGGCAACACACGACTGCTACGCTCCCTCAACTACCCCCTTCCCTTTCCACCGCCCACCCCCTCTCCCAGCCACTTCACACGAGGAGTGATCATCACGCAACCATTCGCGGAATAGATCGATATTTACTTCCACTTCACCTTGTACTATTAGTAAGGTACTTATGCAATCGCTCTCTTAAGATCGGAATTCTTCCACACAGTAATAAACACCCCATCCTTGTAACAAGAAAATTTCAACTAATGGTGAGATGACGACAGGGTCGGCTGCTGCCGTGGAAGGAATTAGTCAGTCACACTCAGGCACAGTGGTTCAGGAGTAAAATATAATGGACATTCAAACTTTAGTCATAATAACAATCAAAAAACATTGCTTTAGATAGCATTTGCTATGCTGATCAAAAAATGGTATGTTAAATTTTCAATAAAAATGAATTCTTCACACATTTATATATATATATATTAATTAGAAAAAAATTATGGGAAAAATTCAGTTTTACTTTTTATTATTTATATATATAACTTCACTTGCGCCCTGTAGCCAAAGCAGCAAGGATACGAAAAAAAAATTATGTTGTAACATTAATTAGGATAGGATAGAAACTTACGATTGCATAAGGTTTGCCTGACTTTGACACTTTGATATAGGGTCGTGAAAAACAAAAAAATTAAATAGACTTTCTCCCATACAACTTTTTTCTAATTTATATATATATATATATATTTTTATCAAAAATCGAACATAATAATTTTTGATCAGCATAGCAAATGCTATCTAAATCAATTTTCTGGCTCGATATTATGACTTAAGTTCGAATGTCCACTATATTATAATCCTGAACCACTCTGTGTCGGGTTATTTAGCGAGCTTGAACATGCATGTATTTTTTTTAACTTATGGCTTTACGCCTCATGGACGTCAAGGTCATTAGAGGCGGGATGGGACTGGGGACAAAGAACGGGAAGGAATTAGGCCATGGCCTTTTTAAGGAAGCATTCCGGCATTCGCCTGGAGTGATTTGGGGAAACCATGGAAAATCCAAATCTGGATGCCCGGACGGGTTTTCGAACCCGCGTCCTCCCGAATGCGAGGCCAGAATGTTTAACCGTTCCACCACCACGTTCGGTATGCATGTAATGTTTCTGTTTTGCTTGGATAATACGATGTTTGTGTGTTCAGCATATTGTGTGTTTTACATTGGTAGCGATTGAAATACGAAAGAAGCAGGAGACGAAACCCGGTGCCGGAGCCTTAAGGCCAATTCTCCCCAAAGACACATGTGCAGCCGCCAGGCTCAACGTCCCCTTCAGGCAGACGGACCACTAGCTACAGAGCCGTATGCCCTCACTCCACAAGCTCTGGCAGAGGTGTAGGATCTAACCCAGGGCTTCAGTGCATAATCTAGTAATTAGGAATTGTATACCTCGCTACCGTGCCGGACAAGTGCCGATTGTGAAAATACTAGCCTCAAACCCCGTTAAAAACCAAGTGTTGGACGGAATGTTGCGGCAGGTTATATCTTCGCCGTTCCTTAACTAAAAAAAAAAAAAAAAAAAAAAAAAAAAAAAAAACAAAAAAAAAAAAAAAAAAAAAAAAAAAAAAAAAAAAAGCTTATTGCGATTCCTCGTGCCTTGCGCCGTAGCAAATAGTTTCTGTTGTCATCCTGGTCCAGGTTGCATTTCAACCTAACCACAAACTACGCTAAAGTTGGCTTTAATCATACGCGAATTAATACATGCACTGAATCGCATGTTAGTAGCAATAATGCAAAGCCGTATAAACACGATACAAATAATCTTCACAGGTTTCTATAGCTTTCTTTTTTGTTATCCGTGATTCAAATCGGTATTATAACGTTTGAATGGTTGCCTCAGTTAAATGGTGCTGAGATAAAGGTCTCAGTAATATTGCCCAGTGAAAGAAAATAAAATGAAATATAAATCTTAAAACGCAATATTTGTTTTAATTGTAGTATAGGCTGCACAGATCGCGACCAGTGTGCAACTATTTTCGTTCAAACGAAGTAAATATTTTAGTAACAGGACATTCTTGAAATCAGTTTAACTTTTTTTTTATAAAAAACTAAATTAGTCAAGCCCTCTGCTATAACGTGAAATTCCAGTTGAAATTCTGACCTAGGCTAAATAACAATATAATCAAAAGTGCCGCTAAGATTGCTAATCGAAAAATAAAGCTTTTACCTTTCACTTCTATGGGCAAAGAATTTAACGAATATTACTTAAATATAAGCCCCTGATAATTAATATGTCGATTTCAATAAAATACATACATTTCTTTCAGTGTTGTGATAATTCATTTCTTTGCTGATGTAGTAAATAGCAATGTTATTAAATAACGCTCGTAACCTCTGTTATGTAGTCTTTGGTCGTTGTCAGTTGGGCAGCGGAGGCGAGAAACGTGACGTCAGCATGAGAGACATCGTGACCAAGACTTGCTTTTTATTATAACAGATCTTTCACTGCCGAAGCTAAAATCAGCTAAGGCAGTTGCGAACGACAGACAGTAACATCTACTAGTGAGGCTGGCTTCCCGGCTGTCTGACATGGTATTTTTGTGATAGAGTTTATCTTTATGTCAGCCTTGTGACCACTTCTCAGATAATCTTTGCCGCGAGCGGTTCTAGACGGTTTGATAGCGTCTTCAGTGTTGGACCGGTTTTTCCGTCCGACGGTTTTCTGCGTTTGCCGAGGTCAGCAAAGTAATGGCGACATCTGTCGGAGGGAAAGAAACCAGCACGACTGGTCTCGGTATGGATGGTGACAGCAACCGCGAATTATTGCGACGACAAAATCCAAACACTCGTCAAGGCCGGCGTGTGTGTTGGTCGGTTTGGAAGGTTACCAATGTTCCTTTCTCACCATCACGTGCAGGACGAAACCTTGTTCAGCAAAAACTCAAAAATCACCACAGGGCGCTGTTGATTTTGCTTACTGATTTGGCCGTGGACTCGTTAGTCCGTTCAGATTGGAGGGGTGGGAATTGTTCCAAACATCCCTACTGAAGGCGCAAAGTTCAGTTCCGGCTGGAAAGGCCAATTCTTGCAAGGTCAGGGGTCACCAAAGTGGTTCTGACCTCGCATTCGGGAGTTAAAAAAAAATGCTTTTTCTGTTATTGTTATAAGTAGATTTTTTTTAACATATTGGAACTATTAAATTCTTTCGTTCGATTATTATGACGACCTACTTATTGCTAAAATCAGAATGCCAAAAATGACTGGTTTTATTAAATACTGAATCTGTGGGTCGATAAGATGGCTAATTATCTGTGAAGTGGTCGGTGGGATTAAAAGTTTGGGGACCCGTGTGTCAGGTAAACACGTACACTCTGCTAGGGAGCGTCCATAAAACACGTGGCTCCGTTTCTGGCTTCCTGTGTAACCCCCCCCCCCCAACGTATCCCGACGTGGCTTTTACCTCTACCTCCTCTCCCCCCCCCCCTCTCCCTCGCGCATGGCACTTTGTTTTTTCCCCAACTGATTACAGAAGATGTTTTGTACTTTTTTATCTTGTCAGAGTATCGTAAATTTCATACGGAGATAATTCAATGACGGAAATAAATATTCACCTGCTTTTGTGTGTTCTGTATCTTCTTTTAACTCTGACAAATAATATGAATAAGAAGCTTGCCTTGGAACCCCCCCTCCCCCTCCCCACGTAGCTCAGCGTAGTTTTCCAACGTAGCCACGTAGTTTTGGACGCTCCCTTAAGGAGCGACCGCTACTTTGCATACTGCCTTGCTGGCGAGTTGGATGTTTTCTCACACGTGACCGAGAGACAGCGTTTTCTGTTTGTCTGCTGTGCGACCGCCTGTTTGAGTGAGGGTGTTGTGTTGTTAAGTTGCAGAGCTCTTATTCTGAGCTGTTTATCTCAGTGTGGCAGGGCTGGTATGGCTTCGATACAGCTCCGTGTAATACGAAGCCTTCCTCCCGGACACAATAGCACAGTCGTCAGCCTCCCAGCCTCGTACCGTCAGCATGTTATCTAAGACAGCGTTCGTGTTAATGAAGGGAGCGTCCATAAACCACGTGGGTTCATTTTGGCCTCCTCATAATCCCCCCCTCCCCCCAACCCGGTAGCCTGACGTGGCTTTTGCCTCTTCACCCCCCCCCCCCCTTTTTCCCGTCGTGTGGCACATAGCTTTTTGTCCCTATTGATTCCTGGCGACATATTGTACTGTTTTCTCTTGTCAGACTGTTGTTACCTACAGAGATGACCATGAGAGAAATAAAAATTCATATGCTGATGTCCGTTCTCTGTCTTATTTTAACTGTGGCAAACAATATGAATGAAAAGCTACGTGGCCTGGCTCAGAAACCCCTCCCCTCCCCTCCCCACAAACCCTCGCCCCTTCCCAGGCCGAGCCACGTGGTTTGTGGACCCTCTCTTATTAGATGGTAATAAGAGTTTCGCAAGCCGTATATTTACAGGGTAATTTCTCTACAAGTAGTAAAACGTTGATGCGTAGGGCACTGGTATCCGGGACATTTCCGAAGGTTTTGCCTGTCGACTGGCAGAGTTTGCATTCATCTGTATTGCGGCTATCTTAACCTATCACGGTAATCCTACCGGGTATAGTTTAACTGGGATCCCAACCACGGAACTTCACATTACTCAGCAAGCTTTGGGAATATATTGCGAAGCAGACACTTATGATACACTGGTGATCTTATTCTTAGTATTATTCTTCACCACCTTTTCCCAACATTAGTTATCGGCTACCTTTGATGAGTTTTTTAATTTTTATTCTTACTCCGCGATTCACTAAAACTGGGTGGCGGAGGGTGCATTACTCAAATCCTAACGTGTAACCATTTGTGGATAGGAAGGGATATACGGGATATGGCAGGAGGCGCCCAGGACTACTTTTAGGAACCATCCCTGCCTTCGCCTGGAGCGATCTGAGAAAATCTTGGGAACCCAGATCAGGATGGCCGGAGCGGTTTATAGATACCTACTCCTATCTATCGCTCGATAACTCCTTCCTATTCCACTCCCTAATCGCTCGTGGAAAAAAGGGTATAGCAATGAATCGGTTTCTGGCCCTGATTTCTCTTATCTTATTTTACTCTTCGTTGGCACATTCAGATTCGGAGCTTTAGTTTTACGGTCGCATGCCCTTGCTGACTCCAAACATTTTATACCTACTGCCAGGAAGCGAAGTTCTACCATCTGTTTGCGACATGGGTCACTGTGTTCTGTCTGAGATAACTTACTTACTTTCGTAAATAAAGAATAGTTCTCTATGACAAACTACAACTGCGCGTGCAGGGTGAACGGTTCTGGCCTCGCATTCGGGAGCACGCAGGCTCGAACCCAAAAATCACTCCAGGAGTATGCCGGGAGGGTTCTTACTAAAAGCCATGACCGAATTCCTTCCCGTTCCTTGCTCCCGGTCCTTTCCCGCCTCTAATGACCTCGACGTCGACTAGGCGCAAAGCCAGAAGCAAAAAAACAACAAAATAACGAAGAAAACATAAAAACAAAAAACAACAAACAACAAAAACTAAAAACACAAAAAACATTCAGTAATTGTGGGTGTCTTGCGTTTCGGATGTGAGTGCGCGTTGAGGTTGGCGGCGTGGTTATCTGGGAGAGTGGTATCGGTGACGCACATCGGTCGCCAGATTGACCTTGTCAGCGCTGATAACTACGTCACACAGAGGCGCCGATACCCCACACGGCCACTCCCAACTGAAGCAGTCTAGCAGTGCGTTACATAGTATACCACAGCACGTACCGAGATCACGAGCTGGATTCCAGGGTACTCAAACCATCTCTCTCTCATATATCACATCTCGTTTCGGTATTTGTCGGAGTATTCCGCCAGAACGCGTAGAAACTCACACTGACTGACTGCGTTGTGGAATTGGTCAAGATCACAGCCGCAGCTTATGAACGAATGTACGTGGGCTCCCATTGTCACTCGATTACGAAAACCTAAACAGAAACAGTGATTAAATATCTGCGTAGACAAGGTACATATCTCGACATTTAATCAATTTGCCATGTAAACGTGAAATTAGCCTATACCTAAATCAGGCGTCCCCAAACTTTTTTATCCCATCGACCTCTTCATGGAATATTTGCCTTCTTATCGATCCCAGATTAAGTATTTAATAAAAACATTAAATTATTTTTGGCATTTCTGATGATTAGCAATAAGTAGATCTGTATAAAAACTCAACGAAAGAATTTACATTTCCCGTATCTTAAAAAAAAAACACTAATAACATTATAAATGAATGTAATTTCTCTCGGCGTTGTTTATTTATAAACGTTTCTCGGGAAACAAGCCGAGTTATATTGTTATTAAAGCACAATATTTCGGCGACTTTAATCTCCGTCGCCATCTTCAGGTGCAGTTGCAAGTCTTGAAGTCTGCCTTGAAGTCAACACGCTCAAGGTTGACTTCAAGGCAGACTTCAAGACTTGCAACTGCACCTGAAGATGGCGACGGAGATTAAAGTCGCCGAAATATTGTGCTTTAATAACAATATAACTCGGCTTGTTTCCCGAGAAACGTTTATAAAAAAAACTAATAACATTAACAGAAAAAGGAGATATTTTCCACTGTTATTATAATCTTCAAAAATAATACCAAAATTCTGAATAGATGGAAATTTACCCATAGTTCTTAAACTGTACGCGTTATAAAATGTAAACTACACAATTATATTTGAAAATTTAACATAAATTATAGTGGATGACAAAAATCTCTTACTGTCTTTTTCGACTGCTTCACTAATTAAATAAAATATTCATGAAATAACGTTAATAATCTTGAAAATAGCGTATTTTAGACATTGCTTAGCTTACTGACCGATCGTTCTTGTAGCTTCCTTACGTAATTCGGCAATCCTACCGGGTATAGGGAACCTCCAACTTACGGTGGAATTTGAACCACCGAAGTGTTCTGGAGTACTTCACATTAGACAGCAAGCTGTGCCAGAGTTGAAAGTAGGGCTAAGAACTTTTGAAAATCCCAGCAGATACTGGGATTTGAACCTGGGATCTATCAGTCTCCAGTCAGAAAGACAAGTATCTGAAGGTCAGAAAGATTAGATTATTTTAATGACTGATAATGAGTGAGAAGAATCATGAAAGTCAGAGAGTTTACTGTGACGTACAATCATCAGAGTGTCTGGCAAAGTGGAAGGTGAGACCGGGCGTCGTGGGTGGGCGGTAACGCTCTGGTCTCGCGGGTTCGAATCCCCGTCCGGGCAATCAGATTTGGGTTTCCCCAAATTACTCAAGGCGAATGCCGGAATGGTTCTTTCAAAAGGCCGAATTCCTTCCCGTCCCTTGCCACCAGGCCTTTCCCGGCTAGATCTAAAGGAAAGTCAGTCCCTTTACTCCTGCGTGGTAGACTGGCAATCCTGCTTTGGTGAGTAGTAGTGCTGCCGCCCACAAGGCGCTCCTCAGTCCTGGATTTTCGAGCGGTTTATTAGCTCTTATGTTACGGTGCCTGAGCCTGATTACTACTGGAAGAGTGGTCGGTTCTAATACCGACCTGTAACGGAATTTTTAGGCTGTCTCTAGTCGACCTTCAGAGGTCAACCATACATTACGTAACACAAATTTCACGATTTTGTGACCTCCTTCCCTCTCTTAGTCACGCTTTGTGTAAACCCTATCCCCATAGTGACATCAAACATTTTAAAATTTATGATTTGAATAAAACATTACTTTCAACGTGACGTCTCCCCCTTCTTACCACACTCGTCACGCCATGTCAAATGTTGTGGACCTCCACTCTCTCCCCCCCCCCCCCCCAGTTAACGTGTGACGTAATGTATGGCCGGTCCTGCACCCTATCCATCCTGACCTCAACCAAGCTTCTCCGAATGGAAACTAGTCGCCTGTCTTTACTTTTATATGCGACTGTTAAGCTTTTAGTTTTGATGATGGTTTTTAATCTAGTTTTACCTTAGCATGTCGAATTGGTAGTTTCCAGCCAGGACGAGAACAATTAAGTCTGTTGATTCTTGGCTGTCTGGGTGGCGCCGCGTCATGTTTCTTAAAACCGACGTTTCAACCCTCATTCTGGGGTCTTCTTCCAGGGCAGAACTACGATTACAACAATTAAGTCTGTTTCTAGACTTTTGGCCTACGACGTTATCTCTCTGGTTAAAACATCTGAACGCTGCTCTCTTCTCCCTCTTGCATTATCTGAAAGAAAATTTTTATACTACCTTCCTTGTTTTCTACCATTTTTCTTCTAAATACTCATCGATTACGTTATCTTCAATAACTTCGCGCGTTAAACCAATCACAACTTTTATTTAACAATTTATCAAAATTAATCACAAAGTAATTTCAACTGACCACATTGTGATGGACTGTCCAGCAAGAAGACTATCTCGAGGCCTTCTCACACTACATCAAGCTGGACCAGCTGACAGAAGATGGCTTGAATCTATAGATACAGTTATCTAATTGACATGTCTTTTGTTGTACTTGGCATACGATACCAATAATAATAGTAAACTAGCTCCAACGACTGTGACG
Source organism: Vandiemenella viatica (assembly GCA_031002005.1). NCBI lineage: Eukaryota > Metazoa > Arthropoda > Insecta > Orthoptera > Morabidae > Vandiemenella > Vandiemenella viatica. Next base: position 181,471,150 of record CM061914.1, on the reverse strand, counting down.
GACCGTGGTGGTGTAACGGTTAGCGTTCTGGTCTCGCATTCAGGAGGACGGCGGCGGTTCGAATCCCTGTCCAGGCATTCAGATTTGGGTTTTCCATGGTTTCCCAAATCACTCCAGGCAAATGCCGGGATGTTTCCTTCAAAAGGCCATGGCCGAATTCCTTCCCATTCCTTGCTCCCCATCCTTTCCCGTCTCTAAAGACCTCGCTGTTAGAGAGACGTTAAGCAGTTAAAAAAAAAAGAAAAAAAAGTCCAACGACTGTGGCGCTTGGCGCTGTTGTGCATTTCGCCGCTTGCCAGGAGAAAGCTGCGGCACAGTCGATCTTTAACGTCACAAATCGATTCTTATTCCCGGCAACCATTAAACCGCTTGTGATGAGCTGGCCTCGGCAGCGTGGGGGCTAGTAGAGTTGATGGTCGCCGGTTCGAGTCCGGCCGAGGGCAATGTGTTTAGTGTAAGCGTTGCTTTCGTCCTGTTGTGTCTATAGTCACTTGCATATTACTATACTGTACAATGGAGAAACTGAAAACACTGGATGATATGAAACCACAGTTGAGCTGGCTGTATGGCCTGAGAGAAGCCAAATGGCATTAAAAAAAAATAGCACGAGGAACTTAGTTTTTTTATACTGACTTATTGGTTTTTGCTGTTGCCAAGTTTTCATTGGCTTGGAGATACTTCGGCCGCCTCCTTCCAGAGTTTTGAGTGTCCGCGTCTTCCTCATCTTTGCCTTGCGATTAGTAGAGAGTGAAAGTGGTAGACAGATTTGTGGTAGATATTGGGTTTGGTAGCGATTCCCGTGGCAGAGATTTTTCTGGTACAATTTTCATGCTGTAGGGTTCGTAAATGGTAGAGATGTTACTAGGCAGAAATAACATTTGGTAGAATTGTTGATTGGTATAATTATTTTTAGGTAGGATTTCATTTTTATAGAAGTATTGAGTGGAAGTGGTATTCATGGTAGCCCTGTTAATGATAGGGTTTCCCTTTAGGGGCGTCCATTAATTACGTGACGTGAAATAGAGTTTAGGGGGGGGGGAGTTCGGCGAAATCTCACCAAGGGGGGCGTCCATAAATTACGTGAGGTGAAATAGGGGGGGGGGCCCGGCGAAATCTCACCAGGGGGGAGGGGGGGAGTCTACGGAAATCTCACGTGAGATTTTGCGAAAAATTTGGGGATAGTAGAGCCAAAAAAAAGGTCTACAATTTGCGCCTAAGTCGATTTTAGGAGGGTATTTCGTCAAAAAGTTAGGGTGTGACCTAAAAAAAAAAAAAAAAAAAAGGTAAGGTCTACAAAAGTTTCGAGTGCGATTTCTAGGGGGGGTTCTCACGGACCTGATCTCACCAGAGGGGGGGGGGGGTCCGGCCAGATCTCACGAAATCTCACCAAGGGGGAGGGGGGGGTCCAGAAATCCGGAAAAACACCTCACGTAATTTGTGGATGCCCCCAAGGTGGAGGGAGAGTCAACGGAAATGTCACGTGAAGTTTTGCAATTCTGGTAGGGCTGTAGAGCTAAAAAAAAATATATCGACTTTAGGGGGTAAATTTCGTCCAAAAGCCGACCTTTGGAAGCATGAGAACTAAAAAAAAGGGCCTGAAAAAGTTACGAGGTCGATTAATAAGGGGGGGGGGGAGTCTCCGTCAAAGTCTCACGTCGTTTTAGAGTGGGAGGACCTCACGAAGTCTCACCAGAGGGGGGGGGGGAGGGGGTCCGGAATTCTGTAAAAGCACCTCACGTAATTAATGGACGTCCCCTTGGGTGGAGATTTTTGCGACAGCCATGTTAATGTGCCCTTATTTTTGTTGGCATTTTTTCAGCATTTTCCGAGAACTTTAGCATATTTTTGGCATTTTAAAAACGTAGATTTGTCATAATTTATTTGTAGTTGGCAGCACTGGTTTTGGTCCCCGCATACCGGTCGCTCTGATTGCGGCTTTTAGCCGGTTTTCCGCAGTTAACAAGGCTAATGGCGGTACGACCCCTAATCTCGGCCTCATAAAATACACATTACACAAACAAACAAATAACACACTTAGCGCACATAGAACATAGAAATTTCTCAAACAGATGGCAACATAACGCCCCCCCTCCCCGGGAGACGTCAGGCTAGGCAATAAGCCGGCCAAATACCAAATAGGCCTACATTGCATCCTGTGATACGGGATAGCGGCGTACGAGCAAAAAATTCTACTTCCAGTAGTAATTCAAAACTTGCTATTAGATTTACTATGTCACTATCAGAGTTATCGGCGTTGCTCGGTATGGATCAGGTTGAGTTGCTCGTACAGCAATTTTAGTCGCGCAATTTGAAACATGTGTGTCAATGTCTACAGTGTTTCCGGAAAAATAATAATGCAGAATATGTCGCGATATGCAGTGCTACCAAAAAAGATTCAGTTGAATAACAAGTTTTCATAATTATTTTCCTAAACTGTTTTCATGTCAACAGAAAAGCCTTTAAACATGTTAAAAAAAAAACCATCAGATATGCATTACTCACTAACAGTTAATATACGTAATTCTACTTCAAATCGCCAGAGATTGTAGCTGTGCGGCCTGAGATCGTAGTTTCGAGAAGCAGAAAGCTCTCGATAGTTTTTTCTATTATATTATTGAAATTAATTTACGGTGTGCCATTCGCATTCAATCTATGGGATCTACGGGATTTAAAGACTGGAAGCACGAAATTTAGTCTCTCGACTGGTTTGATGCTATCCTGCATCCCTTCCAATCTTGTGCTAACCTCTTCATCTCTACATACCCCTTACAAACCATGTGCTCAATTATCTTTTTCTGTCTTCCTCTGCAGTTCTTACCTTTAACTGTTCCCTCCACTAACGAATTAACCAGTACTGCATGTCTCAAAATATGACCTACCAGCCTGTCTCTTCTTACTATAAGACTCTTCCACAAACTTCTTTCCTCGCCCATCATTTCTCACTTTATCTCTCCAGTTCGTTTTCAGCATCTTTCTATAGTAACACATTTCAAATTCTTCAATTTTCCTTGTTTCCGGTATTGCTAAAGTACATACTTCACTACCATAAAGTGCTGTGATACACGTACTGAGTTTTAAAACGTTCTTTCTGGATTCTAGATCTATATTTAAAACTAAATAATTTCTTTTGTTAAAGAAATCTCTCATAGTATCCGTAACCCTTGTTCGGTTTGTTTGTGTTGTATCGTATCAGCGTATATGTTTTGGTTTTACGTTGAGAACATATTGTTACTTCAAACTTGAAGACGTAACGGTCGACTTTTCTGGCTTCAGGCTAGGGACACTACTGGCCTTGAAGATAAAACGTATTGGACGTCTAAATCACAATATTTTAATCCCTTCCAATGTGACAGAAGAAGTTGATACCCAGTGATTCGAGACTAGTGTGAGGTACTGGTTTTTTGTGACTGTGGCCGGTACCGGGGTCCTAGGTCTTAACAGCTGAGATAAGGCGCGTGTTTACTCGCGCTAACACCTGTTGCGGGATCCCTTAACACCGTTTGTTCTGGCGAGATTTATCGCAGAGCTGCGAGTTTAGCTCGCGGCGCTGAGCCCTGACTGCGCGCAGAGTGGCTTCAGCTTCAGACATGGACTACATCGACGAGGGATTCATCTACGAGGGCCCCGCCACCGACCGCACCGGTGAGCACACAATCCTGCTCACTGCTCTCCTCGCTACTCACAAATCTCTATACATTCCACCGAGGAACCATAAGCCACAAAGTTGTTGAAATGATCACTATACCCGGTGACTAGTGTTGTAATAGAACGGGTTTTATTCTGACTTGAAAAAAAAAAAAAAAAAAAAAAACTTTTTTTCTGGGAGATGTTTTTTTTCATAACTATTAAATTTTAAAATTTTAAGGTATTTATCGTTTAATATGACTGTTTTAATTTTTAAATCTGCTATATTTTTCTGGTTCAGTAGAAAAAAAATTATTGGAAACATTGATTGAAGTTTTCTTTTACGAACGGGGACTTCCCGAAGAGGCTAGGTTTCGTGAGAAGGAATCCCCGTTCCCCGTTGTTTGGATTGATACTCACTATTTGAACTAGTGCTGCCAGCCCTACAAATTTAGCTGTAGACCTACGGATCTTTTTAAAAAATATAGGAATTTAAAATTTATCTACGGCTTTTTGCCTTTTTTTATTACTTATTGTGCTTTACTTATATTCGTATACTTGTTAAACTCGCAGCGTATAGTGATACTGAGTCACTAAATTGTCAGTAAGTATGAATCATTTCCTTGCAACCGTTGGCGTAAACCAACGATTGAAAAGAAAGAAAGCTCTTATTTTGTATGGTAATAGATTTAAATTCAAACTTAAAAGACCGTAATACAGAACTATCGGCGCTGTCTTTATGCACAGTGTGTACTTTGCTCACAATTTAAAATTTCAATCTCAAAAACTTTTGCATACAATACAACCAGTAAAAGAAAATGTAACTATTTCTGAAGTTATGGAACTAGAGGAGACAGAAGAAGAAACAGAAAATTCCGACTCCGATCGCACTAGTGATGGTATTACTGATACTAGTGAATGTGGTACTGACCAAGAGGATGGATAAAAAATTATGTTACCCATATAGATACATTTATGAATAATTGTGTAAGACATTATATGATAAAACACACATGTAAAATGTAACTTCCGTAAATAAAACTATAATTTATCAAATATATTGTTTTCTGAAAAAAAAAATTAGAAAAAAACAAGGGTGCTAGTTTTTTTCATGTTTTTTCACAAACCTGATTTTTTTTTCAATTTGCAACACTACTGGTGACACAAGGGTAAATGGCTGTCATGGATAGACTTACCCCTCCTCACCTGTTTAATTGGGCCGAATTCTCCTTGATTTCTCCACGGTGAAAAAGTATTCAGCCAGATGTGCGTATCGTAAATCTTCAATGCTGTAGCAGACTTTTTTTCCGGATAATCTTCTCGAACCATTGAGTCTTCTCCACTCCTTTCCCATATATAATCTCATCCAAGGGTGACAGCATGTAGCATTGTACATAGTATACTGACTTCAGTAGTGTTCCAGGGTATGCCGTGATAGTATTTGTCAGGTACCTAACTGTTCGATTATTACCTTCACATTCTGGTGACGATACCTATAAACAATGTGTACCGATAGAGTTATCTGATAGTACTACATACACGAATAAAACTCACCATTTCTCGTCTCGAATATCTGTGCGTCCAAGTAAAAAGCTGTCTTGTATAAAATTAGCTTAAATCATAAGGAAATAATTTTAAATTGACTTATGAAATATTTACAATCATTTAACTATGCATATTTAAGTATTTAAACGTTTTCAACAATCCGCAATCTACTTTAAACGTTACTGTTTACACAATATTCCAAATTACAGTATTTTATTTAATTTGTGATGAACTGTACTGATTTTAATAGTTACAACAATTATTCACACCATTTTCATACAGTATAACATCACATATTATATAAATTTACAATCAATTACTTAATCTCTCACAGCCAAAAACTATGTCAATTGCAAGCGTGGTAATGGTTTTACGTACCAAATTCTAGTACATCAACAAAGACAGTGTCCGACAGCGCTGCACTAATTTTCGTGAAATCGTCAAACACGGAAATATCTAAATCAATGTAATAATAAATAATTTAATTATATTTAATCGATTTAAAACTTAAACTAATTGTAAACTGGATAGCGATATGAATATTAGAATGCATATTTTTCGGATCCGGCGATTTATGCATCATTCTCTTCTGAATTTGATGCTCTATGCCTCATATTTTAAATTTTGGTTCTTCTTTGCCCTCATATTGCACATTTTGTAACATTATCACTAACTTACCAAACATTTTTTATTATTAATTTACTATTATTATATTATGTTGCATTTATTAATTATAAGTTGGGTTCGGTTCTTTATGACCAAATCTTTGTTGCTGGCCAGCATAGCTGGGCGGGTAGTGGTTGTTGACTGGGCGCCTGCACTGTAGCATGGCAGGACGCGGGGCCATGTGTGTGTGTGTGAGTGTGTGAGTGTGTGTGTGTAAGTGTGTGTGTGTGTGTGTGTAAGTGTGTGTGTGTCGCGCCGCTTGGAGAAGGTTGTATACCGCGGGGACAACCCTTTCGCACAGAAGCTAAAGCAGCTTGTCAAATGTATGGGAAACTTGTCTCATTGGAACATAAGTGAGTAATATTAAATAAAATCAATAATATTTCTACTGGAACAGTGAATTTTTCTTTTCCAGGCTTTGTTAAAATACCTTGTAACACACTTATGGATGTTGTGACTTAATTTATAATTAATGTTTCACATGCTGTTACGTGCCACTACTAGTATAGCTATCTCAGATTTTACACATTTGCAGATTCTATTGGTACGGTCGCCAGTCTAGGGGTCTGCTCCTAGCGAAAGGTTGAATAATTCGTATTCAGGTACTACTACATACTTCAGACGAAAGTCGACACACACATGAGGTTACTCACACATCACAAAGGTATCATTAAACTCAACATACATTCGCCAGCGCCAGCCATGAGAGAATTTTGAAACTTCTTCATTGAAGCTGCTAGGTTTGTAAAAAGGATTTATGAAAGTGCATCGCAGCACCAATAAAAATTCACATAAACACTCATTAAAGCACCGTTCCGTTCCACACTCTTGTAGACGCAACAACACAACAAATCGAAAGTTATATCCACTCGTGATTCACTCCTAGCTCTGTCCATAGCATGTCCTCTCTCTCCACACTATTTCTATTAAACATGTCGATCATTATGCGACGATGCTCGCGGATTACAAAAAAAAAAAAAAAAAAGAAAAAAAAAAAGAAAAAAAGATGTCTACAATTGACGCGAAAGTCGATTTTAGGGGGTATTTGGCTGAAAAGTGTAGGTGAGACCTTAAAAAAAAGGTCTAAAAAAGTTGCAAAGACGATCTCTCCACAAGGGGGGGGGTCGGGCCAGATCTCACCCAGATCTCACCACAGGGGGGGGGGGGGGTCGGGCCAGATCTCACCAGAGGGGGGGGGTCCGAAAATCCAGAAAAACACCTCACGTAATTTATGGATGTCCCCTTATCGGCGCTATATCGATTGCCTCCCCCACCCGGCATCGAGTTCGAGACGTTTCCGCGTCAAAAGTGAGTTTTGCATCCTGCCCGTGAGCTGTATTTCTGTGATTGCTGTTGTGCTGATGCCTGATATTGTTGCAGCGGGGACGGCGACGCTGGGTGCCTGGGACTACGTGGTGCTGGTGCTGGTGCTGCTCGTGTCCACCGCCATCGGCCTCTACTTCCGCTTCACCGGAGGCCGCCAGAAGACCACGCAGGTCAGTCCCGCACAACTTTCTACGACCAAAGTGTGTGAGAAAAGTAATGAGACTGATTTTTACTTACCAAAGTTTTGATTTTCTTCAAACAATATAATCCCCTTCGAAGTAGTTCCCTTGGACAGCTATACACTGGCGTAGTCGTTGTTTCCACTCTTCGTAGCAGCGTTAGAAGGCTTCAACTGGTATGGCTGTTAACTGGCCGGTCACAGTGTTTTGAATGTTCTCCAATGTTCCAAAATGGCGTCCTATTAAGTAATGTTTTAATTGCGGGAAAAGGAAAAAGTCACAAGGACATAAATCAGGTGAGTAGGGAGGGTGAGGAACAACAGGAATGCGTTTTGTTGTCAAAAATTCACTGAAGGAAAAAGCCATGTGACACGGAGCATTGTCACGATGAAGCATCCACTTGTCTGGAACCTCTGGTTTCACACGAATCACTCTTTTCCTGAGCCTTTCAATGAAACCTTTCTAAAACACTTGGCTGACAGTTTCTCCTGGAGGAACAAATTCTTCATGCACGATACCACTTACTGTCAAAAGAGCAAATTAGCATTGTTTTGATCTTTGATTTGCTCATCGGTCGAGGAGATGACGGAGTGTGCCACTCTTCGCTTTGCCACTTTGTTTCAGGATCTTGTCAATCGTCTCAAGAAGATCAACGCACACGTTTCTTCGATTGTCCTTCTGTTCAGTTGAGAGGTTTTTTGGCACAAACCTTTCGCATGTCCAAATCGTCTGTCAACATTTGATGTACGGTGAAGGTGTTTAAATCTAACTGTTCACTCATCATCCTTATCGTTAAACGACGGTCTGATCTCACAAGAGCCCTCACACGCTCAATGTTTCCGTCAGTTTTTGAAGTTGAAGGTCTTCCTGAGTGAGTTTGGTCTTCACCGTGTTCTCGGCCTTCCAAAAATGATTTGTGCCAGCGGAAAACTTGTACCCTTGATAAGCAACGTTCCACATAGGCCTCTTTCAACTTTTCAAAGCTCACACTCGCGGATTCCCCAAGTTTAACACAAAACTTGATTGCACAACGTTGCTCTAAATTCCGGTGCTCCATTTTCGTAACACACAACAAAACACAACTTCACTGATGGCGCTGTCAAAAATAGTGTGTTGGCTGAACGGAGTTGGAACTCGGACTGAGCATGTTGAAGGAATGAAAAAACCGGTATAGCACAGACCGGTTGACACAACGTTGCCAGATCGCCCGCAGTGTTACCAATCTCATTACTTTTATCACACACCTCGTATATGTATCATGTAAACGTGTTGCCGGCCTGTACGCGTGGGGTGCAGTAGACAGGTATTTTGTCGAGCCGCCCTTGCTTCTTAAGGCAGATGTGACACGTTGTAAAACTGCCGAGCGCTGTTTTGTCGAAGGTCCTAATCGAGTTTTGAGAGAGAGATTCAACAGCTGCTTGGGCCCAAAATGAGTCAATCAACTATAAGGAGTGACTTTCATTTGGACGGCCGCATACGGAAGCCTTTAGACGTAATTGGATCGAGAATCGTTCGTACACTTATGAGCCGTGGTTGTAGCTGCAATAGGCGACACGAAGTGGATACCTATGCTGTTAATTAAAGAGGTGGCATATATTCGAAATTTGGTGGAGGGGCCTTTCGGTGCCAGTTTAGCAAACTCAAGCGGAGAGGACCTTCCTGTTTCTGGTGAACCTGCATTTGTTAAAGAGTTCGATGGTGATTATGGACATTCATGGCAATAAAAGACATTAGCAAGTCGTACTACTTCATTTCTTTACTTCAGATCCGATATCATTAATACACTGGCGGAAATTAAAAGTTCAACACCCAGATAGGAGTGGTGGAATTTTATGAAACATTGTAGATCTATCCGGGGTCATACCCAGAAGAAATGATAAATTGAAATGGATCAGGCTAACTTTATTGCTTTTATATAAAGTTATCAGTAAGACGCGCGCGCATCTTGAACAACTATACTTTCGTGGATCGCTGGCGCCATTGAATCAATAAGTGTTCGGATGTCTCGTTGGGGTATGTCTCTCTATGCCTGCATGTCTCTTGCAGTCATTTGTTGCCCAGTTTGTGCTGGATTACCATCTGATCTAATCCCAGACATATTCTATTGAGGACAAATTTGGGGACTGTGCGATCCAAATTTTGATCTTAACCCCTTGCGAGGCTTGTGTTGTGATTGCCACAGTATGACGGGCATTACCCTCTTTGAAGATGCGGTTTGGATGGTGGACATGAAGGATATCACAATAGGGTGCAGCACCCCGCGTAGTAGTGCCTTCAACAACAACCAACTCAGTCCTGCTGGTGAAACTAATTGCCTCCAAACCATGACACCAGTGGCTGGACTGGTGTGACGTTCTGAAATCACAGCAGGGTAAGCCGTTTCTCCACTACACCTGCGAACATGTTGTAGATTGCCACAGACAAAAGCGAGACTCGTCTCTAAATACAAATGCACGCCATTCATGTGTCCATTTGCGCTTTCCATTACACCAAGTTAGACGATGCTGGTAATGACATCACATAATTGAACACATTCCATAGGGGTCAGAGAGAGTAACCCAGCTACTAGTAATTGGTTTACAATCGTCTGTAGGGTGACTCTCTCTGTAACCACTGCTTGGATCTGGCCTGCAGTCACCCGTCTACCAGCAACAGCCACCCACACAAAATTCTGTTGTCCTGCATCGATCTGTGTCTGCTGTAGAGGTATTAGAGCCTTCTTTCATCCACGGGGTAATAAGTCTGCACTGACAGTGCACTACGGCCAATCCTTTGGGGGATTTCACGGTATGATGCACGCATTTCAAGCACTCTCACAGTTAGACATTTGGTTGTAGAGAGTCGTCACTCTTCGCCTTGACATACTTGACCAACAAGATCTTGTGGACAAAAAACTGTCATGTTATATAACACTGACACTATCCACCACTTATACGCTAAAAAAACCCCAGTAATTTCGCATAATAAATATCCCCATAATCTCATACTATCACATGTAAAACTTCCAATTTTTAATCATAATACTCTTTACATGGGGATACCGGGGGCCAAATTTCGTTCATTTATCACAACTCCATCTGGGCGTTGCACTTTTAATTTTCGCTAATGTATGAAAAACATTATTCCGTGAGTAAAATACTCAAAATAACTCAACACGACGTCGCGTCACGGTATAGATGTTAAAGTGGTCCTCAAGTGAAAACTGAGATACAGGCACACAGGGTAACTTGACACTATTCTAGACTACTCAGAAACCTTTGGGATCACGCGATAGTTTTAACTTCTATGGTAGCAGATGCGCAACCGGGCTTACATTACAGGACGTCTCTCATGATGGGCGACTACTGTCTATCATTTTTAACTTGCAAAGAACTCCATTGCTTCGTTATCCCTCAAAAATATGGGAAACTGACTACAATTCTGTCACGAGGTCATACATCAGTACGTCGGATCCATCCGGGAAAGATCAGGAGTCGTGCGGGTTGAATGGAGTTCCTGGTTCAGGGTAGATGGCTCACTAGCGGAGGTAGGCTGTGGACATCCCTCGGACAGTGGAGAGTAACTACGAGAACACAGCTGATATAAGGATCCGGGTTATTAGACTCAGTCTCACAGTACACAATGACAGATGGCGGAGTGATGTTGCCTCGGTGGTAGGGCGTGAAGAGAGCCAGTCTGCTGTGCGCTGCGTTTAAGTAGCTCCTCGTAGACCACTCTGCAGTCACTGTGGCGCTGGCATCCTGCTCGCTGCGTCTGTGGCGCCATCTAGTAGTGTTGTAGTAGAATTCTGTTATTACGCGTGTGATGCAGGGTTTGAGTCCTGCAGATGACGCCAAAGTTTTGGATGGCCGAGTGGATATTGGTTTATTGACTGATTGGCTATCGGACGTGTGATCACTAATCTGCCCGATAGTATCGTCTTCTTGTTGTTCTTCTTGTCCCTTCTAGCTGACACCAGCCGATTATTGATGACGCAGTATCGACAACTGCGAGGACGATAGCTGCCAAAACAACTATAGTCTAATAAAGATATTAAGTATTTTAAATTGAACGCTGCATAGAGTTCTTTGGCTTGAGTGATGTTAGCCTGATACGGATTAGAAAAGTTTTACGGAAGGAAACAGAAGTTACAAAATAGTTCCGGTTTATTTGTCGTAAATCACACACAGACAGTTTCACAGAACGTAATTTCTGTCCCACGCAATTTGTTAGCTGCACCCCTGTTATCTTGAATTTAGACTCCAGTTGGCGAAATGGGGCACAAAGTGATATGGTTGGTAGTAAATCACGAAACACTCGCTACATCGGTGCGTAAAGTTCGACTTCCCGAGGCATACTGACTGCGTCTAGCTGCGAGCCAGCGCTCGTGCTGATGCAGCGCATACCGACTCGTGTTACCTCGCACGGCTTTGTAACTAAGAAGCTGGCTATATTCACTTCGCTTTTACACAATATTACGGGGATTTATTTGGTTCCCTTACAGTGTAGCCCCATACTCCCGATCCGACAAGTATGTTATGCATCTGTGTACTTCCGTCTGATATCTGCAACTTACCCACATTAGTATTTAAAAGACAAATTGAAGGCTGGCTTCCTAATAAACATATTTATTCAACATGAGAATTTCAGGAGTGTAATGTTTAGTTGTAACCATACAAAACAATAGCATAAAAGTGACAAGAGGTGTAATTCACACAGACAAATACCGATATGTACAAACACCATATTTTGAGTATTAAACTGTACATATGTAAGACATTCTTCCTATGAAGAAACAGAATCTGAAAATTACCGGTGAAATTAATGCTTGACAATAACGTTATTGTTGCGGACTGAGTAGTTAATTAGCAGCTAATTTCTGTCAACGATGTTCTGAGTAGTCTATCATGGCGACCCTGACAGGAACTCCTCTCTCTCTCTGCAATGACTGACAGCCAGGAGTTTGTGTTGTAGGAGTACCTACTGGGGGATCGCAGCCTGTCGATGCTGCCCGTGGCGTTCTCCCTGATGGCCAGCTTCAGGTCCGCCATCACGCTGCTCGGTGTCAGCTCCGAGTAGTCTCTCATGGCGACCGTGACAGGAACCCCATCTCTTCAGCGACTGACAGCCAGGAGTTTGTGTTATAGGAGTACCTGCTGGGGGACCGCAGCCTGTCGATGCTGCCCGTGGCGTTCTCCCTGATGGCCAGCTTCATGTCCGCCATCACGCTGCTCGGTGTCAGCTCCGAGTAGTCTCTCATGGCGACCGTGACAGGAACTCCTATCTCTCTCTGAAGCGACTGACAGCCAGGAGTTTGTGTTGCAGGAGTACCTGCTGGGGGACCGCAGCCTGTCGATGCTGCCCGTGGCGTTCTCCCTGATGGCCAGCTTCATGTCCGCCATCACGCTGCTCGGTGTCAGCTCCGAGAACTACGTGTTCGGCGCCCAGTTCGTCGTCATCAACATCGGCTACGGCATCGTCACGCCTCTCGCCGCCTACCTCTACCTGCCCGTCTTCTTCCGCCTGCAAACCACCAGCGCCTACCAGGTCTGTGTAGCCAGACAATTTGCCGCTAATATAAACACTAATATGAAGTTGAAAGTTCTTTAGTTCGGCCAGGTCGAAGTAGATGTAAAAAATGTCACTTTTGGGTCATTTAAGTTCATAAAAACAATAACCGCCGATGTGGCTCCATCCTTTATGGCGGCGCCAAATTGGATCGGGGATGGACTACGTGATCATGTTGAGTCCTGGTCCCCGCGTACCGTCAGTGCTGACTGCAATTTTTAGTCGGTCCTCAATATCCGCCTCATAAACTACAAATTACACAATTTACACAAACTAAAATACATTTATCACACAGAACACAGGTTGTGGAAGGAAAACTTCGAACAGCACAGCGAGCTATGGAAAAGTCAACACCAGGCAAGAACAGCAACCGACATTAGATCAGTCACAGGGGTCATAGGCATTTTGGAGAAGACAGTCATCTTGAAGTGGCAGTAGCCCGGCCATATTGCTAGTAGGAAAGACTAAAGATGGACTAAAGCGGTGCTGAAATGGAGCCCAAGAGATCACCACAGACCAGAGGAGGACCACCAGACCGATGGAACGAGGACATACCGACGGCTAAGGTCATTATTGGGGGACTGGAACAAGGAACGGCAAGGAATTCGACCATAGCCGTTTTGAATGAAGCATCCCGGCATGCACCTCGAGTGATTTGAGGAAACCATGGTAAACCCAAATCTGGATGCCCGCCCGGACGGGGATTCGAACCCGTTTCCTCCCGAATACGAGGCCAGAACATTAATCGTTCAAGCACCACGCTCGGTATCATTTAATGACTGAATTGGTTGAAGATTCCTTGAAGGAATCTCGTGAGGTTTCACTAAATGAGGATCATTATTTAATTAATAAAAAAGAATCTGAGCGTGATTGTTAGGCCTGAATGATAATGCACTTAAAAACAAAGGACTGTGATAACTGAAAAAGCAAATGCGAGTTACAAAAACATCCATTCACTTTATTTACTTTCACGAAATGGAAATCATTACTTTATTAATTGAATGATATTCATTTAATGGAAAATTAGTTAAAGGCAACTGAATTTTTAATTCTGATATTACGTAATTTGAGAACTTGTGAGACGATATTCAGCTTTCAGAAACACAAATTAACGGCGCCCGCGATGTGTATTGTTAGTCAGTGGAGCACACATTCTTGAAGTTTGGGGAGGCAGTTAAAACTTGCACAAAACTGGAGCTTCTGGATTACTTCATTGAGTCTATAAAATTTGCTTGATTGTCGGATCCTTCAGTTGCTTTTATTCTTAATGTTTTTGGAACCGAGTTGAGTTCGCGCGGTATTATGTTGTGGTTGCTAACAATTTTTCGAAACCCTCTTGATAAGAAACCATGAGTTCTCATTGCAGGATATTTACAAAACAACTTTATTTCTTTATCTGTGTACATGATTATCTTACTTTTGGCATTAATGTTTATACCATTATGATTACTAAGTACATTTCTTCACTATATTCCTGCGTTAATTCTGTTCTTGTTTCAGTCGGATTGTACAGCCTTATATAGGAATTGGGTTGAAAAACTTGCCTCAGATGATTCCTTAATTATGATGGCGTATTGTGCGAGCCACATTTTGGGAATCACATAAAGCAGTTGGAGGAATTGCCTAACTGCTCACTGTAAGCTAACTGAAGAGTCACTGACTGGAAACATTACCAATAAATGCTACCCTCACTTTCAGCTTTCGCATATAATACCTTAATCTTTATCTTCACACCCTTTGCTCTCTCTTCCGAATCTGTGTTACGTACAACATACGTACATTGTGAAGGACGTTTTGGACCTTATGGTTTGATCAAGAGACATTATTACTTTTTCGGAATAGTTGATGTACTTTGTGAATCTAACTTGCAACGGGTCTGATTGGTGAAGACAGACGCAGTTCAGCACAGCTTGTTGTTCGATAAAAATGCTTACAGCAAAGTCACCTTCGGCTGGTTCGTTTCGCTCAGCTATGGCGCAAATACGTTCACTTCGCAACGAAAGTGGCATTACTCGATCTCATTCTGGAACCACTAGGTGTGAGTTAGCTAATAGATCGCACCGACTATTGTATCCTAGCCTGGCGCTAATGCCTTCCAACCAAACTGCCATGCCCAGCGTCATAGTCATTCAATCCATCAGTCAATATTCGAAGCAATAATTTAGTTTCAAGACGCAGGACACGTTATCGACTGTAAATGCACAGTTTTCAGTGGCCATTAAACGGACTCACTACTAGTTAGCCGCCTTATCATTGTCATAGGATAGTTTGTATCAGTTAGTGCTAAACCACTCCTCCCCTTCTATATACTCGGTTCTCCGACTGTGTAACCGGAGTAGTGGCAGATATCCTGATAATTACCACTATTAGTATCTCGCTAAACGAAGAGCTTCACGGAAGAGCAAAAGACTTAGAAGAGTCCTAAAACACGAAGTTTAGTCAGTCCATTGGTCCACCATTCACAGCGCCCACAAATAGGCCAAACAAACCATTCGAACCCCTGACAACATTTATAAATATTGTAGGCCAATTCTTCTGCAGTTGGTTGTTAAAATAAATAAATTTAATGATTTCACCAATGGAACTATTGTTGGATTTTATTCGCCTCTCGTCGTAGTATCTTCAGCAACCAAACCCAAAACAGAAACGTAAATAAATGTAAGTTACAATATGTTTCCCAGGTTTATTAAATGTAAACAAAACCTTCTCCACGGAACTCAAATTAATAATATGTACAAGTAAATCACATTATGATTTTATTATATGTAACCAAAAACCGTTCTGTACAAAAATCAAAACTGATAACCTATTACAGAAAAAATGAGCGCTGTAGGTACCTGGACGAGAAGCAAAATGCGTACAATTATAAATAAACTCCAACAGCATTTACATTAGCGTACTCACTAAATAAATACATGGTTATCTGATTCATAGAAATAATAATAATTCCGTGTGGTTGTAATGACCTGGAGATAGGTTTTTTTTTTATTGGCTGCGCATTACGCCCCTATCGTAGCCGCCTTAACCTAACCCGACAATCCTGCCGGGTACAGGGGACCTACAGTTTAATGTGGAATCCGAACCACGGAAGCGTTCTGTGCCAGAGGGGAAGGTCGTGTTAAGCGCCTTTCAAAATTCCCGCCGAAACAGGATTCGGACCGGGGACCTTTGGATCTCTAGTCAGACAGACGCTTAACCACCGCTCAGCTCATAGAAATGACGTCACACGGAGGTAGTAGTAACGGCACAAGCCGACTGAGCCGCAGCAGCCTCTGTGTTAGTGGGCCGTCAGCACAGGCGAGGAGGTGGCGATAGCGCCAGCAAGCGTAGAGTCTAGTAGCGGGCCACCTGCTCGCCGCGCATGTTGTCCTAATATCAGAGTAGTTGTTTCGTGCTCTTCGGCGACCGTCGTCCTCTCCCATTTTGAAATAATGAATGGGCGAGTTGATAAAAACCGTAAAAGGGTAACTTTACAGCTGTAACAAGTACGTAAATTGTAAATTAAATCGGAATCTACATATGAGAAACGTAAACGACTGTATGTACTTCCTGCTTTGTACGTAACCTTCAAAATTTATCGAATTACGTGTGCATCGTGACTTTTGTATATATATATGCTACTGTTTAAAATTAACTGTAACAATAAGTGCATAATGTACGCAGTGTGTAGGTATTTTTACTATTAAAAATAACAACCAAAATAATATTTACGAAATATGTAATAAATGTTCACATATTGTTACTGTGGCACCTATTGGTTCTGTGACAAAATAACAGAAATAACACTATCTACATATTACGTATTCAACATATAAATATAGTTACTGTGAAAAAGTAACTGTAAGAATTATTGCAAATCTGGTTGTAGGCCATCTTCCGCAGTTGTTGGTTAGTAGATTATAAATCAAAATTAGTCTGGAAAACAATGACGCATCTAGAAATTATCGGAGCCGGGGCAAAAACTGTGATTGCCGTCCCCATTGTTGTCGCCGACGGAAGCACTAGTGGAGCTAAATAAACGGTCGTCAAACATGATTTTGTGATCCCCTGAATTTGCTGTCCGGGGCAATCGCTCCGGTTCGACCCCCCCTCTCCCCCCCCAGATTCAGCACTGATATTTACGGCCACTGATGATGCCACATACGATAAGGGCGAAACACATGTGACAGTAAATAATCCATCCCAAAATAATAGTGGTGGCCTTCAATTTAAGAACCATTGTAACTACTTGTTATATCTACACAATGTCGCACATCGTGGTTATTGAAACCATCTGTCGAATGCTTGCATTGTGTGTTTCGAACAGCAAAGCACGGGGATGGCAGTGTTCTAGTGCTATAAGTGACCTATAACCAAGTCTCTCTAGGTCAAGAAGATTTAGAAAAGACGCACTTGATAGCCTCTGTTCTTTCTCATTTCCTTACTATTATTTTACTTGCTGGTTTTACTCAGGGGAGTCGGCCACTGAACACAGTAGGTAGATCGTCTTCCAGACGACCGCGGTTCGATCCCCGATAGAGCTGAGGATTTCTCTTCGAAGCTGAACACCCTGAGCGGTCTCCCATGCCCTCTGGGTCACATGGAAGCTCCTCACCAGGGCCACCTTTGACCAAAACCGCACGAAGACATGTTTAGAATAACAAGCGATCATAAACGAAACAGTGGTGTGTGTCATTTCCCTGCAGAACTCCACACTTGTCTGCTAGCGCCATTAAAGAGGCACGAGAAGAGCCTATTCTTGTGTGATTCCTGGTCAGGTCAAATAGATCGTACCCTTCTAGATGCAACGTTTCCAAACAAAGATGTTATGCTGAAGATATTGCCACTGAAAACAGCAAAATATTGCCAACCCCTTGATGTTTACTTTCTTCTTTCGGCAATGTAAGCTCTATTATCAGTAGGATTACTGATTTTGTAAGATTACAGTGTGTCAAACCACAAGTGAAGATACATGATCGTTATTTCATCATGAAACTTCACTCTGTGATTTACAATTAATTTTGCTGCACCTACGTATAAGCTCACGTTGCAATATGCTTCGCGAAAGCCAGGGATAACATTGACATACCAACATCAACATTTTAAAATGTAATTAGTGTGACTTTTGATATTGGACTGCGTGAATGCGATAGTGACTTGGAATGTGATAACGTGGCTTTAGTGACGTGTGCACATTGTTCTCTTCCTCTTTGTTTTAACCTCTTCACCGAAATCCCGCATCTGCACTTTGAGTACTAATATGAGCATTATCAGGAGTATGGTATTGTTGTATATGCGTGTTTTGCTCTATATTAAGTACTTTAAGCAGAGAGTTTTTGGCACTGTTGATTGAAAATGTAATGGTACACTGACTTCATTGAATTACGTATAATTTCCTTCATATGGTATCAATATCTTGGTACTTTGTTTTTCTCTATTAAAATGTTACTTGAGGTAGAATACCAATATATTTACATTTCAAGTCTTCAACAAGCAATTCTTTCCCCACCTTATAATTGTAATCAACCTTTATTTTTTTTATTTTTGTGTGTCTAATAAGCTGACTCTTCTTTGCATTTTTCTTCATCCCAACTAGATATCCTGTCCAGATCACCCTGCAGCTGTTTATTGTCCTCTACCATTTTGATTCTTTTATATAGCATTACTTCACAGTAAACAATCAACACAATTATTAATTAGAATAATGAATAGCAATGGTCCCAATACGCTACCCTCTGGCACTCCCATTTTTACTTCCACTTCTTTTGACAACGTTCCGCATGGAAATGACACACACCACTGTTTTGTTTATGATCGCTTGTTATTGTAAACATGTTCTCGTGCGGTTCTGAGCGTTCGAGGTCAAAGGTGTCCATTGTCAGAGGAGTCGGCCACGGAACACAGTCGGTGGAACCTCTTCCGGACGACAGGGGTTCGATCCCCGATAGAGCTGAGATTTTTCTTCGAAGCCGAACGCTCGGAACGGCCTCCCATGGAAGCCCCTGAGTGAGGTGGTTGGTTTGGTTGCAGTACCTGGAGCTGAGGTTCGGCATGCCGGCTCGACTGACGGCGAGTCTGGCGTTCACCCTGCAGATGGTGCTGTACATGGGCATCGTGCTATACGCGCCCGCGCTGGCCATCAGGGCGGCGACGGGGCTGGACCAGGACGCCGCGGTGCTCACCGTCGGCGTCGTCTGCACCCTCTACTCCGCCCTCGGCGGCATGAAGGCCGTCGTCATCACTGACGTCTTCCAGGTGAGTCTGGCACGCCACTACCGAGCTGACTCAACAAGGACATTACAACTTTGGAATGATATAGAAAATTATTGAGATAACTCACAGACTTGGTAGGTAAATCATTTTGTAGCAAAAAAACCTCGAGTTTGCATCAAAATCTTTTCGGGTGTCCATCCGGATGGTGGTGTAAAAACACGACGTTTCGACAACTGACTCTGCTGTCTTCATCAGGTATCTGGCAGTTGTTCTCAGCTGACTGTCTCTGCCTCGACTGGCTTGGCCACCAATCGAACATCCTTTATACCTTCAGCTGGAAGGTATAAAGAAGACAGTCGGCTGAGAACAACTGCCAGATACCTGATGAAGACAGCAGAGTCAGCTGCAAAAACGTCGTGTTTTTACACCACCATCCCGCTGGACACCCGAGAAGATTTTGTTGCATCGATACGCCGGGAAAGTCTCCACTCACACAACCTCAAGTTTCACATAAATGTGTCAAGTGTCGACTTGGTTCGACGTGACTTCCATTTGTCACTCGGCAAACATCCTACCGGTAGTCGATTTCTTCCCACACTCGTTGCAGCAAACCGAGCGTAACTTGTGCAACGGCAGCATAGGTTCAAATTTTCAGATCGGCTAAACTGTTTGGTAGGGGAGGACCATAGACACGATCTCTGATAAAACCCCAGAAAATCAAATGGAGTGGTGTCAAGTCTGGGTAGCGAGCACGCGCCGCACCAGCGAAAGTAGCCATTTTAACTGTGCACTAGGCTGGAGCCTCTGGTGGCGGATTGGTGTACTGATGAAATAGGTGCATCAAACTTGAGGTAATTTGCTACAAAATAACAAATCCACTGATTCTTTAAGTTATCCCAACAAATTTCGATATGATTCCAAAGTTGTAAAGCCCTTTTTGACTCGCCTTGTGTAGTGCTTGAAATGTCTTGCTTCTTTATGATTTACTAACCCGAAGTTACCAGACACTTTCTTATCCAACTCCGCATGAGACACAAGATTCCTTTATTTACATTATTCTTTATCCCCCTTAAAGAAGACGTTTATTAAGTCATTAAGAGAATTATGAGGGGATATACCTGAGAAGTAACGAAATTAGGTTACAAAACTTTGGTCAGAGCATTGCTTGAATATGATAGTGTAGTTTGGGACTCGCATCTTGGGTATCAAATACAGTAGTCGAAGGGAATGCAAAGAAGGGTTGCTAGATTTATCTTTGTAAATTACCGCAGGACGTAGTTAGCAAATGATCTGATAAATTAACTGAAATGGGATTCACTAGTAGTCAGGAGGAGGATAAAGAGAATCATTGGAGTGTTGAAGGCTACGTTGATGATGAGGCGTCGAAAGATATTACTGGAAGAATTAGCAGAGGTTCATGGAAGGAAAAAGATAACCATGACCACTCGATTTCAGACATAATGGTGTGGGAAGATTTTCTTTTGTATGTGGGGGGGGGGGGGGGTCAGCGATTGGAATAAATTACCAGGTGAAATGATGAACAGTCTACCAAAAACGCTAAAAGAATTTAAAGTTGAAATTCGTAGAGTACTCGTAGGTGGGTAAACGAAAGGAGAATTATAGGTGTGGAGAAAAACTTCCACCGGAGGTAGCACTCCATTGCAGTTGTTTGATTGTATAGCAATTAACCTTGGAAATATCAAATAACATTACAAAAAAATAAACCCAAACAGAAAACAAACAAATTTTTATTAATGCTTGAAAATACCCGTTAAGGGTGAACATTGTTTTTGTCCATCAGTCAATAAATATGTTCTCATGGCCGAAACTGGGTGAATAGGATCGTTTACATATAAAAACAAACACTTATCAGTTTTGTAGTTAGGACAAATTGAGACGGATCTCTGGTGGAAGCTCTTGAGGTCTTCTTCACCACACAGAATCTTTTATAACGCGTGTATAAAAATCTGACTTCTCATGTCAGACGAGAATGTAACCAATGTGGTTGTTCCTCATTGAATCGGAACGAAATCCACCGACAAATGCCGTTAAAACTCGGCATCTGTTCGCCGGACACACCTATGCACCAGAGTCGAGCCGGGTGTTGGAGTCTGTCACCAGTAGTTCACTCCCTGTCCTGCATTCGCCCTTCCTCGTGAATCTTCGGGAGATGCCCCGCCCAACAAATAGACAAAACGGCTGCTGGCCCAACAGCTCGATGCCGAACCAGAGTTTTGCCGGTTCTTCAGTGACGGAGCAAGTCCAACAAACCGAGTGATGGCTGAGGCGTGACACTAGATGCTTGTCAGCACCCTTGACGAGGGTCGAACCAATATCGACCGCAGGCCGCTAATAGTTATCTCATACATACCGCGGCTCAGTTGAGTGTGTACGGTAAACACGTATGGAGGCTCAGTGGAGTCAGAATACCCCAAGACCGTCTACATGGAGAAAATTGTTTATGTCCTCTAAGAGGACACATCATCGAATGACTGCATTGGCTGATCATGATTTATTTATTTATTCGTTTCCAAGACACCACTTTAATACAGTTTAAGGAAACAAACTTAACACAAAATAAAACATTATTACAACACACAATTGTACCAACAAATTGAAGGTTCTATTGTATAGGCCATGGTTGGCAGCCATTTACGTTCCGCAAGAGGCCTAGTAAGCAGCAGCCATGTCTTTCGCTGTTAACAGGTAGCTGAGAGAGTAGGGCTCGTCTAGTTTGTTGCAGATCGGCAGGTGGGTCCTATACTTCACACCATTCACAGAGCTCATCCTCTCAGATGTAGCCACATTTCTTCAGATTTTCCTTGCATCGAGATGCATGATTCGGAATATATTTATAGTCCAGTCGAATAAGGATTAAACCTCGGAATGAAAGATAACAAGCTGAAAATTTGCAGAAACCTTTGTTTTGATATTTTATAAGTTGGCTCAAAAGTCTCATTGAATCTGGTGTACACTAGTGAAGGTCACAAATAACTGTTTTTTTTTTTTTACAAATATCGCGCTTCCTTTACTCTAAATTTTATTTTGAGTTATTACAAAAGTTGTAGAGCATAAAATTCTCTACAGATTTTGTCATAGTAAATAATTACAGTTTTTCATGATTACAACATTATTAATAAATAATTAACATTATAAATCATACAGTCTATTGGATTCTACAGTTAACGTACCGTAAGTAGCGCTATCGTCGATGCGGCTAAGCGCTCCCCACTCTCCACGCTTTATCTCAAGAAGGGTTAACTCTATGAAATATTGTCTATGATGAAATTTGTAGAGAATTTTATCCTCTACAACTTTTGTACTAACTCAAAATAACATTCAGTGTAAAGGAAGCGAGATATTTGTAAAAAGAACAACAGTTTTTCATGACCTTTGACCTTGAATATCTTCACTAGCATACACTAGATTCTATGAGACTTTTGAGCCAACTTATAAAATGTCAAATCAAAGGTTTGTGAAAATTTTCAGCTTATTATCTTTCATTCCGAGGTTTGCCCCTTTTTTCACCTTATTTGGTTGGATTATTTTCACTTCGTGTATTGAACATTGTTCCTCGCTGCAGGTTTCCCCAATAGATTTTCCCAAATTATTTCTGGTACCAGAAAGTGCTGTTCGCCGTTTCTTAGATGGTGCTGTCATATGTAAGAAGCTTCTTTTGATTTAAGCCTCAAGAGGGTTGGAATTCGCACCCAAACACTGTATGCCTGTGTTCGTCCATCTGTTCTCGCCTTTCAGTTTCTGCAGCTGACCTCCTTCCAATGTCTGGGGTTAGGGGGAGGTATGCCCGCCAACTGATGGATGATGATGATGTCAGTATGTTCCCTGTTCCTCCAATCCCTTCCCCATCCTCTCCCGCTTGCTCTCAAGCGCGGCATGATCACCGCTGTGGTTAGTCCTTGTTGATGTTCGCAGCTGTCTTCCTCGTCATCATCAAGGCCTCCATAGACGTCGGAGGGCTGGACCGCGTCTGGGACATCGCCGTGGAGGGCGGACGCATCGACTTCAGCAGGTGAGCAGATCAGCGGCAACGGCAGCACCCAGTGGTAATAACACTTCCTCTTCATCTGAACACCTCGCCCATGTCCGAAGTTAGGCGGTTACTAAGCGGCATATTTACCCCTCCATGGCAACGTCTCGGAAGATGACCTGGGGTTGTTTCCCGTTGCCTTTCCCAATGTGTTCGTAAGTATTGTTGAAAGTGTTGATGACTGTGGTAGTGTTAGTATAGACTACAGAGTTGTGGATGACAGTTGACCCGGTGCCGGACCATTAAGCCTACTCCTTAGGAAGAAACCCAGGAGGCCAACAAGATTAGCGTCCCCATCCGACATTCACCATCACCACTGTCGCATGCCACCACTCCATATGCACTGCAGAGAGGTTTGCAAATTAACGCAAGACTTCGGGCACAATGCGGTGATTAGGACAAGGCCAGCTTAAGGAATTTCGGGGCCCCCTGCGGAGTTTCATTTTGGGACCTCCTACTTTTTTTCTAGATGTACTTTTGCCTACACTTTTGATAATTTTCGTGACTTTATATATACATACACACACACACTCACACACACACATATATATATATATATATATAATCCGCGTGTCGAGCTCAAACAACGATTAAAGAGACGAACTGAGGTTTCTCTAACTCTGTGTACAAATGGGTCAGCAGTTTATTGAGTATTAGCTGAACGGGACCAACTTCGCCGAGTCTCTTTGGTGTTTTATCAATGCATCTCATATGGATCTCCCAACTACTGTCACTTTCATTTCTGGCTAAGCCCTGCTGCCAATTGTGTCAAATGAAATTGTTTTCGTATTCAATTTATAACTAATATATTTGTAATACACTTTTTGTAAATGGCATTTCTTTTCTTGCCTTTCTTTGCTAACTGGAGACACGTGAGCAGGAATAGGCGTATATATTTTAATTCAGTAACTTTTTTATATGACACGTCAAAAGATGAATGAGTTTCTTCGAACAAAATTACATAAATTGCTGCAACAGGTTGAGAGCAACACACGCCTTTAAATATGTAGGCCTATTGTAATTACATCAGATACGACTTTCTCAAAACTGAATCTGATGATGGACTTCTCGTGGAACTCCACGCTTCGGAAACGTCTATTGTGAACGCAGCTTGTTAACATTCTAAATTTGTAGATTATTTATTTTACCAGGAAAATTGTTCGTTATTTAAGGACAAGCTTGGGGCCCCCCGCGACTGCGGTTCTTGCAGTAGCCTTAAACCGGCCCCGGATTATGAATTGTGCACCACCTCCTGTCCTACCCAGCCGGCAAAGTCCACCACCAGGACTCTACCTACATAACCTTGTGTCAGCGCCGGATGCCACACTGCGCGACTCCTCTTGCATCTCTTCCTTACCTCACGTCCTGCTATTGCCACCACTTGTAAATGTCCGAGTCCAGATCCTTCTAAAGTCTTCCATGCTTCGCGTCTATCCGAACATTTTTCAAAATCTCCATCCAGATAGCACAGTTGTCTGTGTGAAGCTCTTTCCACGTCTGGTAGTTGGATGAACTGCCTGTTTCTGGTTGCAGCATCTCCGCTGACCCGACGGTGCGACACACGTGGTGGTCGCTGATCATCGGCGGTGGCTTCACCTACCTGACGCTGTACGCAGTGAGCCAGGCGCAAGTCCAGCGCCTGCTCTCCGTCAGGTGAGTCGAAACCAGAGCACTCCGTCACACAATGACACAGTGGTCTGCTCTGAGGGGTGGGCAGTGGGAAGGTATGGCGAGGTGAGGAGCCGGGCGCCAGTCGACAGTGAACAGAGTATAGTCCTCTACTTGACCAGCTCTATTCAATGACGCCACACATGGTTATAGGGGAAAAAAATCGATCTCGTTTTCCAATCTGGGACAGTTGTAAACTATAATTTTACAAAATTTTAAATACGAATTTGCTAATGGGCCAACAAAGCACATTAGATTTGCGATTTTAAAATGTGCAACTTACTGAGTTTATGAGCTGGAGGTCTGTGACATACAGACATTGTAGTGTGTAACATTAAATGTTTGTTTATAAACGTTTCTCTGGAAACAAACCGAGTAATATTGTTTCGGCGACTTTATTTTCCGTCGCCATCTTGAGGTGCAGTTGCAAGTCTTGAAGTCAGCCTTGAGCGTGTTGTTTGTAAACTAGCATGGCAGACTTCAAGACTTGCAACTGCACCTGTAGATGGCGACGGAGAATTAAGTCGCCAAAATATTGTGCATTGATAACAATATTACTCGGTTTGTTTCCCGAGAAACGTTTATAAATAAACAACGCCGAGAAAAATTACATTCATTTATTAAATGTTTGGTTAGTTCTTCATTGCTTGTACATTTTCATCTTTGGTTCTGTCGCGATAAGCCAGATGTAACTTTAATGTGATAGGTTAATTCTTCAATACCTGTACATTTTCACGTATAGTCCAGTCGCAATTAAGCCAGCTGTAGCTTTTAATGTTAGTTGCGTTAGTATAAGTAAATCCAATTTTACTCTATGAAATAAACTTCTTTTATTTAAATACATTATTCTTCTTAATAGTTCACATTATGCATCATACATTCACTCTTATTGAAGCTAAATTATAAACCAATAAATCATATCATTGATATATTCATTCCAATTATTTCCTGACTTGCTCGTCTCAAAAATCTGCTTCTCATGCCGTTCGTGACTTCTTTGAGAAACTCCAAAGATCGCTGCACATAACAATTCCATAACTATCCAGAGATTTATCTTTAAAACATTTTCTTATAGTAACTAAAAAACAATCATCTGGGTAACCTTTTACGTTAATACTAAACCAAGAAAAAAAATATAATTTCGTTTCTGTATTTTCCCTCAAAAATGAAAAGGATAAAGCCCGATTTCACTCTCTATATCAACATTCTGCTTGTGAAAACAGTAAGGACCATTTATATCAGGTAAGGGCAACCTTTGCTTAGCTGAGGGCGTAATTTCGGGACTTCATCAGGTCGCGGGCCGTAGGTAAGAAATAAGTAGGTAGTAGTGAATAAAAAGGCGATAAAAATTCACACATTTTTTTTTATTTATTTGAATTACAATAGCATAATCAAACATACAAAAAGCAAATTAACAGATAGAAAAATCAAATGAAAATGAGTGAGATACTTGAGTTTGAAGCTTATTTGAAATTTCTGAATCTCTCACGGGCCTGATTGAAGCTGGTGGAGGGCTGTTTCCGGCCCGGGGGCCGGGGGTTGCCCATAAACGATTTATATCATCTTCTCAAACCAAATCTTATTCAATTTTTGTATAGCATCAACACAATGTAGCTGACTGAAGCCATAGATCGCTGACGTCTTTATATATAATTGTTGGTTTTACATTACTGAACTGATTGAAAGACGTGGGACAGATATTTGAAGTCAAGAAAAAAGAAAAACTGGATCACATCAGAAGAAGAGAACTGGTAGGCGGATAGGAAACAATGACAGGCTTATCTTTAAGCACACCTCTGATTAGAAACTATCCAACAACATAATCATTGATGCGACTGATCAATCAGAAACGATTACAATGGGAAAAAATGTCACTTCTTTCATTATCTACCTACTACTATCAACCAGTGGCGGATCCAGGGTGGGGACCTAGGGGGCTCAAGCCCCCCCCCCCAAAAAAAGTATTTAGGTACAACCCCAACATCGTAATTTTTTTTTAGCTCTACTGATTTTTTAATGGCGGCATGACTATAAAGCCTACCCTTACCCGACTCAAGCACCCCTCCCTCCCTCCCTAAACGAGATCCACTCAAGCCCTCCCCAAACCAAAATCCTGGATCCACCACTGCTATCAACTGAGGTACATAAAAAGCAGCATTAATAACAATTCATAGAAGAGGTTGAGGTTCTGTAAGGAAAGGTAAGTGACTTCCACCTCGTTGAGAAGTTGATGGTCACTCTACCTTGGTATTCTCAGAATATGACACTCATATAAATATGAAAAAAGGTTAATATTTCAAACTAGGGAATTCTATTAAGGCCAAATGGCGGCATTTAGCAGAGAAAAAAGTAAAAGAGTACTTTTGATTACAACAGTGCACCGACTTATACATCTTCAGTTTCAGATCAAAATACTGCCTCACATTGGCCTTACTCATCAGACTTGACATCTAGTAACATTTTCCTCATATAAAATCTATAAATATAGCTGGTAGCTTCACTGTTGAGAAAGATCGCCCAAGACCTTGCATCCCACTCTTCTCTGTGGATCCAGTCCTCCAAGTTGCGTGTGGGCGTGACCGTGGGGTGTTGCAGGGACCTGGCGACAGCTCAGCGCGCCCTCTGGTGGTCGTGGCCCATCCTCAGCCTGCTCAGCTTCTCCACCTCCCTGGCGGGGCTCGCCATCTTCTCTCGCTACTACACCTGCGATCCTCTCGCCACCGGACGAATCGACAAGCTGGATCAGGTGAGCGCGATGCACCGGCTACCAGTGCAAATATCTTGAACCCCATAACTGTTACCACTTAAAGAGCTCAACTATTAGTTCCTATTATGTATTCGTAGGTTTTCCCGACGAATCTGATGCATGCGACCGGATCAGTTGATCGTAGTTCAACGAATATTCGACGGCGTGACGCGCCCTCATCTTCAGGTTGAATCTACTGACCGGCGTCACACCGAGCTACAGCAACCGTCAAAATCAGTAATTGCTGAACATTGTCTAGAGCAGCGGTTCCCAATTTTTTTTTTGGCCACAGAACCCTAATTTATAATACATTTTTTACGGATCCCGATTTTTATAAGCGTAAGTTGAAAAACCAGTGTCGCATCGGTAGGTCGTCACAAACGGAAGCAGAATCATGATATCCTTCTCACGGCGCGGTTATGACTGTTTTCAACGAACATTTTATTTCATTCTCGGACGGAACACGGAACCCCTGTGGCCGTTCCATGGAACCCCAGGGTTCCGCGGACCACCATTTGGGAAACACTGGTCTAGAGACACGGCATACTATCAAATATGAGGACACCAATGTCCTCAGAAACACGTGTCACTTTTGGAACTGTATATACAAGGAAGCCTTTGAGATCCGGCTACGGAATAACTTCGTCAACAAAGACAGTGGGTTCCAACTAAGCCAAGCTTGGAACCCAGCACTGAAGCGGCTGCGTAAACACCACAGCGTAGGCACAGTGTGCGACGGAGGTGGCATACAGACTGAAGGTCACTGCTCGACGCGCTGGAGCGTATCACCCCCACCACCACTATCGGAGCGCCGCAGAGGGAGTGGAGGGGATGAGTCGAGTGGTATAAATACCGCCGCGGCAGGCGCACTACTGACTGGCTACTAAGTACGCAGAAACAAAGAAGATCATGGCTGATACCACTGGTTCTCCCACGACATCGCCGAACAGCAAGATGGCCAAGTCGAAGAAGAAGATGAGCAACAAATCTCTCGCGTTTCCGCGGGAAGTCGGCTTTTACGCAGAAGCCTCTTTGCTTCCACACGGTGCTACTGAACGTGTGGTGCAAGTTATCAACCCTGAAGATTGGTCCATGAAAGTATGGAAACGTCGCCTCGAGAGAGGCAATCCGAAGAAATGGAAATTCTTTATCACCGTTCTTCTAAACGACCTTTAGTTTAGCTGGGATGTCCCTACCAGCGACGCGACTACCTTCGAGCTGGTCCTATCTAGCCGAGACCATAGCCACCTCGCCGAGAAGATTCTCCCAGGGGTCGCTGAGTGGCCGGAGGCACTCGTGTTCCCGACCCCACTAGCCAGTGACTTCGACTGGGAGAAATATGTCGACGTAACGAAAAGAAGATTTATGGCCTCCTGCTACGACCCGATGACTATTCGCAACTTCGGAACCCAGAAAACATCACCTCTCCAGAGCTGGGCCCAGTGCCGCCCATCCGAGTCTACTACAGACATAGATACCATGGGCTACAAATGAACCTGCAGCGTCACATGAAGCTGCCTTTCTTCTGCTGGCCGGTACCTCAAGGACTGATGATACTGCTGGGCAACCTCAGCGACCTTGCGGAAGCCATCAAGATCTTCCAGAGCTTCCGTGTCATGCACTACGTCATACTTCCTGGCAGTGAAGAAACCGCCACTTCTACGCAGAAGGCCACAGGGAGGGCTGATCTTTCAACCCAGACTGCAGCGACCGACATCGCTCTCCCCAGCGAGGAAGAGGCCTCCACCCTCTCGCAGTGGAGGGAGGATGCTCATGGCAGCGGCGGAGAGAAGGTCGGCGTCCCTTTGCAGCAGTCCGCAGTGTAACCACCTTCAAGCAAGCTGATCCAATGCTTCAGATGTCAGAATTTCTGGCATTATGCCAGAGACTGCACAGAACCAGCCAGGTGCGTTCTCTGCGGAGGCAGTGATGAAATCGCCGACTGCGAAAAACACAGAAGATTCTGTCTGCTGCAACTGCGGACTTAAGCATGCTGCTTCCTACCACGGTTGCAAAGCTTGGAAACAGTAACGCCGCACCAAGATTATGCAGCAGAAACGAAGACCAAGGCTCCATAAGGAGCCCGCTGCAAGTTCACAAGACGAGTCCACTCCCCAGAGAGAGCAGGGACACCTCGCCAAGAAGCAAGAAGAAGAAGTCCTACGCTGGGGAGAACAACAGCGGCGTTATCACTGGTAGACGGCCAACAGAGACCGGTCCAAAGCGAACCGCGGCGGCAAAGCAGTCCGCCACCCACCACCATCGAAGACAAGCGGACTGCATTCACCCAGGGCGCTTAAGTTTAAGCGTCATCATGCAGCTACTTCAACAGCAACCACGTTACTGACGGAAGTCATAACGAATTATGCCAACCAATCGGGGACGACACACCCGAAAATGCCACACAAAGCAACGACAACCACACATAGATATGGAAGAAGATGCGACTACGTTGCAAGAACTTCCCCACACTCTGGGCGAAATGTTGCCCAGAAGAATTGTGTCTGGCCGGCCTTGCAGTTGCGTCGTGCACTGCGCTCTTCGCGCCGGACAGCAAACGCAACCTGAAGATTATGCCATGTTAAGCCGCCGAAAATTCGTCGAACTACGATCAACTGATCCGGCCGCATACTCGAGAGATCTCCATGTTATAGTACTTCTGTTTGCAAGACTGGGAAAACCAGGTGTGGCGGACAGTAATTGCATTAATGTTATTGTTCTCTGTCAAATATATGCCACAACTAGCTAACGCGAACTGTCGGCGAGAGTGTGAGATCACTCGGAATATGGCATCACAAGGAACAGAATACTGCGGAATCTGTGTGGAATTTGCCTATGTTAACAGGCTCAGGCCGCTTTCTGGGTGGAGCACACGAATCACAGTGGTCGCGATGTTACCAAGTGTACATTACCAGCGTGGGCGGCTGTGGAGACCAGATTCGGAAGTCGCGGTGGGCACGCAAAAATCGAAGTTTCCTACTGCTTCAACACAACCAGCCGGATAGGCAGTGTAAAACTATCACTGCACGAACACGCACACTGCAAACGGGGTCGTACCATTCCTAGCGAGTTCGCCTCGTGTGCAAGTAGCAAAGTATCAACAGGCGGCAGCGGCAGGTGGACCCACGTCGTCACCCGGCGACGGTCGCCCGGCAGGTCCCGTCTCGTGGTCCTGGCCGCGAGGTCCCGGCGGAGGAGGAAGTTCTCCGTTGTCACTAATATGGGACCCAGCAAGGAATATCTGAGACACTAGCGTTAGTGGCGTGGTTCGTGAGTATATCACCCATTGGCTTCACATTCAAACAGACAAATGCACGAAGCTTTCGACGCTCCTAACAGGCAGGAGTGTATGTTAGGGGCGGAAGTCTGCTTACGCACGGAATCTTCCTTGCGTCGCATCTCTTGAGCATGCAACAATAATGGCGCCCCAGCCATGGCCCATACAAATGAGTTTGAGGATTACTCAGCACAGAGCAAATGAACTTCCTGACACTGAAGTTGGTAGTAAAACCCTTTGGACTGCATCATTAAAAATAAGTCGCCTTACAAGTACTACTACATTTCCCAGTCTCAAAAATTTCATTTTAAGTTAATTGCAATAGAATGCATGCTCTGGTTGCAATTTACATCTTCCTCTATTTACACTTTATTATTTGTATTGATTTATTTATTGTTATATTACATCCTTTGAATGTAAATTCCCCCACCCATTTATTTTATCCCTTTATGAATTTTAAAATCTTTCAGCATTTTTGGTAAATTACTCATTACTTCCGCTGGTAATTTGTGCAAACTCCTGCGTCCATTACCTACAATCGAAAATTTTTCCACTTCCTTATGCTCGAAATCCAGTGCCAGTTTGTGGTGATGGTCATCTTTTCCTGTCCATGCACCTTTCATAATTCTTTGACCAAAATCTTTCCAAGCCTCATCATCAACATACATCTTGTACACTCCCAACACACTCTTCGCCATCCTCCTGTCTTTCAATGACTCCCAATCAAGCTCCTATATCATACCCGTTACTGACTGGGAACTGCCAGTTCCTTTATCATATAAATTACTGACTGGGTACTGGGGTAGTATTCACAAAGAAACCTAGCAGCCCTTCTTTGCACCCCTTCCAGCTCCTGTATTTGATACAAAAAATCTGAGTCCGATACTACATCACCATATTCAAACAATGGCCTTACAAAGTTATGTATTATTACAAACATATAGTTTCAACTTTATCTCTGAAGTAATTTTCTACATAAGGCATTGTGAAATAGATATATTGTGTTTGTCTCATTGAAACAGATAAACTGGATCATTGATCTGCAATAATTTGGGTGTAGAAACCAAAGTGTTATCACTATGCCAAGTGAATATAACTGTTTTTGAGGAAATGAGATAAATTGCGATTGTTAGTAAATTATTATTTAAGAAATTTTATTCGAGATGTTTTTATTTTCAAAAGCATTTTACCTACTTTTGCTCCTTACAAAATTTAATTTAATTTTAACTAAAGTAAAATAAAATATTACGATTAAATATAAAAATAGGATCGGATACAGTAGGAGAAGTAAGTGAATTCTGGTACTTGGAAGCAAAATTACAACCGATGGCCAGAGCAAGAATGATGTTAAAAGCAGAATAGCACTAGCAAAACAAGCCTGCATGAAAAAGAGAAATCTCTTAGATTCAAATATTGATCTAGGAATTAGAAAGAACTTTTAAAACTCTGTGTATAGAGCACAGCACTTTATGGTAGTGAAACATGGACTTTAGGAATACCAGAAAGAAAGAAAATTGAAGCATTTGAAATGTGGTTCTACAGAAGAATGCTGAAAATTAAATGGACAGTCAAAGTATGAAATGAACGAGTTTTGGAAATAATGGGTGAGGAAAGAAGTTTGTGAAGAAGCTTACAGAAAGAAGAGACGTATTTTGAGACATGCTGGATTAGTTAATTTGTTAGTGGAGGGAACAATCGAAGGTAAGAACTGTAGAGGAAGACAGAGATTAGAATATATAAAGGAGATAATTTAGGAAATGTGAGTTATAAGGGATATGTAGAGATGAAGAGGTTAGCACAAGATAGGAAGGGATGGAGGATTGCATCAAACCAGCCGAAAGACTGATGACAACAACAAAAAATTAAACTGAATTAAATTCATTGTGCCTGGTAAAATATTCAGCATTTCCCTAGGTTTCCCTTATTCCTGAAATAGAGTGCCAGGTTGTGGTCATGGTCATCTCTCCTCTTCCATGCACTATTCCTAATTTTTGTACCAATATCCATACAAGTGTGGCACTAGTGGGTGTGAGTGAATAATCTTATGCCGCCATGTTGTTTGTGTGCAGCTGATGCCTCTGTACGTGGTGGACACCATGAGTAACATCCCTGGCCTGTCGGGGCTCTTCGTCGCGGGTATCTTCAGTGGCTCGCTCAGCACCGTGTCATCCGCCGTCAACTCACTTGCAGCAGTCACACTCGAAGACTACTTCAAGGTCACACACATTTTGTTTTTATCATAATGCTGTCCCATGCTATTCCTCATATAGTTGCTCATTAGAGTACTGTGTGTGGGGGCATCCATTAATTACATGAGGTGAAATAGGAGGGGGGTCCGGTAAAATCTCACAAAACCTCACCAAGGGAGAGGGGGGTTCAATGGAAATCTCACGTGAGGTATTGAAATTCTTGTAGAATATTAGAGCTAAAAAAGTCAATTTTAGGGGGGGAAAACCGACTTGGGGGGGGGGGGGGTATAACCGCCCTTGGGAGCATGAGACCTAAAAAAAGGGTCCGACTAAATCTCACAAAGTCTCACCAGAGAAAGGGGGGGGGGGGTCCGGAATTTTGGAAAAACACCTCACGTAATTAATGGATGCCCCCTATGCTGTTGTGTTATGTCTCTTAGCAAATAAGCATCACAGGTGACTAGGATTCCTGTCACTATATCACAAAGCAATAGTGGAAATTTTGCTGAAAGTGCTCAAGTTTCTCTTAACTAATTATGCAGTAGGCTACCTAGCGATATGATAAGTGGCATTCATAACTTCCCAGGTGACTTGGTAAGAAAAATCTTCAGTACTACAAAATATGTTAAGTTAAACAGAATGCCAAATACTTTGATTAATGCAGCTGTCAATACCTGGTAACATGCATAGTAAAGGATCAAATTCTAGTGTTTAGTCAGCTCCACCAGTGCTTGAGAATCTTCCATCTTTTGCCATGTTTAATGCTACCACTACAGGCTAGAATCAGCTGCAGATGAAAGATGATTTTGTGGTGAAATCATATTCAGTCAGTGGCCTACTTAAATATCCTCCATGACTATAATTCATTATCATCTTGAAAGTGGAGCTAATTCTTTATTGAGACATGAAATGTATGACTATACAGTAGAACTCCAATTATCCGAATCAATTGGGACCGGATCCCATTCGGATAATCAAAAATTCGGATAGTCGGATTTTTTCCGAAAAGGGTCTATTTTAATTAATTATTGTATGTATGTTGAAAATGCCTTCTTTCCAAGAGATTTTTGGTGCTTTTCCACTTCAGGGATGAAAATTTTGCCGTACCACTCGGTAAATAAAGCTGCAGTCATCCGAAATTTGGGTTGGTTTAAAAAAAGAGGGGAATCCTTTTCGCAGTATGTTTCCGTCTTAGTTAAAAAAGCGATTCGGATAATCGGCGAGTCGGATAAGTGGAGTTCGTATAATTGGAGTTCTACTGTACCTGAATTTCCTTTGATGATAAGCTGAAATGGATAGGACACATTAAGTAGGCAGAGCCTGAAACTTAGTGATTTCCGTGTATGTGTAGTATTTTTTGTCACAGCTGCCTTCTTTCCTTCAACACTGGTGTTAGACCCATTTTATTTTACATTTACATGTTAACTGAATTGCATACATGGACAGCATACCTGCTTATGATGGCAATATTAAACAACTGCTAATCAGAATTCAGTGGCAAAACAGTTTTCTGAACATGGAATGTTAACACAGGGCATTTATCGGCAACAGTTTAAGATGTAAGCAAATACATGAATAACTCTCTTGCCACTGAAAGGCTTAGTGTGCATTTTTTAATTATATTTTCATTCATATTCATAATATGTCATGTTCATTAGTTAGTAGCTAATCATATCAATAGAAAAGGTGTGCCAATAAACAAACTTTAATTCTTTTTCATCACTGAATTTGCAGTTTGATCTGAATTATTTGCAGATACAAGTGACTCCTTCAACCCATTAAGCCTCAGCCTAATAAACCAAGTAGTGGATGACTAGCAACTTGATTTCTCACTTTGCAATAGAGCTTGTAACATATTTTTAATACCTATTACTATTTTTAGCTATGTTGTGGCTTATGCCACTTTGGCAATTTCTCCAGACATCTGTTTATATGTGAAGTGCATTTTTACTGTAAATTCTTTACTATTTGAGGCATATTTTTTATCATCTACCTTAATAACTTATTGCAATCACTTATAGCCGTACCCATAATGAAATCTTTCATACTCCCTAATGCCAGAAATCAAGTGTTAACTTATCAAACTAAATCATCATTTACAGTTACTCTTGGCAATGTATGAAATAATATACCAAACCTAAAAGAGCCAGGTAGAAAGTGCACTGTTTAGGTAAGTCCACTTGATATAAAATCTCTGTAATCAAAGAACTACAAGTAGAACTTTAAATCCAATATAGATCACTTCCAAATTTTGGCATCAGCTATTTGGCTATTCCACAACTGAAACTAATTATCAAACCACTTCTCTGGCCAAAGCTCAGACGATTTATTTCCTTGTTGTGCTGTATCCTCTCTACTCCAGATGTACACTTAGAAACTGACTTCTCTACATCTTACATACTTCTCTGTTACAGCTGCTGGTTTGCTCAAATTATTTACTCCAATTTGTTGAATAATGCTTACAGCTAGTTTCCCATCCTTATCTAATGCTAGTGATGAGACTATGAGGTAAACTTCTGCATGTGCACACCTCCCAAACAACATGGCTCATTATCTAAAACATGAATAAGGTATAAAACTGAAATATTGCATTGTTCAATTTTCGCTCGTCGCGGCCTTCAACTTTGCTGAGTGATGAGTTATTTTCCGCATACTTTGTTATTTATCTAATGCTAGCTGAGAGATGAATCAGAATTCTCTTTTCTGCAGCCACTGTACCGGCGGTGTCGTGGCCGAGATGTGAATGAGAGTCAGGAACCTCTCGTGGGGAAGGCGCTGGCGATTTCTTTCGGGCTGTTGTTTGTAGCCATAGCCTACCTGGCACAGCTGTTGGGTGGAGTGCTGCAGGCGAGTCTCACCATCTTCGGGGCCGTCGGCGGCCCGCTGCTCGGGATGTTCACCTTGGGCATGTTTTTACCATTTGCCAACCAGCCGGTAAGCATCTAAAAACCTGAACTGTTAACAGTGAAATAGATGGCACAATGAATTTGTGGCTTTAATAATATAATGATTAGGGTTCAGTTCTCTATGACCAAAAAAATAGAGAAATATGCAAGAAAATATGACCTTAAACACGGGTAAATATGAACTAAAAATATGACCAAACATTTAAATTTACTGCATATCTAAACATACTCAATTATACATTGTTTCTTATATCTAGTTGTGTTGTTTTAATGTAGACAGCATAATTTGCTTCTGTACACTCACAGCACCATCGGGGAATTACATTTTAAATTGTCTTATTGTAGTCACTTTAATTTCACATGATTTACAGAAAAGAACTCTTTCATCTGTACTAAAATACTCCTCTCCAAATTCTTAAACGTAACTTCTAACTTCGAACTTTCAGAAAATTTTGTTTTCGGCATGGCAGTAATCACTGATCCACAGCAGATTTAACACTGACTGAGGATTATTTTCAAAAGTATTGGTGACAGTGAGACATTGATCGAAGCGGCTCGACACAGGCATGTTGCTGCTGCTGGATTGTCGAGATTAAAAGTCGGGCGGAACATTAATGTTTAGAGAGTGACAATAATGTATAAGTTTAATTCTTCACTGGCGATTTTGACTATTTCAGTGACAATTAGTTTTGCTTTTCCTCCAATGTACAGTTCTGTGAATAATTATCCTAATTTCTCCTCATCTATAAATCCTAGTGAATTCCTAATACTATTACAAAATTACCAGATTTTTCCTTGAAATATGGCTATATGACCATAAATATTATTGTAATATGATCAAAACCAAAAAAATGACTTGAATCTGCATTTATATATTGTATATAAAATACATTTAAATACAATCAGAAACGATTAGTCGGTGTTTAATTCAGCATTACAGCTAAAAAACAAGGCAGAAAAAAATATGACTTGTCATAAAGATCCGAACCCCAGTAATGATACAAAGAGTAATTTAATATAATTATCTCTGGAAGAATACATTAATATACAACACTGACTAAAACTTTGTTCATTTATAAAGAGTAATTTGTTTAAAATGATGTGTCAGTCTAATGTCCCGAATAGAATTAGACCAGAATACCAGACGAATGACCTAACATTTGAATGCTTCACTTCTGTGGATAACATTGTGTTCTTTGAAAAAAATCTGGAGATTGCAATCAAACAGATAGAAGAACTGAAGGAAACAGCTAAGAAGGCAAGACTACAAATATCGTTTGAGAATACGTGAACATAAATACAAAATACCAGACTTTGGCAGTGAGGATGATGATATTAAAAGAACCCAGAAGTTGAAATACCTTGTTTAAATCTTGACTCCCAATGTTAATGAAAAGACTGCCATTGAAACTAGGGCAAGAAAGATGGAAACACCTTTCAGGATATATCAGAATATAAATTACTCTTTCAACAAGTGAAATACATGCACTGTAGTACAGTAGTGAAGACACAATGTTTGTATGCCGTAGAAACACTGGCCAGAAAGGGACTGACAGAAATAGACAAGAAACAAAGGAAGTTGCTAAGGAAGATCTTGAGAACAAAAAAAGTTGCAGAAAGAGAATTTATTTTCAGTTTGAGATTGAACCAAGAATTATACAATAAGTTTGAAAAAGTATCAAACACAACTACGAATAGGATATCAGCTTTCTATGGTCACATCGAGAGAACAGACAGAAAGAAAATCCTCAACTTTCAAGAGAACAGAAAGATTCAAGTTCTATGGGTGAAAGAGGTCCTTTTTGGGTTTGTTATCTTCATCTGTTGTTGTGACAGATTTATTTTTCCTGACCTTCCTTATTTTTAATAAGATTTCTTTTATGACTAACATCTGCTGGTTCACCAGAGATAGCAGTCATGAGTTAATGGCATAAAATCACCACAAATCTATTGGCCACATATCACTGAGGAAAAAGTCATCTGGTAAGCCTTATCTCACAAAGACCATCATCATACAACATTTAATTTCACGATTTTATTTTGCTTATTTCTTATACAACCTGTATTGTTGATAGTTGCTAATATACAATGTTATTAAAAAACAAGGAGCAGATTTTGCACCTTTATTTCTTACAAACTATAAAAGAAACAAATAAATGCTACACATCACTGGATAGAGGAATGTTCAAAGTTTGTAACCTCTGCTTATCAGTTCAATTTGCTGCCGCCAATGGTGCTGTTGTCTGTTTAAGTGGAAATGGTAACACCACGGGAGAAGTTGTTTTGTGTGCTACAGTATGCAAAAAGGTGAATCCATTGTTGATGAGCAGCATGCTTTCTGTCATAAGTTCAATAAAGTGCCACTGTGTCATAAACGGATTTATGACTGGTGTAAGAAATTTGTAAAAGATGTGTGTGTAAGCAAACAAATTAAGATATTGAGTGTATCCTAATTGCTTTCATACTGAGCCCTTGGAAATCCACTACACAGGAAATCAGTGAACTTTGAATTCGGCAAACAATGGAATGCACACTGTACGTCAACAATGGATTCACTTTTTATAAAACAACTTCTCCCATGACATAAATTAAATGATATTAGATGTGGTATGGGAAGAACTGCTTTAACTCTCCACACATGTGACTGCGGTGAGATTTTACAAACTGTGTCGCACATTGTGCAGGACTGCCCACTGCGTGCCTTTCCTGGTAGTCTGCAAGACTTAAATTTGGTTACTCCGGAGGCGGTGGCCTGGTTGGAGTGTGTCGATGTAATGTTATAGTGGTTATGGCTGGCGATCCTGACGTAGTGCCTGGCTGTGGCCATTGTCCACTGAACTATTTTCAAACAAGATGTTCAGTGATTACAGTATTATTGTTCTGAGTGTTGTAAATGTCATACAGCATCATACGCAAAATAAAATAAAATCCCATGACATGGCAACTTCCACATAAACAAAGAACAGCACTGTTAGCAACAGCGATGGAACTAACAGATGGGTATTACAAACACTGAACCTTGCTCCATCCACTGATGTATCGCACATACTTGTATCTATTATGTTTTGTGAGAAATAATAATGCAAACTCTGCTCCTTCAGGTTCTAAGTATTTTTATTTTGTTATTTTGTTTGTTCAGTGTTATACCCAGCCAGCTGCTCTTGTTCCAGGGTGCCATCACTGGTCTCCTGTCGGGGCTGGCCTTCTCATTTTGGATGGCATTCGGTGAACCTCGGCCCATGCCACCCAGACTTCCGTCTCGCACTGACGGCTGTCCGGCACTGAACACTTCCATCACTGTGTCAGACGTTTCGAACCTGCTGACCACCACGACGACGACGGCTGCACCGTCGGCGCAGGATGACAGGTGGGGTGGACTTACTGCTTGATTGGCACCCTTGCCTTTCTACCTCTCTCACTATATTGTGACTGCTTTTCTACCTAATTTCAGATACATCAAGAGTAGAATAGAAAAACTTACATGATTTTAAAAGGGGGCACCTAATTACTCAAGAATTCATCTGCAACAGTGTAACAAATATTAATTTAGCACCTTCTTGGTAGTATAATTCCTTTTTTTCGTAAAGATGTGTCTTCAACCTGATTTATGTTTACGTATTTGAAGCCTTTAGTTTTAAGTGTGATTATGGTCTAAATAAGTGGTTCACAATGGGGGCAGTACTACCCATTTGTGAGCATTGAAGGGAACATAGATCTTGTTTCTGATGCTAGACAAGTTTTGTTGGCGTTTAGGACCAAGCATCCCCGTATTATGTCTGGCTTTAAGAGTTGTGTCAAAGAAGTGTTTAATTGCATTCCAATGATTATATGTAGCCTAAAGAGGATTTACTAAAGTCACCAAGTTATTAGGTAATAAAAATACGGATTTTTCAATAGTGGAACATTGTGATTTAAGTTTGACAAAAAGGCATAAAATATTGAAAAATTATTGTCACTACACTGAGCTCAACCCTCTATTTAATATTTTTTTAATAATATGTATTTGTTAATCAAACTGTGAACAATAAACCAATATTATTAATATCTTTCGACAGAGTAATTTCAGAAATTTGCCCTTATTTTTATATATGTGATATTATGCACTTCATCTAAGAAGGGCACTATCGAATCACTGTTTCAAAACATAGGCTGTGAGCCAAACACATTTGAGCACTATATGTTACATTATTTATTACTAGAAGGGGACTCAGAGTGTCTTTTTTCTGAAAAGGGGGCAGTGAGTATTCTTAAGAATAAAAGAGCCCTTTTCCTATTTGGTTGTTGAATACATAGCTGTAACAAGACCTTAGTATTTGTGTTGGGTTACCATTGTAAACAATAATTGCAGTTGATATAAATAGTTCAAAAAGTGGATTTACTGTTAAATATTTTGTATTATTGTTATTATATCCACAGGGTCAATGCAAAATGATGATAAATATGTCATACCATCTCCACCAAAATTCAAAGAAAAAATAAAACAGCCCTGATAAAATTACTATTCAGAACCAAGTTGTTGCTGATCTATCCTGATATCTACTTGTATCATTTGAATGTTTTCACACTAACATACACCCAGTATCATTTTCAGATATCATGTTAACATCAGTCTGACATTCTATTAAAGAAATTAAATTAACATAAATTCTACTTCGAAGCACCCTGCACATACCTCACTTGTGATGCTGCTATGTATGGGTAACCTGTGTTTTTTTGTTCTGTGCAGCGAGTACTTCTACCTCTACCGGCTGTCATACATGTGGGTAGTTGTGTTCGGGTTCCTGGTTACGTTCATAGTAGGTGTGTTGATCTCCCTGCTGACTGATGCCCTGTCACGCTATCGACCAAACGGAGCGACCGCACCCACAAACCCAGACCTGTTTGTTCCGCCACTGAGGCGCTACCTCCTCCGGAAGAGGGGAACACAGGTGAGAACATGGGTCATGTATACTGCTTACTGAAAGTGACTCATTAAGTGATTATCATTTCTTTGTGGAGATGACTTGCTTGTCAATTCTAATTTGTTTACATGTTAAAATGTGGAAAAGGAAATGTTTATGCATAAGCTCCAT
The DNA here is from genome assembly GCA_031002005.1 of Vandiemenella viatica. NCBI lineage: Eukaryota > Metazoa > Arthropoda > Insecta > Orthoptera > Morabidae > Vandiemenella > Vandiemenella viatica. Next base: position 181,430,165 of record CM061914.1, on the reverse strand, counting down.
TTAAAAATGTTAGTTAGTCTTAGCATTTTAGATTCGTCTGATACCGATATGACTTTTTTTTAAATTTTGTGTGAAAAAGATTTTTTTTTGTGATTTCTGTGATTTTAGTATTTCGCTACTATTCTAGAATCTGACTTAATATTTTAAGAACTGTTTCTTATTTCCTCTCATTCCAGGTGTCTTTTTCAATTGCTTCTTTTAAAAATAATGAGTATTTGATTTTTTTTTAGAAATCTGATCAACTGTTCTAGTTAATATGATGATTTCATAGTGAAAACTTCAATGTCACAAGAAATGATAGAATCAGAAGTGAAAACATCAAGAAGAGATTAAAGGGTTATGTTGGAAGAGATGCTAATAAGAAAAAAAATTGCAATGGCTAGGGCACTTCTTGAGAATGGAAGAGGGACTGCTAAAGTTTGCACACTTGAACAAAGGGAATGGAAGGATACCTATTGGGAGACCACGGACGAGGTGAATGGACCAGGTGAAGAAAAAAATAGAGACCAAAAGAGTTGTTTGTAGAGATGTAGTAGAGAATTAATCAGAGAGATACTGTAAGAAATATACAGGACAGGCTGCAGAAGTGATTATCACTTATTCCCAAAGTTAAAGGAACACTTTGTCCTACTGTTCAGGAGCAACTGTGAAGTGAAAGAAGAGGTAACACACTTCCTCAACGGGTTGGTGGCAGAGTTCTTCGACATGGGGATAGAGATGTTGGAGCACCATCTACAAAAATGTGTGGAAAAACTGGGACTATGTAGAAAAATAGAGCAACATCCTAGCTTTTCAACGGTGTGAATGGTTATGAGAATAAACAATCCTGTCTATTTAAAAACACTTGGGAACCACACTTTTGGAACAATCCTCACACATTTCTCAACATAATTATATATATATCTTATATTTTTTTATATCTTTCCAGTTTTATTTATTTATTAAAAATTGTATATATAAATTTTTATACAAATTTCATTTTACCAGTACCAATCCATCAGAGAGATTATTTTGATTCACATTTATCATTGGTCAACCTTCTTCCCCTACTATCGGTTCACGTGTTTCATCTTTGTTTCATTCATGTAACGGGTCTGTGTGTACTCACATCTTTCCCCCCTGCCATGTCTCTCCTCCTACAACTAAGGTTATTAACTGAAATATTTTGAATTATGCGTGTGTTTTTTATGTGTTCATCTGGCCCTCCTGCCTTCATCTGTGGTAAGTGACGGATTATTTTTCCATATCCTGTCATATTTCGAAGGTGTATTTGGTAAGCTGAAATGGCAACATGGTTATGCTTTATAGCTGAAGAGGTTTGTAAGTCTAAAAATAATTCTTCTTTTATTTTACAACTACTAACACCATGATATAAAAGTGTAAATAAATTAAGCACACAGATTTGTTTAATTGAGAAAGATATCTGGGATTGCAGGATCCAAGTTCAGTGCAAGTGAAGAAACTGAACCAAGAGAACACAGTCCTGGAGGAACCACTGAATGGTGTCAGTCACATGACACCCCTGTGAGGATAAAAAAGGTAAAACTGCATGACTAGGAGCTTTCCAATCACATCATTTGTCTTTCTTTGTAACTGTTGTGCAAGTAGTTTTCCATGATCACTTAATATACGCATAAGTTAATAACTGTACATTGCCATACAAACATTGTTGTATCCACACTACTCAGATGCTTTCAGTCTGCTATTTCTAATCCTATACCGACTGCAGTCTCTTCCTAATTTATAGTCAAAGTCTTCACATCTCCATGTGTGCTAAGAGTAACTTGTTATTGTTGTTATTGGTTTCTCCTAAGTTAGGATGAAGCATGTCCAGTTACACCCTACAACTGTTTCACAAACTTAGAGCATTGAAAGCTACCTTTTTTCTTATGTTAGTTGTACGCATCCATAAACCAGTGGAACAAAATCTCTGAAGATATTAAATTAATGCTGATAAAAAAACAAAAAAAAACAAAAACACAAATTACTGAAACTACTAATTGATGTATATGAAGGTAATAAAATCTGGTGTTTGATTATTATTTTTAAAGCTAAGTAATGCAGTATCACCAAAATTTTAGTGTTTGAATTTTTTTAAGTTATACTTTTTCCTTTGAAAAAGAATAAAATACTATTTTGGTCATCTTAATTAGATCAGATCATGTTCAGTTATTTTATCACAGTTGATTTAAGTAATGTACCAAATATTCTTCATGGGCTGATTTGAAAAGTTCTTTGTATCTTATATGGCATTTATTATTCTATTTTATGGTGATGCATAAATTTAAATAATTTTATAAGTTTATATCTATTTAATATTTTTTTGGTGACATCATTATTTAAATTAAAGAAAAGAACATTTTAGACCACCTATTGAACATTCATTGTCTTGAGTCGTCAGTTTCTGAATTTTATTTCCTGTAGTGCCTCAGAAATAGCTTCACATATTGTGGTAAGAAAATTTTGAATGAGCACAGAACTTCATTTGTTCTCTATATGTTCAAATAACCTGATCACGTTGACCAGATAATGTTGAAGACTATATTTTAAGAGTGTTAAATTATGTGAAATGATTTACTCTTAGTCAGGCATATATAGGACACGTTTTCTGATATAGCAAACATGTTTTGGATACTGTAACCTTGAAATGATCAATGTAATTTATATACACTAAAAGAAAATTTACATTACTTTGTGCAGGTCATATGGCAGTCAACATACTTTCCTACTCACCAAGCAGCAAGAAAGAAACGGGACTCTGACTTTGCTCTGCTGGAAGAAGCCACAGAGCAATTGATGCTTCTTTGAATTTTCCTCCAAGAACTTTCACTTTGGAAGTGTTCAGACAGAAGAAAGTGTTGTGTTGGAAATGACCTTCACATTACAAACACTAAGCTTCATTGCTGCTGAAATTTGTGTTACTCAGGGTAACCTACATAGGGCCACACAGTCTTTGCACAGAAAACTATGTATAAAGGTCTAGAAATTGAAGGGACACTTCATTGCATTTTATATGGAGAAATAACAATAGTACAATAATGAGAATTTTAACATGTGTTAACAGACAAAGGATACTATTTCTGATGTATTAGTTTATTTTCAGATCATAAATGTGAAAACTCTTTTGCAAAACATAACATACATGAATCTTTGGGATTAAATTTTTGCTTACATGAATGAATTATTATGATGGAATGATAAGCTACTTAGCAAGTGATTGTAGCAGTGAATTGGATGACTGCTTAAAATGGTTTTGATTTATAGCAGGTCTTAAAGTGGTGGGAGTCTAACAGTAGGCAGACATGCAATTTTTTCTGGGATTATAAATTAAGGATTAATGAAAATTAATTCTTTGTGTCCATAATCAAAGTTGTCTTCCCTTCAAACTTATAATGCACTGTGTGCAAGATAAAAGGTATGGTGTGTGGTTAAAACAATTTCTGCATTTAATTGTACAACAATTTTTTCCCGAAACTAATAACTCAAAGGCTGGCCGTCCATACAAGTGCTTTGTAAAATATTCCTAGAAAGTTCTTATCATGAAGGGTTTATATCATTTGTATCACCATTTATTTATTAAGCAGAACACATGCTCTGCTGGCAATTTTACTACATACCTATCTTCATTTTAAATGTTTTCAATGTTCGAGGTAGCTTGTTCAGCATATTCCTCAATAATTTCTCTGTCTCCAAACCCTTTACCCATAAGTTAGAATTTTCTCACTTCCTTATGCCTGAAATCAAGTGCTAATTATGACCATGGTCATCTTTCCTAGATATTGCTCCTAAATTCCATCAAAGAGATATTTGTTAGCTAAAATCAATGTGTGAAGTGTGGCAGATATACAATATACGTGTGGTGAACAAAACATTATCAATATCAATTATTCATTTCAAATAAATACTTCGGATATGCAACAGTGAAATAGCAAGAAATACACAATATGGAAATGAAAAATAAAATACTCCCATCACTCACCAAAGTTGAAGGAAGGAGATTAGCAGTGACTAAAAAACTTCACAAACACTATGCCCTGAGTAACAATAATAGGAAAAGTGACTGAGCTCATGCAGTAATGGTCCACACATCCACCACACATCCAATTAAAATAGCATACATTTGTCATACTGCATACGATTCCAAAATTGTTGATTTATGTTATGTCAGTAAGAATGGAATTCATTGCAAGACAGGAGGAGGGTGAAGAGGGTCATGGGAGTGTAAAAAGCATATACTGGTGATGAGGCATGGAAAGATATTGGTGTAGGTATGAAAACTAGTGCATGGAAGCGAAAAGATGACCATGAGCACAAGCTGGCACTCAATTTCAGGCACATGGGTGTGGGAAGATTCTCTTTTTTAGGTAAGGGTATCAGGGATTGGAATAAGTTACCAAGGGAATTGATGAATAATTTGCCTAAAACACTGAAAGAATTTAAAATTATAATTTGTAGAGGGCAAATGTAGGTGGGTGCAGGAAAGGGGGAAAATGGGTGTGTAGGGAAATTGCTACCGGGTTGTGCGCTCCATCGCAGTTAAATTAAATTAAATTAAACTCACAAAAGTTCCAAACCTGTTATGAACACTTTGGTTTTACTATTAAAATACATTTTCTGTGAAATCAAGAAGAGTGACCGTATTGTATACTCAGTAAGTAACAAGAATATGGTTGTTGATAGATGTAAAATACAGTGAACCAGTTACATCAGTCAGGCTATTAGTCTTGACCTTCTTAAGATGGTCTTCTTCAGAAGTACATGTAATATGCTAGTGGGTGGAGATGACCAAGTGCTTATACCAAGCATGCTTCGTCAACTGACAGTTAGCATATTAACATGTAGACTACTTCTTAAGAAGGTTGAAACTGGTCAAGACTAATAGCCTGACTGATGCAACTGGTTGGCTGTATTTTACATCTATCAACTATTTACTGTTGCTGAGAGAATATGGTTGTTGTAATAATGATAAGAAGGAAAATGTTTTTAAGTATTGAAATTAAGGAAGGTCCATTCTCTAACCAGAGACAAAAGCAGGAGTGGAGGTACAAACCTGTTTTTTGTAAAATGTGAATAATCAGATTGGTAGAGTTTTATAATACGACGATAATCAGTGATAATATGATTTTAAAAAGTTAAGCAAAAGTGGGAAAATAAGTGTGTTTAAATGATATTGTGATTTGTAGATGTCAAAAACTGACGTGTTGTAAGGAATGAAGGTATTTGTCTATTGTAAATGCCATGTGGAAAATGCGTTGTTCAAGTTTCCCTGTTTTTATTGAAGTTATTTGTTATAAATAAAATAAAGAGATGCTGGACATCTGTTTACAAATATTATTCAACAACTGCTAATGCTGCAGTATATATTTTTTGGATCAGGGAATTTAGTATTTTCCCTGAAGAAACTAATATTGTAAGTGATCAAGGATCTTATTTTTTATTAATAGGCCTATTACAAAGATTACATAATTTATTTTTTGTGAGGATTGCAATCCTAATTTCCATGATAATGATTCCCATACGCATTTCTTATTTGTACTGTTACTACTTGTCTCATGAAGAAGCTACCTTACAATCACATTAATTTAGTTTTAAAATAATTATCATCCCGTCAGATAAGTAAGTATGCAGACTGTTTGAAATAGACATGATGTACCCATCTTAAAAGTAAGCACAAAACCATTAAAAGATTCAGAAAATATTAAGATAATTATTTGAAATAATGATCTTGATAGAAACAGGTGCTAATTATTGCATTTAAATAGGGATGGAGAAAGTTTCTAATTCAGTCAGTAAATTTTTTGGGAGTTACCACTTTATCAACATGATGTATGAGTCAAAGGGGATTAATAGGATTCCAGTTAAGTGCCTCTCTTATTACCATCAAGTGCGCATATGTTTTGCAAACAAAGAAAATTCAGTTTTACTGAGGATGAGCCTTGTTTCTGAGTGAGTACTCCCTCTGTAATCATCTGTAATAAACAATGGTTCCTGTCTCTGACATTGTTTAAATATACATTCATAAATATGTTGATATATTTTTGTACATTTTATTGTTAGCAAATAAATGTTCTCAAAACAGTATTAAACCAAAAGTTATAAATTAAGTTTAAATATATCTGAAATAGTTATGTACTTAATAAAGCTAATACATCAAACTATTTTTTATTTTTATTATGTTGTTCAGTTTCAAATTTACACTGACATATTATTATTCCCACTTTGAAAGTACCTCTTTGTACACTTTACAATTATTTCCCAATTTTTCAGTTGATATACAAAAAGCAAATTTATCCATTTATTACAGAATGAAAGTAATAAATCCTCTAAGATTTTAAACATGCAAGTTGGTTCTAAGATCTACAAACAAGAATATAAAGCTAGATCAATCACTATATTAATACTTACAACCCAGGGTCGCATTTAAGCATAGGCTACAATTCAGGGGCGGATCCAAGGGGGAGGGGAGGCTAGGGGGCTCAAGGCCCCCCCTCCCAAAAGTATCTAGCCCCACCCCTGACATTGTAATTTTGGAGACCATTTTTTTTTAGCTTTACGGATTCGAGGCTATAAAGACTACCCCATGGCCGACTCAAACCTCCCCCCCCCCCTCCCAAAAAAATTCAAAATCCACTGATGGCAAGGCCTCTGAATCAAAATTCACTCAAGCCAAGACCCCCCCACCCAACCAAAGTCCGCTCAAGCCCCCCCCCCCCAAACCAAAATCCTGAATCCGCCCCTGGGCCTAGGGGACCGCACCCCACAAATAGTAGAGCTAAAAAAAAAGGTTCTCCATAAATTTTTGGGCCGAATTTTAGCCCCCGGTCAGAGGGGCCATTGCCAACAGGGGGTCCTGTACCATATGTATAGCCTATGGGACAACAGCCTAAATGCGGCCATGTTAGAACCTATGAAATAAAAACAATTGTAATGTAACTGTAGCCTTGTCTCCTCTTCATTAGCCTCCCATCAACGAATTAAGTTTGTGCAAAATCAAATGGTATATTAATTGTAATTACATAAGACTGGTTTGTATACAAGTGGTATTTTGTGCTCCATATTATGTAAAACTATTTTGAATGAGTGTTACACACGTGTGTTAAATTGGTTTAGATACCTGTCGTTTTAATTAAAGGACATTCATACATTTTGTTGTGCCAGCTAACATATTTGAGCGTGTTTTCAAGACATGGCAATTGTTTACTCGGTTCAAAAGCTTGTAAATTCGTTACAATTACATTTAGGATTATTTCCATTTAATTGCAAGCAGTTTTAAGTAAGTTACAGTAATTGTTTGGTGTTCTGGAAAAGATTAGCTGCTGTTACTATGATGGCACATACTGGTATTGTGATTCATCATACAAAACCGCATATTTATAAACTCGTCTTGAGACATTCGGAAATATTTGTAAAACTGTACATTATCGTCAGCCAAGCGGCGGTACAAAATGCTTGCCGAGTTTTCAGTATCTTATGCACCAAGAATCGTCGTTTTTATCTTGACGTTCATCGGAAATCGGCGCGATTTTAATTAAAGTGACATAGAGGACGGCATTGATCACTGACGAATGAGCATCTGAAATGAAACGATTTGACCATGACTGTGAATCCCTTGTCTGACCTGAACTAACTTGATGTCTGGTGTGGACCGGCCTTAAGGCAAGAGCGAGTGGTTTGTTGCTACCGGCATCTTGATATGTTTGAACAACTGAGATGATTATTAACAATGAAATAATTGCAAACAATTACAAATGATGAAATACTTTACAAAATATAATCAAACAGACAGACAAAAAAATATTTGATTACGTTTATTAAGATAGCAAGATACAAATTATTACTTTACTGAAATAAAAACAGTCTCACAGGAAATAGATCATAGATGTAGAATATATATTATTTATTTTTTGCTTTAGCTGTACAGAATTGGAACTTATGGATGTTTATACATATATATTTTCTATGAATATTTAAGAATTTTATCAACATAAATTATTATTGTATCAGAATTCCACTATCAGTATTATTAAATATACCTACTCACTCTAACTAATTTATAAACATTTCATATTTATAACAGAAAAGCGATACTTCCGACTTCACTTAAAGAATATAAGGCCTTATTAGCTTTTAGCTTGCCTTTGAATTCTGCGTCGTTTAAAAAATTTAATTCCTTGGGGAGGTTGCTGGACAATATTACCCATTTTTTGAATGGATCTTGTTCAGCGTATTGATTATTCATACTCACGCGAAAGTAGTTGTATTAGCCTCTTGTACCATGGCTGTGAATGCTGCGGTTGTTACAGTTTTACAGGGCTATTTACCACCAGGATAATAACTTTGAAAATGTATTAAGCGTAGAGTGTTAAAATCTTATTTTGCTGAAAAATAGGCCTGCATGAAGCTCTCTGTCTTATACCAAATATAAATCTAAGTGACTTTTTTGCTCCTTTAATAGTCTGTCCATGTAGCACTGTAGTTGTGTGTATACCTAAAGGGCCCCATACACACAGCAACTTGTTGGCCAACCATGTCTCCCAACTTGGTTGGCCAACACAAAAATAAGTTGGCCAACACTGTTGCCCGACATCAGTAGAGAAAGAACAAGCATACGGAGAACAAGGTGTTTATTTATACAGTAATGTTGGAACTAGAAGAAATAGCTTTATGTACAGTTATCATTCCCAACTTTACTGGTTCTCTTTCTCTTAATGACTTCTAAGGACTCCTACCAAACATGCAAATATAAGTTAGTAAATGTTTAATCAAGCTTTTTTAACAGAGATGGTCAGTATTTTAAATACAGTAGATCTTCGATCATCCGAAATATATGAGACCCACAAGTCCAATTTATATATAAATATAGGCCTACACGTACTGCACACAAAATTTTCATGAAAAATCTCGGCATTTACACATTTTCTAACAATGAAATGAACTACGTTTTAATAACAATTGGAAAACGTTTGGAAATAATTGGCTTGAAAATTTCGTGTAGAAGAATGAAATATAAAATTGGAATAAGTTTTAAGAAATAATAACAGGAAAAATCGGGAAAGAGGGGAGCCAAAAATTGATGAACTGAGTGAAAAAATGGAGGAAGCTTGGTTTCCTAGCACACTTTCAACTTATTCACTTATTATTATTATTTTTAAAAAGTTTTTAGAAATTTTAAATTCCCATCAATATTCCAACATTAGTACATATTATTTATCGAATTTGCAATAAAAATTACTAAAAATACCTATCAAACTATTCTCTTTTTATTCTTTTCTAGATTGATTTTGGTTTACGGATGGTCGTTTAACCGATGATCTACTTTACATATTTAAGATACTTTTGTAATTCGCGATATTTCACCGAAATCTTTTTAATTGCAAAGCTATTAATTAAACTTGAGCTCATCTCAGAGTCGTCTGCACCGTCAAAGGACGATATTCCCGGCAACTGTGTTTCCTGGTCCCTTAAAAAATCTAACTTATCAAAGTACCACAGGGTAGGTTCATATATATCTTCATCTTCTGCTCCAGATCTTTCACTTTTTAGTTTTTTCTTGAGTTTCCGTCGATAGCATGTACGCATATTTGCTATACGTTTTTTCATGCTTTCGAGTGTGGCATCCCGTTCCACTTCTTTGAAAGCAATCAGCAATTCTTCCCAGCCTATTTTTATATAAATCAGATTTCACTTTCCACAACTGTGGTAGACTGCGAAACTTTTCGATGACGGTGTTCCATGCATCGTTGTTCTGAATAGTAGCCATCACAATACCACTATTAGCATAGATCACTAGCACTGCCTCGATGAGAAACCGGAGCAGACTGATGTTGGCAGTCAAGTTGGACAACTTGCCCATACACACTACAACACGTTTGGCACAACAATAGGCCCCGCCTACAAATATCAAAAGAGTTTGAAAACCGCCAACTTGGATGGCCAACTTGTGATTTGGTCTGCCAACCTACCCATACACACACCAACTTCAGCTACAACACAACCAAGTTGCTGTGTGTATGGGGCCCTTAACGTCCGCGAATGCGAACAGAAACGTCAGCATTTTCGACAGATGGTCTTGCCATCACAATGTTCCCAGTTTTACATCGATGAAAGATTTTTTTTTAACGTTTATCGTGAACAGTTATGAATACTGAGTGACAGGTTGAAATAACCAACTAAGTATTGGATGACGGAACGTGAGTAGCATAAATGTCAACAAAAACAGAAAATTCAGGTTTCAGAAATCAATTTAAAAAAAGAGAAGGTTGCAAACATTATCACGTGTCGATCCCTGATTTGGCTGACGAAGTTGTAAAGCTTTTTTTTAGAACTTTCATATGACTTACGTTAAGTTTTCAGATCTTGAAAATGTTGTGAGATAATATTTGGCGATGCTAGACACTAGATACCGCCTTGCATCTCAACTTCAGCAAAGACTAGTAATATGTTTCACTTACTGATTTTATTTGCTTGGTAATATATATCCGGATATTTTGCAATGGCAATAAATTGAGAAGTAAACTTATTTTAACAGTAAATTTTATTAAATAATTTGTTGTAGGCACAGTATTATCCACTACCGGATTGCAGTTAGGACTTTTGGTGCCGGGAAGGAATGTTGAACACTTAATAAATACACCAGAATTTTTATTTCTTGAGCCACTAGCATTGATACGCTAATCATTAGTTGAAATTTAAATAGTCATTCGTTAATATGAATTTATACCAGGAGTAGTAATATTCTCACGTTATAAGCCATATAAATTCTAAAACAAAAAAAAAAAAAATCAATTAAAGGTTCAGTCGGTGGGTTTGGTATATATCCTTCCTATCAGATGTCAGTAGAGAACGAATGTCGCGGTTCATTGATGTGTGAACGTCCCTAAAGTTATTTTCCGACAATCATCGGATGATGAACCTTCCAAATAAATATTTAAAAAAAATAATAATTAATCTCTGAACTGTCATGTAGTCTCAAATTGTGGGTACAGCTTTCATATTCTTCAATCAAACTACCAACTGTTCTGAATCAATTAATTTGAAAGTTAATGATTAATGAAGAACAGAACTTAGTGTTGTTTGAGGGTTTCCGAGAGAAAGTACAGAAACTAAGAAATATAGTTCGGACAGAAGGAAAAGACACAAACAAACGATAATAAATATCTGGAGCAAGAAAATGATAAGAATTTATTCCTGGTGGTTTGCAAATGGCCGAAGAAATCGTTACTGAAATGTTACCAAGCTAATTGAGAAAAAGTAGGCCCTATATCAGTTAAGATTACGAAAATAATTTATAAAAAATGCCAAATTCTGAAACTTATGTTGCATTAGGTATGGTGCTATCTTCAATGGAGAAAACGAAACCGTGGAACCATCCGTATGTTATAAAATTACTGTTTAGTATTGATTATTTACGTAGCTCTCGGAATCAGAGTTCACATTAATAAGCAGCTGCTCTCTCTTCCTAACTACAAAGATGTTATAGCTCTCAAGGGGTTGCTCTTATGGAGGAAGGAAATTTCCTTCCTCCTTGGTTGCTCTTCGATAATTATATCCGTAACATTTGAGCAGTTTACTTCCGCTACCAAACGAAACGTAGTTACATCAACAACATATTCGTCAAATGGAAATATACACAAAGTGTGTCGTTGTTGGCGGCTTTGAGAAACACTTTCAAAATTAATATTCTGGGGATGAACGCTAGGAATAGTTTCCCCTTGGCCTTCTCCAGATACTTAAAAAATAATGGAGGCTCATTAAACTGACCTTCTGTTGGTAATTATTGCAATCAGTACATTGTACGATAATCGTTTTGTTTGTGTACTGTGTGGTGAACTTTGAGGCCATCGAACACTCATCTGTCTGATTGCCGAAAACTTTAATGACCATATCGGGTACTCCAGGGCCGATATCTGACACTGTACATTGTTACCCAACAGGCGGCACTTAAAAGCACACAGCCGAACTAGTTAAGTCTTGATTACGAAGTCTCTCACTTATGCACATTCACAGCAAACATCTGTGACCAATCTGAGAGTTTCATTTTCCGTCGTAAGTTGAATTCTGTCGACAGCTGAGATCGTTTAACAGCTGAGCCTTCAGGAAATACGAATGCAAAAGGTCTTCATGAAGCAAATAAATTGCTGCTTTCTCATTCCGATGGATTAAAAGAAAGAAGGACAGAGGTTTAATCCAGCCATCTGGATTTAGGTTTTCCATGCTCTCGTGAAGTAGCTACAGGTGAATGCGGGTATGAAACTTTCAGATGGTCAAGGCCAAGTTCCTTCCCGTTCCTTGCACTGTATCCTTGACGGCTCAAATGATCTTGATACTCACCAGCCGCAAAACCCCAACAAAATATAGCGCTTTCAACACGTGACTATCGATGCGTTGTTTGGTCTATCAGCTCGCTATTTATTTATTTCGTGTCAGATACATACATATTTACACAATAACAAACATCAAACTAATATCCTGGCTGTCCTCTGGACTATGACAGTCGGTGAAGAAGAGACGACTTGGAAGCAGCATGTCATCACCTCACTGGCTGCTCACTCCACCTCCTACAGTAACCAAAACTACCACTCTAAAGTGCGTAGCGCGCAATACAACTATCTTGCATTCTATACAATCTGTTGTTATTTCTGAACATTGAAAATGCTGAAAAAGGCTCCAGTTCTTGATTCCTTTCATTACCAATCTTTTAGAAGAATCGTAGTAATTTAGTAAGTAATAGTTGGACAACATAGGCTCCAACACTCTCTTAATGTTTAGGTAATCAACCCAAATTCCATTATCAACTCTATTATGCTAAGTGATGGATGGTCACAGTTTGCCTAGGTGTTGATCAAAAAACACCATCGCATTCCATTCTTAGAAAGTATTTTCAATTTCTCATTTGAGGATCTCCCGAAGGGAATAGAAAACAGTGTAAGCTAGTTTTCGCTTTAAATTCTGGCTGTAAATATCTTCATCATCTATAAAAGTTTTGCGTACTAAATCTTTATACACTGAAGAGCCAAATAAACTGGTATAGGCATGCATATGTAAACACTCGGAGTACGGTGCTGCGGTCGGCAACGCCTATATAACACATCAGGTGTCTGGCGCAGGCGTTAGATCGGTTATTGTTGCTTTAATGGAAGGTTTTGAACGTGGTGTTATAGTCGGCGCATGAGAGATGGGACACAGCATCTCCGAGGTAGCGACGAGGTGGGGATTTTCTCGTACGACATTTCACGAGTGCACCGTGAATATCGGGAATCGGTAAAAACATCAAACCTCCGACAATGCTGGGGTCGGAAAAATATCCTGCAAGAAGGGGAGCAACGACGACTGAAGAGAATCGTTCAGCATGGCGGAAGTGCAACCCTTCCGCAAATTGCTGCAGATATCAATGCTGGGCCATCAACAAGTGTCAGCGTGCGAACCATTCATCGAAACATCATCGATATGAGCTTTCGGAGCCGAAAGCCCACTCGTATACCCTTGCTGAGTGCACGACACAAAGCTTTACGCCTCGCCTGGGCCCGTCAACACCGACATATATTGGAAACATGTTGCCTGGTCTGACGAGTCTCGTTTCCAATTGTATCGAACGAATGGACGTGTACCTGTATGGAGACAACCTCATGAATTCATAAATCCTTCATATCAGCAGGCGACTGTTCAAGCTGGTGGAGGCTCTGTAATGGTGTGGGGCGTGTGCAGTTGACGTGACATGGGACCCCTGATAGTTCTGGATACGACTCTGACAGGTGACTCGTACGTACGCATCCTGGCTGATCACCTCATCCATTCATGTCCATTGTGCATTCCGACGGACTTGCGCAATTCCAGCAGGACAATGCGACACCCCACACGTTCAGAATTCCTAAAGAGTGGCTCCAGGAACACTCTTCTGAGATTAAACACCTCCGCTGGCCATCAAACTCCCCATACACGAACGTTATTAAGCATATCTGGGACGCCTTGCAAAGTGCCGTTCAGAAGAGATCTCCACCCCCTCGTACTCTTACAGCCCTGCAGGATGCATGGTGTCAATTCCCTCCAGCACTACTTCAGACATTAGTCGAGTCCATGCCACGTCGTGTTGCGACACTTCTGCAAGCTCGCTGGGGCCCTACACGATATTAGGCAGGTGTACCAGTTTCTTTGGCTGTTCAGTGTATAAATAGTGAAAAGGATCCTAAACAAAACAAGAAAAAAACAAAAAAAATAGTTTTAAGATAAGAACGATTTCGTGAAAATAAAAAATGTTAAAATCTGAATAATATACATAAACTGGGAACAAACTTATTCCCAAGGCAAAGACAGAAATGTTTGGGCAACTACTTTAGATAAAAGCTAATTTGAATATTCAAGGTTCTTTAACCTTCTGTAATAATTAAATTAATTATAATCAGCTGTATGCTATATGTATTGTTATGGGCAACACAACCGCTATATTGATTCACTAACTGGAACCTGGAATGCAACGCTTCTTCTGGTAATATAGGTCATAAAATCACATTGCAAAGGTTTTCATAAAGGCGGATAGAATAATATTTAGTGATTGATGTAATAGTATCGATACAAATGTGAGTTGTAGTGTTGAGGATGGCCTGAGGTGGAACTGATGCAGATGGTAAGCTGCCATTATCGACCACAGTTGAACCACGCTGTGAGGGGTCGAAGTCGAAACGAAGTCACTGCTTGGGGAGCGTCCCTAAATTACGTAGCATGGTCTTGGGAGGAGGTGGGGGTGGGCTGGAAAGCTACGCTGGGCTACGTGGAAAGGGGGGGGGGGGAGATTTCCGAGCCAGGCCACTTAGCTTTCCATTTATATTATTTGACACAGTTAAAATAAGGTAGATAACACACAACATCACGTGAATATATATTTCCGTCGTTTAATTATCTCCATATGTGATTTACGATAGTCTGACAAGAGAAAACAGTACAAAATCTCTTCTGGAATCAATAGCGAAAAAAAGCTACATGCCACGGGGGGCGGGGATGGGGGGGGTTGCGGCAAAAAAACCACGTCAGGCTACATGGGGGCAGGGGGATTCACAGAAGACCAAAATGGAGCTACGTGGTTTATGGACGCTCCCTTGGGAAAGGCATCAGGTCTGTCATGTGGGTAGCGTACCTGGGCAACACTGGTAGGCGTAGTTTTACTATGACTTGCACCTTCCTAGAATTACCTTGCTTGCACCTAAATAGAAGGCGGTATTTCTTTGAACTGTTAGCTATTGCAGTAAGGGTGGCTGCTTCCTTTTATGATTGGTTCAGGACAGTGAATTTTGTTTGTTAAAGACCGTTGTTGAGAAGACAAAAATATACCACTAAAAGGATACACATTACAAATTCACGACGATACCAAAGGAGCTGCAGATGTAAAATACAAACACTCCACAACACTAGCGTTCCTCTCATACCAGAGCCAAGCCTAGCATATAACAGGTGTACAGTGCATGTATCACGACATACACGACGACCAATGTAACGGAGTAAAGTTAACGAAAGTTCAATTTAACGGAAGTTAAGAAGAACTTTAAAGATTTTGTAGGTTAACTTAAAAGTTAAATTTTGTTAACTTCGTTAACTAATGATTAACGGATTAACGATTTTCTGCCCAGCTGAGCCTATGGCTCACTATGACAAATGAGTAGGCCTACTACAGAACAATTTAGCCTCCCTTGTCGACTTCATCTGAAATATTTAGCACATGACTCACTAACTCAGATGCACTAGAATAACTTCTCCTCAAAACATGTTGCTGATTTACAAAAAAAACTTTCTTTCTTCAGACGTTCTGATGCCGTTGCATATCAAGCTCTTCTCCAGCTTACTTACCACTGAGGTCAAATTAAATTCAATTAAATTAAATTGCAATGGAGCGCATGCTCCGGTGGCAATTTCCCTAAACACCCATCTTCCCCCTTTTCTGCATCCACCTACATTTACCCTTTACAAATTTTAACTTTAAATTCTTTCAACGTTTTTAGCAAATTAGTCATCATTTCTCTTGGTAACTTATTCCAATCCCTGACACCCTTACCTAAAAAAGAGAATCTTCCTACAGCCTTGGCCTGAAATCGAGTGCCAGCTTGTGGTCATGGTCATCTTTTTCCTTCCATGCATTACTTTCAATTCTTACACCAATATCTTTCCATGCCTCATCACCAATATACGCCTTGTACACTCCCATGACCCTCTTCACCCTCCTTCTGTCTTCCAATGAGTCAAATTCCAGTTCTTTTATCATATCTGTTACTGATTGCGTTCTGCGATAATTTCCAGAAACAAATCTAGCAGCCCTTCTTTGCACCTTCTCCAACTCCTGTATTCGATACTCAAAATGTGGGTCCCATACTACACTAACATATTCAAGAAATGGTCTGATCAAAGTTTTGTAACCCAATTCCTTTACTTCTCTCCTACATCCGGCCTGTACTTCTTGACCAAACCTGCTTTCTCTCCTTTATGAACTGATACTAAAGCTTATAAGAATCTCTTGTAAATAGTAATAGACGGCTGTATGTCCACGTTGCCAATGGCAATTAGGGTTGAGGGGGAAATGTACGGTGGCGGTCATCACTTGAACAATAAATGATGCATAATATGTGTTTTTGTAGCTGTAACCCTTGTTACTGTTGCCCCAATTGATCGCGATTAGGGATTGCAATCCAGCAAAGCGGGATCCATCATCATTAGACAGTCTGGCAGATCCCGCAAAAAATTAAGCGGATCCGCAATCCGCAAAATCCGACGGAAACGTATGTCAGTGCGAGACTCGCTGCCCCACTCGATCTCTATCGGATGTTTTGCACTGTTTGCTTGTACCCTTGCAGTTGACATTTGACTCTTGTGAACGTTTATTTTTGTCAATCTTCGTCATTCGTAAGTAAATAGATACACTTTTACGCATTCATTTTCGAGTACACATTTCTGTAATTTGAGTTATGTTGCGTATTTAGTACGATTTTCTCACTATATAATTATTTTTTATGTGTGGCAAAAGTTATCTGAACTACACAGTTACAGCTTTTTATTCACGGTTTCATTATTCCAATTTTCTGTATTTGCAGTTAAAGTTATTGTGACAATTTACTTATTTGCTGCTGAAAACTTGATTATTCGTTGATATGAAACTAATGTTATCGTAATTTTAACGATCGCATATTTATATATTTAGCAGCTATCAAAAGGCAATTGTATATCCTTTGACTTATTGTTGTTTTGGCCGCTGCCTCAATGCGTTTCTTTGACAACAGCCGCCTGCTTACATGTGCTATCGATTAATCCCTCTTCTCCTTGTTATTATGGGCCCTATTACACTAGGCGACTTGGTGGCGCAACCAGCCGAGGCACTGGTGTCTCTGTTGGCGACGCAACCAGGATTCTGGTGGCGCAGCCAGCCAGCCACTCGCACAACCGAGCAGTCTCTTTGCTGTTATCCTTGCATTGCACGCGAATTGTGTAGTTGAATATGTCCAGTGAACTACAGAATGTCACTGTGGAAATGAGGGGAAGTGTAGAGAAGACAAAGGGGTAAAGCAAGAAGAATTTCTCATTTTCGTATCTTTCCCGGTAATATCAACCTTTACTAAGTACAATGATTAAATGAAAGACGATTTAGACATTCTTAAGTAATTAAAAAACTTGTGTCGTCTGAATACAGTTCATCAAAAAGAGTATAGATTCTCTTAGCAATAGAATATGATGTACATACATCTTTCTCTCCATTCGCCTTCCTTTTTCATTTGAATTATTTTTAATTAATTTAATTGCGATGGAGCTAACACTCCGGTAGCAATTTCCCTTGTCATCAAATTTATCCTTTATGTATATATTTAAATTTTCTTTTATAGCTGGAATGTTAAATTTCTCCCCCATTTACTTTTCCGATTTTTAAATTTTAATTTTAAAATCCTTAGCTATATATATATATATATATTCATCACTACACTTGGTAATTTGTTCCAATTCCTGACGCCCTTAACAACAAAAGAACATTTTTTCCACTCCCTTATGCAAGAAATCGAGCCAAAACTTGTGGTCATGTTCGCCTTTCTCCTTCCATGCACTATTCCTAATTCTTTTACCAATTTCCCTCCAAGTCCCATCACCAACATGTGCCCTGCACATTTACAGCACTCTCTTCACCCTCCTCCTTTCCTCCAATGAGTCCCAATCCAGCTTCTGTATAATATCATTTACTGACTGGGCCATGCTATAATTTCCACAAACAAATCTAGCTGCTCTTCTTTGCACACCTTCCAACTCCTGTATTTGATCTCCAAAATGTGGTCCCAAACTACACCACCATATTCAACAAATGATCTGACAAAAGTTTTGTAACCCAAGTCCCTAACTTCTCTGTTACATCCTCTCATCACCCTCTTCAGCAAATGAAGGATTTTGTAACCTTTTTCTACCACCTGCCCAATTGAGTTTATCAAACGTTATGCAAAGAATTTACACTTCATCAAGCAAATCTGACCCCACTCTGTAATCATAATTAACCTTTAGATCTATTTATCTGTGTATCTTATAAGCCGACTCTTCTTGGCATTTATCTTCATTCCATGCTGACCTACCAATTTAGATATTCTATCCAGATCATCCTGCAACTGTTCAGTCTTCACCTGTTTTTATCCTATTGTATACCATTGTACCATTTGCAAATCACCTAGATTCTGACCGTAACACAGTTATTCATTAGAATAATGAACAGCACTCCCATATTTACTTCCACTTCTCTTGATAATGTATTTCCTACTCTAACCATTTGCTTTCTGACTTTTAAGAATTCCTGTGCCCAGCAAGTAACTTTTTCATCCAATTCAATACATTTCAGTTTATTAAAAACCATTTTATCGCTCACTCTGTCAAATGCCTTAAAAAGATCTAGTGCCACACTATCAACTTGGCCTCCCATTTCCAATTCATTTGAAATATCTTGCATATAGCCCACTATCTGAGATTCAAATGAATATCCTTTTAAAACCATGTTGTCGATCTGAAAACTAGTTTCTTTCTTCACAGACATTTCTGATATAGATGCATATCAATCTCTCGATCATTCTGCCTATCACTGATGACAAACTAATTGGCCAGGGATTTTCACCATATTTTTAACCCTTCCTTTATGAACTGGTACTACTATCGGTCTTTTCCAATCCTCTGGTAAGCAGCAAGTCTCCAAACTCATTTTAAACAAAATTTTAAGGTAAGGTACAATATCGTATCCCACAATCTTTAATAAATCTGTAGTAATATTACCTACACCACTTTTAGCTTTCTGAGTTGCTTCGCAATTTCCTGAGAATTTATTTCAAATTTTGTAGGTTCGCCATTTATACTCTCCTCTGATTCATTCCCTCCCATCAGAGGATGACTGTCCCTAGTTGTCTCACCAAACCTGTCACTCAGTTTCTCTGCAATTTTAAAACTGTAAAGTAGGAAGGAGTATATGAACAGTAGACTGAACGCGTGGTGGCGAGTCTGGCGGCGCCGCTTGGCGGCCTAGTGTAATAAGCTACGTAAGATACAATGCCCCGCCACGATTCTCGGCCACCAGTGGTTGCCGGTCTGGTGGCCGGGCCCGGCAACCAGCCGGCCGCCAGTTTCTGGCGGCGCCACTGGTTGCCCTAGTGTAATAAGCTCCATAACACTCTATGCCCAGCGACGAGCAGAGCCACCAGTTGCCCGGCTGGTTGCGCCGCCAAGTCGCCTAGTGTAATAAGGCCCTATTTCGACTAAAGGCAAAAATAGTTATAATGACGTTTTCACGGGTGTATCGACGAATTGTGTTGTAGGAACATAATACTTCGATGGCTGCCTCCGCCTTCTCCCTCAAGTGTGAAATTTCGTGTTTTGACAATGAAATCCGTAGAAACAACCTATAAAGCTTCATTGCAATCATTCGACGAGAAAGTCTCCTTTCTTACTAAAAAGTAATAATTTCAACTTTAAAAACGTCGTTACGCCACATAAGTAAAACTGAAATACTTGACAGTTTAAGTGTTGGTGAGTACAGTAGAACTCCAATTATCCGATTATCTGAATCGCTTTTTTAATTAAGACGGAAACGTACTGCGAAAAAGCTTCCCCTCTTTTATAAAAACCAACCCAGAGTTCGGATGACTGCAGCTTTGTTTAACGACTGGCACGGCGAAATTTTCATCCCTGAAGTGCAAAAGCACCAAAAAACCTTGGAAAAGAAGGCAGTTTGAACATAAATACAATAATTAAGTAAAAAGGACCTTTTTTTAGAAAAAATCCAATTATCCGAATTTTTGATTATCCCAATGGGGTCCGGTCCCAATTGATTCGGATATTTGGAGTTCTACTGTAGTTTCTTTTAATAACATTGAATCAACTGTAAGTTCAATCAAGGAATCAGGAGATATAATAATAAATCCCACAAAAACAATTTTTGTAGAAAATAAAAATAAAAAAAGGCCAAGTCTCGTGCTTGTGCAGTGACAAAAAGTTATGAGATCTTGTTCTGAGCCAAGTCTACGCTTTACAGTGTATATTAACTTCACTTTGTGAAATAGAATGCTTTCTCTCGGTGTTATGGAACGTTTATTTAGAATTTTAAAAAAAACTTTGGTAACTTGGCCACTAAGCAAATCATGTTTTTAAACTTATGTGATGTATTGTAAGGCACATAGGTAATATGACCTAACACTGAATATTTTCCATTTTTTATTATTTATTTCAAAATTGGTTTAGATTAAAAACAAAAATGTAAAACCTCGAAATGTACTTAAGACATGCTAAAAAGTTTTAATGTCATTTTGCCAATTAAAATATTGTTAACTGTTAATTTTTATCATTTAACATTAAAATTTATTTATTAATTTAATTATTATTTAATTTATTAACGTTTTAAGTTGCAATTTTTAAATATATGCGTTAAAAAACTGTTTGCGCCAATCCCGCACGGATCCCGCGGGATTGGCGCTAAACTCGCACGGATCCTTAATCGCGATGTTTACTATGGAACGGCATTTAACAACGATTTCTTGTATGCATCTGAAAAACCCAATTCGATTCGTTTATAATATTCGTCGAATACATATGTTCCTTTACTATTGGTGTAGACTTAACCACCAATGTGGCTTAACATGCTGAGGCACCACTCGTCATTGGATCGGGGAAGTATAACGAGGCAGGATCGAGTCCTGCTCCTTGCATATCGGTCATCTTGAATGCTGTTTTTAGACAATTTTCGGCAATCACCAATCAGAAAGCCGAGAAAGTCCCCAAGAGTGCAGGGAAGGGGGAAGATGGGTGTTTAGGGACTTTGCCACCAGAGCGTGTGCTCCATTGCAATTAAATTAAACATTACACAAACAAAAAATACCATAAGCACACACAGAACAGTTTCACGTTTCTCAGACAGATGGCAAAACAACTTTCCTACCCAACAAACAGCAAAAAAAAAAAACCGATTCCCCAATAGCGGGTAAGTGCAAAGAAGAAGATTATTCGTATTAGCTTTATTTGTTTCTTTGCGTATCTGTTTACTGAGAAAAACCTTCCTACACGAAAACAAGTTTGCTTGCCTGTTAGTATGTATTCGACTAAAGGCTTATATAACGTCCAATAGATGTCAGGAGCTGCTACTCAAGTCAACTCTGACAAGAGAATGTCGCTGATAAGGGATAAATAAAAAGATGATTGCGGTCGTTAGGGACATGTTATCGCTCCGTTTTAATATCGGATTTGGTTTTCTTGTTTGAAATAGCTCGCGTATTATCTGAATGTTCGCGCACTGACATTCGCTTTAGTTTGGGAACTGACTTAGAAGACTGCATTTACGCGACGATGAATAAATGTCATGATGACGTTGAATTAGTGGAAGACGATTTTGGTACATACGAGGATTCTGCCACGAATATATCAGAAAGAGTCAGGAGATTCACTCTAACAAATAAAAATGGAATGTCTGTGCAGATAATTACATACGGCGCTACTATAACTTCCGTGAAGGTTCCTGGTGTTAATGGAGCTTTTGAAGATGTAGTTTTAGGTTTCGACGATATTGCAGGTTTGTCTACTATGTTTTAAGCATTTCCTTTCGCGATTGTCTCCATGGAATTATTCGAATAAATTTGACAGTTTAAGATTTTTGTTCTTAGGGTATCGGCAGAAGAATAATCCATATTTTGGATCCACGGTTGGTCGTGTAGCAAATAGAATAGCGAATGGTACGTTTAAAATTGGCGATCAAGAATATGTTCTCAACAAGAATGCTAAAGGAAAGACTCATCTTCATGGAGGAACTATAGGGTTTGACAAAGTAAGTAAGATAAAATTATCAATTCATCCAAATTTCTACAATTTTTGGGTAGGTGGACAAAGTGATGCAGTTCCCTAATTTTCATTAATTTTGTAAATATTTATACCCCATATTAGTGACATCCAAACATGTCTATCAAATAACCATAATAATAGATACTTTTATAAAATACAGTAATTTGGGTGAATAGTTTACATCATGATACACGTTGTAACTAACATGGTGCTCATGCAAACAACTTATTAATTATTACAAATAATTACATTCCTCGTGCCTTACGCTGTAATAAGATTATTCTGGTCCAGGCTGCATTTCAACTAAACCACAGTCTTCACTGATATTGCCGTTACAAAATCAATCGATGCAGATACATCTAAAAACATGAAATGCATCGCTAACTAAATATTAGGTAATGACACTATCTAGTTCGATTTTCCCAATTCGCGTAGTATAAATTACCAAAATTAATTTCATAATACACCTTCAATATGAACTACAACTGGACTAAAACACGCGCAATTCACTGTATCGCGATATAAACCTGATAACGGTTTTCATTTTTTTTGCGGATACTTTTTCATGAAAATATGCCCTATGTTCAACCAGAAACTAAAGTGTTAGACGATGATTGTGGTAAAGTTCTCCTGCAAAAAGATTCATTATACAGAAACGTGACTATTTCCTTCCAGCGTTTATTTCCGAATTTCAGCTAAGTTTAGTGATGCAGATATGAAAGTTTCTACCCCAGCTCATATACTGTCAAAATTAAATATAGTTTTGAACCTTGTAGCGGAGCATAAAGGCTACATATTCAGGCATAACAAAAGTAGATAAATGTGGGAATACTGAGGATTCGGATAATACTTGCCAAGCATGTTACTGCTTTGACCAAAACTAAAGACATTACACAAATACAATACAAGTAGCCAGCAGACATTTGCAATTTTACAGTGCAGCCAATGTCACACATCGAAAGCAGTTGGATTTTATTCCTTACTGTACTAGCGCTATTGTTCCAGGGATCACAACAATGTTTTCTACATCTGATAAAATACTGCAGCCTTCCATTTAATTTTTGAAATTTATAAAAATAATCTATTACAATGATATTATTATTTATTGCCAAGGAGCACAACCTCAGGAAAACTTATTTTTTCTTCAAAATCACAATGGCCTCCAATTATAGGTCTATAATGTGCACAAAATTCAAAATTAAAATTTTGTTTCTGATTCGCTAAAACTATGCGTTAATTATTAGTGGTACTAATTTTATGTAGTGTAGGTTGGCGACCATGTAGATTTTCGAATCGATACGTCAGTCGTAGCCAGAGACGAAATTTATATCAGAGACAAAATATTATATAGATAATATTTTAATTTAATTTAATTGCAATGGAGCACACGCTCCAGTGGCAATTTCCCTACACACCCAACTTCCCCCTATCCTGCATCCACCTGCATTTGCCCTCTACAAATTTTAACTTTAAGTTCTTTTAACGTTTTCGGTAAGTTATTCATCATTCCCCTTGGTAACCACTTCCAATCCCTGCCATCCTTACCTAAAAACGAAAATCTTCCCACACCATTGTGCCTGAAATCGAGTGTCAGCTTGTGGTCATGGTCATCTTTTCCCTTCCATGAACTACTTTTCATACCTACTGCAATATATTTTTCTATACTCCCCGCTGATGGTATTATTTTAACACTATAGACAGGAGTGTGAACCAATATGATAATCTGGAACACAACCTCCAACAACTTAATCCAGTTCAATCCACTTCTCCTTCCGCAAAATCATCCCCATCTTTTATTTCAAGAGTTCCTCACTTCAACCCTTTTATCACTTTCCTTCCTAAAGTTAATCCAACACACCCAATTACAGACCATAAGAAAACTTTTAAAAAATCAAAACACCATAATTCTCACAGCTGATAAGGGCTCAACCACTGTGGATCAAATCTCCCAGGCCTCAATCTCAGATATTTCTCACCTTGATATACACATCACTTGACACTATATTTAATGTAGGCCTACATAGATACATATTTCAAGATTTTCTTTTGTTTTTTATTTATATTTTACATTTTTCAATAATTTTTTTATTTCATTTATATGTCCCCTTTTTATTTTGGGGTTGTGGGATTATGGGATCCTGCTTTTCTGGATTGCAATCCCTAGATTTTATCCAAATGTCCTGCACGGTCTTTGGTAAATAACGTCACAATTTTATGTAAATAGTAACACTATTTCAGCTTGTTCAGGCATACTGGAACAATTATTTTTAAAGTGTTTGTACCACTCCTTAATTCCACATAAATGACTGCACCACTTTTGTTTCTGCTGCATCATCTGAATACCAATTTCACTAGTGATAATATCACACCTTAATTCATAATAACACTATATGTATTAACTAATATCTTTATTAGTATTAGTTCAGTGAGATCTATAAACATTAGATCAAGTCTTTTTTTAAAAAATAAAATAACCAAATTATCATGCTATTTAATTTGTCTTGATGTAATATTGGTTATATATAGTAGCACACCTTACATGTTTGTTCGTGGATATCTACTGATTTTCATATGCCGAATTTGTGCATATTACAGGTTATTTGGCAGTCACATGTGCATGGTAAAAGGGTCACAATGAGTTACCTCAGCAAGGATGGAGAAGAGGGCTATCCTGGAGAGCTCCTGGTCCAGGTTACATTTTCGCTCAAACCAGATAATGCACTTGTCATTGAGATGAAGGCCACTTCTACAAAGCCTACACCTGTCAACCTCACCAACCACTCCTACTTCAATCTTGCAGGCCATGTAAGAACAACTATCAAAGATTTCTTTTTAAATTAAATATATAACACACAAATGTATAGAGTGGCCTGGTGCCTCAGGTCTGGAGGCTAAGGAATCTGAATGGAGATTAAAAGGTACCCAGTTCGAATCCCTGTCTTCGCAGGGATTTCCATAAGCCCTTTACCTGATGTTCACCTCTGGCACAGCTTACTGAGTAATGTGAAGTATGTCAGAATACTTCCATGGTTCAGATTCCACATTAAACTGTAGGTCCCCTCTTGGGCCAACAACCCTAGTTGTAATGCTGATGTGTTCACATCTACAACAAACTAAATACAAAACAAAGACATAATGTGGTCTTGGTTGGCCCAAACGAACATACATACATACATACACGTAAAAGGTGAGGTGTAATTGACTAGGGGAAAAATGACTGTCGTAGACCACACTCTGTACTTTACTGACCTTGCCCCAGTTACTTCTTTCTTTAACTGAAGATCAAAAAACTTTCAAAAGTACAGCATTTTTTGACATCAAGATTAATCGAACCATTGATCAAAAGACCTTTCAATAGCATGATTTGTAAAAATTCCTTGAATGGAGGAGTAGGCACTGATGTCAGTTTGCAGTTTCCCAAGGTAGTACTTTGATGATAACTAGAGCAGGATTCAATTAGAAAATGTATTGTATTTTTTGTAGGACAATTTGACGAACATAATTCTCAAACCACAGATGTACTTTCAGAATCTTTTCTTCATAATGCTAATCATTATCTTTCTCCATCTATAATAATTATAATAAGATCAAATATTGATGGAAGAGATGATAGTGTTACAGTTTTCATTTTCACACCTGGAATGCAAGCCGTAAGAATGGACTGAAAGCAATTTTATTATGTAGAACTTAAAATTAAATTCTTTATCTATTTTTCTTTGTAATCACCATAGGAATTAAGGCATTTATCTTATGAATGAACATGTTCCTTTTATTATTCATTCCTTATGAAATTCTCATAATTGAGATTGTAATCTTTTTGCCACAACATCATCTACCAAACTACATAATATCTGAGGAAACTCATCGGAAAGTTTAGTTATCATGAAATTCTGATTCACATATATTCCATTATCAATGTTTCTCACCAATTCATCAACACTTTGTTTGGACATTAGCGAGGATATTTCTAAACATAACGCACCTTTGTCTTCACTCACTTCACTCATTTTCATTTCCAAAAATTTTATCACTAACAGCTACCAGGATTTTCAGTGGTAGCATGTGTTTTAAATAGGTATGCATGACCAGTAAGCTGTGACACAAACTTCTCCAAAGCACTGCTCGTTGTACACTGAGTCCTACAGCCTGGTGACAATAAGATATTTCTGTTAGACAAAATGATAAACTACTCTCTGGACAGCCTTTATACAGTATCTTCAATTTGAATTTTTGATTTAGATGATTGTAGCTCTCTCAATAGAAATAAGTTTAGTGTGATATTAAATGTTTGGATAATACATTTTTATGGTTATTAAACAACTGTTTTTCCCATTTCAATCACGAATTATTTATTTTAAGCAATGAAGAAATGAGCATGAAATTGAATTAAGAAGGAGAAACTTTTACAAGGATTTGCAGCTTCATTAGTTTTCTAAAGTTAGAAAGATGTAAACACTTTAGCTTGTGGTTACAATTTTATATATTTTCCTCCAGTTGTGAAACAGATTTCTTTCTGTTCCAGTCGGCAGGGTCAGCTGGAATATACGAGCATGTTGTTTCAATTAATGCCAACAAATACACTCCTGTTGATGCTGATCTTATTCCTACAGGTAATCGGGATCATATTTTGACATCAAGATTAAACTGTTATTCTTCCATTTTTTATATGTCTGTGGTTCATTCATTTGCACCAAGTGTCTGAACTTCATTCATTAGTTTTGTTAAATTTACAGCAGTAGTTTGAGATTTAGCTTATGCAGTTTCTTATCAACATTTTTCTCCTTCCTACTGCAGTTACCTCTGTCATAGTTTGATTCACCACTCTGCCTCCCTACAGGTTTAATCAGTGTTCTATTGTTAATTTATTATCACCTTATGAACAGCTTCAATTTATAAACTATGTCTACCCCATAATTGAAAATTGGCACACTTATAATTTTAACTGGCAACTCTCTAAGAACCAGCAAACTTTAAATGCAAGTGACAGAACAAAATTACTGTTAAGAAGATTTGAAAACCAACTTTTAATAAAAGTTTGAAAATTAATTTTTCCATATTACTTTAAAAATATTTTACTAAATGACTTGTGAAAGACTATGGAAAATATAAATGTACCCATCACTTACCAAAATTGGAAAAAGGATGCTGTGGTGACAACAAACACTACACAAACATAATATTCCAGGCTTACCTAGAAATGTGCACAAGGCTAGGTACACATTTGGCTACTGTGGTGAAATATTGTGTTTTTCATATTTGTGCTTTGTTTTTGTGTCCTTTAAAAGTTAACATCACCTCATGACATTTTTCCTACTCTGTTTTCACTGAAAAAAATTAATTGTTATTAAGAACATAGAGAACTCCTGTTTCTGACAGTAATGCACTTTTTCGATTGTAGGCCAGATCTCGAGTGTTGGTGATACGCTACTGGACTTGAGGATACCTCGCCGCCTGGGAGACGTCCTCCCTAAGCTGCCCATTGGTTTCGACCACAATCTGTGTGTCAACCAGGGCAGTGCATGTGGCACGACATTTGTTGCCAGGTAACGTTGAATCCTTATGACAACATCTGTTTCCTAATACAATAAATGCACCATAACGCATCAAAGTCAAGTGATGGCAAATGCAATAAGAGTAGCAGAATATTTTAGGTTAAGCCATTATTGAGTCGACCAGCAGCTTTAATTGATTTAATTTAGGTGCAGTACAGCGCAAACTCAGGTGGCAATTTCCTTGGTCACATATTTACCCCTTTCTTGTCATTATTTTTATATAATCTTAAATCCTTTGTGTGTGAATTCCACCACTCATCTACTTTTGTCCTTCACAAATTTTAATCTTTAATTCTTTCAGAGTTTTTGGTAAGTTATCCATTACTTCCCCTGATAACTTATTCTAATCCCTGACTCCCTTACCTACGAAAGCAAGACTTTCCTGTCCCTTTTGCTTAAATCGCGTATCAGCTTGGGGTTGTCATGACTTTTTCCCTGTCATGCACTACTCCTAATTCTTCCATCAATATTTTTGCAAGCCTTGTGCACTCCCAGCACTCTCTGTACCCTCCTTGTATCTTCCAGTGAATCCCATCCAGCTCGTTTATCGTATCAGTTACTGATTGCGTCCTGCAGCAATTTTCAAACACAAATCTGTCCTCCTTACACTACCACCAACTCCTATATTTGACTCTCAAAATGTGGGTTCCATACTACACCACCATATTCAAGCAATGGTCTGACCAAAGTTTTATAACCCATTTCCTTCTCTTCCTTAGTACATCACCTCTTCACTCTCTCCAACAAGTGGAGGATTTTGAAGCCTTTTCCTTGCCAGTGTGTCCTGGGCAGCTGAGTTTAGCATAAAATGTTATGCCAAGATATTCACACTCAAGTATTGAACAAGCATTTCATTCTCCTTCCTGTAATCATAAACATTCTTTAATTTTTTATCTGTGTGTCCAATATGCTGACTCTTCTTGGCATTTATCTTCTTTCCATGTTGACCTCCTATGATAATTATGTGATAATTAATGAAACTGGTTTGCTGAACACAGGAAACTGCATTTATTTCAAAGTTTATTCTATCGCTAGACTTAGTATGTCAGTACCAGACATGATATACCCGATCGTTGTTGAACTGGACTCTTCACTCTATTTGAAATTGCAGGTCAGCATAATGAACACAGTTTCTACAGCACTGTTTAACGTTCCTGTTCAGTACAATATCTAACATAGGTGGCTCATAACTGAATATTGGTACACGGCGAACGTTCTTTGCGTGACGGGCCACTCCCAAACACTTTTCCTACTGACTCCTTCACTAACTTCGCTGTTATGGTTCCCTTGTCCCTCTCAGCCAATCGCAACACTTCTTCTTCTCATGTGATTGTCCTAGCCAACTAGCGTCTTTGTCTTTACCTCGCCTTTCTGTGATATTCCACTTTACTTCAGATGATGTACTCCTTCTTATCTATTCAGGGATGCAGTGCTATCATTACACTCCACAGCTAGATATCCTGTCCAGGTTCCATGCAGCAGTTCAAAGCCTTCTCACATTTTCATCCTATTGAATACCATTATGTCATCTGGAAACTAACTTCTAACTATCAACAGAACTATTTATTAGAGTAATGAGTAACAATTGTCTCAATGCATTACCCTGTGGCACTGTCCTATTCACCACTATCTCTTTTGATACCACATTTCCCAATCTAATGCTATGTTTTCTTCTACCCAGAAAGTCTTTTTTTAATCCATTCCCATATTTTCACCTTATTTGCCACCATTTTATGCTTCATTCTGTCAAAGGCCTTTGAAAGGTCTAGTGCAACCCTATCGATCTGGCTTCCCTTGTCCATTTCATCTGAAGTATCTTGCATATATCCTGTTAACTGAGATTTGCGTGAATATGCTTGCTGACTTGAAAACCACTTAGGCTCCTCACATATATTTCTGATGTGGTTACATACCAATCCCTCCATTAATTAACCTACCACTGATATCAAACTGATTGGCCTATAATTTTCATCTCTACTTCTCACCCCTCCTTTTTGTACTGGTACTACTATCGCACTTTTCGAGTCGTGTGGTAAGCAGACTCTGGTAAGTAAGACTCCAGACTTAATTTAATTATTATTTCAATGCCTGGAAGGTCATCATGACTATAACCTGGCTCTGGATTTCAGGAACAAGGTTGTAGGAAGATTTTCTTTCATAGATTTGGGTGTCATGAATTGGAATGTATATTGGAGAGAGAAGATTATTAATTTACCAAAAATGATGACAATTTAAAATTGAAATTTGTAGTGAGAAAAAGTAGTGAGCACAGATAAGGGAATAAATGCATGTTCAGGAAATTGTCACCCAAGTGTGCGCTCCATCAATGGTAAATTAAAAGTTCTGATTATTTAGACACTTTTTATTCAAATAAGATTGTGAAGAAAACATACATGCTTTTAGAAATTGCTGGATATTTTGTTGAAAGTATCTTAACTATCAAACACCTTATCCTTATGTTTCCCTGTTTTGTTTCTTTCAAATAATAATCACACACAATTGAACATGGAACATATTAAATTAAAAAAATGTCACATAATTATATAGTCATTTCATTTTATTTCAGACATAGAACCGAGGAAGTTGATCAAAACAGAATGTTGATTAGAAAAAAAATTATTTCTTCCAAGGATGAAGGTCATCTTGCTTACTTCTGAGTGTTACATTTTAGTGCCAATGCTAATTGTATAAATTTACTTCACTTGTTGTTACCGCAGGGTAGTCCACCCAGGCAGTGGCCGTGTCCTGGAGGTGCACTCTGACCAGCCTGGTGTGCAGTTCTACACTGGAGGGTGGCTTCCCAAAGAGGAAACCACTGATCCTGATAAATTAATCATCGGGAAGCAGCAGGCAGTGTATTACAAGTTCGGTGGATTCTGCCTGGAGACGCAGAACTATCCCGATTCTGTCAACCGAGTAAGTATCAGACATACTACACTTACTCAAATATTTATTCATCCAAATAAAGTTTCCAGGCATTGTAAGGATGTTAGAAGCAGTGTATTTACAGCTGCTGCTGAATCTGTTGGCTGATGCAAACAGATATTTGTATTTATTGCATTGGAGTTGATGCCTTGCTGGCAATTTTCCTACACACCTATTTACAATTCATTCAATTCTTAAAATTCTACACTGTCTGGGATGTAATATTCATTACCTCAAATGATGCTGAAAATTAAGTGGTCAGATAAAGTACAAAATGAATGTGTTTCAGAAATGATGAGAGGAAAGAAATTTCTGGAAGACTGTTACAGAAAGAGGAGACAGAATGGTGGATTACATTCTAACAGAAACAGTTTTTATTAATTTGTTAGTGGAAGCAAAGGGCTGTATAGTAAGACAGAATATATGAAGCAGATAACTAAGGACATGGGTTATAAATGATATGTTGAAATAAAGAGGTTAGCAGAAGATAGGAATATATGGAGGATTACATCAAACCTTTCATCCCTTCCACATTCTGTTTCCAAATATTTAACCAATATATATCGAGTCTCGCCGCCTATCTATGCCTTGCTCATTCCCATAATTCTCTTCATTGCCTTCTATCTTGCAATGACTCCCAACCCAAATCTTTTATCATTTCAATTATTAAGTGCACAGACAAATCTTGGTGGCCTCTCTTTGGTAACCACAATGTTGGTCCCATATCATCCCCCAGGAGTGTAGCGGAACTATGTGGTCCAGAGTTCGAGTCATGCAGATGACACCAGAGTTTGTTGGTTGGCCTAGTGGCAGTCAGCATAGAGTCACTAACCTGCTCAGTAGTGGTTTCTTCTTGTCAGGATGATGATCTTCTGTTGTTGAGACAGAGCATTAGGAGGGGATAAGCGGGTCAAATGTACCCCCGGCCCACCAGGGGAACTGATGACCCCAGCCCAAGAATCCACTGGGCAGTGGTAGAGTGGTTACATCACTGCTGGTTACGTCACTGCTAAGAACGCTTTGTTTGATTATTGCTGGATTACCAAATTGCATAGACGACTAGCTTCTGAAGGCAATCAAAGATGTTATGTTTTGATAA
The DNA here is from genome assembly GCA_031002005.1 of Vandiemenella viatica. Lineage (NCBI taxonomy): Eukaryota > Metazoa > Arthropoda > Insecta > Orthoptera > Morabidae > Vandiemenella > Vandiemenella viatica. The sequence goes on along the minus strand of CM061914.1, from coordinate 181,398,278 downwards.
AAGGTTGTGTTGAATTCTTCTTGACCTGAGTGTTGTTGGCCTGATATGGATTTAGAAGATTTTGCATAATGAACAGCAGCTACGAGCAATGTTCTGGTCGAGTGCAGTATATTTTACACTGACGAACACACAACACAGCGTACTTACACGCCAGACTGTGACCTGCTACTCCCTCAGCATCGCCTCCTGTGCTTTCCAGCAAGCTAAACTTACGAGCATTATTACAGGGATTTATTATCCTCTTACAATACTCTAGCAAGGGTCTGGCGAAAGTTTTGTTACCCATCTCCATTTTATTCCACCCCACAACATCTTAATCTTGGCACTCCAGGTGAATGCCGGGATGCTTCCTTCAAAAGGCCATGGCCGAATTCCTTCCCATTCCTTGCCCCCATCCTTTCCCGTCTCTAAAGACCACGTTGTTAAAAAGGGACGTTAAACTGTTACAAAAAAAAAAAAAACTTAATCTTGGAGGTAAAAAAACCTCTTATATCAATTATTCCTTTAAGGTCAGCAATGTTGGTGAGATTTCTGTTGACGACCTACCCACCCACCCCTCCTATTTCAGGTCACATTATCTGAGGATACTATAAAGCCTACCCTCACCCGAGTCAACCCTCCCCCCAACCAAAAACTGGATCCGCCACTGCTTCACAGCTTAGTGCACCAATTGTCATAGGGTGCCCTCATTGAAACTGTTATTAATCTTTGCAATTTCTCAGGGTTCTTTCATCTGTCCAGAAGAAGATACATAGTTGTTTCAAACATACCTACTTACTACTGACACCAGACTGTTGGCTTCTGTTGCCGGTAGTGTCCTTTCTTCCTCTTCCCTGTTGGTACTAAAGTTGCTGCTTTTCGTGTTTTAAATTAATTCTTAGCGATGAAATGATTTTAATATATTTGTATTAGTATTTTTCACTAACAATGGAGTGAAAGAACTGCCGCAAGCAATATTTAAGTAGAAAGGAAAGATAAATTATCGCCAACACTCACCAAAGTAGAAGGGAGGACAGAGCAACACAAAATAATATATAAATAAAAAAAAAAAAACACACACACAAAATTCTTCCACTTGATAATGGGTTATCCCCAAAATATTGTGTTTTTGGTACATTATTTTGTGTTCCTGATACCCTCCTCTCTTCAAATTTGGTGAGGGCTGGGTATAATTTATCTTTCTTTTCCACATATGTATTAGTATGTATGTATGAATATGATTTTTTTACTGATATAATTCTTATTTTTACTTGTTAATCATTTGTTCTCCACTATCTATTTCACATCTTCTTCAAGATGTGTACTTGATCCTACAGTAATTATTGTTTTATCATCCTCTCCCAAAATATTGCATAACAATTTTTTTTTATGTCACCTAAGCATAGGACTCCATCTTTGATAAGCAAATGTTTACATTCTCTTTCCTTGTTTATACTATTTTCTTCATTTTCACCTACTATACCGTCTCTTTTTCCCTTCCATTATTATTATTGTTTCCATGTCATTGATTGTTATTAAGTTCACCACAGTACGCCTGTATTATCTTGCATATTTACCAAAACCTAGACATAAGAACACAGAAGTATTTCAATGTATATCTTGTATTGGCATTAGAACATGATGTGTGTTTAGTGGATCTCGAAGAGAAACTCATGTATTAACAACTGAGTTAATGGATCTAACTGTTATAACAGATCTGACTCCTAGCAGACAATTTGCAAGCAGTCCATGAGCATGTTTCTTCTAATTTATTGATACTTTACCAGTTCTAGCAAACTTAAAGATGTAAATAAATGAATTATAGTAACATAACATTATAATTGATAATTGTACTGTTTTGCAATTTACAGAAAAATTTCCCAAATAGCATACTAAACCCAGGGAAGACATACTCACACACTGTAGTGTACCAGTTCAGCACTGCTTAGAAGAATTTAAAAAAGAGACAGTGGGAATGAGACACATGGCACCAGCTCTCAAGCTTTAACCATCCTCGGATGAGAGATTGCTCTCTCTTCTTTGTTTGATGTTGTTGTCTGGAATGTGTAAATTTTCTCTATTTTTATTGTGGGTGTGATATGATACTTTTAGATTGATTTTATAAGGCTAGATTCCCACCATTTATATCAGGAATTTTTTGCTGTACTAATTTATTATGTATTTTGTGAGTGAACTGTATTTCTTTATCCACTTTGTTTCTTGGAATAATAAAAATGAATGCAATTCAGAAATAGTGATGTTTTCTTTGTATTCCACAAACCAGAATGAAAATTGTGACAATGATGTTTTCTGGCACTTAAATAGTTGCAACACATTTTATCAGAATAATCATGATGAAAACAACAGTAAGGGTACCGGTAATAGATGGAAAGATGGATTAAGCTCACGCAAGCATTGAAGTGTCAAATATTTTGGACATAACATTGAAGTAATAAACAAAGAATACAAGAGATGACACTAGGTTAGATTTAAAAAATATACTTTTTTTTTCTGTCATCAGTTTCTCGACTAGTTTGATGCAAACCTCCATCCCTTCCTCTCTTGCACTAACCTTTTTAACTCAATGTAGCCCTTACAACCCGTGTCCTCAATTATCTGCTTCATATATTCTAATCTCTGTCTTCCTCTGTTCTCCAACTGTTCTCTCCACTAACAAATTAACCAATCCAGCATGTCTCAAAATATGACCTACCAGCCTGACTCTTCTTTCTGTAAGACTCTTCCACAAACTTCTTTCATTTCCAAAACTTGTTCGTTTCATACTTTATGTGTCGACTTAATTTTTAGCATCCTTCTATAGCACCACATTTCAAATGCTTCAATGTTCCTTCAGTCTGGTTTTCCTAAAGTCCAAGCTTCACTGCCATAAAGTGCAGTGATCGAAACATAAAGTTTTAAAGAGTTCTTTCTGAGTCCTAGATCAATATTTGAAACTAAAAGATTTCTCTTTTTCATGTAGGTTCGCTATTCTGCTTTTAACATCATTCCTGCTTCGGCCATCGGTTGTAATTTTACTTCTTAAGTAGCAAAATTCACTAACTTCTGCTATCGCATCTGACCCTATTTTTATATTTAATCTACTAGTATTGGTATCATTTCTGCTACATTTCATCACTTTTGTCTTGCTTTGGTTTATATTTAGACCAAAATCTTACTTCAGTATTTTGTTCATGATATTCAATAACTTCTCAATATCATAAAAAAAACCTTGAAAACAAAAACAAAAAAAAATCACTGCATACTTAATATTCAGTTATTGAAATTCTCTATCAAATGAAACTTTTTGTAGAAAAAATTGCTTAAAGTATAAAATTTGTAAAAATTTCCCATTTAATTATTTTGAAAACACCATAAATTCCAGAAATATGGCTATAGTTTTCCTGTAAACTTTATCAGTGAATATTTTGAGGTCAGTAGTTTCGAAAATGAAGGGAGAAGGGAAGGTATATTTGAAACGTTTTTCAACAAAATCGTTCTCAAATCGTTTAAGATGTATAACGCCAAAGTTTTGGGAGTAGACAGATTGCCAGCTTCCATTTGATATCCACGAAGATTGCCTAAGAGAAATCTTTTTTCAGCCCCCCTCCCTCCCCCCCCCCCCCCCACTGCCTAAACCCTATCATTATTTTCATCCCAATATTTTAGAAAAATGAAAGAATCAGTATTTTCAGTCAGTAATTATTAAAACCAAGAAATGAAATAATTTATAAAATACAATAATTTCTTGGCGGTCAGCAAGGCAAGCCTATGATTTGAACTTTCAAGATGGGTGCACTAACGAAAAATTTAACTATATAAATCTTGTTACTTAGACGCTAGCCCTGTTTTGTGTTAATTGGAAATCTAATGATACAGGCATTAAAAAGATTATTTGTTTAAGTTTGAACAAAAATACCAAAATACACATTTTTTGTTTATTGAAGTAAAGATGGAGGCAGTAAAAGAGATTCTAAGAAAGAAAAGATCTTGTGCAGAGAAGTATGTAGGAAGGACATTGCGGTGTTTGAGGATTTGCAGGAAATAATATAGAAACAATGGTAAGCAGACAGAAGGAAAAATAAATCGTGAGAGTTTGGAGTAATGTTGAGAGCAATAAAAGATGCAAAGTCATTTCCGTCATTTCCCGTGTCGAATACTTGGTCGAGGATGTGCAAAAGAAGAAACAAACTTTATTAAAATGTGACGAAAAAGAATAGCCTAAAAATGATTAAAAATTGTGAAGTGCGCACACATACGATCAGGTAACATTAGTTTCGACTCACTTTAGTAAAAAAAAAATTAGTTACTCGATAACATGTGTTCTGTTGGTGTACACTGTATTTTATTATAATTTAAAAAAAATCAATTTCAATTTTCAGAGTTGCGAGTTGCCGCGCATATCGTCAGCTCGTCTCTGCACCTACAGTTTAATGTGGCATTCTATCATATGATAAAAACAAAGCTCTTCCAAAACTGAAGTTCAGGTTGGCGGTCCACGAGGCAAGCCGATGATCCTGAACTTTCGAGGTGGGTGCATTAATCACAAATTTAAGTAAATATATTTTATTGCTTAGAATTTTGTGTTTTTTGAGTAAAGTGAAAATCTAATAATTTTTTCAATACCGGTAATTTTGTAATATGTTACTCATAGCCTAATTAAGAAGTTTTATAAACTTTAATATTGCAGGCTGAATACTAAATATCGCTCTACCATCCGAAACATGGTTCAAACCTCGCCGTAAAATCAGTTTTAACAATTTCTAGACTTACAGAAGTGATCGTTCAGACGACGAAGTATAGCAATTTTGATTCATCGGCACATTTCCCATGACCCGCAGAATTTAATCACTGCTAACTTTCATTTATAAGTAGTGTAATTCCAATTACGTCTCAACAAACTCTCTTAGTAGACCATCTTATCTCTAAGTTCCGTGAGATGTCTGGTGGCTCATTTAAGGTCCGTGGTTTGAATTCCAATCTTTACTGTCCTTAAAACTAACCTTCAAACTTTGCTTTGTTTATTCGAAGATGCTAGGACTTTATGTAGTTCAGATTCCATGATTAACTATAGATCAGTTTGTCTGGTAGGATTGCCACGTTAGTGTAAGCGGCTACGACAGAAGTACACTGCGCAGCCGGCAAGAAACACGTCACTAGGTTTTTGAAACGTCAAGGAATTATTATTATTATGATCCTCTTCGATCCAAAACTAGACGGATCTAGAGATAAAATCTCATTTATCAAATATAACCTCCATATTTAATGCTGACTGACTTCAATGCGCATAGCAGAAACTAGGGTTGCCACCACGAAACCTACCGATTACCTTTATCAATACAATAAATTCATTTTCCGTTGATCCCAACATAAGAGACTGGCTCTGTGAGAAGTGGGAAGTTCTCAATTTACAGATAAACAATTGCATAGCAAAAGAATACATACACCAGTAGATGTATAGTCATAGCATACGGGTATATGGTACATTAATTATGTCAACTACATTTACAAATGACTGAAGATCAGAATCTCGTAATAATGAATAACGTTTCTCTCTCATTTGTTCAACGCATAGGTGAGAATCCATTTGCTGCCAACGTGACGCTGTGCTGTCCAACAATAATATCTTTAAACACGTGAACAGTTCTAAATGACTCATTAGTATCAGACCGCTGACTTGTCCAACTCGCTATTGGTTGCGCACTAGATGCTGAAGCTTCGAGAATCCTACATGACTTTGGACCATACCCGAAGTGGACTTGGTACAATTTGGTACTTGAAAGAGGAACTTCCTAGTATCTCCATACAAAAATCAGACAGTGAAGTGTACAAGCATTTCATCTCGGCAGTCACAGCAGCAGCAGACAAATACGTCGCGCCAAGAAAGTAACAAAGACGCGCGGATAATGCCACTACAGTTTGGTGGAAAGTAGAGTGCTCAGGAACCTACATTAGAGCTTTGTTCAACATATTGACAAACTTGTTCAAGGACCAAACGAACGTCTTAGTTGAATTAAATACTGCGAAACAATCGAGAAAGATTCACTGTAATTCCAGATATTCTTTCAACTTGGACTTTCACTCCGGCCATTGGTATGGAATCCATTACTCTATGTTACACGACATGTCAACAGTCAATTTATAGTTTCTAACAAAAACTCTCAATGATATATAGATGTAATAACTGGTTGCTTGGCAGTGGAGAACGCAGATAATCCCACCTACACTGAAACCAAATAAACGTTCAAATCATTATCAACCAGTATTACTAATGTCGTTAGTGTCAATGACACTAGAGCTCCCTGTAAAAGGTGGAACAAAATGGCGGTTGGAAAGAAATAATTTCGTCGATTCGGATTCAGAAAAAGAAAAAGCACACTTGACAACTTAAAAATAATGCCTAAAGGCCACAATATCTCATTTATACAGAAATATTATCTTGGAGCGGTATTTTTGGATATCTCATCAACATATGACAACGCGATAATATCCGTTCTAATGCAAAATCTCTGTAACCTGCGAATTTCACATCATTGCTTATCAGGAATTCGGAGAGTTTGATATACATCGCGGCTCAAGCTCAGTTGATAGGTCATCTATTGAACTTGGTGGAGATCTCACAGCGAATATCTCTTACTTCTATAACGATCGTTGATCAGATCTTTAGTGGACTATGACAGTATTTTCTACGCCAAAAAAAGAGGCTCTGGATTCATTACAGTCCCGCTGTCTTATAACATATTGAGGAGCATTATGATCAACTTCAACAATTGCATCATTATTAGAATTCCTGCAAATGCCTATCCACATAAGACGAATCTAACTCACTGAAAAATTATTAGTGAAGAATCTAAATCTCATAACTCATTCATTGAGGGAACAGTTGAATATTCTTAAACACTAGGTGGAAAGAGGTAGGCCTACAAACCAGCATACAGACTTCAGGCGACTGAAACAGTGTACCTTTACTTAATGCTTATTTATTTTGGGAGAAAAATCTGTAAAACCATTGCAAAATTCTCCTATTTTATAATCACCTTACAATCTTCGACTCAAGTATAGTACTTAGAATAAACGTCGAATTACGACGTAAACCACACTAGGTCTGACTAAATATGAACGTTTCCAGTGTTTCACCATTAGGGTGAATAAAATCTTTTGGGCCTGAAGAACTCAGAATAGACGTATTTATCACGGACAGGGACAATCATGCTATCGTATGTTTCAAGATTCGAACGTGCTGAATTACAAACTTGTTGTAGCCAAAGTAATGAATTGCCAGAATACTCAATTCGGTAACATATTTGGTCTGATGTTCAGTTTAAATAACCTAATAAGTCACTAAGAGTGACATGAACAAAGGCTGTTAACCAAATTGGTCAGTAAAATACATAAAAAGTAAATAAACCGTAATGTTTTAACTTCGGTCAAGAAGCAACAGAGAAAGTTTTAAATTTGAAATTTAGCGTAGGTCGGAGTGACAATTGGCAATTTTGATTACAGCAGAGACCATAAGTAATTTAAGTTTTTTTATGTTCCATTCATTAGCGACTTTTTACTGAAAAGCAGTTCAATGTTTTTTTCAGCACTTAAGTTTGTCGATTATTTTTTAACTATGAAATGCTATGGAAAGCAAACTTAATCAATGTACTATGCCAATTAATTTTGTAGTGGTTGCTAAACTATTAAATTGTAGATATAACTTCGAGTTTCTTCTAACTATATCTCTGGTCGCTATTAGGCCTAATTAGCGAGTGACGGCGGCTCGCGAAGTGATATGGGATTATAGTTCTTACTGTTTGTGTTATAAGTGGTTTGTTTATTGGCCTCTTATGTGATTGAGGAGATACACATTCTTTAAAAGCGATTACAGATACCACTGATAATTCTGCTAATTTGGAGTAATTCATCGGTTTTTGAATATGCGTACACTGCTTTTTCTGGTATCTCTGAAACCCCTTATCGAAGTGATTATGGGTTTATAAATTTTACTGTTTCACCTATCACTTTTCCTATAAGTGGCTTGTTAACCGAGTTCTTGAGTGATTGGGGATAGATATCTTTCCAAAGAGCTACTGAAGATATGACTGTTAATTCCGCTAATGGCGGTGCACTGTTACAGGACGTGAGAGGAAAGCTCGTTAGTACCACCCACAATTTTTCTTTCTGGTGTTAAGCGATTTTTTTAATTTTCTGAAGAGAAGAAGTTAGCTCAACACAAAAAGAGTTGGAGTATTGACTCAAACCAGTCCACATATGTACTGATCACAGGGAGAAGGCAGAACATTGGTTCCCAAGGTGTACGGTGGGCACTAAAGAGATCATAGGGAGCGTTTCGGGTTGAAGGAAAATTTAGGGGGCGTTAAGGACCGCCACCTCCTGCATTCAACTGTTATATCCAGCTTTAAGGGCTGCAGCAAAGAAGTTTTTTATTGCATTGCCAAAAGTCAAGCGAAGTCTATAATTTATTAGTTAAGGAAATAAACAGATTTCAATAGCATAACACGGTGAATTAGGATTTCTGTTGACAAATAAGGCATCAAATATCAAAAAATGAGTATCATTGCACCAACCGCAATTCTCTAGTTAATAATATGTATTTGTTAATCAAACTATGAACAATACACTAATATTTTTAATATCTTTTATTAAAGTTATTTTAGAAATCTGTCCTTATTTTTCTACCGATGATATTGTACACTTCAGCTAAGAGAGGTGCCATGGAATCACTGTTTGAAAAAGTGGGTTATGAGCTAAAATTTTTTGGAGCACTATGGGTTACATTATTAATTGCAGGAAGTGAAGAAGGTGCGTTTCTTTCTGAAAAGGGGTGCAGTGAGAAATTTTTTGTTTTAAAAAAGGGTTATAGTATAACATCCAGAGAATAATTACTCTTAGAAAAAGAAAATCAGTTGTTATGGAGACAAGAGGAGAAACAACGAGAGAAAAAGTTTTGGCTGGCGAGCGACTAGACGAGCTTAGTTAGTATCTTGCGAGGTGTTGAAATAAACGTTACTGATCAGCTAAGGACCTGAGTAATTCTTCGGTTTGTTTTAAAAGAAAATAATGCGAAATAAATGTAAAACTATTATTATTATTATCGGTAGCTACGGGAACTTTTAAAAAATGATTCGGTACGGTATTTTCATCTATGTTACTTATAAAGCAATAAGGCTTTAATAAATAAAACAATATACGACAATCTAATAAATACGAAATGGCGACCGTGACAGGACAGAAAAATGTTATTAAATTGGTTTCATGTTATTGTTGGTATAAATGTATTGTAACCATTAACAAAGCGAAGAGATACTAAGGTCCGTTGAGAAAAAGTTTACTATAAGATATTTTTCAAAAAAATAAAATAAAAAATATTGTAAACTTGGGTGGGGCGGGGGCTTAAATAGATCGGGGGTAAATCTATGAGCTCGCAAGAAGCCACCTGTTGCGTGCATCTGATCACGCCCACCTGTTGCCCATATGATATGCGCGCAGGATGCTTTCCCCAAAATCTTTATACAAACACACAGTTTTTATCCGATTTTGATGGAATTTTGCATACATATACTTTAAAACAAATAGAGAACACTATTGAGGCTTAATTTACAGAAACCTAAACTCTCTTGTCCTTTCCGCCCTCACCTTATTTCTGTTACCGTTGTTCATACAAAAACTTACAGTTTTTAGGAATTGTATTTGATTTTATGAGCAACGCCGAGACGTCCCGTGGTAGGACCCTGAAAAAAGGAATTAGGCTTCTTGCCTTTGACACAATTGCATGGTTAATCTCCTTCGGGAAGAAGATTCGACGAACTGTTGGGTTGTGAATTAAGTTAGGTTTTTAGTTTTTGAAGTGAAAACTTCTTTAGGCGCGTTGCGTGATTTTTGGATGCTTAAAATCTTATGAGTTCGCATTACCGACATGCTAATGTTAACAGTATATTTGTTGCGGTCTGGTGGCTCAGTGGTTAAGGAGTCTGACTGGCGAACGAATGGTTCATAGTTCGAATCCCTGTCTCGGCGGGGTTTCTCGTAGACCCTTAACCCGCCCTTCACCTCTGGCACAGCCTGCTGTGTAATGTGAAGTACGCCAGAACGCTTCCGTGGTTTGGATTCCACATTAAACTGTAGGTCCTGTGTACCTGGTACGACTACCGGGTTAGATTAAAGCGGCTAAGACAGGGGTGGAATGCGCTGCCACTAGAAACCCTGTCATTAGTTCATTACAACCACACTGACATTTTTTTTTATTATTTAGTATATCTGTAAATTTAAATGTAGCGCGTATGGCATTAATAGTTTTAACTTTTCACTTCTGTCGGCAATCCCTAATGACTGCCATAACTTTTTTTCTCCGTGTGTTTCATGTGAAACTACAAATCGACGGGAGAGGAGGCTGCGGATTGGCTGCACACAAGAGTGTATCCAGTATCAGAACTAGAGGGGTGCAAGATTTGAACTGGGGGGGGGGGGGGGCAACTCATATTGGTTTCAAGGAAGTGGGGTGGGGGACTGAAACATGACGATTTATTACAAAACGAAACTCAAAGCTATTGAGGAAACTATTTTTATTACTGATTAATATAGTAATCCATCCACTTAATCTAAGAGCCTACTATGTAGTTAATTAAGATCGTAAGTCAGTTACAGTTTTTTATGTAAACATTAATCCTCTCGGATTCTCAGAAAATTTTTCAATAACTTTGCCCGTATCTCACAGTGTTCTTTCACGAAATTTCGATTCACACTCATCAGGCTTAATCCAGTAAATCTTTCCTCTGCTCCTGAGCCAGTTCTTCACTCATCGAAGCGTACTGGAGTCAACTTAATTTTTCTTCTAGGGTGTGCAGCAGCCCCTCCCTGCCCCTCGCTGGATACGCCCATGAGCAAACAGACTGTGTAACAAGGAGAATAATGATGTTATTGTGCTGATTAGGTTACCAGTAAACACACACACTGGTAAAGATTAGAAATTCGGACCGGGTCGCCACCGAATGTAAAGTTGGGAAAAAGTCTGAAAACGATTTGGGTTTTCTAAATAAGTCTGAAGCAGTTTCGAGGTAACAACACGTTTTAATTGTCTCGAAAGTTCAACTGTGATCACAACCTTTACAATGTGACCGCGTATTTTATATCTGAACCACGTATTACCGAGATGCAGACTCATAGGTTTTTAAAGACCACAAGTTTGATAATCACTTCAACCACAAGCAGTTATTATTACGCGAGATCACACACACAGTTCACTACAATAAAAAGGCTGTCTTTTCTTGGTAGCGCCGCCTACTTTCACTATTCTGAACCATTTTAACAACACTGCACCATGCAGAAACATCGCCATCCTACATCCCACTCTTCTTTTTTTATCGGAGCAACACATTTCTTCTTGGCTCTCGGCTACTTCGGCTGCTATCCCCCCCCCCCCCCCCAGTTCCTCCTATTCGTCGCAGCAGGTCACATGATTATACAGTGCCATAGATACAATGTATGTTTACCACTGGATCGCCACAACTCCTTACACCCACATAAACTTTCGCTGAAATATCTCCTTAGTTCTGGAAGTCAGTTTCCTTCTTTTGCCTCTGGTTACTGGAACCTCTTTTACTTACTATTCGCTAGTTGCTTATTTCCTGAGACCTCAAATAAAATCTCTTTAGGTTTAATTTGAAAGACGTTCAACATCTTTTGACCTCATTTGCTCTACTTTTCACTAGAAAAAAAGGGCTCCTTTCATCACTAACGTGTTTGGAAATCTCTGCTCCCTTGAGTTAGTAATCTTGTCTTCTTCCTATTCAAAACCTCGTGTTCTTAAGTCACCACCATTTAAATGGCTTTTTCCTACAAGGCGTATATTGGTGATGAGGCTTGGAAAGATATTAGTGAAAGAATCAGTAGAGATGCATGGAAGGGAAAATATGACCATGACCACAAACTGACACTCGAGTTCAGGCATAAGGGTGTGAGAAGATTTTCTTTCGTGGATAAGGAGGTCAGGGACTGCTATAAATTACCAGGAAAAATGGTGAATAATTTACTAAAAACCTTAAAAGAATTTAAAGTTGAAATACTTAGAGGGCAAAAGTAGATGGGGGGGAAAAACTTGTGTAAAGGGAAATTGCCACCGGAGCGTGCGCTCCATCGCAATTAAATTAAATCACGAAACGAGAAACGAGATCGAAAAGTTTTTCTACTTTTTACTATTCATATTTATTGTATATAGATTAACACCTAAAGAAGCTTCTCTCTTGTGCTCTCTATAGGAGCACTAATTCTGTCTGACACCTTTCAATTATCGGTTCGTTGCTACAGCATCTGATCTGTTTAGCATCACTGGACAGCTGTGACGCATGAACGTGAATTGCCGATTGGTTAAAATTGACAGCACTAAGCACATTACTTGCCTTTTCCTACTTTCAAAATATTTAAAGAGAAGAAAAATCGGAGTAGGAAGTATCGTAATCCATAGCCCTTATGAAAACATGCTACCCAGGAACTGTTGCTGAGCTCGGTGTTATGACACTAATTTTTCTATATTTGGTGCCAGCAATCTTAGATCACAGCGTTCCACTATTGGCGAGCTGTTTCTTTTCTTAACTAATAAATTGGTGACCACTCTAAATCCTATTTTGGTTATGTATGATCGTGGGAATGCAACTAAAATTTGTTTGCTGCAGCCCTTAAAGCCGGATATAATACTGGAAAACAAGGGGGAAGGGGTTGGTCCCGAACGCCCTTAATTTGTCTTGGACCGGAAACGCCCCCTGTGATATCAATTACTATTAGTTGGTGGTACCCTCCCACTGTGAACCACTAGGCTAGATCGTAAAAGAAACCAGGATCGGCGGAATAGGTTACAAACTCTAATAGCTGTATTTTTAACGGGGACTTCTACTCATGAAACCATAAAGTTATTTTTTTGTGAAGTTATATTTTTGTATACATGACACTTATACACATTATGCTGATAATTTAAAACAAAAACATTTTGAATGAACTTATTATAGAATAGTGAAAATGTCTGCTAATGTGTAGTACGAAATACAATATTTACTCGCGGGCCGTAGTTTGCCCACCCTTGGCCTAGAATTCAGGGTTTCTCAAACATTTAGCTCCGAGTACCCCCTATAAAATTTCCCAGGCTATGGCAAACCCCTTTAAAAACGGGATTTTTATTTTTTTTAAGAAATAAGGATTTTTATTTTACAAAAGTAATACAGTGACAAAGAGCACTGTGTTATTAATTAATGTGATTGATGAGCTTATTTCTTGTAGCAGGTTGAGTCAACTTTAGGAGCATTTTGCTCTTTTTCAGTCTCGCTTCACCATTGTGCGTGTGGGAAACTCGAGAAAACAAGTCAGTCGCCATAACGTAAATCTTGTCGTGAACCCTCTACCATCAACTGGCGAACCCATAAGGGTTCGCGTACCCCACTTTGAAAAACCCTGTCCCATATGATTGCGGAAAACCGCCTAGCGACGGCTGGTAGGCGCAGATTTGACAAATGCTTTAATCGTTTGAGATGCGCCAGGACGTTCCGAAGTTCGGATTCCTCGTTAAACAGGGGCAGAATGCGTGGCAATTCGAAACCCTGTCACTTGGCCAAAATGCCCTTTAGTGCATACGAAAGACTGCCTGAGAAAACAATACTAAGCTGCGGATGATCTATCACGGTTCGTACACTAATAAATAAATTATGGAAACTGTCGATCAATCATCCGCTTAAAACAACAATTACATTCACAGTTAAAAATATTATAGGCAGAGTTATAGGCGTGATCCAACTTGTGTCATGATTCGAAAGCACTTGCGCATACTGCTACGAAGAATAATTTTAAATTTATATTTCGACACTGTATATTTCCTGTCACTATCACTTCGTGAACAGGTAAATCTGAAAATAATATGTCCTCAGTATAGTTGATTTCATGGAATTTGTTACAATTTTAGTAAAAGCACCAGCGGCTTTTAAAAGCAGTTAAGGACGAATCTTCGGCTCAGTAACGAAAACAGTTTATCTACGTCATTATATGTAGACACAACTGTTTCTTCCTTACATTCTCCCGGGTGAATGAAGTTGTGTAAACAGAGCTTTGCTGATTAAGCTTTGTGTTTAATATTTTGCTTTCTTCGGAAACAGCTGTTTAAAGGTAGAACAAAATAAACATTTCTGTCCATGTGTCTCTTGCTGTCTTGCATAAACAAAACGAACCAGCAGATGTGTTACACATTGCAAACACTTTAACGAAGGGTGAGCATATGAACATGGTTTCTGAAAGGGTAGCGCCTTCACTGTAATAAATTATTACGGAACGGAATTTTGCAACTATTACTTGTGCGTTTCTGAAAAGCACAATTTGATTCGTATTGACTTTATCAGTTCGTTTACTTATCTGCTTGCCGTGAAAAGCTTCCCACTCGAAAATAAGTTTGCTTGTCAATTTGAGTGTTTCTGAAGGTAGGTTATATAACGCCTAACAGATGTCAGGAGTGGCCGCTATAGCTACCAACGCTGACGGGAGAATGTCACTGAACGGGCGTAAACAAAAACACGAGTATGGTCGTAAGGGGTTTGTTATTGCTCCTATTTTACTGTCGGTTTTGGTTTTCCTGCTGGGAATAGACTGCTTGTTATGTGAACACTTGAATACAGACGCTTTCGGTAGTTCGAGAACTGACCTAGAAGACTGCATTTACGCGACGATGGAACAAAGTTATGATGACGTTCAGTTAGTGGAAGATGATTTTGGTACATACGAGGATACAACTACTAACACATCAGAAAGAGTGAGGAGATTCACTCTAACGAATAAAAATGGGATGTCTGTGCAGGTGATCACATACGGTGCTACTATAACTTCAGTGAAGGTTCCTGACGCCAAGGGAGTCATTGAAGATGTAGTTTTAGGTTTCGACGATATTGCAGGTTTGTTTGTTTACGTTTCACTTTTGTCGACATGGCCTTAATGGAACAAATTTGACAGGTGATTATTGTTTGTTTTTGTTTCTAGGATATCGGGAGCCGCAAAATCAGAATTTTGGTGCTACCGTTGGTCGTGTGGCAAATAGAATAGCGAATGCTACATTTACGCTCGACGGTAATGTGTATTACCTCTACAAGAATGATGGAAATAACACTATTCATGGAGGACTTATTGGGTTTGACAAAGTAAGTATGATGGTTTTGCGCAAGTTCGTTGACGTTAGAATAATTTAGTAAGTTGATATAAAACATGCTAGTAACATCCAGACATTACTAACGAAATATGTAGTGTTTTGGTTACTATTAAACGCGCTGATCAACAAAATATTTTTTTGCCCTGTCTTTACGTAAAACCCTCCCAAATAGTGTACCATTTGCTTTGACAAATATGTAGCCACGTTACGTGGGAGAATAAGTTGACACTGCTGAACACTGAACTGCTATTGTTTTCTTTTAAGGCTTTTCCAAATTTGAGCTTCAGTAGTGTTAGCGTTGTTGTTTGAGTGCGCGCAATCTGGACTAGACCGATTATCAAGATTCCGCCACACAGCATCACCTGCGAGGATTTCAGTAGGTATTTAGTTTCATTGATGCTGTTTGGTGAGGGCTTCTGACCTCATTAATTAAGTCGCGTGTTTCATGATTCTTTAATTTATTTAATTGCGATGGAGAGTGTCAATTTTCATAGTTACCTACTTTCTTTATCTATTTTTGCCTTTTTCGAATTTCAAATTATTATAAAGTTTTTGGTAAATGCTCAGTATTTCCTTTGGTACCTACAAAAGAAAAATCTATAACCTGTAATGTTACCATCAATTCCTGTACCTCAAGAATGGAAAGCTTTCCTGTCAGTGAAGAAATGCACCTTGCTTCCCAAACGTTCAAAGATAAACATGCTTTAGTATTTAATAAAAGAATTGAGCTGAGTTAGATGACCAGAGTTGTTTCTTAAAAACACAGCAATTGGGTTGTTGATTATTTCTATCCAAAAAAATTTGATGCAATTGGCTGTGAGATTACAATATGTGTGCGACACCAATTAATAATAATAGTAAGAAGTACAGAAAGATATAATTGAAGCTACAGGCTACATTCCATTAATCAAATGTGTTATGTACACGACTTTTAATCTTACATCCATGAATTTTGTACCCTTATTCACAAAATTTTACCTATAGCACCCTCTCCCCACCAAGAACACCTCAGTCCACAGATACTCCCCTTTGGATTCTCCGAAAATACCACATGAATCCTTTCCATGGATTGTATCTCTGCTAAACTTGCAACATACATCCTGCTTCTATGGCCTATTCGAATCTGACCACAGTAAACCTTTCCCATCATTTGACATACTGCTTGCACCACAACCCACCTCTTATATCAAATGACGTGCCTCCATTGCATTAGTTTGTACACAGGCCTTACTACCAACCAGTTTTCAGTTGGAAAGAATGGCCACAGACAAACAGTCTACACCTGGAACTTGGACCATCCCATTGCAGTTCTCCACAATTCTTAACAGTTCAACAACTCTGTTACAGTGAGAACTATCAAAGCTTTCGCAGAATCTATCACTGTGTCTGATCTCTGTGACAAGCTTACCAAGTTATCATGGATATTAGACAACCACTTATCATCAACCTGCAGTAATACCTTGCCAAACTCTTCAATTACTGTTCATTTATCATACGTTTTCCTTGGTGTAACCGAGCGGGGCGGTGTAACGGTTAGCGTTCTCGCCTCGCATTCGGGAGGACGGCGGTTCGAATCCCCGTCTGGGCATCCAGATTTGGGTTTTCCATGGTTTCCCCAAATCACTCCAGGCAAATGCCGGGATGCTTCCTTCAAAAGGCCATGGCCGAACTCCTTCCCATACCTTGCCCCCATCCTTGCCCCCCATCCTTTCCCGTCTCTAAAGACCTCGATGTTAAAAAGAGACGTAAAGCAGTTACAAAAAAAAAAAAAAAAAAAAAATCCTTTGTGTATTTATTAATTATTATAATTATATATACCAGAAGAAGACTGCTCGTGTTCTACCTGAACTCATGAGGCCACATCAGTAGATGATTGAACTGGCTGATAATGATATATGCATATCTGTTTGTTTTTTTCACCTTTGCCAGTAATATTATTTTTCTAAAATTACAGATAGTTCACATTATTTTACCCTTACCACCTCTTCCCTATTCTCAAAGACCATGACAGTCACACAGTAAGCCTTGGTGTGTGCACACATTTATTGCAAATAAAGAACTGAAATATTGTAAAACTGTGTTTCGTCTCATTTTTTGTGTGTTTGCCATGAGCATCCTGGGTCATTGGGTATTGAGTGATGGGTCTGCTGTGTCTGTCATTTGTTATTTTCAAGTATTTCTGTGGTATTTATGATATCAATATCCCTTCGAATGGCTAGTCTTATCTCCTCACAAGCAACCTCTAATCTGAGATTCATCGAGGAATTGGTTTCATAATACTGCAGTAGTGAAACACGAAACACTGCTAAAAGTACTTTTGTGAAGTAGTTTTAGTGGTGTCACAGTGGTCCAGAGTATATTACAATCTAATTACTTCTTGCAATTGAATACCACAGTATTATGACTGTTTTGTCAGTGGGGAATAAAGTAGTGCATGGAAGGGAAAAGATGACCATGACCACAAGCTAGCACTCGATTTCAGACACAAGGGTGTGGGAAGATTATTTTTGTTAGGTGAGGGTGTCAGGGATTGGAATGAGTTACCAAGAGAAATGATGAATAATTTACCCAAAAACGTTGAAAGAATTTAAAGATAAAATTTGTAGAGGGCAAATGTAGGTGGGTGCAGGATAGGGGGATGATGAGGGTGTAGGGAAATTGCCACCGGAGCCTGTGCTCCATTGCAATTAAATTAAATTAAACATTGTTGTAGTGGAATCATGGTCTCCAGTAGACCCTGAAAAAAGTCCTAATCCCATTATGTATGGAAGTGGGCTTCCTTACAGCTTTAGCTACTACCTTGGAAATGTAGTACAGGCCATGCCTAGTCAAATTGCACCAGTGATAGGTGTCTTAGGCCTTGTGCCTTTTCCTAAGTAGTACCTCCATCTACATGTTTTACTGACCTTAATTCAAGAACAGCCTATATAATTTGTAATAAATTTCAGCATAGTGAGATGTAAAATGATTAATTAGAGACTTTGTAACTAAAAGGATGAAGTTATTACATTGTATATATTTTGAAATAATATCTTTAAATAGGTTCTTAACACATTTTAGATTATTGGTCGTGCATATATATTGATTTTGATGTTACGAATTTTGTTCATATCACAGGTTATGTGGGAGTCGCATGTGCACGGTAAAAAGGTGACTATGAGTTATCTGAGCAAGGATGGTGAGGAGGGCTATCCTGGTGAGCTTCTAATCCAGGTGACATACTCCCTCAAGCCAGATAATGCGCTTGTCGTAGAGGTGAAGGCCACGTCCACTAAGCCTACACCCATCAACATCATCAACCACTCCTACTTCAACCTCGCAGGCCATGTGAGTATGTGCAAGTGTCAACAAACAGTATAAGTGTAGTTTTTTTCTAGTTTGTTGGTTGAATGCTAGTATTGTGTGATAATTGTATCCTCCCATCACAAGAAATGTATGTAGAAAAAGGAGAATAATTTGATCTGGCATTATAGTATCACCCATTGTCCAGAAGCCAGTCGTTAGTTGTAATTTTGATGCTGCTTGTCTTGAACCAGGCTATTCTGCCATCTTGTTCCTTACAATAACAGATACCTCTTCATGGAATATCTTAAATAAAACTCGTATCTAAAGGAATAATGAGCAGACTCTTAAACGACTATGTTGCTCGATCCCTCTGGTCTACTTTTACAGAGGCTGTGAAAGCTGACCGTACATCAGTGATGTATATGCTGGGCCACTTTAAGCATAGGCCACCTAGGTTGTAGCTGGGGAGCACCACACCAGAGGACAGCAGCAGAGCTAAAAAAAATGTCGCCCATAAAAATTATTACACCTCTGCCCACTGCCGAGGGGGGGGGGGGGTGCATCGCATGTCTGGTGTGGGGGCCCAATGCCTTGATTTATTTTGTAATGAAGAGTGTTTATTCCCAATTCTTTCGTTTGTTGTAATGAAGCATGGACCACAGTAATAGCAACAGATTGGGCATTTTATAAGGGCAACCACATATTCTGTGTGTTCGGTTAGGTTTTACTGTGGCCCAGAAGTTGTCCTCCACACACAATGGTTCAGATTCTTTTTTAGAAATTTTTTAAAAGGCAGTTTTGGCAAATTATTACATGCCAGCAATCAAAAAGTATTTATTATTATTTATTTTTTTTGAACCCTCTACCACAGTATATATATTTCCCTTTAGAAAAGTTAGTACTATTGTCACAGACACAAAGGAAGTCTATTAAATTCATTCATAATGTCTCTGGTTGTTTACATCAAACATCGCTGGTGTACAGTCAGCTTTCACGGCCAATGTAAAGGTAGACCAGATGGATGGAGCAACATAACACTCTTAAACTTTAGCACACACCAGATAACATTGCTGCCAAATTTTTTGCTTCATTTATTTTAATGATATCATTTTAAACAAACTTTTTCATATTTCATAATAGCAATAATCTGGCTACTGTAAATTATCTTCCAAATTAAGTGATCTGCCGTCATGGTGGTTTTTCTACTCTGCACTATTTTACTGTTGGTTCATTTCCTCACCCTGCCTGTGTTATTCTTAATACTACCTCTGCCAATTGACTCGGTAACTAAAGTAATGGAACGTCTGAAACTAAGCTCAATTATTTATGCAAACATTATAACCCTTAAAAGTTTTCTCAGTAGAAATAAAACTTGATCTGGAGCCTGTGGATTTTTCTCAAATTTTTTTACACTCGTCTAGCAAATCTCAAGTGTAATACTGTCGAGCACTGCTTGGGCACAACTCTGAAATATTATCAAGACAATAGTGTTCAGACTTCTCAAAGCATTGTTAATATTCAGATGTGTCTCTTATGGTAAAAATGATAGTGTGATGTGGCAATGATTTGTGGATATATACTTTTTATTTATGGAAAGGACAATTAAAATGGGTTTGAATAGATGAAATCTTTAAGTTTGAGATGTTTGTGAGTCATTTGTCTGCTTCAGAATTTTAGTAATTTTAAAGGATTTGTTTAAATTTAGTTAAGTGGAAATTTTAAAGCACAGCTTTGAACAAGTTGTAAGAAGGTTCCTGAGAGTAGGGTATCTTATAAAGATGCACGAAATACCAAGTGGTGTATGAATGCTCTGTTTGGGTGGTTGAATAACAGTTTCACAAAAAATATATAATACATAATTTTTTGAACAAGTAAATGTAGGGGATTGCTTAATTTGGTAAATCAGAGGGAATTATTCTGAATCAAGTATGAAATTTGAGGTAGAAAGTAATTTGGGTTTAATTAAATTCATTGTTTCTAAAACAGTGACATGTTCAGTCCAGAAGCCCTTATAACCTCTTTGCCTTGGGATTCTGGCAGACCAATGTAGCAAATAGAGGAAGCCAGTCTGTGCCTGGTTGTCCTCTGAATTGGAGGAAAAGTTTAGTAAAAGTGTTTGAATTGATTGAACATATCTCAAAAGTGTAGATATATATATACTCATTGTGAACTATTTTTGGACTGGCCGCTGTGTGGTCAATTTTTTAGTGTAGTATGTTGCTGAATCTATAATTTGTGGAGGAAGAAGTCTTTATTGAACTGTTTACAAGTCTAATTAAACACTAATTTCTGGTAGTGGTTTGGAGAAAATTTAAGCAGTGCTTTCATTAAATTTTAACAATCATTCTTATTTTCAGCAGTGTTTGAAACCTGCAGTGACCTTTATCTTGTTTCTTTCAGTAAGGAAGTGGTAGTCATAATTAATTCAGAAAAGAACCTTTGAGTTGCAATCAAGTGTAAAACAACTATCTAATTCATTGAGCAATATAAAATATTTATTATTAAAACACAAATAATATACTTAGGACAGCATGTAAAAAATAAAGCATAGTTTTTTAAAAAAAAAAAAAAAAAATTATTCTGCATGGAGATTCGAACCCCAGTAAACCAGGTATCAATCTAACCATGATACCACGGAGTCATTCGAATGTTAATTCTATGTTATCATTATGTAAACACGAGTAAAATCTTTGAATCTCCTCTTTAGAGATAAATTAAATATTTAGTTAGTAAATTTTTTGTGTTTAGCATATGCTTCCCCCCCCCCCTTTTCAGATGTATTATTTACATTGTCATGAAATTGGTGTAAGAATGGGCAACTTGTAAAAGGAATGTGCAATTTCATTGGTTTTTCTTTTGTAAGCAAGTTAAACAAGTAAGATGTAATCACTTTAATGCTTGTGGCTAAAATGTAATATCTTGTCCATTGCAGTTAATACAATTTTCTTTCTGTTGCAGTCAGCAGGACCATCTGGAATATTTGATCATGTTGTTTCTATAAATGCTAACAAATACACCCCTGTTGACTCTGAACTCATTCCTACAGGTAATTAAACTTTTAATCACTAGGACCATTGTTTGTGTTGTCATGTAATGGTTTATTAATTATTAGCTTCATTAAAACTTTTATCTGCAATGTGGCTTCAAGTTTATCTGTATTTTAGAGCGTACTTTTGTTAGCGGTTTAGTTTTGTTATGAAGACAGGTAAAAGCTCTGAAACAATATTAATGAACTGATGTGTTTTGATTTGAAATCAAATTTAGTTTCCTGTTGATATAATAGTTTAAATGACTTTGTTGATTGGATGGTTGGGGGTAAATAATAATAGTAAGCTGTTAAATATTTTATTGTTGAATGACAGATTTACTTGCAACTATTTTTTTCCTTGTCATTAAATATCTTGTTAGTAACAGGTCATTAAGGCTAATTTTTAATAACTGTGTATCTTAGTGCTCGTATTCTTTGTGTTACAATGTTTGTGAGACATGTAATTCTTGGAAAGAAATTGGGGACTGTCCAGCATTCAAATAGGTCCTCCAGTGTGATATGAACTTAGTTCCCTTAGCCAAGCTACTGGGTTTTCTCTGTTTTTACATTTAGAGCAATGTAATATTTCTCCATGAAACTTGGATATTACAAATTGACCTGAAATTGTGACTGACTGTTTTGCCGATTATGAAGAGAATTAAAACGTTTAGAAAAAGGTGTGAATTAGCTCATAGTGTTCTGTCTTTGTTGCTATATTACTCTGCCATCATCTACTATGAGTGAGCTTTCCTTTTGCTTTCCTCATTTATATGAATAAATTTACCCAGACAAACTCATGGAAGCTACTCAGCTGATTCAAGACATCAGCTCAAATAGGTATTACTGAGCTTAGCATTAAAAAAAAAAAATAGATTCAAGTCTGAACATGAATTGGATGGGGGCATAAGGTCATTTACAGTACTTCCTCTTTTGTCATATCAGCTCTGGTGGACCCCAAGATACCAGCACTTGTGTGCAGGCATCCAGTGTGCAATAATGAGGGTGGTAAGGATGTGTGCCATAGCAACATGAAATGGATTAGTCACACCCAGAACATTTTCACACTATTGGAGGAATTTTGTGTTGAAATCTGTCTGTGAAAGAGTACCTTTGCTCTGTGTGTGACGTGTAGCTCGTGAGGCAGAGATTGGAGAATGTTGCAGCAGTTTCCTTGGT
Source organism: Vandiemenella viatica (assembly GCA_031002005.1). Taxonomy (NCBI): domain Eukaryota; kingdom Metazoa; phylum Arthropoda; class Insecta; order Orthoptera; family Morabidae; genus Vandiemenella; species Vandiemenella viatica. The sequence goes on along the minus strand of CM061914.1, from coordinate 181,375,638 downwards.
GATTTCGAGAAACTGTCTATAAACCAGTCAGGACAGCTGGTATCTGGGGACCAGGACTCAGTACTGTTCCCATTGTGCCTCCCAGGTGCAGTGTAGTGGCACCTTAATACATGAACCACTTTGGTGGGTCCGTTTACAGTGCTCACTAATGTTGAAGGCAGCAACGGTTAGTGATGGGTCAAAATGATGTGGAAAGGACAGATAAATTCAAAACTCACCAGAATTGAACCGAGTAGGGCTGCACTGGTGAAGAAACAATGCACAAACAAAAAATAAACAATATTTCATAAAATGGAAACAAATGACTGACTGAACTCACATGGGTGCCCGTGGTCTATCCAGTCACAGTAGTGATGGTATTTGACCATTAATATCAGCTTAGGATATTTTTTCTTATTCCATAGGTATTGCAGTAATAGTAGTAGAGGTGGTGGTGAGTATGATGATATAATTCCTGAAAGTATTAAATTGCTCCTTAGATGTTAAGTATTCTTCCAAAATTTGTGTTAAAATGCTTCATTATGAGTCGGGCTTCCTTTTATCAATGGTATTGGAGCTTAGAATCATGGCGAATTCCTAAAAAGAACCTACCTATGTGTTATGCACATTTTATTATTATATCTGATTATTCCTTTTTGAGAAAATATAAGACATTTTTGATTTGAATACATTGTTTATCATAGGAGAGATCGCAAATGTTGGCGGGACACTGATGGACTTCAGAATACCTCGCCGTTTGGGAGATCTCATCCCCCAGACATCCAATGGTTTTGACAACAACCTATGTGTCAACCAGGCCAGCATCTGTGGAATGACATTTGTCTCCAGGTAATGTTGGATTCTTATGAGAACCTCCGTTTCATTAAGCAATAAATTCACCCCAGATGATTTCTTTACCAGACATTTAGCACAGCTGGAAGAAAATGATGCTAAATATTTCTGCATCCCATATTCAAATGAGGTGATCACATTATAAGGATTTTTTTTTGATATATGGTTGCTCTTTATGGACTTTATTGATATTTATATAAAGGAAAAATAAATATCCACAACTCTCACAAAAGTTGAAAGGAGAAAAAAAAAAAAAAAAAAAAAACACAATATTTCAGTCAATAGAACATTTGACAGAGCTCACATGTGTGTTGTTAATCATGAGAAAAATGGAATATATAGGAACGGAAAAATACATATTAAAAATAAATAATGAAAGGTATCCAGAATATGTTGGTAGGCCAATGCCAACCTACAGCATTCAGATGGAGACATGGTTTCAGGTTGTATTATAATGGCTGATAGTGAAATGGTTATGGAGTTCATGAGAGTTGCGGCACTAATAACCCAGATGTTCACATGCCCTAAAGCACTAACAACAACAAGAGTTGCAAGTAAAAAGTTGGTCTAAATTTTAAGAGTAAACTGTTTGTCTATGACCATTAATTCTGTTAGATAAGTGGTTTGTGGTAAGGCCGATGTAAGAACTCTGGCAGTGGTGGAAGGTGAACTGTTATATACAATGAGGAAAGATCCATAGGACATTTTAGGAGGATTAGAGGTTTGATATTTGTACACAGGTATATTTTTTTAAGTAAGCTGGTCTGCTGAAGGTGATGTGGGGCATTGTGGGAAGGATAGTAGAGAGAATGTGTTGCATGTCAAAAACCATATGAGAAAGTCATAGTAAAGATGAAGAATCAGGTTCAGTGATTCCAGGCCAGGATAGGACTGGGTGAGAAAGACAGGATTAGGGGGCGTCCATAACTTATGTGAGGTGAAAAAAGGGGGGGTCTGGCCAAATCTTACCAAGGGGGAGGGGAGGGGTGTCAACGGAAATCTCACGTGAGGTTTTTGAAATTTTTTGTTGGCTTGTAGAGCTTAAAAAAAAGAAGTCTACAAATGACACGATTTTAGGAGGGTAACCAGCTTTGGAAGGGTGAGACTGAAAAAAAATCTCATAAAGTTGTGAGGGCGATTAATAGGGGAGAGGGGGGGTTCTCTCGGACCAGATCTCATCAGAAAGGGGGGGAGGTGGACCAGATATGACGAAGTCTCACTAGAATCGGGGGGGGGGGGCCAGAAATCTGGAAAAACACCTCATGTAATTTATGGATGCCCCCTTATTTCATATTTTTCTACACCTATACATGTGATTTTTTTATTATTATTATTTTATTTTCTGCATTTGTCATTTTCACTGACATTGTTTTTCACCCTCCGCCTCCACTTTGTTTATAACAATCAAATACAATAATTCTTATGGTTTGGTTGACCACGGGTATTCGTTCAAGCTCAGTAAGATTTTCTTGAATAAGGGCATCCGAAAAATATTTTTTTTTGTGTTTGTTTAGCTGTTGCTATATATGTGTTAAGAAAATAGTTAAAACAGTTTAAAACTATGTGGAAATGCAGTTAAAAGAAATAACAATTTTTCTATTTAAAGAGAAGTCTGGAATATTTCAATGGAAATATATTTGAAAAATATGTAAAAGCTGTCTTGTTAATTTGTTCTTTTAAGATCAGTTTGATTTGAATGCTTCAGAGTTCAAATTGTAGTGTTCCCATTTAATAATATTGATGGTACTAAAGAAAGTGTAAAGAAATAACAATGTTGTCTTTTTTTGTATTGAAAAGATTGAAATTCTTTTTTAACTTGCCATTGTACTTGATGCCAAGAAATTTCTGAAACACTGCATATTTTTTTGCATGAACTTACTGTCAAACAAAATGTATCTAAATATTCCGAACTTTAATCAGCTCCTTTATACGCAAAATTTTTAATTTAATTGCAATAGAGCACACGCTCCGGTGGCAATTTCCCTACACACCCATCTTCCCCCTTTCCTGCACCCACCTACATTTGCCCTCTACAAATGTTAACTTTAAGTTCTTTCAACGTAATTTACCAAAAATGTTAAAGGCATTTAGAGTTAAAATTTGTAGAGGGCAAATGTAGGTGGGTGCAGGAAAGGGGGAAAATGGGTGTGTAGGGAACTTGCCACCGGAGCATGTGCTCCATTGAAATTAAATTAACAACTTGGTGTTACCCATAGAAATGCGATCTAAGGAAATAGTTTTGACAATAAGGTTGGTCTCTCCATTTTGAGGCACAGAATCCCAAGAAAAAGAAGAATTAATTTAGAAAATATTATTTCTTTCAAACACCAAGATTATCTTATATGAACTTGTTCATTGCTCACTTCTGGTTGTTACTACTGGTCACCTTTAATTTAATTGCAATGGTGTCTATGCATCGGTGGCACACCTACGTTCCCCCCTTTTCTGTATCCACCTACTTTTGCCCCCACAAATTCCAATGATAAATTCTTTCACTATTTTTGGTAAATTATTTATCATTTCTCTTGGTAATGTATTCAAATCCCTGATCCCCTTACTAGTGAAAGAAAATCTTTCCACACCCTTCTGTTTGAAATTGAGTGCCAGCTTGTTGTTATGACCATCTTTTCCCTTCCATACACTTCTTAATTCTTCCACCAAAATCTTTCCATGCCTCATCACTACTATATGCCTTGTATATTCCTTTGATTCTCTTCACGTTCCTCCTGTCTTCCAATGAATCCTATTCCAGCTCCTTTATCACATTGGTTATTGAGAGAAATCTACCAGCCCTACTTTGCACCTCTTTCAACTCCTTTATTTGATACCCAAAATGTTGATCCGATACTACACTACCATATTCAGATAATGGTCTGACCACACAATTCCTTCTGTGGTACATCCCCTCATCTCCCTCTCTGTAACAAGTGAAGGATTTTGAAACTTTTTCCTACTACCTCTCCAATGTGTCCTGCCAGTGAGTTTATCAAATTTTATGCCAAGGTATTTACATTTCAAGTCGTCAACAAGTAATTCTCTCCCCGCCTTTAAATTAAAATCAGTTTTTAGTTTTTTTAAATCAGTGTACCTAATAAGCTGACTCTTCTTTGCATTTGTTTTACATTGCAGTGGTCATTAAATATGTTCAATTCACAGAGTATTGGAATACCTGCAAGGGATTTGTAGAACTCGGTTAATTGAATGTTATCACAGGGTAGTGCATCCAGGCTGCGGTCGTGTCCTCGAGGTGCACTCAGACCAGCCGGGCGTGCAGTTCTACACTGCGGGTAACCTCCCGGCGGCGAACGTCACTGACCCCGATGAAATAATTGTCGGGAAAGAAAAGACAGTGTACACTAGGTTTGGCGCAGTCTGCTTTGAGACTCAGAACTATCCCGATGCAGTTCACCATGTAAGTCTAAACACACTCAGTTTACAAATATCTATTTCAGCCCTTCTTTCTAACACAAATAATGATTGTTTCTAAGTAGACAGTTTGATTACTTTAGAAATTGTTTTCAAGTTGTTTATTAACATACTTTATTAGCTCCATATTTGTTTCTTTGAACAACTGCCACATTTAAATTGAAGTTTTTTGTTTCTCTGGTGATTTATGTAAATTGATGAAAATATGATTTATAAATGGTGTGTAGTGACCCAAAGTACAAACACAACAATAAAAACTCCCAAAAAATTAAACATTTCAACCATTTCTTAAATACAAAAAGTGCTGCAACTCACTTGTAGAAACCCAGATGATATTGTTACCAATTTTACTGCAAAGATGACTGTTTTGGCAACACATTTTTAAACAACGAAATTGCACATACACTGAACCGATAAAGCTGCTGAAGATGCTTTGAGAATGAAGTGAAACATATTCTCCAAACAAACAGTAAATTGAATTGTGTTGGCACACATCATTTATTCAATACTTGTAGTTTGCCATCTGTAATTAAGAACATTATGCCTCCCATTTACCTACAATATAGCTTGCATTTATCTCAACATAACCTGAAACAATTCCATGGGCGCTGGCAGGATTGCTTCTAGGGGGGTACACCAGGGCTGTATTGGTGCCCCCCCCCTATCGGCCCAAAAATTTATGGGCTGGGCGACCTTTTTTTTTAGCTCTACTACTGCCCAGACGGCGACCCGGGATGTCGGGGGTGCAAGTGCACCCCCCTCCCGGCGCCCATGAACAATTCAGTTTACTGTTTTGGTCATCTTACAAATGATTTCCATTAATTTAAAGTATAGACAATACTTAAATTGCATTATTATTATTATTTTTTTACAGTTCTAATCTTTGCTGCATAAAAGTCTGTTATGTTGTTGGGAAAAAGAGGCCTAAATTTTTGGTAAATTTTCACTGTCGGTTTCTACAAAATTGTTCTCCTTTTTATATTCAAAATAAATTTAAAAAAACTCTTGCATAATAGCCAGTAATTATCAATAAAATAACTGACAACTTGGAAAGGATTAAACGCACCACTTGTGAAAGTAATCCCTACCACAACTTGTGTACCCCCTCCACCCACATATCTTATCTACTGCTGCCATTTGTGGCACCACACGTATGTCATATCTTATGATTAATGGGTATTCTGAAATCTTATGAAATCTCTTTATTTCATCCCTCCTGCTTTGAACTTTCATGAGCAGTGGTTTACACTCTATCCTTGTGTGCGTATTTTGTTCATTTTCATGTGCCATAATACATTCTTCCCCTACATGTTTTCAATTGGTTTCTTTTCATCCATTATTATTGTTTACATATTTTACCTCAACAAATACTTTACTGTAATCATAGGCTTCTGCTACGAGAGTCAGTTGTTTCTTGGCTGTCTGGATGATGCCGCATCATGTGTGCAGCTGATGTTTCAACGATCCTACTGCAGTCTTCTTCAAGAGCAGAACTGTGTCTTCTAAGGCTGTATGGTGCTGTTACACAGACGTGGCTCACACCCGTCTAGAGAATTTGCTTCACGTGGCCAATCTGAATGTCTGCTCCATCACTTGTTTTGTTGGCCAGGTGGGGCGCGGTGCAGCTGGAGGGGGGGGCGACACGTGACCTGCTCCATCTGCACTAGCGAGAGCCATGCGTCATGCAGTTTAAGCCCGTTGTCCTCATTTATATTGTCTGAATGTTTGGCAATCTCCAATGCCTCCTCGACCATCCTCAGCTACCATTGATCTTCACGCACTATTTGGGTGAATTTTTCACAGTTTATGGCATGATTAGTTTCAGCTGCATGCTCAGTGTTATTGGATTTATAATTGCAAACACGCTCACGTGGCCTTTCCTATATTGTGGGCCTCGTCTCTCCTACGAACATCCGACAAAAGATTTACAGAATCTCATAGACCCCGGTAACCTGTAGTGGGGACAGCTTGTTGTGGGTTGCCAGGGTCTACGAGATTCTGTACACCTGTGGTCGGGTGTACATAGGAGAGACAGGGTACACTATAGACAACAGGCTGTGTGAGTACATTCGGAATTATAGACCTAATAACACAAAGTTAGCCATTGCACGGCATTCAGCCGAAACCAGTCATGCCGTAAACTTCATAAATTTCACCTTGATAGTGTGTGAAGATCAAGGGGGCGTTAGAAATTACCATACGTCCAGACAGTATAAATGAAAACAACGGGCTTAAACTACACGATGCATGGTTCTCTCAAGTGCAGACGGAGCAGGTGACGTGTTGTTCCCTGCCAGACTGTACTGTGCCCCACCTGGCCAGCAAAACACGTGACAGATCAGACTTCCCAATTGGCTGAGTGAGCCAAATACTATCGACAGGTCATAGGCCATGACTGTATAATAGCACCATACAGCATTAAAAAATGCAGTTCTGCCCTAGAAGAAGACCGCAGTAGGATGGTCGAAACGTTGGCTGCACACATCATGACACAGCCAAGAAACCAATATTTTTACTCTCTCCATAGGCAGCTAACAATTTAGACACTTTCCAGCTTTAGTAAGTGATGTACTCAAACAGTGGAGAAGTTTAGTCCATTTCTATATATTGCATATCGACCAAAACCTGAAAATAACAATTATTTCAATATAAATTATTTGTAGGCATAAGAACATAATATGCACTTCTACATAGTTTTCACGAGTGTTCAGCTGTATGAAGTCTGCTGTGCACGATGTTTCAATAGCTTCATCCACTGTCTTCATTAGATGAAATAGTATTCTGTGGTGACTGCCTTAAGATGCGCATCCGTGAAAATCGTGTAGAAGCAGTATATCAAGAAAGACTAAATTCTCACATAATGTGCACTTGGTAGAACTCTCAGTGAAGCCTGTAGAATAATTAATTTTATGTATCTAACAGATATAAAGGGTGTTAAAAAAAGTGTAAAATATTTTAGAAGGTGCATCAAAATAAGACAAAAATATCATGCACTCTTTGAAATTGTCCTGGTTGGGCCTGTACATTAAAGACATACAGGACCAACCAAGATGGTTTGAAAGAGTGCACGATTCCTTATACTGAAGGGCTGAGGCGTGCATTTCCATGGACGGGCCTCACATTACGGACCTGTTGTTATTAATTCCAGAAGTATGTCTTTCTGATCCAATGTATACTCGAAATGTTTGTCTTATTTTGATGCATACTATCCTCTCCTAAAATATTTTACACCTTTTTTTGTAAATATCCTGTGTATATAAAAGAGATCTAACACAAAGTGAACGTTTTGCAAGAATCCTTGGGAATTTGAACTTATTTCTTAGCATACAATTTCTTGATACCTGGTTAGTCCTGGCAAACTTAAGGATATAAAGTAATGGTTTTTCTGTGATGTAATTTTATAACTAATGCTTGTACTTTTTTCAATTTACAGAAAAATTTTCCAAACAGCATACTGAATCCAGGGAAGAGATACACACATACAACCGTGTACCAGTTCAGCACTATATAGAAAGATTGTAAATATGGCAAATGAGAAACATGACACCAAAAAATAATTCTTTCCTGCCATGAAACCTTCTGAAGCTTTAATCATTGCAGTTCCTCAGATGAGAGGTTGCTCTCTTCTTTTCAAATGAAATGCTCATTCACAATTTGATATTTTTGTCTGAAATGTATAAATTATCTCTATTTGTACAGCAAGTGTAATGTGTGATACTTTTAGATTGTTTTTATAAGACTAGATTCCCACCATTTGTGTTGGGAATTTGATTGCTGTACTCATTTATTATATAATTTGTGAATGAACTGTAATTCTTATTCACTTTTGTCTCTTGGAATAATAAAAATGATTGCATTTAACAGATGTTGTTTTCCTTGTATTCCATTGACATCCATCAGGTTAAAGTGCTCTCTCTCTCTCTCTTTCTCTTTGATTCAAAACTGACTTAAGTTCCAGAATTGAGTGGCTAAGGGTCTTCTTTCCATTAATTAGTGACCAGTTCTGTAATTGTGAAAAAACAGCATGAATCACATTGAAAAAAATTATGGTTGAAGTAAAGTCTACCAGTGGCCAGTACATTGTTCCAACCATAACATGATTGTCTGGGGAGATTGGAAAATATAGTGAAAACCATTCTTAATGTATTTTATGAGCTTTTTTTTTTTTTTTCCAAATAAAAAATAAATAAAAAATTAAACACCAGCCAGAAGAAAGTGGAGATAGCAAATAATATTATGACAGAAGACAACACGACGGAAAGGGGAATGGGAAGAATTCATATCAGGAATGTCAACCAAATAGAAAAGAAAGGAGAAGAGAATAGACTCAGAATGATCTCGTATATGAGCCCTCTTTAGTCTCTCTACTTCCTCCAATTTAATTTCCTATCAGCACGAATGACCACTTACTACTAATGGTGCTCATGATTCTATTAATAATCATGAAAACTTTTTATTTATTTGGTTTGGATATATTGCCTCTTTCCTTTTTTGCATGTTGTCCCAATATCATGAAATTATTTACCCTATCAGCTTTCTCATTTCAAGTTAAGGTTGGAGGAAATCATGGAAAACCACACTCGGATTCAAGTCGTGAAAAACTGAGAGAACTGTATTTAGCACAGAAAAAAATATTCATGCACCAGATTGTGTAAAGTGGAACACAGATGAGGAAATAATGTAGAACATGTACTCAGTCTAGACAGAAGAGATTATATGGTAACTAAACCAGTGCCATCTGTCAAAGTGGAAGTGCTGTTGAAGGATAGAGAGATTAATGTGTACAGATGTACTGAAGTGGCCAGTAGACATATACATGGTGGAATGAATTAGGTGAGGGACATAAGAAGTTTTTAACGTGGTAAGAGTTATAGCTGTCAGGGTCTCCCAAGGAACCTGTTGATAGCCAACCATTCAACTGCCTCTTAGGGCAGATTCAAATTTATATATGGATAACTTCCTAACTGGCCCGGTTTAGAATGTCACCACAGAAAGCAAAGCCTCTATTACCTAGATGTCCAATTTTTTGAGACTTTATATTTTAGCTATGTATTTCTTCAGAAACAAGCTCAACAGGACATTAAAATGTATCACCTCCTCTTCCCTCTAATTTTTTGGCCCAAAATAAATCAAAATGGTGGTATCTGATAAGGATTTTCAACTAAAATAATTTTAAAGTGTGCAGATTTTTTGTTTCGTTTTAGATTTTAATTTTGCTGTTACCAAAAAAAATAGCCTCATAACTTTACCGTCTTTGCACAGTTTGTGAGTCAGTTCCACAGGAACATGCATTTTATTTAATGCAAAAAGAGATCCATAGGAAAATGCTTACAAGAAAAGGATTTCCCATAATGATGACTCCCTATATACGAGGGGGTACCAAAAAATAATCGGAATAGCATTGCCGTGGGCTGTTTTGTTTTTGATGATGGCAAGTTTAAGTGAACAACGTTCAGCTGTGAAATTTTGTTTTCTACTCAGAAAAATGCTGCTGAAACTGTTTTAATGTTGAAAACAGCTTACAAAGATGACGCTATGGAAAAACTCAAATGTACGAATGGTTCATTCAGTTTAAAAATGGCAACATGTCGATTGATGACAAACTTTGTTCTGGATATCCATCATCTGCCCGAATTGACAAAAATATTGAAAAAATTAAAGAGCTTGTGCCCTCAGACCATTGACAGACAATTGATCAACTGTCAGAGATTAGTGGGTTATCTTAGAGCTCGGTTCAGCGAATCTTAACCCAAGATTTGGGAAAGAAAAGGGTTGCTGCCAAGTTTGCTCCTCGGGCTCTGACTGACAATCAAAAAGAACATCAGGTTGAAACATGCCGTGCTTTGAAACAGCTAGAAATTTATCCAGATTTTCTGTCAAAGGTCATTACTGGTGATGGATGAGTCATGGTGCTATGGTTGAGACCCAAAAACAAAGCAACAGCAAGCCAATGGAAGATGTCATTGTCACCAAACTGATTTGTTTTCATCACAATCTACTAACAAAAGTTTACGTCAATAAAAAATTTGGCATCATAGCTCCCGGAACCATCATATTCCAAGTTGGTGTGGACCGATGTGTTACAAACCTTTTCGTTGCCAACATGATTCCACTGCATGTTGAAGAATCCGAAGTTAACTTTTCGATTAAATGTGCCCACCTATGAACATACATCAGCAAAAGAACATAATGTGAGAGTAATTTAGTGCAGCATGCAAATCAACTTCATGGTAGCAGTCAGGCCCGCCACTAGCTATTTGAGCGCCCGCGTGCAATACCGATTATGCTGCCCCGTCTACTTACAGCTAGTGGTGGATCTATGAAATTTCCGAACTGGGTCAAACAAAAACTGAGGGATTCCGCCCCCATTGTTGCCATCCCGAGTGTCGCCGGCCACCCGAAGCAGCTGTAGAGCTAAAAAAAAAAGGTCGCCAGCTAAACAATACGCTGCAAATTTCGTCGCGGCGACAATGGAGTGGCAACTATTGCGGGGCGGCGACAGTCGATCACTCGTTTTGCCGCCCGCGTGCGGTGCACGCCTTGCACGCCCGCTTACGGCGGCCCCGGTAGCAGTGAGTTGTGAGAAGTTAGTGGCAGCCAACAAAGAAAAATGACAAAGTTGGAGTGAGAAACAAAAAATAATATACCCAAATCAGTATAACAAAATTGAATAAAAAAAAAGTAATATCAAAATCTGCAAGAGAGAAAGGAAATGAGTATTATTCCAGGTAGCATACCCGATGATTTGAAAGTTTTTTCTGGTGAGGTGATTGTAGAGGTGAATGCTGCAAGACTTTACAGTATGGTCAGTTACATGGAAAGAAGCTATGCAAACAGCTTGCTAGTTGAGGAAAGTGGTATTTGGAAACTAAGAGTTTGGTTGGTTAATTTTCTGCAGTGGAAGGAAGGAATGTAAGATAGAAGTTGAATGAATGTATCAAGCAATCACAATTTTTTCCAGGCTAGATACTGTTATAGTAAGGGTTCTACATTAACTGTGATGCCACAATTTGATGATGGATTCTTATCTAATTCAACAAGAGAAATCGAAAGTGAGGAATAATTTTTTTTGATATCCTGGTGAAATTGAGATGTTTAGGTTAAAATGTGGCATGGACCAAAAAACATTTATTACACCAATGAGAAACTATACACTGGACAGCCACAATGGGCGCTTTCTTCATAGTGGTAGTAATTAGGTTTAAATAGGCCTGGTCAAAAAAAAAAAAAAAAACTATCTTCACTTTTTCTCATCATGTTACATAAGAATCCATCCAATTGTGGCACCATGTTTATGATAGAGCAAAAAATAAAAAAAACAAAGTGAATTGCCACCGAAGCCTGTGCTCCATTGCAATTAAATTAATAGTTGATGCAAGCACATACTTGTAAACCAATTAATTAATGCACCAACCAAAACAATTAGACATGGTTTATGCAACTCAGAAAAAATAGAAAGAGTTATTCACTAGAAAAACATATGTTTAAAAATCACAATTTATTTCTTAAATCTACAGTACAGGCATGGCTATAAAACATTTGCTTCAGTTCAATACAAAAGCATAGGTAGATTATCATCAGATTTCTTAACACAACTTTATTGAATGTAGTAATCTATGTGCAAAGCATAAAAGATAATTTCAAAAAATTGGTCACCGAAATTATGTTTTTTCTACGACTTTCTTAGAGGCTTCACAGTAGTTTAGACAGCAAAGAACTATTTCGATTCATTTAATAAGGATGGAGAAACATTTCTCTCAAACACAGTTCTTGGTACGAACTTCTTTTCTTTCAAGCTATCAACTTGCGTCACATCTTTCCCCAAACTTTCATTCAAAATTCTTTCATCTCTTCTTTCCTCAATACTTCCTTGATATGGTGTATATCTATCAGATATATACCCTTCAATTTTATAGCCAATTACACCGACAACTGCTGCCACAGGAAGAGTAATATAGGGGGCGTAAGTACGAAGAAAAGCATAAATTACAGGCAACATGTCTAAAAAGTCCTCAGATTAAGCATTTCATTCCTGAAATAAAAACGATTCCATTAAAATACGTAAATTATATGTGATGTACCGACTACTAACAGTTATTTAACTTAAATGTGTTAATATTAAGGAAAATGAATTATACTTGATCACTAGACAAAGGGGTAGTAAAATCCTAAATACATCTTTAGCTGTCACAATTCTGACACCGCTAACGTCTTACCATTAACCTCCCTTTCGTTTAAAAATACCATCAGCCAGGCTATCTCTGCAAAACATGTTTACCTAATACCTGCGTTTCGGATCAGTGGTGACAACTGCAAACACTAACTATACCTTCACATGTTCCTTAACTAAAACTTCAAGAAGTGTTGTGATTTAGGTTTATTGACCAATATCATCTTAAGTTATCATTCTGTCAATGAATTCCATTTTATAACAACCTTGTAAATACAATGCAATGACTGGGCTTATTTTCAGTTGCGCCAAGGTGACAGTCTTAAGTTAGTGTCGATCTTGGTTAATAACTACTTACAATTAAATTAAATATAGTGCAGCAGAAATAAAAACAAAGATGGATTAGTTTTTAGATTTGATAATAAAACAAACTACATTTGTAAATTCATTAATGTTCTGGAAAATATAGCACGGAGCGTAACTTGAGCATTGTAATGTAGTATGGAACCCACGTTACGGGAATCAAATCCATGGAGTTAGAGTGGTTACAAAGTGCGGTAACAGGTTTAGTTTATAGAAATTACCGTAGAACTCAATAAAAGGAAATAGCTTGGGAATCATAGGAAGAGATTGCCGAATATGTAGAACATAAATTAGCGATGAGGCCAGCATGGAGATTTGTAGAAGAATTAGTACTACCTACCAGGGACGAGACTATTAAGATATTTGATTATTGTAGGCCATTTTCTTCTACAGTTGCTTTGTAAATTAGTATTTGTTGTTTAATAATACGCCATTACAACTGTTGGATATTGTTTTTATTTTCCGGACGCGTTTCGCCTCTCGCCGAGGTATCTTCAGCGTATAGTGCTGACAAAACTGTACACTGAAGATACCTCGGCGAGAGGCGAAACGCGTCCGGAAAATAAAAACAATATCCAACAGTTGTAATGATGTATTATTAAACAACAAATACTAATTTATTAAAATATTATATCAGGCATAAGGGTTGCGAGAAATTTGAATTCTAGTCAGATAAATCAACAAGGCTATGTGGAGAAATATTTACCTCAAACATTGATAGAAGAATGATAAGCTTCGAAGACCACTAATGTAAATATCTTGACATAACATTTAAGCGTAACCTCAATGGGGCAGGTGATAGGGAAAGGTTTTAGAATCCTTCATTTATTAGAGAAGGATACGAGGTAATGTACCGTAGAAGTGAGGGAATAAATTACAAGAAAATTGTTCAAACCGTTGCTTAATATGTAGTGGAAAGGAAGGCTGCAATACAGTGGCGTAGCTAGCGTGGGTGACACCCGGGGCGGATATCGATGGTGTCACCCCTTGAAAACTTAAATCCAAAATTGAGTATATTATATCATCTTTTAGGTGTAAAATATGATATTAATAAAACATAATTAAATAAAAATTTATTGTTATTTAAAAATAATAGTTAATAAAATTGTAAGATTAACAACATTTAAAAGATATACAAATAAAATAAAAACAATTGCTTTCACAATCCCCTCTTTCTAGCTTTAACAACTGCAAACCAGTAAATCACATTTTCGAAATTAAAAATTTGATTTACTTTATGTCCAATAATCAATATGGCAAGATTTTAGCCACGTGTTGATCACTGGTGATCGAAAGTGGTTTTAGATTAATTTTAACTCCTCTGAAGATCGAGCCTCTCTTGCCTGATACTGTTCTGCACCGTCCAAAGGACACGGCATGTCGTCCGACACTCGGCCGACACGCGGCCATCATTGGATTGGTTTATGTTTTGACGGTGTGGACCAGTGTCGGTATGCTGGATGTGGAGAACGCATAGAAAGAGTTCGGAAATTTCCCTTCCCTTACGACCAAATGTTGTTTTCATGTTATTGTTGGTTTTAAAACAAGTGTCATTTTTTTCATCCATGTTCATAAGATGTTCTTAACATGAAGGAATTGTTCTAGCATCTTCGCATTAATAAATCAAAACATTGCCAGAGTTGAAGATCAATTTTAAGACCCACAAAAATTGCAGCCGAGATCTGCATTTGTAACGGGGACCTTCCACACCCGAATCGCACGTCGTAACCATACGCCAGACTAATTTAGAAGTACTGAAAAATATGTACTCAAACACATAAAAGTTGATTCGTGTTTTTTGATAGCAAAAATAGATGGTATAGAAAAAAAGTATATTCATTGTATCATGTTTGCAAACTTATTTTTCATTACACCTACATTCGGATTGGTGACTCAAATGACTGCGTGCGGTTTGGATACTGAAGGTCCCGGTTCAAATCCCGGACTCGAATGTAATTTTTGCGGGCCTAAAAATTGACATTTACCTCTCGCAATGCTTTTATCTGTTAATACGAGGATTCTAGGACGCTCCGTGTTCGAATTTCACGTTAATCTGTAGGTCTCCTTTCGAAGTTAGGTGACTACGATATAGGTACACTGCGAGTTTCCTAATAAGAAACTCTGACTAGAACTTTGAGATAACATGAAATTATTATATTTATTATACAAAATCGTTACGACCTAAATTTAAATTAAAATATGTTATAACCTCATTCTTTGCTTTAAAAAAAAAAAAAAAAATACTGAATGAATCGAAAAGAACCTCAAGCAAAACAAACACGTCAAGTGCGAAGTGATTGACATTTCATTGCGATTGCGTTGAAATATGCGAGAATCTTTCATTCCGGTACAGTGTGGTAATGATTTGTTAATACTGCGCTGCAGGGCCCGATTAAGACAGCGCGGGGCTCGTAGCAAATGTGAAGAAGAGGCCCTTGATTTTTGCCGTCCTGGGAAAAATTGTGGAGCTAAAAACAAAAAAGGTCGCCCATCTAGCCTAGGTGCGGGGCCCCCCTAGGAGGCGCGAGGCCCCCTAGAAGGCGCGAGGCCCGTGGCATTTGCTACTTCCTGCTACGTGGTTAATCCGGTACTGCTGCGCTGGGATACTATTTTTGTACATAAAAGATCAACCAGATAGGTGATTACATGAGACAGATAAAAAAGTATTTTAATGTACTTTCGTACCAAAACTATGCAAAATAAAGTAAAGGTATTAAACCTACCTGTCATCCCCAACACTGATTCCCTGTAACAATCACTTGAAAACGTTAAAGGAGACTAAAGACCGGGTAGGAACATGGGCGAGCTATGGAAAATTGTGGACGCGAGGGGGCGAGCTGCCACTCGGCCGACTGTCGTTGCGGTGACGGTACAGACCAGTATTGGCAAAATAGAGCTCGACCTTTACACGTAGCAACTGATACACACACTGGCGCAAATTAAAATCCCACCACCCATACGATGTTGTGATGAATGAAATTTGGCCCCAAGTATGCCCACATGAAGAGTATTAAATGATTTAAAATTGAAAGTTTTATATGTAATAATATGAGAATTACGGTGCTATCTATTACGTAAAATGCTATTTTTTTATATTCTTTTATCGTACTAGTGGCGTACAGTGTGGTGTAACATGACACTTTGTTGTCCACGAGTTCTAAGTATGCCCAGGCGAAGAGTGACAACCCTATACACTCAAATGTCTAACTGTGAGAGAGGTCGGAGAATTGACGTGTTTTAAAAAGGTGCATCATATCGTGAAATCTCCCAAAGGATTGGCCTTAGTGCATTGTCAGTATACAGACTTGTTACACAGTGATGAAAGAAAGCTCTAATACTCCAGGTGTATACTGATGGATAACAGCACGTGAAGACCGCCAAATTGTGTGGGTGGCTGCTGCTGGCAAATGGTTGACTGGAGCCCAGATCCAAACAGTGGTTACAGAGAGAGTCACCCCCCTCCCCGGACGATTGAAAACCAATTGCTTGAAGCTGGAGTACGCTCTCTGAACGCTATGCAATGTGTCCCATTAATCTGATTTCTTTGCCAGCATCATCTAACCTGGCGTAATGCAAAACATAAAAGGACATGCGAATGGCGTACATTTGTGTTTATATACGAGTCTCGATTCTGTCTGTGGCAAAGTGATCATTCACGACATGTTCGGAGGCGTATTGGAAAACGGCTTACCTGCTGTGATTTCAGAACATCACACAAATGCAGTCACTGGTGTCATTTTTTGGCGGCAATCAGTTTCGACAGCATGACTGAGTCGGCTGTTGTTGATGGCACAATGGCAGCCCACCACTATGTGGACAGGGTACTGCATCTTATTGTGATACCCTTCATGTTCACCATTCAAATCGCATCTTACAACAAGATAATGCCCGTCCTCATATTGCGGCCATCGTTACACAAGCCTTGCAAGGAGTTTCGATCACAATTTGAACAGCACAGTCCCCAGATTTGTCCCCAATAGAGCATGTCTAGGATACCAGGAGTAGACACATTTGATCACATGGTGACCCAGCACAAACTGCGCAATAACTGACTGCAAAAGACATGCAGGCGTAAAGAGAAATACCCCAAGAAGACATTCGAAACACTTGTTGATTCAATGTCGGCAAGAATCCACGAATGCATTGGTGCTCAAGTTGGACGCATTTCTTACTGAAAACTGTATCTAGAGGTAATAACTTATCCTGATCCATTTCCATTTGCTATCATTTCTTCTGGGTATGGCCCTGGATATATCTTCAAAGTTTCCTAAAATTCTACCATTCCTGTATGCATGGTGAGATTCTAATTTTTGCCAGTGTAACTATAGGGCGACCATAATATTTCACTATAAATTTTTTAAAAATCGAAAACTACCCAATCATTTGTTGTTGAAACGTTAACATAGGTTCTATTTAAATGACTTTGCAAGGGATATCGAGAGGAAAGTTAACAGAAGTGGCTTGATCCAAGTAGAAGCAATTCCAGACCCAGATGGGGTTCCATCGGTGCAAACCCAGAATCCGGGTCCCACAAGTCGTGAGACCCTGGGAGAGAGTGTATAGTCAGAGAAGCAACTCTACATTAAGTTCCTTCATAAAAATAGAACAATAAATGCAATATAAAAACAACGAATTAAAAAAAAAAAAAGAGAAAACGGCTTAGGTAATATAAGAACATGCCTTTTCGGTATCTGCCGTCTTTAGATGAAGTACTTCACAAGTGAAGTATTTTACTATCCGCCTAAGATACACGTAGCTACAGACTTCTAGATATGACACTGTATGTACTGAAGACCGTCTTCACGTGTTAATTTTACATTTCTAGCGCCACTATGTAGCATATAAATAAAAATGTTGTAAACGGCTTGAATGTTCGCTCAGTTTGATCAGGAACAAAAGTTCGACAGCCCTGTCGATTTAAGGAATACACCTGTATTCGACAGAGGGGTTACCCATAATACAAATTTTCTTCTTCTCTAAATATATTATGGAAAATTCATAGAGAATCATACGCTTATTTATTTCATCGCGATCATAGAGGAGAATCGGGTAATATGGAATACCGAGGTTTCTCCTCTGACGAAAGCTGCTGTATAGTGGAAGTACCATCAACTGCTGCTCAAAACTACTCTGATGTGAAGGTCGGTCATTTGGGAGCTGAACTGTGTTTGCTATCCAACAAAGTTTGTTTTTCCACTTTGGAGAATTTGTGCAGATTAGTTTTCTAAAATATGTATAACATATTATATTTATTTTGTTGATCGCTAGTCTTAGTGTAATGTGTACTAAAAGAGTGATGGTTTGTTGTACAGGTCTTTTTTCTGGCTTCCATCTTTTTTTTATAATATCATCAAGCCTATTTTGTCCAAGATAGCGATTCGGGTAATATGAGATACTTGGTATTCCATAACACTGTGGTATTTCATACAACCCGAAAAATAATTACTGAGTTGAAATACATTTTTAATCAAATATAATGTCAGTAATACAATTTTTGTTAATATTGATTGAAAATAATAAAATAACAATTGAGAAAGTAAGTATTTCTTAATTAATTCATCAATTATGTTTTGTTTTAAGAACAGCCGAAAAAGAAAGAAGCGATAGCTATTGAATCCGACAAAGATGATGATGATGTTGACTACAAAGTATCATTAAATCCGTTTATCTCGATTCCAGATAATTTACGTTATTTGAAACCTTCTATTCCATATTACCATCCAAATGACAATTTTTTTAAAACTAAATGTTACTAATAAAAAAAATCTGTTTTGACAGCTTTTTATTAGATATATGTTATCACAAGAAGTTGAAGGATGTATTGGTTTTAGTTTCAGGTGTTAAATTATTTTCAGTCTATTTTGTACAACAAAACATAAATGGTATTCCATATTACCCGATTGTCCTCTATTTGCATATTCTCGATCAGAAGAAAGCATAGCAAACTTACATGAACCTAGAATTTAAGTGCTAACTAATGTTACGATTTCGCTAGCAAGATACGCGGTTCCGACTTTTTTTTATTTATTTAAATGGCTTTCGGCCTTATCAGCCACACAGCCAAGTTCTTTGCGTTTTATGACAATTCACATTTCATTACTTTACAGTTCTATTTACATAGTTTAACAATTTACATTTCATTTCCTTTACAGTTTTAAATATATATAATTTACATTACAGTTCTATACACAACAGTTACGGTTCCGACTGTTTTAAACACAAGCTTTACAGAAACTGATTACCAACGACGGACGATACCATCAACGAACACTTGGACCCGTTCAGATTGATTTGAAACCTGACAGTATTGCTAGTTTAATGTACAGTTTTTACTAGCATAAATTCGAACATGATACGATTTCATGTCGAATATAGGTGCATTGTTGATAATAGGCAGGCAGGTACGCAGAGTGTAAATCGGATAACGCGAAATGTACTCAGTTTGTACATCACGAATCTGTCAGATAATAAATTTAAAAATTACTAGAAATACTTCAAAGCACTTGTAAATCTTAGCTTGATAGCTAATGGAATTCTAAATAAGCAAAACAATTTTAAAACCTAGACTACTCGTATTCCGACATACGCTTGGTTTTCATTTCCAAATTTTCTCTAAATATTTTCGAGGATTTACAATTTAACTATCTAATTACTATGATTTTAGCAATTATATATAAACTTTAATTTTAAAACTTCCTCTTTTTATACAAGAAAACTTACATTATATCCACCGCCGCTTCTAACTAACCAAACAACAGTGACGGACGGCAAGCACAACAATGAAACATTTCTTGTGATTGTTGGAGCTACAGAGCGGTGCTCTCTTTGTTTAAGCGCACGGTATTGCCAACAATTATATTCTACTATAACGAATGATCACAGCCACCTGGATCGCATTTGAAAAAGCGCTAGATCAACCTAAAAACAAATATTCATAACAATAAAAGTAGACGTGTTTCGACACCAAAGGATAAAAGAAGTTTATTATTTTTATTGTGTGTCACACTAATTTCGATTACTATTTTCGAAATGTGGGTGTCACCCCCAAACGGGTGACACCCGGGGCGGACCGCCCCCACCGCTCCCCCCTAGCTACGCCACTGCTGCAATAGTTGGCTGTGAAAATTACCGCAGAACACGTTCGTCCGTCATTTTAATCACATTATACAATATAACAACATGTGTAAGTAGTCTAACATCTAACTGAAAACAATCAACACAATCGTGAAAACAAACAGCAATCTTATTTATTTGTATTTTATTTTTATTTATTTTTTATTCACAAAAGAACAATTATACAATTTTAATATGGTATTGAGTATTATAAGGCTATATTGTGAATCCTACATAAAGTGGAACTTGTGTGTGGGCTTCAAGTCTTACATTATGGATATTTACAGTGACTATACAGGACATTTTTGCATTCCTGTTTTCGTTTTTAGGTTTTTAATGTTTCGAATTTAGATCCTTTGCTGCCTAACAGTCTGTACCTGTATAAAATAGGATAATTAAGAGAAAACTGTGATCAACCGCAAGGTGACATGAACAGACTGGATAAAATTCCAATAAGATTCAGCTTATATATGTAAACTAAAGGTTATTAATGATTATAATAAAAGGAAGGAATTGATTGTTGAAGACCTGAAGTGTAAATAACTTCGAATAACAATTGATAATGAACTGGGCAGAACACATTGGTCAGGCGTTAGAGAAAGATATAAAAATCCTTCATTTACTGGAATTCGTTATAATGAGCTGTGCCATAGAATTGAGGGAATAGGGTTACAAAAATTTCGTGGTATAGTGTAGTGAGGGATCACTGCCGGACCTAGAGGGGGCGGGACAAACTGTAGCACTTGTCCAGGGCGCCAACTTCAGGGAGCGGCAGAATCGTGTTTAAAGGATGACTAATTTATGTAGTGGCGAATGTTTTTTCAGCTCCACTACTGCCCCGGATGGCGACGATTGGGTGGCAACAGTTGGCGACAATTGCGGCGGCAAAATAATGATCGAAGAGGCGGCAATTTCACAGTTTTTGCGCCGGCTCGAAAAATTCCTAGATCCGCCATTCTGCGAGACCCAGAATTTGGGAATTAGCTACAGGGGTTGGGATGGAGACAAAACAAGGGCAGCTATATTTGTTTGGAAATTATGCAGAACACGATCAGTAAATGAAACTATAAATGAAATGGAATGAGATTGATTGGAGGGCAAGAGGCGGGTGAAGAGAGTGCCGAGTGTGTTCAAGGTATATACCGGTATTCGTAACGATGTTTGGAAAAATATTGATGAAAGAATTAAGAGCAGTGCATGGAATGGAAAACATAACCTTCCCCACAAGATGCACTCAATTTTAGGTATAAGTAAGAGTGATGATTTTCTTTTGTAGGAGAAATCGGGGAGTGGAATAAGTTAAGAGAAATGACGAATAATTTATCAAAATATGAATAAATAATTCAAAATTAAGATTCATAAAAGGAAAAAATAGACGGGTACAAAGAAGGGGAAGAATTGGTGAGTATGGTAACTACCATCTGAGCTTTGGCCCCATCGCAACTATATTAAAATAAACTTTTAAGTGATATAACTTGAAGTCACAAATCTGAATATGCTTATTTCACTGACCTAAAACTGAAAAATATGTTTAAAATTTTGTGAAATTGTGTTTTAAGGGTCCAATATAATTAAAGAAAGCCGAAATATGTTTATAATGCACCATTTTTCACAGAAAAAAATAAGATGTGAGTGGCGATCAATGTTTACAATTTTTTGTTATTTATTAATTTTTGTCCACAGATTTACGATTTTAAAAGCGCTGTTACTCTGGAACTTGAGATTTTTCTCTTGTATCAGCCACGTCCTGTAATTAAACATCAAATACAGTCTATAAGTTGCGAGAAAAACAATAGGAAGTTTTTGTTTTATGATCACATTGCCATGACTGATTGACGAGAAATGCTTTATTTATGTAGTTTTGGCAGAACGTCTAGGCTTGGTGATCCGGCAGCACGAGTTTTGAGTGTATGTCAAAACTTCGGAGAGCGCTTTAGGCCTTCATACTCACTGGCAGCTGGCTTACGAGTGACCCTGATCACGGTCATCGACGGAACCACGCGCGGAAAGTGGTGGAGGAGATGCGTCGGGCTCGATGACGCTATAAAAGAAATGTGCGACATCGAATTAAGACCTCACTCGGATGTACTTCAGCAATATCAATGCGACGTTGCAAAGAACCATCAGATAACAATGATCAGGAGGAGAAAGACCACCGTCCACAACAACAGCGACTGAAGGAATGGCGATGGTCAGTGGAGGTACTAATATCGTCAGCCGTCACTGTGAAGAGAAATACCCACCACTAGAGGAAGGACCAGCGCTAAAATTGGTGCAATATCATAATGCAGCTAACACCAATTACCACATGTGGAGGCCATCAAGGGAGAGGTATGCCTGGAACTAGCGTGCACCAGCAAATTGTGGAACTGTTCCTCTGAGACTAGACTTGCCAAGAAGACCAAAGTGGCTCATCCTGAAGGAATGCCAGTAACCACCGCAGAAACCGCTGTCACAGCAGAGTTCACTATATGAGGGCTTGGAATGAGTGATGTTCACCAGATGCAGAGAACTGGCGTAGAAGATAAGATGCCAGGGGCGTAGTTACCATGGGGCTAGGCGGTGCAGTGCACCGGGGCCCCTACGCTTAGGGAGTTAGGGGCCCCAAGCACAGGTGAGAGGGCCCACGGGCCTTCACGACAAACTGGCGACCTTTTTGGGGGGCCCCCAACCACTGCTGAAAAGGCCCCAAGCACAACTCAGGGGCCCCCAGCCTGAGCTCAGGGGCTCCTAACAGCAACAAAAACCTAAGAGAAGGTCGCCCATCTGGCCTGAGGGCCCAAAATAAATTTTTTGCACTGGGGCCCTTGTTGACCTAGCTATGCCACTGTAAGATGCCACTCTTTACATTGGTGTAAAATGAAAGTGAAGTGAGAATGGGGCAGAAATGAAGGTTGAGAGGAAGAAGCCAACACCTCTGAAGAACGTTCAGTGTTTAAATTGCCAAGGCTAAACTCAGTTGTCTTGGTGGTATAAAAACAAAACAAGTACTTCCAATGCAGCGTCATTGAGTCTTCAAACTCAAAAGATGAGGCTCGATGCTGTAACTGAGATGGAAGTCATCCTGCTTGCTTTGGAGGTTGTCCTGTCCGCGTGACACCGCCGCAAAACAAAGAGACCGATGGCATCAAGACGCATAGGACACCCGCAACGCCAGGCAATATCAATAAAATCCGACTGACAATATACGTCACACGCAGTGCTGCCAGATCTATGGATTTTTCCAAAGATTAAAAAAAAAGGATTTTTACTATGTTTAAAAATAACTACAGATTTTTGTCTCTTTTTACTATTTATTGAGCTTTCCTTATATTCGGATTTTGTTAAACTCTCAGCGTATATTGTTACTGAGTTACAGAATTGTCAGTAATTATGAATCCTTTCTTTGCAACCGTTTGCGTAAACCAAAGATTGAAATGAAATAAATCTCATATTTTATTTGATTATAGATTTAAATTTAACCTTAAAAGACTATAATACAGAACTATTGGCGCACTCTTTATGCACGGTGACACGCTCATTGGCACGGCAATACAAAGCAGTGCTTTCCGAGAGTCGGACAATGTGTGCCTAACTGATACTTGAGAATCAAAATGTGGGTCCCAAACTACACTACCATATTTCAGCAGTGGTTTGACCAAAGTTTTGTACCCCAATTCCCTTACTTCTCTAGAGCATCCCACAGTTGGTTGCCTCCCCTTGTAAAATCTAAACCTACAAACGTTTTGTGTCAAGTAACAGGTACAGATTCTCGAGTGAAATTACTATTTCAATAATGGCTCAAAAACTAAAGTATATCAAGTTCTGAACTACGCCAGGATGTGAAGACACCAGACAAGCAGTAAGATAAAAATATCATCTTCATTGCTTTTTCTGCCAGATGATGTTATAGTATTACAACATTTTGACAGCATACTTTACTATCTTTACCAAGAACACCCCTTTGAAACATTGTTTTCTGGCAGCAAATTTGTAGAGATTATATTGCATTGACATGAAGTATTCACTCACACATACACAAAAAATTTCCATGCATTAAACAAAGAAATCTTCACAGATTTTATAGTCTCTGTTAGCTTCTATGAATGAAGTGACACAGCTGTAGATTCGAGTAACCAAAACTGTAACTGCACAGAAAGTGAGATCTGGAAAGAATAATGCAAGCGTTCATTTTAATTGTGGACAATTGTCCAATGGGTAGTGTAGCCAAATAAATGCAGCTATTTTTCAAAGTATTAAGTTTGCTGTTTGTGACCACAAGCTGGCACTCGATTTGATACATAAGGGAGTGGGAAAATGTTCTTTTGAGGGTAAGGGTGCCATGGATTGGAACACATTACCAAGAAAGTGATGAATAATTTACCAAAAACATTGAAGGAATTTAAAATTCATAAATTTCCAAAGTAGATGGGGGAGGAATTTAACACTCAATTTATATAAGATAATAAAAAAGAAAAAAAGGGGTGATTAGATGACTAAGGGAATTGCCACCAGTGCGCAGCTCCATCGCAATTGAATTTATAATAATAAAGCATTCAAAGGCACATGTTCTTCTTCCAAGCTACGATGCAGAATGTAACGTACCATTGGCTGACTCATGGACTATTTTTACAGTCTCAGAATAGGAGAGAATAAAAACTCTACTGGGAAATGCTTTAACAATCCATATTCAACATGCAGGTGAACAGTCCAGCAATTTAGGCCTTAAAATCAATGCCTTTCTGTGATGTTGTTTTATCAAAGACAAGAAATAAAGACCAGTGTTATGGCTGAATTGACATATATACTGAAAATAGGTGAATACTGCAACTATTGTCGCTTATCACACACTGAGATCAATAGTGTATATAACTCATTTTGTTTTAATGTATGTATATTTGGTGCCAGAATTTATAAATGAAAAAAAATTTCTGCTTTTGCTCACTAAATTATTGCAACATAAAAGCAATGTAAATTTGTAGGCCGATATTATTATTATTTTATTATTTTTTTTTTTTTGCAGGGACTATATCCATGATTTTCATTCATTCATCTTTAAATTAATGACATAAAAGTTGAAACTCACCTCTGGCACTGAAGTGTACAGTTTATGTACTTGAACCGAGGTCAGCTTCCAATACACTTCTGAAAGTATCCATCTCTGAACTACCCACAATTTACTGTTAATTTTGTGTTCTTGTTGAAGAATTTATAATTGCTAACGAAAGACCGATTTTCTTTAGACAAATTGAAAAAAGTTATGAAGAGAAGGTAAAAATGTGAGAAAAACTTGAAAACCCCAGTGAACAGAAAAGAGGGTGGTATATTGTGGTCATAAGAACATACTTTACTTACAAAGTAATTTGAAAAAGTGTAAGAGCATTTAGAATTTTAGACAATTAATAGAAAATTTCTCATGTAACCATAAACCTGAAACCTATAAGATAAATGTAATAAAAAAATTTTCCCTCATTATAGTAAGTATTATGAAAATTTGTGTTTGATTTAGATGGTAGTGTGACTTACAGAGAATGAATCTAAAGGTATTGGTTTTTTTAGTCCCACCCTACTGCTTCACTTATGTGAAGCAAACTGAGAACAATATTAAGGAATAAAATTAATAGTAAAGTCAATGGATATCACAGTCCCAGTTATTGCATTGCAGTCTGGGGCTGAAGCTGATCTTTTCACCATGTATTGACAGTCTCATTTAAGTCTGTACTTCAATGTAATGTTTCATTATAGACTTATTTCGTCAACATTATTACAAAAAATAATTTCAACTGTATGTTTTGGGATAGATTGTAACTTTCTTTTTTTTTTTGTATCAACTGATAAATTTAAGTGAAGAATTGTTAACTTTGAGATCATATAAATGACTAGGAAAGGGAAAATGACTCATCACTGCATTTTAGTGTTCATCATATATGTTTTTCACTCCTCACATCCTTCAACTTTGGTGAGTGATGAGTCATTTTCACTTTCCTTGTCATTTATACTGCCTAAAGCCGTTTCCTTTTTCTTTGATGTGAGAATATCATCATCCTCTACTATTTTGATTCAGCTTGCAGCTTACTCCCCAATGAGAAAATATTTTCACTGTGTGATATCAGACTCAAAAGACAGTGTTTAGTTCTGAAAACATCATATTTCATCTTACACCACTAACAATTTTAAAATTGAAGCATTAAGACAAAGTCTTATTGACTAAAACTTTGTATAATAACTTCTAGCATCAATTACTGAGAACAAAATAAAGTGAAACATGTGTTCCAAGCTTCTTGCAGCCAATTTTCAGATATGTTCTACAGATTTGAGCACATGTTCATCAAACACATGTTCCTGTTTTTATACAAGAATATTGACATTTATTTCAAAATATAAATTACATCATTCAAAACTATGTGCTTCATGTACATGATTCAAATACATCATAATCCTAATTAATATTTATAACAGAGGTGCATTACGCTCCCAAACAGATTTTGAAGTCTTTTATACAAAGCTAAAATAATAAAATAAACTCTATAAGAATATAATGTATACAATATAATTTCAACACAGGAAAATAATAATAAAAAAAATTCTTAATTTTTGTTTAAACAGATTGGCTAATGTTATGTTTAAGACTGTAAATTTCCTCAACATTTCCAAACAACACATTTTTGCTGTTAACAATTAAGAAAATGAGGTATGGTATGTCCTAAAAACACAGCTACATTGTCATCATTAAAGAGTCAATAAAACTTCACTATCAACTGAATGCTAAACAAAAACATTTGGACACAAGATCAAAAACATTATTCTTTAACTAATACACAAAGAATAATAATTGATTGAATTATTCACAACTGACATCTATTTCCAAAAATAAATTTTCATTATTCTGCATAAAAAATTTAATAACATAAATCAAGAGATAAATTAAACCGTTAAGAAATGTTCCAACTGAAGCTATGAACCACAACAGTTACCGTTATATAAACTGAGAAACAAAACTCATGGACCTCAAGCTTTTATTGTACCTTCACTTCCACATGACAGCCAAACTAATAAAACACACAGCTTAATAAATAAATAAAAGTGGCACGAAACTGACAGTTATAAAACATACTATAAAAATATTTTCTTAATTCTTTCTTGGACACACAAGAATCAAACAACTGTTAGAAACCCTATCAAATTCGGTTTTTACTCAATCAGTTGGTATATAGTTACACACTTCAATATCACAAATTCCTTTGCAGCTATGCATAACAGGAATTCCTCCACTATTTTCATTTCCTCAGATTTTTTTTTTTTTTTTAATTTACATTAGAAGAAAATCAGACAAAGATTAAACAGGTGAAATAAAAAGCTATTCAGTCATATAACCAGGATTAAAATTGGAGAGGATTATGAGGATATATTTTCACCTCAAATTTCTGATTTGTTCATCGAGTGTTCCTTGGATTATTCAGATAAAAGTTTTCACTCTTACTGCACATTTATAAACAAAGCTTCACATAACTGGCTTATTTGGGAAAAAAAATGCTTCTTCTAGAATAAATGAGTATTAATTTACACTTGTTCTGAAGTGATATGGATGACAAAATATACCACAATATAACAGTAATTTACAAAATGGAGAATTTATGGCCAATATCCTATAAATTGATAACAGAGCCAAGCAATGTAAGTCTTGAACTAGAGGAAAAAGTTAATTGAATTACACTATTGTGTCTAACAATAATAATAATAAATGAAAGCCAAAGTGAAAACTACAGAACAACATAATAAAGTAAGCTTTTAAAGAATGGCTCTGAACAAATTCATGGAACTTGTAAAGTATACATATACGACGGATAAATAATATACACTGATGTTAAAAACAGGAAGACATTTAAGCACCCCCAAAAAAGGTATTTACTAATGAGTAAAAGTGGAAATTTATGATGTAAGGTCCAAAATTTCTTGGCCTATACTATTTTGCACAGGCATAGGAATACTTGATAAAGTTTATCAAAACTGAATACTGCACTGCGATAAAGTTTCTAGCACAAAGGTCACAAAAAATTAAAAATTAACAAATGCTTCGGTCATGTGTTCAATGAGCTTCTCCCTAATGTTTAAACTAGGAAGAAAATCCCTTAAAGACCACATTCACAGCAGATGCTTAGTGAAAATAATCACTGAAGAAAACATTGCACTCATCTTGGATAAAGTGCTTTCTGATCAATGATTAAAATCAACAGAAACTGCTGAGAGAGTTCACTTTTCAAATACAACAGTTCATTCAATCTTCATAAACATTTATTCATCAATGTTGGCATACAATAAGCATCACAAATTCTTTCTGCAGACCAGATAGCACCAGTAACAAGATTGTGCTTCAAATGTTTTGTGCCTATCTATGAAGAGAACAAATAAGAATTTCTGGATTCATCACCAACTGTGTTGAGACCATGATACTCTGTCCAAAACAGAATCAATACATTGGCTACCTGCAGAGAAATCTTCTCCAAAAAGGTACAATTAAAGTGACACAATGGACAGGAGAGGTTTTGGCAATGATTTTCTGGAATTTTTAGAAATTTTGCCAGGAGAGAAATCCTGGAAGTTGATGTTGAATATTACACAAATGTGGTGATACTACTAGGAGCTGCCATTAGGAAGAAGAAGAGGGGAAAACTTTCATCTTACACAACAATTTAACAGCATTCTGTATAAGGCCACCTACTGAAGATTGTGGTATCATCAAACTGCCTTATCTGTCATACAGTCTTGTCCAGATTCTGTGTTAATGTATTTGTTCTGAAAACAGAAGTCTGATCTTTGTGGACAAAGTTTAATAGCGAAGACCAGGCAACTGTTTTAGAGCATTTTATGAAGAAACACAAAATTGTTTTCTGATGATACAAATTTATTAATTTTACATTTTCAAAAATATGCTGCAATAAACCGAGGCTACATCTAAAAATAAAACACAGCTTTTGTTTATTTGGTATCTCTTTCTTGTTCAGGCTGCAAACTTTGGACCTTACATCAAACTTCCTTACATACTTAGAAAACAGGTTCTTTTCCTAAAACTTTGTATCATACATATTAACATTACAATAATCTTACAGTATTTACAATTTTACTATGATAATAGTGGATTTTCCATGATAATTTATTTGTGACATCTAAAGCACCATACTAGTCATTTATTCAGCATTTCTTATAGTATTTCTACAACACATTTTCATACACAGAAAAAACAGAGGATTAAAACAAGCATACATTAATTATTGCTTCACTCACAATATTGACACATTTTATCACTAACTTTATACAGAAATAGCATGTGGGTGTAAAATTTCTCTCAATGTGAGAGTCAACATCGGAACTAAGGTACAATGTAAAATTTAATGGTGGCTAAGTTCAGTGGCACCAGAATTGCTTTCTTTTATGAGGGTAAGAGGCTGAGATAACAATGTAAATACACTAGTTTCAGAAAGCAGATTTTTATTTTTGTTGCCATATGGTAATTCAGATTTCTTCCAACTCCAGTTCTAAGGGACCGTGCACAAACTACGTGGTTCGGTCCAGGGGGGGGGGGGGGGTTGGCTGGAAGGCTACACTAGGCTACATGGGGGAAGGGTGGGGGTTCCAAGCCAAGCCACGTAGCTTTCCTTTCATAACATTTTTCACAGTTAAAATTAGGAATAGAACTCACAACAGCATGTGAACATTTATTTCCCTCATTTAATTATCTCCGTATGTAATTTACAATAGTCTGACAAGAGAAAACAGTAGAAAATGTCTTCTGGAATCAAAAGGGAAAAAAGCTACATGCTACTGGGGGGGGGGGGGTAGAGGCAAAAGCCACGTAGGGCAACATGTGGGGGGGAGGGGGGGTTCACAGGAGGACAAAATGAACCTACGTGGTTTATGCACGCTCCCTAACGTCACTGACCAGATGTACAGAGGAAGCATTTCCCTCCTGTGGTTATATATATATGAATGGTACACATATTCATACCTCTAATATTTCAGAGAAAATATGTGGAAGGATAAACAATGAAATAATACCATTTTTTAAAATAGCAGTACAAAAAAATATTTTTCCAAATTTCCTAAAAATATGCATAAAAAAGTGAATAACATTACAAAAACACAACACCTGTAATCTCTGTGATACTTTGACTGTAGGAACTTTCACTGTGGATATGGGAGCATTTGGAAAGTATCCAATCAAAACCTAATTCCTGTTATCTGGACTAATGGTCTTCTATATTTTCAGGAGAATGAATTAGTAAGGCTTGAGGAAATAAAAATATAGATTTCACAGCAGATTGAGACTGATGACTGTTTTTAACTCCTATACATTAAATGAAGGTTGAAGATCAAGACAGGATATAACAGGACAGAAACATTTCATAAGAAAATCATATTTTTGTTCCCTGAGATATATTTATTCTTAAAGAAAAGAAATGTAGGTTGCTATTGAGATGAGATATCAAAATATCGCTAGAGGCTAGTGACATAGAGACAGATCGGTCGCTTTTAAATCATTTCATTGGTGAAGAACCTTGCACCTTCGAATACTACAGAAGTCTGATGTAGTTCCTAGACGAATACAAGTTGTGTATAATAAATGGAAAACTGTTGAAAACAAAAGGATTGAATTCTTTATATTTATAATCAGTTCATAAGATATCAGTCACGCGATAAGGAGGTAAATGATGAGTTTACTTTCTCCAAATTTTCTTACTTTACTTCTTGATTAACAGCATTTCCTTTCTCGTTATTATCATAAGCTTAAAGTACTTTTAGTGTTATAGATTCCCTTTAGCATGGAATTTATGACAAACGTTTTTTTTTAGCATATACCACCCCACCTACCAGAATCTCAATCATCACGTACCAACAAACTTTTCACACAGATGTAGCTAACAAAACCATTTAAAAAAACCTTTAAATTCAGTAACTAAGAATTTATTTACAAACTCACTGCACAGTAAAAAAATTTATCATTATTAACTGTTATTGAGCTAATTCCCTGATGGCAGTTTCCCTATCCACCTAATTATGATTAAAGAAAGGGATAAGTCAGTTTGTTGTTGTTATTATTATTATTATTAATTGAAATTACAAAACTCTGTTATCAGTAGATGTATTAACTATACTATCCAATTATTGTTTATGTACAATGTTATATTATTATTATTATTATTATTATTCATATTGGCTCTAGTGGACGACAAGACACCTGCACTTGTGCACAGGCGTCCGGTGTATAATTATTAGGGTGGGAGACAGCCAGTTATGTCAGATCGGAGCAGTTATACTAATAGAGGAAAGTCGCTTTTCCATCTGTCTGTGAAACTTATAACTACATTTTGAATGTGATAAGCTGACCTCGGATTTTAACCAAAAACCACATTTGTTCCTGATTGAAATACACGAAATAAAGTTTTTTGGACATTTAAGGCCATTAATTATAGTTTTATAGTATCTAAAAATGCCTAAATTGCTGTTAAGACCTATTTTTGCCTATTCTATGTATTTTTCTTTCAAATATCAACCAAAGCGTTTTTAACTAAGGAAATACAAATATTTTCTCAAATGTTTATTTCCAACAATTCAATTGAACATGTCGCTCGTTCTCTATTTGCACAGAGGCTGCAGTGAGCCATGTGTTCTGCTAATGCTTCAGTATATGCAAAGTACCGACCTCAAAATCGCCTATTATTAGGCAGTGCATTAATGAGTTTTGGAATTTCTCAATGGGGGGAAACATATATTACGATGTGTGCAACAAACAGGTGAGTAACAATTCTCACCATTATATTAACAATACTTTAATGGTGTAATGTAATTACCGTACATGTAAATTTATTACATTTTCAATGAGGCATCCTTCCACAATCTCGCAAAAGCGAACCTTACTTCTGGCTGTGGGGCAGAAATTTAAATAGTAAAGCATGGCCTGGATTTTCCTAACGTCTTGCAGCCCCATTATTGTGCGTATGTGCGGCTATTGGTTCGAAACTTTTGACTTATTATTATTTAAAGACTGTGCATTTATATCAGAATAACATAAAAAATCTGTAAATTTAACTTTTCACAGTGACAGCAATAGATCGCTTAACAATCTAAATTGTGAAAAGTAGAGGTGAAATATGAAAATGGTGTGATTCGGCTGTTCAAAATAAATGCCTGATTATGTTTGGTCAATAATTTAACAATCTGCAATTAGTGAACTCAAAATCTGAAGATGCTGACATAACTATCGGCATTGTATACTTAACTTTCTATCTATAAATATGACAGTAAAAATAATATACATACAGTAAAAAATAGTAATGTATAATAAAAGTATGTTCAGATAAATGTATGAATTTTTTAATTGGTACATAAATATTCAACAGATGTGTGTTCCAAATTTATTTCCCCATCAATATGGAATATTCAGAGTTTTATTGATTTTAGATAAACTAAAATCAACTAACTTCAATAACATTCTGCTGCTGTGCACTTCTCGGTGATAGTTTTTAACTAACCAATTTTTATTGATGATATTTTATAAACATAAACACAATTTAGATAGCCTGTTTTGACATTTTTAGAACCTATTTTAGGCACCTAAAATAAGATTTTGGGGTTCTAAAAATCCGAGGTCAGGTGATGTGTATTTTTGTCTCTCAAATGTATATTTCAGGAGATGGAGATTGGGGACTAACCCAGCATCCTGGACAGCTGGTATGCAGGAACCAGGACTCATCCCTGGTCCTGGGTTGTACCTCTCTGATAGTGTGCAGGTGCGATAACATGTGCGCCACAATGACAGGTCATTACTATTATCATTCTTACTGATATTTCTTATCTTTTTTATTATGACTTCTTTTTCACAGACACCTTTTGAAGTAAGTGCCAATGCTCGTAACTGATATGACCAGGAGGATATAAGAGGAGATGGTGTACACCAGACTGTATATGAAATTATGGGATAAATCCCAAATCTCTGCACTGTGTTTACAGAGTGACACCATACGACACTGTTGATGGTAATCCATCGGTTGGATTGGTACATTAAACTACATGCCATCTCGGTGTCTTCCAAAAGAGCGGGTCTGATTAGGCTGACACTCGGCTACGCCCTCATTTTGTCTCTCACGGGCAACAGAATTAACAAGCTAAAAAAACACACACATATCACAGTCTGTTGTGTTTTTATTATGTTTCTCTTTTATTTATATAGCTACCAGACTCGCTCTTTAATTGTTTTCAGTCACCAGGAATACAAGTCCACTTTAATTCATTTAGAACGTGAATATCCTAACAGTTTGAAGGAGTGGTGAAAAGTTATTTAAATATATTAATGAAAGTTAATGAATGATGAGAGGTATTGGTGAAGAACTGCAGTCAGAGGAGAAGACTGTGCAATTTTATCAGATTCAGTGGATAGTTTCTGGAAAATGCATTTACTACGTCACTGTGAGAAAAGAAGGATTTCTGCTTCTTTCTATAAACCTTTGCAACTAAGGTTAAATGTAGACTTAATGTTTGGACAGTGGCTATAGGTAATCTTTGCTGAACAGACAGAATAAAGTGTACTAAAGGTACCACGGCAATTGTTTATTGCTCGTAGAAAATAAAATTTGTAAACTACGAAGATAAAATAACTAATTTTTGTCATATAATCTTGACGACTGGATTTAGAAGCAGGAAATTTAAAAAGTAACAATCATTTACTCGAAGCAGTGTTTATGCAAAAAAATTGACATATGACACAATGATAATTGTGGGGAAGTGTAATCCCTAAAACAAACAGTCAAAGTAAAACAAAGCAAATTAAAATAAACTTTTCAATAAAACGTAAGTAATATTTTGGATCTGTTTAAAATAAATAAAAATTTAAATGCATACCTATAATAACCCAAGTGACAGGTTTACAGGAGGTGTCTTAATGGAGGTTGAAACCAGGGGGATGCCTGGTGTTAAGGATATGTTCATAGGTTACTTCCTATCTATGCAGGTGTTGCAGATTGTTAGTTATGTGACCTGGTCTAGGTTGTCAGCATAAACTGCTTGCCTGTCACTGTTCAGCCTGATGCACATCTGGTTAGTTGTGAGGCTGATATAACACATGGTGCAGTGAAGGCAGGTAAGATGGTAAATGAGGTGCGTAGCAGTGGAAGTGGCATGTCCAATAATAGGAGAAGATTTTTTTATATTAGCATAAAGCCACGAAAACGCCACCAGTTGCTTAAAAGTTTTATTCTTTAAAACTTTACTGCAGTTTCGACAAATACATGTTTGTCTTCTTCAGAAGTATGACACGTTAAAATTACATAGGTGGAAGCATTATTGCAAATCAGTCACTTTCGTGCAAAGTTGCACATCGTCACGGTTCTTCCTTCCGTCTACTAGACAATGTCTGTACGAGGCGGGCGACTTCCGCCAACTCTTGGAAGTCGCCCGCCTCGTTAGTTAACAGAAACAATTGATAGCAGTGTAAATTAAAATTAATTTTTATATAAGAAAGAAACCTTACTCTGCGTTGAGAGTTAATATAATGCTCTTAGGTCACTATCAAAGTAAACACAATGTTTACATCTGATATTTTGGCAATCTAAATCTCTGTTACCATATTCTCATGAACTGAAATTCAACAAAAGGTGGTGATTGAGAGTAAGCACCACATTCACTTAGCTAGTAATCCAAGAACATTATATTACTAATTCTTTACTTTGCAGTTACTTCATACATAATTTTTGTGTGATGATTTTGAAATAGTAGTTTTTTTTTAAATTTTATTTTCCATTTTTATATACTTACATGTGTAGATTATATTGTAATTATCTCAACTGATTTTTGCACTGAAAATTTTAGAAAACACTATCAATATATTGTATTTCTGGAGTAATCAGTGTATATGCACTAAAATACCCAATTTTGTTGAACTTACAAACAAGTACTGGACCAACTAAGATGAAATTTCAATGAGACCATTCCAAGAGAGCTCCCTTTCAACTAAAAATAGATTACCAACAATTGGTATATATTTTTATACAAAATTACTTATTTTTGTTTTTGTTTTGGCTGAATTTACACAAACAAAAGTGGTTTGGGCATGTGAAGAGAATGACTAGTAAAAGACTGCCAAAAACTTATTTGGAAAAAAGGATAGTGGGCAAAAGACCAGTGGGAAGACCAAGAAGAAGATGGACAGACCAACTGAAGGAGGACGTAGAGAGAAGAGGCTGGAATTGGGAGTACATCACGGACAGAAAAACCTTTCTGGACAGGAAAAGATGGAAAACAACCGACTATAACAACCAAGGCTCGTAAACCTGAGAAACTGGAGATGGTCCCCAACGATAATGATGATGATGAAAAGTGATGAACAAAATGTGTCAAAATTTAAACTGCATAAATTTGACAGCATCCTCTCTCTAAAGTTAATGTAAATCAATTACTTAGTTGCGGAGTAATTGGTGTACACATATTAAATAATATATTTTAGTTATTATTTTCATGGGTCCAAAGGTTCTGAGTGCAAAATGGAACATTAACATGATCATAATACAAAAAAAAAATCATTAGGGTGAAAGTAATTATACAGGATTGAGTGTAAGGGTTGACGAAAATATTTCCATGGGTATCAAACAAAAGCTGGCAATACAAAACTTTAAAAATTATTAACTCCCTGGGTTTGTCCTTATATAGTCAAATTAAAGGAGCTTACAGAATTTAAATAAGAACAGTACATGATCACATGATAGAGATTAATGGGATAAAAGTGAAGCATTCAGAGGTTTAAGGAAGTTTAAACAGAAGGATTGAAGAAGTGAAGTAATCCCTAAAGAGTTATCAATTTTCAAACTTCTTTGTAATTTTGTAATAAAAACAGGAAGTCATTCCAGTATTTCTCTTTAAATGCTTCCCTGTCATCTAGGAATGTCACAGTTCTGTGACCCACCAAATATTCATCTGACATGTGCACAAAAGCTTCACAACAAAATATTGGGGAAAAAAATACTACATTTCAACATACAGTAACACATTTAAACTAAACTGCAGATAAATTAGTGTTGCTACCTAAACTTTTGAAGAATGATATTTCTCTTTTTCTGTCTGAATATACTGCCTTGCTTGTTAACAGCATAAGGCCTATCTTTTTTTTCTTTTTTTCCCCTGTCATCAGTCTCTCCACTGGTTTTGATACAATCCTCCATCCCTTCCTATCTTGTGTTATCCTCTTCACTTAAACATATCCCTTACAACCCAAATCCTCAATTATCTGCTTCATATATTCTCCCAGTCTTCCTCTACAGTTCTTACCTTCGACTGTTCCCTCCACCAGCAAATTAACCAATCCAGCATGTCTCAGAATATGACCTACCAGCCTGTCTCTTTTTTTCTGTTAAACTCTTCCACAAACTTCTTTCCTAAGCCACCACTTCCAAAACATGTTCATTTTGTACTTTAACTGTAAATTTATTTTTTAGCATCCTCCTATAGCACCACATTTCAAATGCTTCTTCACTACCATAAAAGTGCTGTGCTCCATGCACTGAGTTCACTGAGTTTTAAAAACTTCTTTCTGAGTCCTAGCTCAATATTTGAAACCAAAGGATTTCTTTTATTCATCAAGGCTCTGCTAGTGTTACTCTGCTTTTAACATCATTCCTGCTTTGACCAACAGTTGCAATTTTACTTCCTAAGCAGCAAAATTCAATTACTTCTCCTATCACATCTGATCCTATTTTTATTTTTAATTTACTATTATTGCTATCATTTCTGCTACATATTATCCCTTTTGTCTTGATTTGGTTTACATTTAGACCAAAATCTTCCTTCAATGTTTTGTTAGTGCCATTCAGTAACTTCTCAAAATCCTCAGACCTACTAACAGGACAATGTTATCAGCAAATTGTAGCATACTGGTTTTTTCTCCTTGAACCCTTATCCAACATTTAAATCTTCCTTTATTGATTCTTCTACATACAAGTTGAATATTAATGGGGGCAGACAAAAATCTTGGCCCAAACTCATTTAACTGATGCATGTGTCTCATAATTCTCTACTTTTATTATAGCCACTTAATGCTTAAATAGATTATAATGTATTATTCTATCTTGCAATTTTAGACCTGACTTCTTTAAAATTTTGAACATCTTGTGCCACCCAACATTATCAAAAGCTTTTTTAAATCAACAAATGCCATTAAAGTACCTTTGTTTTTCTTGATTCACTCTTCAAGTATAAATCTTAAAACCAGAATTGCTTCTCTTGTATCACGGTTTTTCATAAACCCAAACTGAGCTTCACCTACTATCCTTTCCATTCTTGTGTATATTATTTATATTCAGCCTCCACTAAAAGTGTGCTTACAGAATAATACCTATATAGTATCAGTATAGAATGGTTTATTACACAAGACTTTCTTCCTACTGCTAACATATCAGTACATTTTATATTTCTATGGTGATACCACAGTCCGCAGTTAAGTCACCATTGCTGAGCAGACGGTGTCTGTCTCGTCAACTCCATACCATCTTTGCACGTAAGTGGAAAAGAGCAAGATCAGGAAGTGCATATCATTACCTACATCCTTGAG
Organism: Vandiemenella viatica; assembly: GCA_031002005.1. Lineage (NCBI taxonomy): Eukaryota > Metazoa > Arthropoda > Insecta > Orthoptera > Morabidae > Vandiemenella > Vandiemenella viatica. The sequence continues at coordinate 181,338,166 of CM061914.1, read as the reverse complement.
GCTAAGAACAAACCATTGCCCACATGCTGAACAGTACCCACCGGGTATAGCAAAGCCCCAGGGCAGACCTTGTCCAAGCTAATCCAACAACAATCGAATGTGTTATTATTTTCCCCCAGCAGGATGACATTTAACACCTTATCAGCTAACAAATCTGTGCTTTCCTGCAGCTCATCTTTGTGATTATGTCTGCTATCTTATTGTATCTTTATGGTTTGGATAAAAATAAATAAATAACTCAAATTTTCCAAAATGAGATAAGCATTTCCATGAATATGTCTGCTGTATTTTATTCTAGAAACTCTTCGCTGGTAACTAACAATAGTCAGAACAATATCGTCAGAAGATTGCAATAATTTTGCTGACGTCTCATTTTAGTCAGTTGGAATATCTTCCTGGATATCACAAGTTCAATATTAATAAGCCTTTGGGTCAAAGTAGTTATACAGTAGAAGTACATAGTTCTTTTAATCATATCTTGCGAGTTTAAACCTGATTCACCTTACAGAAATAAGCATATATTCTTAAATATCGTTTAAAACAATTAAAAAGATATAAACAACTGTGACAATACAATCCATTGACTGTTTCTATACGTATGGTATCATACAAAATACTAAAAGTTCCAATGTGATATAGTGAAATGGGCAGAGGGGATAGGTAATGTCCATCTAATAAAATCTAAAATGGGCACAGAATGGCAAAAAAAGCAATATAACTGGAATAAAGGTAGGGAAAGTACATCCATAACTTATCAAAACTGGAGGTAGCAGAGCTGTGATGAGAATAAAACACAAACCACCTTGAATACAAGTGTACCAATTACAAGAGTATTAATTATTAGAGTGAAAGACATCTGCCATACACAGAGCAAGATCTGGAGAATGGAACAGTAACACGACTCTTATATACTAATGAGAATCATTGCACGTGTCAAATTATAAACATTGTTACACTGTTACAGTTTCCGATTGCTGATATCCTAAACTACTTATAATTATTATAAGTTTGTCTAAGATTAATGGCAATTTTACTGTGTACCATACAATCATGGGTCTTTGAAAAACACATTACAGGAAGTTTAGTAATGGCTTCTACAAAAACATTTATAACTCACGTCACTCAAAACATATCCTTTGCACTCTTACTATGATCTGTTAAAATTTTTATACATTTATATACAATCAAAAATACATGGTAGCATGCTAAACAAGTTTATCACAGATTATTTATTTACTATTTACCCAGAAAGACACAAACTGTCGACAATGGAAACGTACTGAATGACAGCTTTTTGTCATCATTATGTTACTAAGAACAATATTCCTACATCACTGAAACAGAAGAGCAGAATTAAAACATACTATATACATTATGTGTAAATGTGGTTTCCTGTACAGCTAGCATATTACATATTTACAGCATAGTTGCCTCATTGTATTTCATAATCCACTATTAAGTGAATGTAAGTGGTATTCCTAGCATACCTGCAAAGGTCTTTACAACACGAACAGATAAAATACTTTCCAAAAATATCAGTCTAATATCACTTCACCTAATAACAGATCCTGTCCCGAGCACCTGTCTGCACATACACACTATCTTCTTACAGCTCTTCGAAAAAGGCTACACGAGCTTTTGTGGAGCCTGACTTGACCTGTTAACAGAGTAAAATTATTATCAATGAATAAGCAGTTCTGAAACATTTGTATAAATTGATAATCAAAAGTCCACAAAAGAATGGAGTCATAAGAAGATATTTCCTTTAGACAAAATTAAATAAAAAAAACACACACACACCTACTGCACATATTGTATCCAACACTGATTTGCACAGCCTTTAAGAGAGAGAATAATGAAACTGAACTTTGAAGAAGATAAAAAGCCACATTCACGATAGCTTACGCTAATATAATAACGTATCATAAAAAAAATACAAGCAAGAGAAACCAAATTTTGACAAAAAATCTTTCTTCATAAAAGTAGGGTAAGGAACCACAGCTGTGCACGCAAGCAATTACATACTTGCTGACAGCATTATAAATGTGAGTTTGGATGGATGGTGGATGTTTACATTCCTCAATCACGTCTTACGGATTTAAATGGAATTTGGTATGGAATTAATATAAAGTCTGAATTATAACATAGGGTACCTTTCATCCCAGAAAAACTAATAGAAATAATAAATAGAGATTCGCGCTTAACCTTAAAACTTCTAAACATAGTGTTTACTCATAGTACGTTTACAAGGAGACATCACCTCAGTTATCTCATTCATAATACATGGGTCATAAATTATGAGAATCAAAGCTTGAATAAAAAGTTGTAAAATGTTGATTGAATACCAATAGAAAAGCTGTTAAACTAAAAGTGACCAAACAGTTGTTTTAGTTGAGTAGTTCAGCAGGGATCCATGAAACAAGATTGATAAATAAATAAATAAATAAATTTAAAAAATTAAAATGTACATTAAAGTCATGGATTAATTGCCAGCTCAATTAAAATTATTGTTTCCTCCTTTTATCTGCTACTATTCACTGTTTGTAACCTTAAAAATTTATTTTTACAAAACTACATCTAAATTCTCTCTCTCTTTTTAACTGACTGACACTAACTGTAGGTGTAAATCAATTGAGATATACCCCTTTTTTGGGTAGTGCGTGTGTTACTCAATATTGAATTACATTCCAAAGATAGGTTGGCTTATTTAGCATTTAGCAGAGTAGCTAGCCTGGCACGAAGGAAATTTTTTGAAATGATAATTCCTTTAAGCAGACAGTTGGCGTGGCAGATGAAGGTGACGGTAATTTGCTCATAGACATTTAAATCTGTTGATAGATTGTGAAACAGAAAATGATGGATTAGATTTATGTTTGCCCAGAATGTCAAAAAATTAACCGTAATACTATCTGTTGACATATGGCAGTACTAAAACCATGGACCACAAAGAAATTTATTGCAAGTATATAATATCAGATTAAGGAATAAAGTAAAGATTTTGAATTATAGGTGAATAATTAAACAAGAATTCTAACTGCATGAATGATCATAAATGTATAAAAATATGAAACTACAATTAAATTACTACTTTATTTTTTATATATTTTTCTGGTTTGGTGAAACATTGAATGTCCAGTGCTTAATCAAATCATTTTAGAAATCTGATTACTTATTAGTCATTCATGCGAATGAAGTCACGGGCCAAATCTAGCATGCTGTCATTTTCTGAAAGAGCAACTATACTAAAAAAGATGCAAGTATGTGTTAATGTTATATTTTTTTTACCAGTACCTTGTTGTCTCACTCCAAATAATAAAGTTAATAAAGTTGAATAGACATAATAATAATAATGAAAATGGATCATGGTAACAGTAATACAGAAGCAAAAAATAATAAATCATCTAGTAATCATCTAACAATCTAGCTATCAACTAAAAAAAAGCAACAAAATATATATATATTAGTAGCTCATATATCGATAAGCAATTAGAGATTATCTCTACAGGCATGGGAATAAAGATGGAATGGAATAAATTAACAAGAGAAGTGACGAATAATTTACCAAAAATGCTGAAGCAATTTAAAATTAGAATTCGTAAGTGGCAAAAATATATGGATGAAGAAATTTAAGACTGAAGTATATGAGTAATAATAAGAAGAATAAGAAAGGGGTAACTCGATGACCAGCATGTGTTCCATTTCAGTTAAATTCAAACAAAATTAATGTAATTTGTAATCTAACAACAAATAATGCAAATGTTTCACACAAAAAGTTTTAAAATTTTAGTATACGGAAAATACATAATAAATCTAATCTGGAAACTGAAAATCCAGTGCACTAATCACAACAATATATGGTGCATGCATCAAATGAAAGTGTGTTTTCTGGGCATTTATTGTGTCTCCTACTAACTATAGATTAATATAATCTAAAGGCCACAGTGAATTAATAATTGTTGTTTGAAAACAAGGAAGGACAGGATAAAATGCCTAACACCACTATTTTATAATTATTATTTGAGAGCGCTATATACCTTTTCTGCAAGTACTCAAAGCTAGTGAAAAAATTTTCACAGTGAGGTATGAAAGCAAGCCATTCATTCTTTTGGAAGACGCCAATTTAAAATTTATTTGACTATCATTAAAAATGTGAATGATAAAGTTCAATACGAGTTTCTGCATGAAATTCATAAATTTTCTTATCTGCATGATGTAGTATCCCTGAAAATGAGCTGCATTTTTAGCTCATAAAGTTGAGATGGTGGCGATATCCAAAGGAGGCAATACAATTTATCAAGTAAGGGTATCAAATAATTTGTACAGCTTAACATGGAATCTGAACTGCACAGTTACAAGATAAAATATAAAAAAACTTTAATAGTTTATTGCCCATCACAGAAGACATTATTCACCACACACCTGATTTATAAGACACCCGGTATTTTTTTAAATGAATTTACGAAGTAAGAAAGCATCTCCATTTAAAAACTGTAGCAAACCTTCATTTAAGGGGACAATTCCAATAATACTGTCAATCAAGAATTAAAACATCAATGCTTCCAGAAAACTGATGAGACTTTTTTCTTTCCAATAACTAAAATGTCTTCCAAAAAAGTTTCAGGTACAATGTAGCAGGAAGAAATGTTCTGAGTCAATATTGATATGTAAAGGAATAATAAAGCAGAATCATCACAGTCAAAATGTATGGAAGGAGGACAAAAAACTCTACACAATAAAGCAATACTTCAGGCTATGCACTTAAGATGAAGCACATAGGTTAGTGCATGTGCCCATGGTCAACCCTCGTTCCTTCAACTTTCCTCTACATTTCAAAACGTTCAGACCATATTAGATGCTGAAGTGATTCCATGAAGTAAAACAAATAAGACAAGAATTCTGTGATAATCTAAAGCAAGAAATATCAAACAAAACATTAAAAATGTTTATGGGTAATGCAATTAAAACTAGATATACAGAAGTGAGAGGATAATGTAGCAGTCCAAGATTCATTATAGAAATGAAAAAAAAAAAAAGCTTTTGCAGACAATCTAATAGCCACTAATATAGGATACCAACATTTCTGAGAATCCAAAAATGGTAAGGCTGAAACAAGAAAAAAAAAAAGGAACTTGAAGTAACACATAAATGTAAATCAGAACCACATCAATTTACAATAAGTACGACAAAGATGTTTACATATAAAAATGCCTTAATTAATAACACGTACAAGATCTTGAATCCCCATTTTACAGTCAAGTACCTGGAACAGCACTGCATAATTTCAAGTGTCTTGTGAATAACTCAAAAGCTTGTCTTTCTTCTCTTATAGCGGCAGAAGGGTTTGAACTACAATGCAAAGCAAGCTGTTGCTTGCACAGTAGGTAATGTGGTTTCCAAAAATTAAGCCATCACATGCCATCTAAAGATTGTAGTGAGACAGTATCAGCTAAGCTAAGCATGAAAAGAGTGGATAGGTTATCGTACATTTAGTGGATTTGATTAGTATTGAGGATTAATTAAACATTTGGGGAAGCATAGGATAGTTAGAGAAGTAAATAAAATTAAATATTTGTAAAGGCCAAGTCATTTCCACAAAGCATTGCTGAGCATGGAGGCGTGCAGTGTAATAAAGTAATTTTTGAAGGAGTCAGAAGTTGGCCGCCGTGGGAGACGGATGAAAAGTATATAGCACGGCATGTTTAGTTGAAAAGTGAGCCATGCTTCCTTTAGTTAAATATTGAGTGGGCAAAGAAGCAGTATGATGCTCTCTGTTAACTTTGTACGACAAGTGTTTCATGAAGAACGACAAGCTGGTAATGTGAAATTAGCAAGACAGAAGCGTGGTCAGAGGAGAAGAAGTACAATAAGCCTTACCCACGGTCAAAGTAAGGATTCTATTAGTGGTGGTGGATAACACATATGGGTTGTTTGAATAAATCCAGAGTGAACTTTGAAGTGAACCATGAATTTGTTTCTGGAACAAATCGAACCTACAAGCCTAACAATCACATAGCCACATGCATTATCGCAAGGCCATTTGCATTCAATTCTCCTTGCCGTAAGCCGTTAAATCACCACATGGCGACTCAGCTCCTTAAATCGACACAAGATCTTGATGAATAATAACATTAATAATGAGAATGAAAATGATTTTAAGCAATGCAAGTAATCTACATCTACATCTATACTCTGAAATCACAAATACTGTGGGTGGCAGAGGGTGCTAAGCACCAATCCTAATTCTGCGCATTCTAAATCCTGAACAGATCGAGGAAAGAAGGAATACATAAAAGAATCAGTACGGTACCTTATTTCTTTAATCTTATTCCTCCTGTCATTGCGACCTAAATAGGTTGGTGGAAGAAGTATTTCGTTGCACTCGTAACTTAAAGATTTTCGCATATTCTCCAGCAAATTCAAACGAAAATGACGTCGTCTGTCCGCCAAACAATCCCAGCCCAACCCACGTATCAGCTCTGTGACACTTACGTAAGGACTGTAACTAGCAGTCACGAATTGAGCGACTCTTCTGTGTACTTTCTCTAACGTGTCAATCAATCCCTTGCGATACGGATCCCTAATTCCACAACAGTATTCCCAAATGCGGACGCACTAATGTTTTATACACTATTTCCTTTGTATAAGCATTACAACTTCTCAAAATACGTCCTGTGAATCGTAGTTTGGAATTAGCTTTGCCTACAACGGAAGTTATGTGCTAGTTCCATTTCATGTTGCTTTGTACTGTTATGCCTAGATACTTCAGGGAATTCACAGTGTCAGCAACTGAATTGTTAACTTTGTACTCCTGAGCAAGCGGGGTCTTTTTAATTACTTATGTGCATTGCCTTGCACTTTTACAGTTAAGTGTAAGCTGCCATTCACGGCATCATTCCGAAATAACATCCAGATCGCGCTGAATTTCTAAGCAAATCGTCGGAGCACCTCACTTCCCTATAAATAAGTGTATCATCAGCAAAAAAATCGTATCCTGCAATCAACATTGTCACCGAGATCGTTTATAAAGATTAAGAAAAGAAATGGTCCTATTACACTTCCTTGAGGAACACCCGAAGTAACATCTAGTTTAGAAGAGGCTTCCCCGTCTACAACGACATACTGGTGACCGACCAGTTAGAAAATCGCATATCCATTCGCAAATCTGATCACATATACCGTACGCTCGGATCTTCGCTAAGAGTCGGTTGTGTGTACAGAGTCAAAACCAAAAATAAATATATTCAATTAATACCCCAAATAATTTTTTTCCACATGGAAAAACCGGGAGCTATGGCCGTATACGGCCCACAAACATCTTTATTAAAATATCAAATAAAACTGTAATGACTTAATGGACACAGTTACCTTGCGCAGTGTGGAGTACTTGGTCTCGCCCAGGCGCACCTGCTCGTCGTGCAGCTGGTCCAGCTGGCTCTGCTTCTCACCCACCTTCAGCACTTCAATCTCGGAACGAAGCTCACGGAGCTGCTCCTGCAGGTGCTTGCTCTTCTCTAGGTACTCCACCCTGAACAGGGAGAAAACAATATATACATTATTCATTGTGGATAATGGAAACAAAGAAACTGCCGTTGGGCACTAAACATAAGATACGATAGGGAAAAATAACCTGTCACTTACCACAGATGAACACATAACAAACACAAATTGCACAATATTTCAGTGAGAAACCTTATTCATGTGAGAGGCGAGACATATGGCAGGGGGAAAGATGTGATTACAACCCGACCCTCCACATGAACGAAACAAACGTGGAACACACAGGGTGGTGGTGGAAGTGCCGTGGGTGTGGGGAGATAAAGTTCAACAGAGATAAAAGTGGAACATGATAATCTCTGCGGCACCTGTTTACAAAAATTATTTAAAAATTACAATTTTATTTTATAACTGATCAAAATAAATTTGTAATTTTTTAAATAGGTGCTGCGAAGATTATCTTGTTCCACTTTTATCTCTGTTCAACTTTATCCCCCCCATCCATGGCACTTCCACCATCACTCTGTGTGTTCCACCTTTGATTCATCCATGTGGTAGGTCTGGATGTGATAACATCTTTCCCCCAGCCATATGTCTCGCCTCTCACATGAATAAGGTTTCTCACCAAAATATTGTGGAATTTGTGGGTTTTTTTTATGTGTTCATCCTGCCCTCCTCCTTTCATCTGTGATGGGCTATTTTTCCCTATCCTATCTGATTTTGATATTATTAATTAGAAATACATATTTTGCTCTTTACATAAGATTCCTTTAATTGCAATAAAAGTCATGTTATTGGCTTCTGAGCTTTCCTGGACCTCTTATTGTCTCATCGACTCTTTTTTTTATAAAGTATATTCTTGCAAGTGGTATTTCAGTTAAATTTTATTTAATTTTACAAATGAAATGTAATACTGCTTGCCAGTCTTTTTGTGTTTAGCTTACTATTCCACCTGGTAAATTATATTTAGCAGGTAAATTTGAAGTATACATCAAATTAAGGTATATCCACATGTTAAAAAAGGTTGAAATATTTATTTCAATTTTTACCTATTAATTTCTATCATAGATCACTAAGTCAGAGGCCAAACCACTTGTAACTAAACTTTACTTCTAAAATATTAAAATCAGAAGTGGAAATATTAATTAAATGATATAGTAATTCAGGGGGAAAAATGGCATACAAGGCAAAACATACTAATTAGGAGGGTAGATCATTTACACATAGAACTCGCTACTTTGACAACTTTCTTAAGTTACAGCCACTACACTGTAATCCATAAAAATTCGTTTTAGATTTAAATTATTGTATCTATTACATTTAAATATAGTTGGTTGACAGCTTCCATAAGGCAGCTATCTCATTCTATTGTTGAAGAAGGGTTATGAGCCCAAAAAATTCATTGCTCTTGTGCCTACATGTTTTTCTGTGTGTCCACTACAAAGCAATCTTCTACTTTAGTAAGCAATGCTTACTCACCTATCCAAACATATATAATTCAAAGACTGGATGTTTGTTTGTTTTACATGCAAATCCACACCGTTACAAAGATTTTGACTAAATTTCACACAGTTGATCTTCTCAACCAGTTGGCTTATATTGTCTACCTGACAGCTTACTTTTTCTCCCTCTTCTAATACCTGTAGTGAGTGTTAAGAATTAAAAATTTGTAACAGTTTTAAGTGCCTTGATACCAGGAGCTAACTGGATGATCCCTAAGTGAAATACTAAAAGTTTTAAGTCCCTATGATGTATCATTTTTCAGAAACTGGCATTCTAGTGTATGACTGCTTCTTTGATCTGCCCCTCTACTGACCCACTGTCTCATTTTAACCACTACTTTATGCTGCACGGCATAACCAGAGTCATTGCTCTTCCCCCCCCTCTGATTTATCTTCTCCACTCCTCTCTATTATCCACTACCTCTTCTACCTGTATTTACTAGTGTCCCACTCTCCAATAAATACAGCATGGGGATTAAGAAAACTGTGTGTGCACCTACCTATCATTAACCATCATACATGACCAGGGTATAATATGGGGCAAAAAAAGGGACTAGATGTCCTCAAGTGAAGCTGGAGGTAACCACTAGTTCCCTTTATGACGTGTACTGTGTGCCTCAGTGGCACTAGTAAGAAATAAAAAAAATATTAAAATTATGGCAAATTATCATTAAGGTCGTTGAGGAAGGCTAATTAATCTTTCCTTACATATTTGATGAATGTTTCTCTTCTTTTTTTTTGTATTTAGCAACCAAATCTAATAACTATTTGCATGACAAAATCTGTAAAATTCACCTGTTTGGTCCTCCAGCAATTTCAATAATCCTAAAATGCCAAACAGATTATACAAAACTGCATCATTAAATTTAAAAATTTATTCTTCTATGGCCATTTCTGATTTGGTTTACAATGTAGCCATCACAGAGAGGAAATAATGACTACTAACCACAGATGATAGTTTATTGTCACATATGCAAGAGAACAAGATGAATTTGTGTGTTTAAACCATTCATCAGCAGTAGAACATAAAGAAATATTCATGGAAGTGAGAAATCTCATCATTTTTATATTTTTTGTGCACTTGAGCTGCCATCAGCTGTGATAAGCAAAGGTTCATTTCTCTCGTATTATTTAAATACTTAATTTAACAGTGATTGAGTGCATACTCTGGTGGCAATTTCCCCACACACCCATTATTTTCTTCTTTTTTTTTTTTGTACCTGCCTAATTTTGCCCTCTCCAAATTTGAAATGTTATCAACATATTTCATAAATTATTCAGTTCCTTTGGTAATTTATTCCAATTTGCAGCTCCCTTGCCTACAAAAGAAAATTTTGCCCCACCCATATGTATGAAAGCGAATGCCAATCTGTGGCACGGTCATCATTTCCTATGTATGCACCACTCTCAAGTCTTCCATCAACATACGCCTTAGTCACTTCCATCACTCTCCTCCTGTCTTCCAATGAATCCGATCCCATTCATATCAGTTGCTGATTGTGTTATGCATTAATTTCCAGAGACAAATCTAGCAACCCTTTGTTGTAACCCTTAAAAATCCTGTACTTGATACCCAAAATATGGTTGCTCTCCAGTATCCTTTGTTTATCACAAGCCAGCTAAATTTCTAGAAAAAAATATCCTTGATCGTAAGCCAACTAATTTTTTAGAAAAAAAAAACACTATTTAGGATATCATACAAGCTTTAACTGGAGCAAATGTCATGACATTTAAAAGATGTATACAACAAATTACATCAAACACAAGAAAAAAATCTCAAAAGCTTTATATACAGCCTGATTTTTTTTAATTATTGATATCACTTGTTGCTGAAACACTGTTCCGTAATTTGTAAAATTGCAAACAGAATTTTCCTCAAGGCAGGATTACACCACAAACTGACCAATCAAGGAGCTATCGAGGATGAGAGCTGAGGCTATGATGTTAGTAAAGTAGATGACAGGTGCCTACATTAAGGTTATATTTCTTTAATCTATTTCCTCATTCAACTAATACAGTCACTATTCATTGTGGCCAAAAGTACGATCCATGTTGACTGTGTTCTGCACAAAAGCCACTTATGGCAGTAAGAAGGCATTTGTTACCATACAAGATCGCATGATGATGTGGGTGAAAATCAGATGTGTTTCCTTTCTTTACACTTGGGGACATTACAATCAAGTATCCTTTCCTGCCAATTCATCATGGTTTTTTCCACTTGATATGGAAAATTTGCTCCATTTTAAACTTTTTTAACTGCTTAACATCTCTTAACAGCGAGGTCTTTGGAGGCGGGAAAGGATCAGGGGCAAGGAATGGGAAGGAATTCGGCCATGGCCTTTTGAAGGAAGCATCCTGGCATTTGCCTGGAGTGATTTGGGAAACCATGGAAAACCAAAATCTGGATGCCCGGACAGGGATTCGAACCGCCGTCCTCCCGAATGCGAGGCCAGAACGCTAACCGTTACACCACCATACTCGGTCATTTTAAACTAATCCCCACTAAGTATTTATAAGTATTTAAGACATCAACTGTTATAAGTAACAAGACATTCCTGACTCTCATTTGTTTCTGGATAATGGTGACAGAGAGACTACTGTTAAGTGCTGAAAGTAGGATAGGATATGAAAAAATGCAAACACAATTCACTGTATTTTGGTTAATAACTTAGCCATGTAGGAAGTGAGTCCTAGGGCAGGAGAAATGTGTGCACAACCAGACCCAAAACATGAATGAACCACAGATGGAACATGAGGCAGGATGGGGATTGAACCAGTGGAAGGGGGGGGGAAGGAAGTTTACTAATAATTGTGAAACAGTATAATTTCTGTGACAATCAGTTGAGATAATTACTTTTAGTCAATTTGCATAAATATTTTGTCAATATATATTTTTCTATCTTACTAATTTCTTTTTTGTAACTAAGGAAAATGGAAGCAGATTCTAGGCGATATAAATAAGAAAAGAAAGGGAAATTAACCCACCACATACCAAAGTGGACGGCTGCGATGAGAGGGAACACTTATGCTGACAAACAACTACATAATATTTCGGCATCTGCCTTGTTCACTAGTAGAAAAACGGGCCATTAGGCTCGGTACGTGTGTACACAACGAACGTTACCTAATGACTAACCGAGTAGTTGGGGGGGGGGGGGCAGATGACAAGGAATAGACTATCGATATCTCGGCATGCAATGCCTGTGATAATATATTGCAGGCGATGGTTAAATGAACATATGTAGTAAGGGTACAGTATAAATGTGGGAAAAAAAAGTGGTGGGTTAAGTGGATTTTAACGGTGGTTAAGTCCAGGTGGGTGTCTCGTATCCAGGATATTCTGGTATGCTAGTTCCCATCTCCGGATTTCTGCTGCAGTGGTGCTGTCAGGGAAAACTCTGACTGCTCTCACAGTAAAACAGTCGTTGAGGTTGTTGGAATCATGGCTATTGGCATGTTCTGGTATTGGAAGGTACAGGTTGCGGGTGTGGACTGTTTGTCTGTGACCATTCATTCTAACAGAGAGTTGCTGTGTGGTGAGGCCTATGTAAGAACTGGCGCAATAGCGGCAAGTTAGTTGGTATATAAGATGAGTGGTTGAACAGGTGGCATGTCCAATAATGGGGAAAGTTTCCCCTGTAGTGGGATTGGAATATGTAGTGGTGGGTGGAAGCATGCTGCAGATTTTACAGCGGGGTCTATTGCAAGGATCAGATCCATATGGCGCTTTTGGAGAGTCTAACGGAAGGTATTTGTGGACTAAGATGTTCTTAAGATTGGGTGGTCTGCTAAAACATGCACGGGGGACATTGGGTAGAATTTTGGGTAGCAGAGTACGCATTTCTGGAAACGAGCGAAGGAAGTCATACCCACAGGTGGGCACAGTTAATCCAAACATTAACTTCGTTAATCATTATTCCGCTACTTAAAAAGTTAACTTCGTTAATCGTTAAAGCGTAAAATGTTTATAAATTTAACGCAAGTTAAAGTTATCCGTTAAAAGTTAACTAGTCAAAAGTTGTACTGATGTATTAGTATTATAGTACGGCAGGTATAACTGCTCTCTACCTCAAGGTGTTATGTACCATGATGCAAGTGTGGATTTATTTATAAAAATTAACAAATTGTGGTTACGCTATCGTCACAACAACGAAGTGGTATTCGTGTCTGTTTTTATCTTTGTTGAGACTGTGATCAACATAACACTTGTAAATTGTCTTACGAGAGACAATTAAGGTACTCGTGACTTTATAAAAAAAAAGTAGTAAAAAAACATGAATGCAGAATGAAAAGCAACAATATTATAGAAAACAAGTTGGACTGGGACACCTGAATATGTGAAAACTGCGACCAGTGAAATTTGCGGCCAACCTAAAATCTACGACCAATGCCTGTTACCTTTGTGCCACGGCCTACCTGTGATCCAAAGGCCCCTTTAGACGACCGGGCCTGGTTTCACTAAATCATGGCCTGCATGTTTTTACGTGAACAAATAGAACGGAAGTTAGTCAGCGACATCCTTTTACATTACACGGCCGAAACTGCCAAACTAGCTTCTACTTAAAAAAAAAAAAGACACACAAATGTTTCGAATTAAAATTGCACATCACCTTTTTCGTAACTTATGTATTGTTTCTTTGATTTTTTTCGCACTGGTTACTGAAAGTTAAGTTTTTTGCTGATCTGCAACACTGTTTGCAGACTCCAGTGCGATACTAACTATCGATCAAGCGGCCGGTCATCCACTGGCACAGAATTTCGTCCGAGTAATGCCCGATTTGACGGCCGAACAGTTTGTCCGATTAACCTCTTCCGACACACACACTGCCGATCCGTCACTGTTGCTACAATACCAACTGAACGCGATGTTTTTACTAAACGTATAATAACGACATACATTTTGTAATAATAAATACACCTCATTACAGATAATAATGTTGATTTGCCAATAAGATAGGTTATGACGCTTTTTAGTTTATTTACGTTTGCAGAATTCACAATATAAAATAGTCACGCCGCCACCGGCTGAAAATGCTCGGCGCGCCGCCGCCAAGATTTTAGCAGGCGGCGCCCACTACTACACCGAACATACGAGCAGTGCTGCCAGTACAGCCAACTTATATTATACCGCTGTCTCTTTGAATTTATACAGAATGAAACCCAATTAATTATACAAAGGGGTCATCCATTGATTACATACGTGAGTGAAAGTGCTGGGACCAAAAAGTCCACGAAAAGTAAACAATGTATACATTGATAAATTTTGAATAACAAAAAGGAAATAGATATGCAGGAAGGGTTGCCAACTCAATGAAACAAAGGGCAAACACTTTCAAAAAGGTGCTGGAATGTACTTTACTTTTAAGTGCTCATTTTTGTATCCAATTATACAAGGCAATCTGTTATACAAACAGGATACAAGAGGTAACCAAATTATACAAGTTTTGTATCCAATTATACAATCTGGCAGCCCTGCATACAAGTGGTGGCGTAGCGCACAGTTCAAACAAACGAAAAGACGTCAACAACCTATGTAACGGACTAAAGTTAACGGAAGTCCAATTTAACGGAAGTTAAGAAGACCGTTAATGATTTTTTAGGTTAACTTAAAAGTTAAATTTTCGCAATTTTTTTAACTTCGTTAATTAACGATTAACGGATTAACTGTTTTGTGCCCAGCTGTGGTCATACCCCTGTTTATTTATGTGTTTATTCACTCTTATAAAAGATCCAAAATTATATTTTTGAAAAAAAAAATAAAATTAAACTTGACTGATCGTTGCACAGATTATTCTATCTCACAATTATTGTTGTTCAACTCTCTCTCCCCACCACCGGTTCAATCCACACCTTCCCACGTGTGCTTCACTCATGCGGTAGGTCCACATGTGCACACATCTCCCCCGGGCCCACCCCCTGTAGCCATATGTCTCACCTCCTTCATGGCCAAAGTTATTAACCAAAACATTGTGAATTGTGTTTTTTCACCACTCATCTGGCCCTCCTGCCTTTATCTGTGATAAGTGATGGGTTATTTTCCCTATCCTATCTTATTTTAAAATTGTTTCTATAAATATATTAAATTCAGACAAACACAAAAAAAAATTCTGAAATATGAAGTCACGTTATCATTTACAGCAGTGTCTGATCAATTAGACAAATTTGCAGTAAGAAATATTTTTTGAAGTAATGCAACAGTAATTCTGACATTTCTTAATTTTGAAAATTATGTTATTTAACAAAAACATCATAAGCTACTTCCTCATATGCTTTCTTTCATTTGATAGACTGCATGATTATACTAAAACATGATTCAAAAACTATTTCCTGCTTTTTTTTTTTACTTATGTTTATGGCTTTATGCCTCATCGACGCCGAGGTCATTAGAGGCGGGATGGGACTGGGGAAAAGGAACGGGTAGGAATTCAGCCATGGCCTTTTTGAAGGAAGGACCCCGGCATTTCCCCGGAGTGATTTGGGGAAACCATGGAAAACCCAAAACTGGATGCCCAGTTGAGGATTCAAACTAGCACTCTCCCGAATACGAGGCCAGAGCGCTAACCACACACCCACCACACTTGGTATTTCCTGCTCCCTTTCCAAAATTTGGGAAAATGTTATGCTCACACAAAGACACTTTATTTCTCCAAACACCAACAGCATATGCTATTATTGGTGAATGTTTAAAGGACTACATCAGACAGAAATTAAGTTACACAAACCAAAAAAAGTGAAATTTAAATGTTCACACCACATCAACTTTGATCAGATAAATCAAGATGTCACTACAACCTGGAATTAGGATATGAGTCTGTGGAATGAGTGTTGCATGGACCTCTCTGCCTCTGATGGCCTCGATGGCAACAAGCGTAAAGCCATAAGGGAAAAAGAAATCTCCACCAGAGAATTAGTGTTTTACCTGAATTAAATACACAATTGAAACAGTTTAAAGTCCGATATGTGATGTTGTTACCGTCCCTTTTTGCCAACGGCAATGACATAATGACATACACTCCTCCAATCAGCAGCATTAGGGCTGAAATTTCTTAGTCATGAGCCAATAAGTGATGAAATGACCAGCATTGTCACTATATCACATCGGCTCCCGTAACCAGGCCACTTATTTATGTTGGCAGAATTTATGATTGCAAAAAATTTTGTTTGCTGCAAATCAACTTTTCTGAAAATCCTAGAATTCATTATTGCCAAAGAAAATTTTGACCTTATATTGTTTTGTGTAATTTTATTTCTGTACTCTGTGATTGTAGAGGTGGAAATGACTAAGAAAATAATTAGAATGGGTGGTATAATAGCACTGAGATTCATAACTAGACCTTGCATGCCTCCCTGTGACCAACATGTCTGTTAAAATGGGCATAATATCCGATTTGTGATACTGAAAAGAAAACATGGTATGAAATATACTGATACAGAAGCCTTTCCAGCACTTTGTATTCTCTCTTACACCCAAGAATGGATTGGTTAGAAAATCAGGTTTCATAAGAGAATATTGCAAAACCACAGCAGATGATACAACTTTTGTTTTTGATACCTTATTCCATTGTTTAGAGTGTAGAGCTGAGATTTGTTGATGTTAAATCACACCACCGTTTTGACCAAAGCCTAATGGTACTTTCTACATAAAATCTTGGTTTATTCATGACTGAATAAACGAAACAATCAAGCCAGCCACGTCCCAGAGATATTAGAAATCGAGATCTGGACAATGGCTGTTATTTTTTATTTGCAGCTTGAGATATTACATAGCACATTCGTTTTCATTGGGGTGATTTTGGGAAACCTTGGAAAACAGAAAGCTGGATCACCGAATGTGGATTTGAACATATGTCCTCCCAAACACAAGGCCAGAGCATTTCTGCTCACCCACCATGCTCCGTAATGTTACATCTGCTTCATCTTTTCAAATAAATTCGCATATACAGGGTGTTTCATTTATGACGCGTCTGTACGCACTGCAAAAATCACCTGGGCTTGCCTCATGCTTGCTCCGATTTCTTACCTTATAGCACGTGCTGGGAATGTTGGCCATCAGCTTCAATACATGCTTGAAATCGTCTAAGGATGTTTTGGCTAACAGTTTGCAGTGTTTGTGAAGAAATATTATTAATTTTAGTTCTTATGTTTTCCTTAAGTTCCTCTTCCATAAGGGGATTTGAATCATAAACACGCTCTTTTAGGTAACCCCACAAAAAGAAATCACAAGGTGTCATGTCTGGAGAACACGGATGCCACAATCCACGACTGATAATTTGATTCTCATTGTAAACACACTTTAACGCACGTATAGAATTTTCAACTGTATGGAGAGTTGCACTGTCTTGTTGAAAATGACCGTAATTTCTCTCATCTTCTGTCAGGTATTTAAAATATTGTCCACATAGCGAGGAGATGTAATTGTTTCAGTAAAAAACACTGGTCCAATAATTCGCCTCGCACTAATTGCACACCAAACTCAAACTTTCACATCGTGTCGTGGCTTTTCGTGGATAAGATGTGGATTTTCTGTTCTCCAGTACCGACAGTTTTGACTATTTACGCGCCCACTTAAATGAAAATATGCCTCATCGGTGAAAAATGTCAATTGCGGATCCAGCTCGCCATCGTGCACACTTTGCATAAACCAGTTTGCAAACCTCATTCGTGTAGTTTAATCTGCTTGTTTTAATTCGTGCACAGCAGTTGTTCGTTAAGGGCTAAAATTAATAATATTTCTTCACAAACATTGCAGAGAGTTAGCCTAAACATCCTTAGAAGATGTCACGCGTGTATTGAAGCTGGTGTCCAACATTTCCAGCATGTGCTGTAATGTAAGAAATCGGCGCAAGCATGAGGCGTTCCTGAGCACGGGCGATGCATCGTGAGACTTACTGGCGAGCGAGGGGGCGCTACCCGGGTGATTTTTGCTGTGCGCGCGGACGCATCATAAATGAAACACCCTGTACAATAATGGAATGAAATACCTTCTAATAAGCTAAAAATTATATTTTAGGGAACTTTTAATGATTGGTAATATACATAAGTGAACTGAATTGCGATGGAGCACTTGATCCGATGGCAATTTTTCTAGTCATGTAATTGTAACTTTCCTCTTATTATTATTTTTATTATCATCATCTCATATACTTCAAGTGTTAAATTCCTCTACAGATCTACTTTTGCCATTTACAAAATTTAAACTTAAATTCCTACAGTGTTTTTGGTAAATTATTCATCAGTTCCCTTGGCAATTTATTTCCAACCTTTGGCAACCTTACACAGAAAAGAAAATTTCCACTCCCTTATGGATGAAATTGGGGGCCATCTTGTGCCCATGTTTATCTTTACCTTCCCACAGTCTACTACTAATTCTCTGACCAATATCCCTTGAAGCCTCATCACCAACATATGTCTTCTGCACTCCCAGCACTCTTTTCACCTTTCTCCTGTCTTCCCATGATTCCCAATCTAGCTCCTCTACTATATCAGCTGCTGACTAGGTCCTGTGATAATTTCCATAAACAGAAGGACACAACTGATAATTTAAAGAAGTATAAACAAAAGTAACATTCAATATTTATCTCAGGAAGCAAATTAGGATTTGATTGAAACAAAAGGTTCTGATTAACAAAACAAAAAATAACAAAAAAATACAATATAGAATGGTTATCACAGATGAGTGGGAGCCCAAAAGGTACATACAGAGGTGTAACATCAGAAAATTTCAGCGTTCTGTGTTTGTAAAAACTTTTGTGTACATAGAACATCCTAGTGTCATTTGCTTTCTTCATCATTCAGCTCCAACCACATTGGAACATGTATGACACTTTTCCACCTCCATCCTCAAATATTCATAAGGGTGGCCACAAGGTAATGATTTAATAATTCCCCGATATTTCCAGGTTTTCCAGAAAAATTTGCTATACTTTTTCCTGATTTAAAAAGTTTATTCGCATGATTAAGATATTTAAGTTTTAATTGGATTTTAATTAAATTTTTGCTGGCATTGGTATCTTTAATCTAGGCTTTTGTTTTAATATTAAAGGTTCAATTTTTCTCAAAAGAAGTTCAAAGCACCTTTATAAACTTAATACTCTATGATTGCTGTTTTATTAAGTAAAAAAATGAAACTTCTGAGTTTACATGTAGTACTATAATTCTGATTTAGATGTCATCCACCTTTTTTTTTTTTTTTATACAATTTCGAATGCTGAGTTCCAGAGAGAGTGTAAACTGCAGTTCGTGTCAGCGCTCGTGTACGACCATCTTGTCGTCGTATCTCAACGAGGTGCGAGACGAGAGCATTGCTAGTGTAAATGCGGCATATTTGTTGGCTATTTTATGTCAAAAATATATAAGCTAAATTATTTAATGCAAAAGTTCATTATTAAAAACTTTCCAAATTTTGGGTTGTTGCAATTAAAATTCCCTGATAATTTTTGAAATTAATCGGATTACCTGATATTTCAAGGTTGCTTTAAATTCCCTGATAATTCCCAATATTCCAGGTTTGTGGCCACCCTTCATCTATAGTTATGCTCCAATGCAGGTTCCTTCTTTGTATACTGATCATTACATTTTTTTTTTTTAAGTAAGTACACATTTCCCTGAATTGTCTTGTCACTCAGCGGTTAAGGTACTTGCTTTCAAAAGTTCATTGTTCTGGTCCTGTGGGTCACAGTGGGCACAGGAATTTTTAAGAGTTATGTTTGTTGTAAGAGCTCTGGAGGAAAGGAACTGGCCGTCCTACCTCTGACACAACAGCTTAGTATGTCTCCTTAGGGAGGATCCAACCCACTTTCAGGTTGTGAATTAGGTTAGGTTTTTATCTTCCCCTATACTTATTTTGGATAATGGTGACGATTACTTCCTACACTTATCTTGACTTTCAATTCAATAAACAAACTTAGTAACTGTAACCTTCTGATGAAAACAAGTAGCAGTTTAAGACAATTATACTGCATTTTTCATTGCTTCCTTTCCCTAGCATTCAATAAGATGAGCACTACAATATATGGTACTTCATTTACAAATCACAGAAGTACTGTTGAAAAATTACACAAAAACACACATAGCATGCAAAGCTGATTACAAGAGGTGCATTCAAGATCTTAGGTCTCTTAATTTTTCGGCAGTGAAGCAAATAGAAACTTATAGAAAATTTTATAAGCTGCTGGCATTCTTTAGTGGTGAGTAGCACTGTCCAATGCACAGAACCCATGTGACAAAAGCTGTAATTGGAAGAATTCACAAAGATTCCTCCTTTTTGCACAGCAAAATTCTTTGAATTTATTGTCAACATGCAGTGAAGGCTTTATGAACACAAAAAATGGGAGTTATTGATGTGAAAATTCAAAAGGCTAAATGTAAAATAAGACTGTAATTTAAAACATATGTTTAGAAGAAATGGTTCTGAATTGCACTGCAGGAAAAATGTCTAGGAAATGCTGCATATGTGGTCATGATCATGAAGCAGGAGGCAGGAGTTTCTTTGGGACGTTCATACTCAATATTCACCAGGCCTAAACACCTAGCAAGTTTTTCTTTTTTCTTCTTTTTTCCCTTCACAGTGATGAAGTATACTCTCGGTGGCAGCAAGTTTTCAAGTGCGGGGCATTGGCTATTTTCAAGAGAGTAAATAGATTCCAGAATTGTGGAAAATAGAACTGGCAGCAGCTGTGCAATAACTGTTGTGAAAAATGTGCACATCTATAAACATTCTATGTTGTAAACTGATGGCAGTTTGATCTTTTGAAAACAATTAAGAGACTGTAGTATTTCAATACACTTCACAAAATTCAAGCCAACAGGAAAATGAAATTCCAGGACAAGGAAGGTTTGAAAATAAGTGCGTATAATGATACAAAGAGTGGAATGAAACATTTATTAGGCATCTTCAGAACATACACAAAACAACAAGCCAAGAGAAAACAAGCAGCAACACATCACACACAAAAGCAAATGATAGAGCTTAGTAACAAGACCACTTGCAATGTGAGATTAAAGCTAAGAAACACATAGCTGAAGCAATTGTTAAACACAGCATGCAAATTTAACACATTATGTACATTGGTGCAAAAGCAACAGCACAGTGAAAAGCATGCCAAGTTTAGTAAATAAGCAATAAGACAGCCAGGCTTATTTCTAAGCTATGTTAATGATCAAAATTGATAATACTTAGTGCTTAGTAATAATTAATACACGATTCAATAATGATTCTTAACTTATTCTAGGGGCTTTAGTTCACCAACTAACAACTAATGGAAGATGTGATATCACATATAAACAAGCATTTAAATCCAAAAAGATGGTTGCATTGT
Organism: Vandiemenella viatica; assembly: GCA_031002005.1. NCBI lineage: Eukaryota > Metazoa > Arthropoda > Insecta > Orthoptera > Morabidae > Vandiemenella > Vandiemenella viatica. The sequence goes on along the minus strand of CM061914.1, from coordinate 181,316,853 downwards.
CAAATAGTAGTTAACGATTAGCTGTTAATATGGGCTGAATTTCATTAATATAAAATTTATCAAATTACAATTTTTAAATAACCAGTCTGAAATGGCTAATTTACGGAAAAACTTATAAAACTGTATAATTTTAAATTCATTCTATGGGCCTACAAAACATTTATCAACAGATCTTTGTACTGTTGCAATCTCAGATTCCAAAAAAAATTTCACAAAGATTTGTGAATTATGATAAGCTTAATAAGCAATTACTTAACCATAAGTTTTCAGCATCATATACTAGACACCTCGTTTGGCTTCAGATATATATCACCAAAAAAAAAAGTATAGTGGAAAGAAAACCAAAAGGCAGATGACTCACGCAATTTGCCCACACTGCGGAAACTACGCAGGTATCTGATGCAAAATCTACTGTATGACCTTATGAATGAGGTAGTTTATGGAGGAGAAAAAAAATGTTCCTAGAAGAACAAAAATTGTCTTGTACAAATCATATCTCATTCCTATTCTCACATATACTTTGTAAAGATGCACACTAACATCAAAGGACCTTAGCAAGATCCAAGCCTGCAAAATGAAGTTTCTTAGAATGGTCCTCCAGAAAACTAGACCATATAAAGAATGATGAGATCAAACCTAGAGCTAAGGGAATCCATGGAAGAGAGATTTAGGTCATCAAGACTTAAGTGGTTTGGGCATGTCAAGAGAATGAATAGTACAAGACTACCAAAATCTTATTTGGAAAAAAGGATAGTGGGCAAAAGATCAGTGGAAAGACCAAGAAGAAGATGGACAGATCAACTGAAGGAGGACATAGAGAGAAGAGGCTGGAACAGAGAATATATTACAGACAGAGAAACTTTTCTGGATAGTAGACAGTGGTAAACGATCATCTGTAATAACCGAGACAGAAACACAGGAAGGCTTGCAAACCACACCCAGGAAACTGGAGATGGTCCCCAACGATAATGATGATGAGTGGTAGGAAGAATCATGTAGTAAGAAATTAAAAATCTGTGCAAAAGGTTAAGCGTAAAAGGTGTGTGCCGCTAAGGAGGAAAGTGGGGAGGGAAGGGGAAATATTCAACTAAGACAAAACTATTAAATAAATAACTTCTAAAATAATAAAAATAAAAAATATATTTAAACAAAAAAAGGGTGAGTGTATAGTTTAATTCAAAAGAGAAGCAAAGTGGATGTTAATAATGGTTACTGAGGTCAGGGCCATATCTGGTGTCTAGGTTATAAAGTAAAGTGTATGGCACTGTTAGCTTGGATTTTGGCTGCGTAGTGACAGAGTTTTAGTTTGCTGCACAACATACATGTCACGGCTTACCTAATCTAATCCAGTAATTCTACCAGCAATAGACCTACAGACTTAAGTGGAATCCTAGTGCTATCCACATGAACAAAACAAAATTTTGCCAGAGATAAAGGTAAGTTTAAGGGCACGTAAAAATTCTGGGTGAGAATGGGAATCGAACTAGGGACAAGCCAATCTTTAATCGGGCACATTAATCAACCGGAAAACTAGACCAACATCTAGGATACGTTGGTAGGCCAGTTCCATTTTGTAAATTTCAGGCTGGACTGTGAACTTTGGGACAATTTCTGAGACCCAATTATTAAGTTCATAGAAATTTTGAAATCTTACATCAATGACAACTGGTTGGTGAGTAAACCATTTTCTTGTGCCTATTCCTCCTGGTTGGTAGGAAGACCATTTTAAGAGTTCAGACAATGAAAACATACAAGATCGGCAGTGAGATATGTGTCATGTAAAATGATGGTGAAGATTTTACAAGTGGTAGCACTGTAATAAGTTGTTCAACACATGTGTTAGGTCAGAGCATTTGTGGATTGGATAATTCCTGAAGAATTTCGGTCTGATGCAACATACATGAGCATTAGGGTGGAAATGTTAATGTGGAGTCACAACCATGACAAAGGATTCTTTTACAACTGAAACCTACACCACTCAATTGCCACATGTAGTACCCATGATTTAAATGATTTCGATAACTGCCTTTTTTGTTTGTTTGTGCCTTTACAACTTGTTGACATCATGGTCATCAGTGGAGGGGAAGATCTGGGGTAATGAGTGGGAAGGAATTCAGTAATGGCCTTTTGAAGGGACTATTCCAGCATTCGCCTGATTTTGGGAAACCATGGAAAACCAAAATTTGGATGACTGGATAGTTATTCAAACCCGTATGCTCCTGAATGTGAGGCTCGAGCATTACTGTTCACCCACCATGCTTATTCAATAATTGCATAATAATTTTTGTAGTCAGTTCTCCCTTAGACAACCATCTCATCATAGTCTAGGCACTAGTCTCCAGTGCTGCCTTTTTTCTAAATTTCCCCTTCCTGATAACTTCCACAACACAAAATTTCTGAAACAAATTTGTATTTTTAAGACTATTCACGGTAATTTGTGGCATACTTGCCCCCAACTTGATTTTTACATAAATTATTTTCTTATCCCATATAACAGGGTTTCCCAACCATCAAATGACAGTTCTAAAACAACCAGTTTCCAATTATTATCATTACTACTATTATTAAGGGAGCCATGACTAATCTCTAAGGGGTCCGCCACTGAAAAAGATTGGGTAAGGCTGCAATACAGAGTGGGAAGGTAATCCAGCGGTTACAGTGCTTGCTTTGAAAAGTTCACTGCACTGGTCACAGGTTCAAATCCCAGTCGATGCAAGAATTTTTGAGGGTTGTGTTTCATCATATGAGTGACAGGTGATTCTGTGGTTTGGACAGGTCCCAGAGGAATGGAACTGGGCATCCTACCCCTGACACAGTGGCTTAGTATGCCTCCTCCGGGAGGATACAACAAACCTTCAGGTTGTGGCCTATGTTAGCTTCAACCTATGCAAGGACTGCCGTATCTTTTTTACTCTCCAACGTGACTACGAGGTTACTGGAATATTGCTTCCCACTCCATGAAAAAAAATACAAACACACAAAACAATCACACATTTTGCAAATGAACAAGTTACTTATCAATGTACTTTGTACTGATTTTGATTAATAATAGCTTCACTTTTAGGTAAATGAAAATTTTAGAAGGGACAATAATCTAAAAATGGAATCCAAGTTATACTTCAGTGTGAGATATAAATCAAAATATTGAACAACAATATAAAGTTTTCTTACACAACACACACAGCTTGAGAAGTTTAATTCACAAATTTCAAAGACAACATGCTAAGGAACTGACAATGCACTCAGATACAGTGTAAAGATATGGATGCTGCATGCAATCCTAGTTGAAAGATAAAAAGTATCCCGATATACACGTTTAAGTACAAAACATTAATTTATATCAAGTTCTCATAGAGTCATATGGTAGAAGTATTTCTATCACTCCTTATAGAAATATCTTTAAAGACTTCAACTTACACTCTAACCACTGCAGTATTACTAAAGGCAACCAGAGGGTATATGAAAAAAAGACGCTGCTCTAAAATCCTACATAACAGCTATAAGACTGAAATCAGTTTGAAGTACCCAATAAGGTAAAAACATAATCTTCTGTCAAACTTATCAGAATTATATTCTATACTATAACGTTGACCAGAATCTTCGAATCTACTACCGGAGGGCAACCAATGAGGACTGTATTTGAAGTTTTCGCAACTAGCAATATATAAACAATGGCTCTTTCTGGATCTCTGTATCTGCAATCCTGAAACCACATAATCTAAATTAAAACCACTGTAACCTACGAGAACTGACTAAAAAATGTATGGATTAAAACTAGAGTTCTATGAATTTATTTTTTGGGGGGGCACAAAATATTTCCACTCCCAAACACTTTAATTCTTTTACTATTAAAAAAATGGAACAAGAAGTTACTAAGAAAGCTAGTAAAAAAAAATATGATCTTGAACTCAGTATTATCAGAAACAACAAAAGAGCATCAAAAGCTGCTTTTAGTAAAAATCGACATCTGATTAGTTCAAAATCTTAAAAAACTTTGCTCTCCCCCCCCCTCCCCCCTTTTTTGTTTTTGTTTTAATATTAATCTACAGCACATATTCAGGACCTTGCCTGCAATAATTAAACGTTAAACTACTAAACGTCGAACAAGGGAAACGAATTAATGAACCACAAACCAAAGCAGAAGCTTTAGAAATACAGTTTTAATTTGATATGCAAATATAACTTGCCAGAGTGACTGCACCTGTTATAGCGCTACCGCTCTGGATAAGGGAGGATGGGCCTGGATCCAGTGTACTGGCATTCTTGATTGCGGGTTTTAGGTGGTTTACTGGAATCACATAGGCATGCTGGTACAGTCTCAAATCTCCACCTCATAAGGTACACATTTCACTAACAAAAATACACTTACCACAGACAAATGGCAAAACATACCATCCCCTGTCAAAACTACGACATGCCAACAAGCCGGCAGTAGATGAAACCTTGCTTTCAAAACAAGCGCGTCCTACAGAAGAGGATGTGTCGGATGACCCGAAAAAGTGGAAATATCTAAAATACAACACTTTATTCCACTGAATTTATTATAATCTTCCCCAATAAGTCAATATCATACAAATGAATGTTATTATTCTGCACGCTAACAGCAGATGTGACTTCTCAAATGACTACTGCTGTGCAATAAAAGTGGTGGCGTGATATTCCAAGGAAAGAAAAGTTTGAATGCTGCTAAATACCATGCTATTAATACTGAATTTATTAATTACTCATAACTAAGAACAAAGGGGAGTTTACAGTATGTAGTCAAAATCTTAGCCCCTAGAGATCATTTTCCTTTTTATACATGCCTCCTCGATCATCAATTTTAGTTGGTTTCAAAATGCTTAATCAAACTGAATGCTCTGCTCACTTATGCTGCTTCTATTTATCTAAAAATTAAAAGTTACAACCATGGTCGTTTCTGAAATTTCAACTACAGATCACATAAATGGTGCCCCAAAACTAAAACTAGTATATCAACTTAAATAACCATAAAATAAAGCAGAAGAGTAATCTGATTTTATCGGTGATTATAAACTCATTTCCCAGTAAACTTAATTTGTAACAATGAATTCCTGAATAACAATAAATGGACAATGAAGGCTATTCACAAGAGGAAAGGAATTCAAGCACAAGGGAGTGTCCATAAACTATGTGGCACAGTCCGGGAGGGAGGGGGGTTGGGTAGAAAGCTATGCTATGCTGTGCTACATGGGGGGGGTGGGGGTTTCCAAACCAAGACACGTAGCTTTTCATTCATTTTATTTGTCACAGTTGAAATAAGGTACAGACACACAATAGATTGTGAATATTTATTTCCGTCATTTAATTATTTCTCGTTGTAATTTACAATCGTCTGACAAGAGAAAACAGTACAAAATGTCTTTTGTAATCAATTGGGAAAAAAGCTACATGTCACATGGCGGGGGGAGTAGGGTGGGATTGTAGAAGCAAAAGCCACGTTGGGCTACGTGGTGGGAGGAGGGGGGTGTTTACTGAAGGTCAAAATGGAGCTACATAGTTTATGGACACTCCCTAAGAGCTAGTGGAACAAAGATGTGTTCTCACAACATGCACAAACTTCATAACAAAATAATAATAATAATTGTCATACGTGCAACTACGATTTAGTGTCTCATTAGCGTAGCAACGATAAAAGAGCAATACCCCGGAGATGCTCGGTAAATGTGCCAGGGATTTTAAAGTACGTTAGTCAGGGACACCACTACAGACCTCTCCTTCTCGATCTCGAGCGAGAGCCGGTCGACGTCCCCGTCGGGCAGCAGGTCGTAGGCACTGAGGTCGTGGGGGGAGGCGTCCGCGAGCTGCAGGGCGTGCAGGTCGGCCTGCAGGGTGGGGCCGTACAGGGGCGCCGGCGGGGGAGGAGGAGCCAGTGGAGGTAGTACCGCCAGCAAGCCCGCACTGCCGTCCACTCCACTGGTCTGCAGAGGCTGCAGCTGCTGGAACACAAATGAGGCCACCTCGATTAGTTTCCTCGCCAATCTATCATCTATTCCTAAGTTAACTTCTTATTCTCTACGTACAGGGTGATTATAATTAAAGTTTAAGTTTCAAAACGCTCTAAAAATAAACCACTGATTAGAATGACGTCAAAATTTAACGGCGTACTATTGAAGAAGGGGGAAAAAACATGAACGGTGATTCTGCACCAGTAGCTCTGTAGAAGTTCAGGACCCTCAAGGGTATGAAAAAAGGCGTTGGACCGATGACTGTCGTGGGTCTGGTGAAAATGATGAAAAAATTCGAAAATTCAGGTTCGTTTGATGTGCAGTCTGGTAAAGGAAGGAAAAGATGTGATTTGGCAGTAGTTGAAGAAGTGGTCACAGCAGTTCAGGAGGCGTTGAGCGGTGGTGTGCAACCATGCAGTGCACGGAGAATTGCCCGAACATTGGACAGGCCTGTGAGTACGGTGCATGACATCCTGCAATGCTATCTGTACAAAATGTGACAGGTGCAGGAGTTGTTTCCTTCTGACCTGGCAGCAAGAGAGGGTTTTGCTTTGGAATTTCTTGCTCGCATGGAAGTGGACAATGATTGGCCGTGGAAAATTCTGTTGACAGACGAAGCCCATTTCCATTTAATAGTATATGTTTTACGATTTGTCATTTGTAGATGCAATTCTGATGCTTACAGTGCCATCTGTCGCTAAAATTTTGATTTTTTTTTTTGATTCATGTTCTTTCCCCCTTCTTCAATAATACGCCGTTCAATTTTGAAGTCATTCTAATCAGTGGTTCGTTTTTTAGAGCGTTTTGAAACTTAAACTGTAATTATAATCACCCTGTACATCCTTGCAACCAACATTTCATATGTCCTGCTTCAGGCACTACAATGTCTGTCTTCCTGTAAATTAACCAATCCTAGGTGACATAAAACACTTTCCTGATTCTTGTTTCTTGATGCTATGTGAGGACATGGTTATCTGTCCAGTTATTTTGAACATCCTTCTATAGTACCACATTCTGAATGCTTTAGCTTAGTCTATTTCTGGTATTTCTAAAGTCCAAGATCTATTTCTAATGCATACTGTGCTCTATCACAGTTTTAACTCTTAGTCATATGTCAACGTTTCATATTACAATTTTTGGACTCTTGTTTTTGCTAGTGTTATGTTGTTTTTGCTAATACATGTAGTACTACTTTCTAAATAAATGAATACTACACCTGATTTTGTTTTTACACACTGTCTGCAGTTATTGTGGTTATTTATGCTACTTCATGACTTTCATCTTGCATATATTTATTCATCCACCAAATTTTCATGAATGTTATTTCAATATTCTTACTTTTATACATCTTTAAGATAGTTTCATCAACAAAAAATAGCATTCGATTTGTTTCTCACAGAACCATAGTCACATTAACATGCTTCTCTCACTTACTAACCTAACATAACATAAAAGTTTAATTGTGGTGATAATACCCACTCAATTCTAACACAGGTTACAAATTATTTATTCTAAATTGATATTCAAGACCAGATTTCTTTAAAATCTTGAATATTTTGTCACAGCGCCTGTGAGTGTACAGTAATGTTAAGGAAACTACAATGTTGTCTTGTTTGACTTAATCTTTAGTCACTGCCAAGTTTCTAGAAGCTTTAGTATAAAGCAGTCTTCAGATCAACTGGTATTGCGAACATTTTCTCAAATATTCCATTCTAAATGACTACTCATGTGCTTCAATTCACAAGTTCCAAAATATCAGATTTTATGGAAAAGTCAACAGCTTCCATTTTGAAATGTAACACTGTGTATCCAATGTTTTCTAGTCTCCAGGGATCAGTTAGAAATACAATAATAACAAAATATTCAATTTGCAGTTCTTCCTTCAGACTGAATTTTACAGCGCTTTTGGAGACAGAAGTTTGTTATAATTCAATCTTCATCAACTTAATACAATGAATAACTGCATTCTTTAAATCTGATCTTATTTATGAAAGTATCTTGTCATAGAAAGATAACTACGAAATTAAGTTAATATTATGGTTAAAGTTTATATCACCCTGCAATCAAATTAACCTGTAGTTATACTACATCAGAGACTAGCTGTAAACCAATGGTTTTGTGCAAGGCACTATTACAAATATTAAATACTCAAACAAGGATCTGGATTTATCTCTAAAAGAGAAGCAACTGATAATTTAGATGGTATAAAAACTCAAACATTTGGTATAAGATTCTAATCTCTCTGAATTATCAGTAAATATATTTCAATGATGCCAGATTCTCCAATCAAGCTCAGCAGCATAATCTGCAAACTCATCTAGAAAAACAGTTCAGTGATTTTTCTGGCGAGATAAATCAGAGAACACATCACACCACTGCTTTCAAAATTTCAAGCTCAGTAAGTTGGCATAAAACATACCTCAGAAATGTTATTTGCAGTGCACTTTGTGAGCAAAGTTGCAATACTGGGAGAAAATGGAGCACAGAGTTTTCTATGTAAAAAATTTGGAAATTATTTTTATGCTAACACATCTTGCTTGAAATGTAAAATAAAATACGAATGGGACTGTTTGACTCACAGCTATGTTAGGGTATGCAGCACTGCGCGAGAGGAACTCTAGTAGCTTCTCCTTGGCCTGCTTCTCGGCGAGACGCGCTCTTATCAGTTCGTCTTTCAGGCGGTCGGCCTCGGCCGCCCGCCTCTCCGACTCGTCGACCAACCTCGCCGTCAGCAATTCCGCCTCTCGAGTCTTCCGCTCCAGGTGCACTTTCTCCTCCTCTGTCTGCAAGCACATTGGTTGCATAGGACATTAATTGAAGTTAAGCTGGATATAAGTTAGGTGCTCTACACCTCCCACTACCTGATCAACACCCCCAGAGAAATCCAAAAAGGTCTGTAGCAAATTTTTCTTCCACCCCTTTTCTGCTTGTTGTTTGCTCCAACATTTCTTTATTTCTTTATCTGTACATTCAAACTGTTCATTCTCTAGAATTTATAACAAACTGTTAATTCATCATACTTTAATAATATCTTCTAATAGTAAATTTTTAAAAACATGAATCTTATAAACTGCATTCATGGTACAAATTAATACAATATTACTACTAAACCCTGTAAGCTATCACAACCTATTACTAATACAATTACCCAATAAAACATAAGAACTAAAAATTGAATTTTCAGCAGTTAAGTTCATTTACCACTTGCATCTGTTGAAGAATAAACCTCGGCAAACTGAAATTCTGGCATAAGCGTTCCACTGTCTATAGCATTTTTTATCTGTTTTGGGTACCTTGATCCACTCCCTACATGGTTTGTGATATCCTGAGAGGTTGCTGGCTATGCTGAAGCCAATACCACTCCCTAGCTGTATTTACCAGCTTGTCAAATTCTTCCTAGCAGTGGTTGTCTTTTGGTATTTGTGAGGTAGTTTATTTCCTTGTGAGCTTTGCTCTGTACTGCTTGACTTGATCATCTATTAATGTGCAACGGCACCACCTTTGCACACTGCCTGTGGATCAGCTATGGAGTATATATCTAGCTTTGTGAACCAACATCTACAACCACTTGCCAATGGCCTCCCGTGCTATATCTAAGGTACTCCCTGCTTTCTGGACCTACTGACAGTACCACCCTACCAGAAGAGAGAGTCTAATGGAAACACAAAGGGAACTGTACTTGATATATGTATGAGTATAAAGTGAAGATTTTCATGATTGTACAGTGGAGGAGGAATTGTCTGTTAAAGGCATTATACCTGTATGTTGTTATCTTGTAATATAATTTGATTAAAAATTCAGGTTTGCAAGACATTTGAATGAAGGTAGTATGGAGAAATTTCAAAGCCTTGAATTTTTTTTGGAGATGGAGATTCGACTATGTATTAGAAGAGTGAGGTACAATTGATACAAAGCCTTGAAAAGTGGTAACACTCTGGCCTATCATTCAGGGCATCGGTTTGAATCTCTGTCGAACCATCCGGATTTTCCATAGATTTCCCAAATCACTCCAGGTGAATGTCACTATGGTTCGTTCAAAGAGCCATGACCAAATGCCTTCCCACTCTTTGCCCCAGTCCTTTCCCACCTGTAATGACCTCGATGCTGACGGGGCATACAGCCATAAGAAAAAAGTTCATATTTTTACAAAAAAAAACAACAAAAAACAAAAAAAACGTGTGTCCCTATATTTCACCTTACAGCCAGAACTACCAAGCGTAAACCATGGGTGCTTGTGTGTGGTAGTAGTCTGGAGTCTTCCATCGTGCATTATGGTGGTTGCATGTTGGAAGCTGTGGGGATGTGGTAGATATGGTAGTTGAAAGTGGTGGACCTTATATAAAAATAGATGTGTGTCCCTATATTTCACTCTAAAGCCAAAACTACTTAGCAAAGTCCCCTGGTTACTGTATGTGGTATTAGCCAAAAGTCTCCCAACGTGCACCATGGTGGTGTCATGTGGGTTGCTATGGGGTTGTTGGAGATATGGCGTTTGAAATTGGTCGAAAGAGGGTGTTTTCATATTTCAACCAAGGACACGTGTGTTCCTATATTTCCCTTTATAGCGCAGATCACTGATGTTTGTGTGTGGTATTAGCCTCGAGTCTCCCATTGGTTACAAGTCGGTTGCTGTCAAACAAAATTCCTTACAAACACGAACGAAATCATAGGCACCAGCTAGTACTACATAAAAATTTGCATACATTTATGCTCCACAACATTTTTGTTTCAATTTCCTATGACGGATTTTACAGATAATCTTATTTAATACCATGAATGGATTGTCTACAATTATCCCCCATGTCAAAAGCAGATACTTAGTGCTGTCATAGATAATATAAGGAAACAGCTAATAAATAACAACAAATTACAAGAGAAACTAGTAGCAATATTCAGCTTACATATTCTCCGTCTTATATTCCCATGAAATAAGAATATGGTATCAGTGCAGGATTGAGCATTTATTTAACGGGATACTAATTATTAATTAGTAATATCTGAGGATTAAGTCTAAATCAAATAAATTTGAACCTAAAATATAGTAAGGGAGGAGAAGGAAACTAAAACAATCACTTACCACGGAGAAAGATAGGAGGGCCTTGAGAAACACAAAAACACGAAGAAACTTTTCATTATTTCAGTAAAAACCTTACGAATTGATAGGATAAAGAAAAAATACCCGTCACTTACCACAGATGAAGGCAGGAGTACAAGAAGAACACGTAAAAAACACAAAAACAAACAAATTGTACAATATTTCGGCATGAGCCTTAATCATGTGAGAGACGAGACATATGGCAGGGAGAAAAATGTAGTCACATCCCAACCTGCCACATGAATGAAACAGGCAGAAACAAAGGGTGGGGGTGGCATTGCAGGGGGTGGGGGGATAAGGTTGACCAGCGATAAAAGTGGAACAAAGTAATCTTTGTGTAGCATAAATCAAAAAGTTATTATTATAATTTTATTTAGATCGATTATATGCAAAAATAAATGGAGGTAGAAATATATATTAAAAAAATTTAATTTGAATAAATGAAACATACATTTACTGACTGTAAAATGAAATGAAAGTAAGTGACAGGTTTAGCGTAGGTTTACGCCAGGGGTGTGTCTGGTCTCAAGGATATGAATTCTTAATGCCCAACGGCAGTTTCTTTGTATCCATTTCCCATAGTAAAAACCTTAAGTCATATTAGAGGTAAGACATGGCAAGGGGATCAGATTTGCACACACCAAGACCTATCACATGACTCATGAGGCTCACCTCAAAAATCACTAAGGGTTTTACCAAAATATTGTAAAGTGTGATTGTTTTTTGTGTTCGACACACCTCTTCTGCATTTGTCAGTGGTAAATGATGGGTTTTCTTCCCATATTCTTCCTTATTATCATTGCCTATCAGAATTTTCATTGTCACTGTGATCATGAAATATATTTCTTTAACAATTTGAGAATGCAGTTACTGACTTTCATAGCTCCGAGCCTCAGCCTGGTGATCTCCTGTTCAGCCTCCGCAGCCTTCTGCCTCAACAGCATCGCCTCCTCCTCTGCGACCCGCGACTTCTCGGCCAGCAGATCTGCAGTCTCTTCTGACCGCCTCTGTCACAAGGAGCAACAGCAACCATTGATCAAATAATGTATACACATTTTAAGCAGGCACATGAATTAGGAGGTATTATGAGGGGTGTTCTTAGAATCTCTATCAAACAATACCATAGATGGGAGTTTGGTAGGAAATGAAAGCTGCTGAATCAGCTATATTGTAATAGGTACACTGCTCGAGGCATATTAGGAACCTCCATGTAGTGCTCCTACTCACGAGTTGCTGGCCAATCCTACCTTCATCAGTCATAAATGATTTTAGTGATGCCCTGGAATTAAGGAGAAAATTAAATAGCTTTATTTTATGAAGCGACTATTAAGATATTGCTCATTTACTTCAAACAGTGACGTAACTTGCTGGAGGACCAATTCAAATGTTTCATGTGTAACAACGTTACGCATTCACTAGAAAATAACTTATCTGCACGTTTTATTGAAAGAATACAATACAAAAGAAGGGAAAATGTATAGGATCAGTTTTAGTATATATGAAAAAGGTTCATCCTCAAAACAGCGCGTGTTTTTAGTTATGTCATTGTTGCAGCAAATGATAGCATATTATGGAAGTAAATAACGTAGCATCATCAGAATGTGAGGGGGGGAAAAAAAACATATTTTTCAAATTATGAACGAAACAATTTACTTGAGAGTAAACTATGAATGCAGTTTTCTAGAGTAAACTGCTTCTTAAATTGTATGTTCCTTAATTCTCATCACAAAAAATGTGAATCAAATGTACTCTTCAGCTATCACACAGCAAATCCATGTCATATGTTGACTGCTTTTGCTACGAACCAAATTACAATATGATTTAATAATTAATACAGCACAGTTCTAGCCTTCCTCTTTTAGCCCCTCATCACAGCACTATTACTGACTGTTACATTATTGTTCTTCTAAATTTGACAGACTAATGAGTTATTGAGGAGAGCTCTTGTTCTTGCAATTCTTTGTCCAGCATTTTTTATTTATTTATTTATTTTGCGTAACCTACTAGATTGCATTTAAAGACAGACAAATCATTATTCATCCCCATTCACGATACCACTGACAGTTGTTCTGATGTTGGCACACCTGGTAGACAGCATGCACTACATAAAAGGGGAAAATAAGCTTACACTGGCATATGTGATAAAAGCAATATCTAACTACTGTGATGCATTATAAATTTTCTCAGCTTGCACAACTATCTACGATGCTGGAAATTTTTTTACTTAATCATTTTTCCTGGACTTGTAGCGGTACCACTCTGTGTTTGAAAGTAGCGCCGGTTTGTGACGTCATCGGCAACATGTCCGTGGCCACAGAAGGGTGAGCCCCGGGGGCCGCATGGTGGGTGCTGTGGTAGCCACAAGGTGGGCAGTCGGTCGTAGGACGTGGAGAAGCGTGGTTGGTGTTAAGTTGAAAGTTGTAAACGTGTGAATGTGAGTAAAAGGTGTACAAATAGCCGTTCTACTTTAACTGGATATGCAACTTTGGAGTGATAGAAGTTTATAAAATTGGTGGTGTTGGAAAAAATTAAAGGCAATGAATTAAAATTAGTTTTGTGAAATAACTGTTTATTCATTCAGTAGTTTTTAAATGTTCTCAATTGGAAACTGAGTGGCGGCCGGTCAAGAGAATCTGTATCTTAAGAAGAAACTTGCGGTAAGAGTTTAAACTATGCACATTATAGTTCAGTGAGCGAGATTGAAAGAAAAACATTCTGGTAGCTGATGTGAGTGGGCGACCCACGAAACCGCAACATGGCGACCGTGACAGGACTAGGGAGTTTGGTGGTTTTATGGGGGAAAAATGTAATCCTTCAACGGCTTTTTGTGTATTTGATGTTAGTGGTAAGGAATGATCCGTTGGGAACCAAAGTGTATTTGGATGTTCATGATTTATATTTGTTTGTTGCTTTTAATGTTGTATTTCATGTTTGCAGTAAGGAAATATTCATTTTCAACTAATTTATATCTTAATGTCCATGATATTTTATAATGGTTGTCTTTTAATTACATTTTAGTAGAAAGAAAACTGTTTTGGAACCAATGTGTATTTTGACACTTATTGTTTTGATATGTTTGTATATTGCTCCAACACCAACCAATTCAAAAAAAAAATAGCAGTTTATGGTTAATGTGATATTTGTAAGTATTGCTACATCAATTTGTGGAGTTTTGTATGTATTTTGTGTGAATGAGGTGTGGAAATTGTAAAATAGGAGGAAGGGGACTTAATTTGAATTTACCCTTGCCATTGCTAATTGGAAATTCACAATAACAAGGATAAACTAAAGGGGGTTGTAGCGGTACCACTCTGTGTTTGAAAGTAGCGGCGGTTTGTGACGTCATCGGAAACATGTACGTGGCCACAGAAGGGTGAGCCCCGGGGCCGCATGGTGGGTGCTGTGGTAGCCACAAGGTGGGCAGTCGGTCGCAGGACGTGGAGAAGCGTGGTTGGTGTTAAGTTGAAAGTTGTAAACGTGTGAATGTGAGTAAAAGGTGTACAAATAGCCGTTCTACTTTAACTGGATATGCAACTTTGGAGTGATAGAAGTCCGATAAGTTTATAAAATTGGTGGTGTTGGAAAAATTAAAGGCAATGAATTAAAATTAGTTTTGTGAAATAACTGTTTATTCATTTAGTAGTTTTTAAATGTTCTCAGTTGGAAACTGAGTGGCGGCCGGTCAAGAGAATCTGTATCTTAAGAAGAAACTTGCGGTAAGAGTTTAAACTATGCACATTATATTTCAGTGAGCGAGATTGAAAGAAAAACATTCTGGTAGCTGATGTGAGTGGGCGACCCACGAAACCGCAACAGACTGCTCAAAAATTTAAGTTGCAAAAAGATTGTAAACAATTTTCTTGCAACAATAGATATTAACTACTATACTATTGTCAAATATATTGTAAAACTAGATCCTAATTCAGTATTAATTGACTGCCATTAAGCCAGAAAAGAATACTCTCCATGTGTTGGTTTAATACCCATTCATAGCGGTCTAAGAAAGGAATTTAATTTTTGTATCTGTAGTTACATAAGTTATGAAGAACAATGGTACAAATGATTTGCATAGCTGAAAACAATGTCACTAATTACGTGACAGTAAATTGTTCATAAGATAGAACAGCATGATAACCTGGTACACTGCCATATTTGAAATTTTCTCACAAAACACATGTTAATTTCACATACCAAGGCATCGTTGGCGAGCCGTATCTCCTCCTGGTACTGCACGAGCCTCTGCTCCATGGCAGCTCGTTCTCGCTCCGCAGCCTCTCGCAATTGCTTTTCCCGTGCCAGTTTGTTGCGCTCAATTTGACGCCTGCAACACCGTAACCAATGGAGAAAGAAATTAAAGTTTGTTGGGTTTACATTTTATATAAATCCATCATTTTTTCACGATTTTTGGTTTTGAACTTTGTTGGAAACAGATGTACCTTAATTTGCTGTACAGAACTTCTTGAAAAGTTTAACACGTTGTTCAGAAAGGATTTAAGTTGTAACAACCGTGTCGTTTAATATCAGAATTGCTTTATATATGCTGTAATTAATATTTGAAAGTGCCAGTTTATGTAACTGTTTTCTTATTTTTAAATTGCCAGAGACTATAGATTATGTGTTATTTACTGCAAAATTTAGTTTCTCCTATTTGATTATTATTATTATAAATGTTTTTTACCGCCTCGAAAAGTGTTGTTAAATGGTGATGTTATCTCAAAACAAAGATAAAGTGTTTACAAGCTGTATTCTTGACAATTGTAATGATTTAGGTGAGTTTAAAGGCTACTTTTTATCATAGAAAGTCTGTTTAAAGCTGTTATTACATGTTGAGTGAGTTTTTAGATTTTAAATCGCAATGTATTCGGATATAAGCTGCAGTATTGGCTTCTGTATGATTCCCGTCCCCCATATCCTGTAGCGACAAGTTTTAGAATTTAACAAATTCTGAGGTGCTTGCAAATTAGATTAATTGTTTCCTCAAGTACCTTAACTTTTCCTCCTTTGCTTGAGCTTTCATCTGCTGCACCTCCATCGTGTCGGGCTTTCGCCTCCTCATGAACAGATCATGGTTACCGATACAAAGGTCTAAAATCTGAAACAAGTCAAAACTCTCAGAATCAAATTCTGACAATGCCTATTTCACAAATTTTAATTTGAAATCATGAATAGTGAAATAAGATTTTATTTAGCTGTGAGAGCCAAAACTGTAGTAAAACACAGCTAAGAATTTGGTAATCACCTCACAAAAGCTTCCATAGAACAAGATGTTTCTAGTATTGAACAACTTATTTTAACACAAGTGGTTCCAGTACAGACATAAGAGGAAAGGATACAGAGTGCATTTGTACAGAATTTGGTGGGGAGCTGAAAAAGTGAAATGAGAGAGAGAGAGAGAATGATGGTTATTCCTTTCTGGCAGGTTAATTTACAGGGTGTCCAGAAAAGGACTCCCTGATTCTCTCCCTCGGTTGTCTTCATCAGGTGATGAAGACAACCTAGCTGGTTGTCGAAACGTCGTGTTTTCAAAACACCATCCGGCTGCACACCCGTGAAGACTACATTGCTTCAGTACGCCGGGAAAGTCTCCACGCACACATATTGGTGTTATGTTCAATACCATTACTGCCATGTTGTGGTTAAGAATTTGGACACATACAATTCATCAGTTCTCGCCAGTGGCTGCCTGTGTTAGAGTGGCACTTCTCGGATCAGAGAAGTGTAACAGGCCCAGGTTCAAAACATGAGACCAGTACATGCCCATCCTGATGGCAAGTGGTTTCCCATGATCATCAGGCCAGTGGTTTCCAATTAGTGGTACGCATACCCCCAGGGGTACGTGAGGTTGCTTCGAGGGGTACGCACAGTAATCTCTTGGCTAAGGTAATATCTAAGATAATTAAAAAAATACGCCAACATTACTATTACCAAAATATATTTTAGACCAATTGTTTGTGTGTGTGTGTGTGTGTGTGTGTGTGTGTGAATTATATTACTGTAATTCTGTGGTTGTGTGAAGCATTCGACTGGGATGAAAGCATTTATTTATTTATCATTTCAGCAATAAAGGGTGCATGAGGTAAAGTTCTTCCTTGAAGTTATACTCAGAAAAATCTAATTGGGAACCACTGATCACGGCTAATGCTAGGACAGTCTCGACTCTATGCCTAAGACTACAAATATTACAAACAATTGTACACTTATCACGTAGAATAGAGGCTACGTTTCACTGACACATGGAAACACATCTGCTTCCCCATCAAAACCTACAACAGAACTAACAAGCCGATATTAGACGGAACCTTGTTTGAAAATAAGCAGGAGCCTTTTGAAGAGGTTATGCTGAATGACCCACAGAAGTGGAAACATTCTAAAGATAGTGACCTTTAGTCAGTAGTCATCCATCTTAAGTGACAATAGGTTTTTTTTGTCATATCTATGTAATTAGTCAGACAATTACTGTAAGTAACTGGAAAATGATACAAAAGGTTTCAAAGAAGGCCAGCATTATAACTGTAAATTCTCTCCAGGGTAGTTTTGGTGGAGGAGGTGGAATGTATGTTGTAAGTCTTGCATCATGGCTTCTTACATGGGAATTGAGTAGGGCTAATCTTGTAGTTTGAGGAAAGTGGTGTTAGTGAAGCAGTTCCTAGTTTGGAGCCTGTTCTTGAAAGGGCAGTGATGATTTTAGGAAGTAGGCTCCATACTTCAGGATAGGTCTCCATGAAATCGTGGCCATGTCTTAGGTAGGAAGAGAAAAATGATCTAAGAAAAATTGGTATGGGTTTGTTCTTTATGAGTATGGTGTGACATTCTGCTATTTTTCTGCCTCACCAGATTACAGTCACGGCGCACATCTGAAGTAAAATGTGGTGAATGCTTAAAGTATTAAAACCTAAGCACAGTTCCCCAAGTTAAATCAAAGCAATGAAAAGTAAATCAGTAACAGTCTACAAATTCTTTCAGTGCTTAATTTTGTTTTAAAATGTAATCAGAACTTACCAATTTATTCATCCTAACTTTCTGAGAGAAGAACACAACATTTGGAGAAGATTTCTCAACAGGTTTGATGATGAATTTCTTATCATCAAAACTGATATGTCTGATCTCAGACCAGGTAAATGTTGTTTTCGGTGTCAGCTTGTTCTCTTTTTCATATATGTTGAGGCCCAATGCCGTAACCCCCAGCCACAGTTCAGTATCTTTCTTATTCTGTGAAAAAAGGAGGTAAGTAGCATTACAACTATTTGAAACAACAAGTATCAGAATCAAAAAGCTGCATGGTACATTCAGTATTCCAAACTCTTATCCAATGTAAGGGAAATGACTTATTTGCGGAAAAAATTATCATCTCATGCTAGGCACTAAATACCAGAACTTCTTTCAGCAAATTTAAGGACTGAATAAAACTGATAGTTTTAGAAACACTGTGTTCCCCATGCTTTGGGTATCGAATTTAGGAGTAAGATGGTGCATAAGAAGGCAGCTAGATTTATGCACAGAAATTGTTATAGAACACAATCAGTAACTGATATGATAAAGGAGTGGAATTGAAATTCGCTGGAAGACAGGAGGAGGGTGAAGAAAGTGTGGCTAGTGTAAAAGGCCTATGTTGGCTATTATGCATGCAACAATATTGGTAGAAGAATTAGTAGTAGTGTACAGAAGGGAAGGGACGACCACTGGTGCTTGCTTTCAGGCACAAGATAGAGGGAAGATTTTCATTTGTAGATAAGTTAGTCAGGGACTTGAATAAATTACCAAGGAAATTGCTGAATACATTATCAAAACTACTTGAAGAATTTAAAATTAAATTCATAATGTGAAAAAGTTAGTGGGTGAGAAATAAATTCAAAGAAGATTTATAAACAATAAGAGAAAGAAAAAAAGGTCTGTAGGGAAATTTTAACTGGAGAATGTGAGATAATAGAGCAACTAAGTTAAACTAATTAAAAAAGTCGTGGCATGATAATAATTACTTATTTAATTAACAATGCCAGTGCAACGTTTGCTTATTTCTGATGTATTTCACCTCTCAATTTATCATCAGCTATCCAATGTTTTCTGTGACATATTTGCAATTTATAAGTTTTCTACAGATGTGTTTGTTTGAATGTTATTACAATTAGAATCACATATAAGCATTATATTACACTTTTAATTACATTTCTGTTGCGATGTATGGTAGCTGATCACCTATCCTTTCAAGCAGCGCATCTTCCAATGTTGTTCCGTACCTCACAACAGAAATAAGTACACTATAATAACTACAATATATAATAATAATCATAACAACATTAAAACAAACCCATCTGTAAAAAAACTGCTAACATACTACAGAAAACATATGACTGCTCATGGTACCCCAAAGAGACAAAATGAGTCTGAAGTAAACAAAAATTCCAACAGTTGAATTGACATTGTTGATTAAACATTAATTTATGATTTTAACAAGCAACTGCAGGAGAAATATCCTATAATAATTACAAATTGTTTAAGTTAATTGAGACTATTTTAGCAGAAAATCATGGGAAATAATTCAGGTAAAATTGAAAAAAAAAGTGTACTTACAGTGGAAAATTATAACCAATACACTCAGAACAATTTTATACATTTCAACAAGTATCTTCGAAGAAGGAGAGGGTTGTGACTTACACAGATGGGGAAGTAATTGACACCGTACATCTCCAGATCCTGAGCAATCTTGAGGTACTCCATCTCGGCCTCATCGCGTGACATTCCGCGGTGATCGGCATACCAGATCTTGATACGGTCCTCCCACATCTCTGGTGTCATCTGGTACTGGTCGATGACCCTCTGTGGAAGCAGGTCCTCACTGGCAAGCATACCTGGCTTGTGTGTTGCCTCGTCATAGTCACCATACTGCAAAGTAAGATGTATTTCACAGTCATCAACAAACATTTACTATTTTAACTTCTATAGATATCACCATAATGATACTAAAGAGAAAGGAAGCAGCTTTTATGAAATATAAATAAAGGGTAGGGAAAATAACCCATCACTTACACCTCCAGAACCAAATGGCTCTTTCTCTACTGTGTTAATAAGGTTGTATACCTATAATGCTGCCATCGACATGAAGGTTTTATATCGAAATATTATATTTTTGTGTCCGTTTTGTGTGTTATTCATTTCTTGCAGCCCTCATACTTTGGTAAGTGATGGGTTCTTTTCCCTACCATTTATTATTTATAAATATCACAATATTAGATATAAATAAAGAGAGGAATAGAAACCATTACTTTGATAGCAAGATGCCCTAGAAATCGTAAAATCATGAAAATGTTCTACCGCCGAACGGGGTTTAACCACAAAAATTTCTATATGCTCCACTTTGTTATTTTACTATTTCTATGCCGCCATGCTGTAACCTGCGGTATGTGATAGTTCCTCTCTCTTTTGATACTTGTATCGATATTTGCCAAGTTGAAGTGGGAGATGTACGCTAATCAAACAAACAACGATGTGATTAAAAACATTAAATCACAAGCATTATTTGGTTAATAATCAATGGTTGGTAGAGAATCAAAACCCTCTCCACTATAAAGGCAAGAACAGCTGTATAATACATTACTCTCTAATTGATTCAGCATATGGCTTAACCCTTGAGGAATACCGTCCGCATCAAAAAGTCGGGAGAGAGAAAAATTGATTTAGTGCAGGAAACTAATTGACAATATGAGGAAATCTTGTAAGATTGGTAGAGGTAATATTAAAAAGCAGTTTGGGACTTGAAATGTTGGTGCTCAATGTCCTTCCTACCACCCCAGTTTCTGTCCTCGGTTACAAGGTGCCATTAGTGTTGTCGGATGCGGCAGAGTGAGTTTCAGATGGGCACAGCATGGTCAGGTTTCAGTGTGGTAATGAAAATGAGGCCAGTAGAGGAAGTGAAAATAAAATAAAAATAAGAGTTAAAGCTATATCTGAGTGTTACAGAATAAGATGGTTAATGCATCACTTGATTTTAAGTAAAAGTACAGAGATAAGAGCAGGAGGCAAGAGTATTAGGTTAGTGGAGGTGAAATGCGTGAATTAGATAAAATGAGATTTGTGTAGAAGTCCAGATGAGAGGATATAGGGTAAATATGGGTGGATTTTTTTCAACAGTGTTTCTTGGGTTTCTAAAACAGTTTACTTCCTGACGACACTGACAATCTGATTCATAAGGTAAGCAGTGTAGATGATTAAGTCTTTTGGACAGAGTTAAGATGGAATGTATGCTAGTACACCAGAGAGATTTAATGGTTGCAGGACAAGATACGTGATTGATAGGATGCAGATACACTGGGCACAATGTCTCACTATATAAGTATCTGCAGAAAGAGGACATCTGAGTGGAGTTTGAACAGTTTGAATGCAGCTGGGGAAGGGACAGTTTGGAAAGACAGTAAATGTGCATGGAAGAGGTTGGGGTAATGAGACATGTTAGACTGGGGGGTGGGGGGAAGGAAATTGTGGGATAAAAGGATTTATTTGGGTGAGTTATCAACAAACGAGAGACAGACAAAAAAAGGAATCTGGAGAAGGGGTACAGAAGGTAAAAAAATAAAAAAGTGTAAAGGGGAAGAACATAGAACTATAACTGTTTACAGGCGAAAAGAAGGACAACTGTTATCTTTGTAATTTTAAGTAGAAAGAAAGAAAATGTGGACATATCATCCTTACTGCCATGCATGCTGGAAAATATTAATCTTTGTATTATATTGGAATTTGTATTTCTAGTGCTACAATAAGTAACAGCTTCTTTCTCTTTCTTTAAATTTATTAATCAGCATGTTTGTTTCCCACCACTGCCACAAAGGCAACCAAATGTAAATCCTTTGATAACAACTGGGCAGGACACATTGAAGGGATAATAGGGAAAGGGTTCAAAAGCTATCACTTGTTGGAGAGAGTGATGAGGGGATGGACCAGAGAAGTAAGAGAACAGGGTTACAAAACTTTGGTCAGACCACTGCTTGAATATGGTGGTGTAGCAAGGGATCCACAGTTTATGTATCAAATACAAGAGTTGGAGGGGGTACAAAGAAGGGCTGCTAGATTTGTCTCTGGATATTACAGCAGAACACAATTATTAACCGATATGATAAAGGAGTTGGAATGGGATACATTGGAGGCAGGAGGAGGATGAAGAAGGTTACTGAAATGTACAAGACATATATTGGATGAGACGTGAAAAGATATTATTGGATGAAGAAGGAGAGATGTATGGTAGGGAAAAGATGACCATGACTACAAGCTGGCACTTGATTTCAGCCATAAGGGTGTGGGAAGATTTTCTATCGTAGGTAAGAGGGTCAGGGAATGGAATAATTAATGATGAATAATTTATCACAAAGGCTGAAAGAATTTAAAGTTGTAATTTGTAGAGAGCATAAGTAGGTGGGTACCGGAAAGAGCAAAAATGGGTGTGTATGGAAATTACGAGAGCGTGTACTCCATCACAATTAAATTATAAATAATAAAGTCATATTAATAAATAAATTACTCCAAAGCAATTGACTTTTTTGTATTTATTGGTCTCCCGTACGCGTTTCACTTCTTTTGCAGAAGCATCTTCAGCTGGTTTTTTCTGCAAAAGAAGTGAAAGGCGTACGGGAGACCAATAAATACAAAAAAGTCAATTGCTTTGGCGTAATTTATTTATTAATATTATTAGCAATTGAGGAAAATGATCCACAACATCCAGATAATAAAGTCATAATTACTTTTAAAAAACTATTGCTGGCAGAACATGCTAATAATTGTCTCATTAATGTTAAACTAACATGGGCTGCCAATATACTTGAGACAGTGGTATAAAAAACAACTTTGTAAATGTGCTCTATTCAACTACTGGATACATTACCTTTGCCTGGACAGCATAGGAAGCGAGAAGAACAGAGGCCTCTGGGGGGCAATATATGTCCATGGACAGAATGGCCTGTTTGACCTGCAGGAAGAACAGATGTTGAGTAACTTCCTGGACAAGCTCCTCAGCCACATCCTCTGGATAGTATTTTCCCAGAAACATAAATGGAGTTGTTGGCTGCTGTGAGATGCACTGATCTTGTACTGTGTGTCAAGATTAAGAGTGTGTCAAGATTAAGAGATCATTAGACAAATAACACAGGTCAGTAAATCATTAAGAGAAAATGTTTTGTGTGGTACAGGAAACTATTTCTAAATAATAAGGGTAAAATGATATTTCTGTGGACTAATGTTTTAGATAAATGTCAAGTAGAATGAAAGAATATCTTTATTTTTGCCTCTTCATCACAAGTAGATTTAAATTCATTCCCAAACATAGCAATTCACATTATTTGTTTGAGCATTAATTTAAACTTTGACTGCAACATGAATGAGATTAGTAAGACTGGCAGGGTTCATATCCTGATGTCAGAAGAAATTTCCATCATTCATATGATGGCAAGCAGGATAAGAAAAGTGATATTCCACAATTGCTATACAGCAGATAGTATACCAAAAGCTTGGGTAAAAAAAATTCTCTACAAAAGATATGGAATTTTGATGCTGTAAAAGGTGATTTTTTCATCAGATGGGGAACCGTTGCTGTCCTTTAGAAGAATAGGCCTGAATGGACTAGCACAAGGTTTTATCTTATCTCTTCTTTCATCCTTACGACATTGCACACTTAATGCTCCAACGAGTAATCTACACATATATGACATACAAAACAAAGGATCTGGCTATGGTAACTCTGTTTCTAGGCCTATAAATGACTCGGATTAAGAGTATTGTAATAACTGACAGATGAATGACTACTGCAGTTACTTTAAATAAGGGTAATACAAAATACAATCTTCTTTCTTACATCTCCCTTTTTTTTCTTTTTCTTACTAGGCTAGAACCCGTTTCTTTTTTTCATTTTCTGCAGCTGTTGCAAAACACGTCTTCCAGAGTCTTAATAGCCTTCCCCTCTCTCTTTATCCACCATAATACGTACTGTTGCTTCAGTTTTCCTAATTTATTGTATGTGTTCATTTCAATAGCTCTTTCTTTCCTTTACCGGTGTGCTTATTTTTTTGCATTTACCATAGAGTTCTTACAACCTTGTTTTGTTTTCCATCTTCACTTTTTTCCTGTTATTGCTCTCAAAGTTATCATTTCACTCTTTTTAATTGTCTATTGTTGTATTGCATTAACATTGGATGTTGCACCCTAGATCAACATAGGTCTTGTAGTGACTTTATATAACCTTACTATGCTTTTGACAGTTATGTTTTAATCAGGCCCGCCGCTAGCTGTTTGAGCGCCCGCGTGCAATACCGATTATGCCGCCCCCTATCTAACTACAGCCAGTGGTGGATCAAGGAATTTTCCGAACCGGGTCAAAAGAATGTGAGATTGCCGCCCCTTCAAACATTATTTGCCGCCCCCATTGTTGCCACACCGAGTGTTGCCGGCCGCCTGAATGGTTTTAATCATGCCATATGAGATTTTTAAGTTGCCTAATATCCTTGGTGGCTTAATTGTTTAAATTTTTATTTTTTTAATTTTTTTTTTTAAATTTCTAGATGTTTGAATTCTGATGTTAATGTTATGATTCACTCATTCTACGATTTCCCCAGTTGCATCTTTCTGGTTCTTTTACTGTCATCATACAGTTTATCTTTTTTGTTTTATTACCATACTGAATTTTTTTGCTACTAACTTAAACCTATGTGAAACTCTTTGAAGATTATCTTCATCCTCTGCAATGAAGACTAACTCATTGGCAAAACAAATGGTCTGAAGGAGATATTACCCACTCTTTATCCTGAATACCCTGGCAAGACCCAGTCAGTAACTAACATGATAAAGGAGCTGGACTGGGAGTCATTGGAGGAAAGGAGGAAGATGAAGAGAGTGCTAGGAATGTACACAGCTATGTAGGTGATGGGGCTTGGAGGAATATTGGTCAAAGAATTAGGAAAAGTGTATGGAAGGGTAAAGGTGACCATGACCACAAGCTGGCGCACAATTTCATGCATAATGCAGTGAGAAAATTTTCTTTTGTTGGTAAGGGTGTCAGCGATTGGAACAAATTACCAAGTGAAGTGATGACTAATTATGAAAAGGGGTAATTAGAAGACTAGGGGAAATACCACCAAAGCGTTAGTTCCATCGCAATTAAAATTAATAAAAGAAATTAAGTTTTTCATTTTGATTGTAGTAAAACCCTGTATCACCCATATTGTTATAGATATTTAATCAGTAAAAAAACATCGTTAACCTTGATATGAGTGATACAATATCTTTAACATTAGTTTTTATTTGACTATGTACTCCTTTTAATATTAGCAAAACATTTTGCAGGCTAACTGAACAAAATAATAATAAAAAATTTAAATAAAAAAACATGCTTCAATAGTAATGATATTACCTTTCTTTTCTGGCTTAAGCCATGAAATAAATCCTTTTGAATCTTCATACTGTAAGCCAAAATACCAGGTTTCTCTGAGTCCAATAGTGCGACAGACCAGTTCAAACAGATCTCTGCCAGTTGCACGCCACTGCCAAGTAAAAATCGTATTAATAAAATATTTGTTACAGTATATAATCATATAAATTACAACTGCAGCGACAGTTGTGGGAAAATTCATTATTATACGAGATCATGGTGACAAACAATTAAGACAACTGCAAAATGGGAAACTAGTCAAAGCAGGACACAAAATTAAAATTTAAATTAGCTCCGGATGGTAACAATATCCTTGGGAGTGGCTACCCCGTCATAATAATACACCTGAATACTGATAGGGCTCCCAGAACACAGAGGTGTCCGAGGACTGATGTCTGTCATCCCACTTAACAAGGTGGAGAGTGGGTGGAGGAATAGTAACACCCCGGTATCAATTTCCACACATACCTAATTACGATTCTGAACTATTTTTACCCAAAAATCCTTAATACAGTCTGAGGTATGGTGCTCATAAATTCCTTAGGCAGTTTGTTCAAATATTTCAATCCCAACATACAAATAAAAACTTTCCAACTTGTGTCTGAAATCAACTTATAATTTATTATCATTGTCATCCCTTCCTTTCCACATGTTGCTCCTAAATCATTCACTATTACTTATCTAGACCTCATCACCAGTGTATGACTCATGCATGTCCACAATTCTCTTCACTCACCTATCCTGCAATGATTCCCAACTCAAATTTTTTATCATTTCACATAGTAAGTGCAACCTTTGGTAATTTCCAGTTACCCTCCTCTGCACCTGCTCCAACTCCAGTATTTGATGTTTTTAATGTGGATCCCATATCATCTCACAAAACTCTAATAACGGTCTTACCAAAGTTTTGTAACCCATCTCTTACTTCACTGACACATCCTACAACAGATGCAGTATCCTTTACCTATAACCTCTCAAATTTATGCTCAGTTTAGTTTACTGTCAACTGATATTCCCACAAATTTACACTTTATTCCTTCAACAAGCATAAGTGATTTTACTCCATCAATTGCAATATTTAAATGAAAACTGGATAAATTGAGACGATCCACCGAGCAATAATATCCATATGTAATAGTTTGAATACAAAAATACCTTTTTTTCCCGTACAGCATTGCCTTTCATGTAAAATTAGTACATCATCTCTGTCCAAAAGCACAGCCAAAGGATAAAGTAGTTCTGAAAGTATACTATAGTTTAATATTTCTGGTTGTTGTGGTGCAGCCTGAACCAGAACAATTACTAGCATTCATGATACGAAAAAATGAATGAGGATTTTACTATTTATTTGGTTGCACTATTGCCATGTACCTCATTACATCAGAAGTAATTTCACATGTATCATGATTTATATAGACTGTGTCATGATCATAACTGAAATTCAGCTGTAGCAATAAAGTCACTCAAAGATCTCTTTAACTTTTATGTTGTTTCCATCTGCACAATATTACCCTCATTACTTCAAACAAATGAAAATAGTTCTAACTGAATCATATGTGTAAGCATACTAATGATTCCCACTGATGAGAGAGAAAACCATATGATAGCTGCACAAGTTTTTGCCGAAAATACCCATTTAAAATACTCCATTGCTAACTGACAAATAATATTGTACATAATACCAACTGACCTGCCTCAACAAAAAAAGTCAACGGTTTTAAATGAAACTTTAGTTCCAACAAGCAACACAGTCCTCGATAGTAAGTCCAATAAAAACTGCTTGTTTCCAGTGGAATATATATTTAAAATGAAAATGGGAAAGAAAAGTAATACAGTGATGAAAGCAACAGGTTTTAGTATAAGCATCATCAATCGAATAACATGTCATTTTACAAAACTTTGACTGGAGTCTTATAGTTTTAAGACTATTTTATCGTGGTTTATTGCTCATGTTTATAACTTTGCTATAGAAGAATGAAGTCCAAACTAACCTCTAAGTTAAATTCCAGTTCTGCATCCAAGGTGCAAACTTTCACAGGGAACGACTTTCCTGATTTCTTTTTTCGGAAGGGTGGCATTTTATCCTTCATCTTCTTATCACCGACCATCAGGCCGCATTTCCCAAACTTTGACATTTGGTTCTCTTGTTTTAGTCATTATTCGTTTCTATGTTAAAAATTCACAAACATGACATCCTCAAAACACACATTCAATTCCACTCTCCAGAGACACCTTTCTTCAATTTTCGCAGCAACAAACTTCAACTGTTGTTTACGAATTTACTGCTAATCGATGCTACCAACACACTTTAGTGATAGAGAGAAGAAGAATACTTTTGCATTGCCCTGGGGTAGAAAACTTCTGGATGAAAACAAAATTTGTTTTCGATCATTTCTCAGTCACTACCGCCGAACTTACAAACATGCATCCAAATATGCGCCACTTCTTAAAAGTTTAGAATCGAAATAACTACGGCATGTTACTGGGTTGCATCAATAGTTCTTCACGTGTCTGAACATATTTTCGAATCATTACGTGCTTGGATTAAGGTCTTTAACTTTCTGTTTTGAATACGATCATATTAAATGTAATTATGATGGAGCACCTACTCCGGTGAAAATTTATCTACACGCCCATTTTTAACTTTCTTGTATCCGCCTACTTTTGTCCTCCACCGATTTCAAGTTTAAATTCTTTCAGCGTTTTGGTAAATTATTCATCATTTCTCTTGGTAATTTATTCCAATCCCTGAGATCCTTATTTACGAAAGAGAATTTTCCCACACCCTTATACCTGAAATCGGCTGGCAGCTTGTTCTCACGGTCATCTTTTCCCATCGATGACTCTGTTCATTCTCCTCGTCTTCCAGTGAATCCAATCCAGCTACTTATTCATACTTCTTCACCCAGTTCAATATGATAAACTTAACTTCTTTCAACGAGTAAAGGTTTATTCATTTCTGGCGGAATCAACAACGTACATTTGCTGTAATGCATCTGGTACCTGTTCATGTATGAAACGGCAGACTTAGGCTACTTTGCAGAAGCTGAATAAGCTTTCATTATTTAACAAAATGCGCAAAATTTGTGGATCACCCAGATATATAATCATGATCTCCCAGTCTCTACAGTTAATAAGCTATTTATGGGCGAGGAGCTAATATTTCCCGTAAAGCAGTAAAATTATGTCCTAAGAACAAATTCTCCATGTGCAATAAACAGCTTCTTATCAGTCACCTCATATGTGATGATCGAAACTATCGTTAAAATATTATGCAAGATTTAAAAAAAGGACCGAAACATTAAGTTATTTCAATCGCGTAGACGCAGCGCCAAGCTAAGAGCCATTGTGAATACGACGCCTGCCGCGGGTGTCTACAAAAATATTTACAACTTCCTGTTTTACAGCTCA
This sequence comes from Vandiemenella viatica, assembly GCA_031002005.1. NCBI lineage: Eukaryota > Metazoa > Arthropoda > Insecta > Orthoptera > Morabidae > Vandiemenella > Vandiemenella viatica. The sequence continues at coordinate 181,287,980 of CM061914.1, read as the reverse complement.
CTACCGTCCGCTTCGTACGCGTAGAACATTTTCTCTCAATTTGGCTTCCATCTGTCAGCTCATTCCTCTGAAAGTGAAGGTGATCTCCCACCACCATGTTTGATATTATACTTCTATTTGAGGTGCTAAATTCTGTTTGATCTTCTTACAGACAAAATGAATAGTAATTTACGATTTTTAACTGAGGGGAATAAAGAGTTCTGTTGATTGTTTAGAAATTCAGCGCGATCTCGACACTATTTCAGTGTGTTGTGATAAATGACAAATGAAATTAAATTGAAAAAAGGTGCTAGGCTATACCCATAACTAACCGGCACATAACTAAAACAAATTTTAGACTACAATTCTTTGGTCGCATTTTGAAGAATTGGAGTAGTGTTGTGTTGTATGAGATCCCCAGCGCCGGCGCTAGGAATTTCGGGCCCCGGCTAAAATGGGCGACCTTTTTTTTTTTAGCTCTACAAATTAGCCGGGCGACAATAGGCGGATTTTGGCTTCGAGGCCTGACGGGCCCGGGTACATTTGACCCGCTTACCCCCCCCCCCCCCCCCCCCACCCCTAACGCCGGCCCTGGAATCCCAATCGGCAAACTTGATTATTGGTACAGAGAAAGTACTTAGAACATCTCGCTTTGTGACCACTTGCTATAGCAGCCCTAACGAAATTGTCTCCGACTTGATGCAGAGGTTGTGCTGGGATTATCTGCCGAATAGTCAGTACAGTATTTTACTGAATTTATTGGGAAACATACAAACACCCATCTTCACTAACCACTGTGAACAAATATTTCACCCACATATTGTAAAGGGGCAGTTTTTTTCATGAAATAAAACAATTGGCGTATATCATCGAGACTGACCTTCCGCTCTATTGTTTCTAACCAGGCAGGGGCGGATCCAGGATTTTGGTTTGGGAGGGGATTGAGCGTACTTTGGTTTGGTTGGGGGGCTTGCCTTTAGTGGATTTTGGCTTTGGTGGGAGAGAGCTTGAGTCGGGCAAAAGGCAGTATTTGTAGTCACCTCGGGCCTAAAATCCGTACAGCTAAAAAAAAGTATCTAAAATTACAATGTTGGAGATGAACCTAGATACTTTTTGGGAAGGGGGGGGCTTGAGCACTCTAACCGCCCCCCCCCCTCGGGATCCACCCCTGTAACCAGGGAACATCCACACAGGACATGCACCTAGCCCCTGCATTGTATCAATCCAGGAGCAACAACTATTTTCATATTGAAGCAGTAGTAACCTCTCCCCCCAATCCCACCCGAACAGCTGACAGGAGAACGCTTTTGTTTCTTTTCTGAAGAAATACCTATCAGTAATGCATAGTATTTGATCATCTAAACCAGCGGTCGGCAACCTTTTAGTAGGCGAGGGCCACAAGGTGGCAAAACAAATTAAAGTCGGGGCCGCACATACACAGTAAAAATGCGAAAACTTAGTTTTCAAATTTTATTAATACAAATGAGGATACAAATGAAGACAAGTTACAAAATTGATCTTAAATACTAAATTCAGTGTGACATTTGAGGTTGCAGTTGAGTTGGTATTTTTTGTATGTCAGTTTTCATGTTAGAAGTTGAAATACGTAATACATCGCTCAAATGCTTATTTTTGAGACGAGAAGCGTATTTATTTTTTCTATAATTGACAATTGAAAAAGTTTGCTCGCATAATTAAGTGCTTCCAAAAATTGAAATAAACTGCGGAGTAAACTTTTTCAATTCGACAAAATCAGACGGCAAGCTACCATAAAAATTGACCAAATCATTCATCTCGTAAAAGGCGTTTTTTAGACTCTCATTGGATTGAAGTTCAATCACATTCATTTGTAAATTACTGGGTACATCCTCAACATCGCATGAAAAAGGGTTAGCAAAAATCTTCAGTTTGTTCGAAACGTTCTCGAAATCACGAAATCTGTCAATGAATTGACCTTGTAACTCCATTAAAATGTCTTTCATTTTTTTAACTATCCCAATTAAAATCAATGCCAGCTTCCTCGACAGCCTTTAGACAATTCGGGAAGTGATCTAATTTCCTTTCATCAATATGTTTTATGAAGAGCCGGTTTTTAGTTTGGAATGCCTTTACAGATATTAGTTTGTTTTTCCGTTGAAGCTTGACATCACGGCGTATTTAATTCATGAGTTAAATCTGTCAAAAATCCAAGATCTATTAACCATTGAGGGTCTGTTAACTCTGGAACAGATTTACCTTTCTGATTCATAAAAGTGTTGATTTATTTTCTGAGATCGAAAAATCTTTTCAGTACTGCACCTCTACTTAACCATATTCCTTCTGAATAATAAAGGACATCTTGATGATCTGCTTCCATTTCGGATAGAAACTCTCGGAATTGACGATGTGTCAACCCATTATTTCTGATATAGTTTACAGTGGATATCACGATGTCCATTACTTTTCTCTATGAAACGACTTTGGAACATAACGCTTCTGGGTGGATAATGCAGTGAAAAAATAACGGGACTTCACATCCTATCTCTGCCAATTTTGTTTTAATTCTACCCACCAGGCCCTTGTTTTGCACACTCGTGTTTCTACCTCCGCCAGTTCTTAGACTCACCAAATTTTTCCACGCCAATTGCATTGATGTCATTGCGTATCTAGGTGACAAAATAAATCTGCCCCCATAGTCGTTCCCTTCTAACTACATCACTGTAAAAGTTCCTCACACACGTTGAAGTACTTATCAATTCCACGAACAAATATTAGAAGCTGGGCAGTATCTGACACATCATTACTTTAATCGGTAGCTAAGGAGAACCATTCAAATTGTTATGCTTTTTCCCGAAGTTTTTCGCATAAATTAGCGCCCAAATCTTCAGTGCGCAGGGTACAAGTTCTGGCAGATAATATTATATTTTCAAATTTCTTTTTTTGATCTGGGCCTACCTGTTCAGCCAAAGCTAAGGCACATTGTTTTATTAATTCGCTGTCGGTAAACGGTCGCCCAGACTTGGCAAGTATTTCCGCCACCCTTAAAGTCGCACGTATATTTGTCTCGTTACTTTGAATTTTCACCTTAAAATTCTTTTGGTTCTTAAATGAAGATTTGAGTGAGTTTATTTTGTTTTTCCGGGAATCACTAACTAGGCACGCAAATTTTGCTTTATGCTCGGTATCATAGTGACGTTATATTATATTTTTTATAGCAAGGGTTTTTGGCATATGAAGCATAGCGGCTTTCCATTGCAATTAATAAAAAAAGGTATAAATCTGTCCATAGACACTCTATTTTCTTCAATAAACTTCTTCTTTTTTGTAGCCATCATTAAAACGTATAATCATCAATGCCAAATACACGCTGTAAGAATAAAAGCCGTGTTGAAAACATGTCACTTAATTTCGCTTTGTAATTGTTTGAACTATCAATATCTCACACTTACCTAACTATAAACAAAATAGTAGGTACTCGTAGATTACAGAACAATAACTAAATCTTAGGTACAGGGCCGCGGCGGCGACGTGCACACATGAAATAACTTGTTTCACTCAATGACACAGCCAGCGCGGACGGACGGCGGGCGAGTGAGAGAATATTATTGTCAACGCTGACCTATTGTTTGAATCATAGGAGAGAGTGGGGGAATCGTTCCCGCTCGCACTAGTCCTGCTCTGATCGGGTAGTTCATTCGCTGCGCTGTTAGATCGCGTTGACTCTTTTATGCATTTATATTTTATTATTTTCTAATATGGGCTTTCGATATGATTTTTATAAGACGGTCACGGGCCGCAAATAGAGAGGTCAGGGGCCGCATGCGGCCCGCGGGCCGCGGGTTGCCGACCGCTGATCTAAACTATGCAAGTCACAAAATTGTGGATGGTACATGGTGCTTTGCATCAAAATTAATCTCTACTTTGTTCATACCAATCTCGAATAGCACTACAGAAGAACTAATTGTACAAGTAATCGTTCGGCACATTATTGCTCTAATCCAGTGGTTCCCAATTAGTGGTAAGCGTACCCCCAGGGGTACGTGAGGTTTCTTCAGGGGGTACGCACGGTAGTCTCTTGGCTAAGGTGATCACTAAAATAATTGAAAAAATCCACTTTTATCAGCCAAAAGAAACATTACTATCAACCAAATATATTTTAAGATAAACTGTGTTTGTGTCAATTATATTATTGTAATCCTGTGGTTGTGAAAAACATTCTATTGGGATGAACGAATTCATTTATTTATCATTTCAGCTGTAAGGGGTACGCGCGGTTGAGCTCCTTCTTGCAGTGGTACTAGGTAAAAAATAATTGGGAACCACTGCTCTAATCTTATCCATATTGTCATTGCGATACAAGTAGGTTGGTGGACGAAGTATTTCATCCTGTCGTAAATGACAGTTGGTATTCGCATGATAGCCTATAAATTCAAATAAAATCTATGTCGTCTCTTTGCCAGAGAATACCGGCCAAATGTTCGAATCAAATCCGCGATGCTTCCGTATGGATTGTAGCAAACAGCCACAAATTGAGCGCTAGATCTCAATAGCCCAAATAGGAACACACGATAGTTTTTTCCATTATTTAATTTTTAATTTAATTTAATTTAATTGCAATGGAGCACAGGCTCCGGTGGCAATTTCCCTACACACCCATCTTCCACCCATCCTGCACCCACCTACATTTGCCCTCTACAAATTTTATCTTTAAATCCTTTCAAAGTTTTCGGTAAATTATTCATCATTTCTCTTGGTAACTCATTCCAATCCCTGACACCCTTACCTAGAAAAGAGAATCTTCCCACACCCTTGTGCCTGAAATCAAGTGCCAGCTTGTGGTCATGGTCATCTTTTCCCTTCCATGCACTACTTTTCATACCTACGCCATTATCTTTCCATGCCTCATCGCCAGTATATGCCATCTACACTCCCATGACCCTCCTCATCCTCCTCCTGTCTTGCAATGAATCCCATTTCAGCTCCTTTATCATATCTGTCACTGATTGCATTCTGCGATAATTTCCAGAAAACAAATCTAGCAGCCCTTCTTTGCACCCTCTCCAACTCCTGTATTTGATACGTAAAATGAGGGTCCCATACTACACTACCATATTCGAGTAATGGTCTCATCAAAGGTTTGTAACCCAATTCCTTTACTTCGCTTCCATTGTATTTGCATTAATAAATTTATTTTCAACCCATGAGTCGTAGAATTTGCTCCTAACTACAACCGTTGTAGAGGTTCCATTTCATGTTGCCTTGTACTCTTACAACCAGATATTTCAGAGAATAAACAGTATCAATAACTGAACAGTTTACTTTGACGGTTCGATAAACGGATTCCTTTTTACTTATGCATATTGCCTTGCACTTTAATGTAAGTTACCATTTATTGAATTATTCCGTAATTTCATCACATTAGCACTGATTTTCTAAACAATCGGCATAATCCCTCCTTTCTCTGTAGATATTGCATTATCAGCGAACAATCTTAAACTGCTATTGTCTCTAAGATAGTTCTCAGAAAACAAGTGGTCCTACAGTTCATCAGAAGCAAAACAAATGAGCTAGAATTATTGATAGATGAAACAAGTCCAAACATAATAATACTGAACACGCATTAAGAAATGAATTAATTCCAGCGCTGCACATTGAAGGATATACTGTGGGAAAGGTATAAAGGAGGTGAAATTTTAATTTTAGTAAAACATTGATTAGATTGTAAAGTATTAAAATAATATCGTAATTATTTTGTGAAAAAAAATTGGAAATGTGTGATATTTCAATCTGTATACAAAGCAAAGTTGTGACTATAGAGGGCGTATACAGAGCTCCTGCAGGAAACATTGAAATATTCTGTAAAAATCTATACGGGGTGCTAGAATCTCTGTGACTATGAAATTCTATTGGGAGATTTTAATATTGATGTATTAAAGAGCAATAAGATTTCAGAAGAAGTTGGAGACATTTGTAGTTGTTTAGGACTTAAGATTTGCATAAACTGCACTACAAGGGAAACTGGCACTTGCGTACGTTGCGTAATAGGTCCCTTTTCTTCTTAGGTGAGCGGAAGAAAGTTTTAATCCCGACGGACGTTAAGGAAGGGTTGGGCCTTAGGTAACGTTACCAGACGTCCCACTTTTGGCGGGACAGTCCCGATTTTTAACAATTTGTCCCGCGTCCCACCGCGTTTTAAAAAAATCCCGATTTTTTTTTGAAAGAATGCATGACAAGTCAGGGCCCTATTACACTAGGCGACTTGGCGGCGCAACCAGCCACGGCACTGGTGTCTCTGTTGGCGACGCAACCAGGATTCTGGTGGCGCCGCCAGCCAGCCACTCGCACAACCGAGCAGTCACTTTGCTGTTATCCTCGCATTGTATGCGAATTGTGTAGTTGAATATGTCCAGTGAACTACAGAATGTCACTGTGGAAATGAGTGGAAGTGAAAGTGTAGAGAAGACAAAGGGGTAAAGCAAGAAGAATTTCTCATTTTCGTATCTTTCCCGGTAATATCAACCTTTACTAAGTACAATGATTAAAATAAAGACGATTTAGACATTCTCAAGTAATTAAAAAACTTGTTGTCTTCTGAATACAGTTTAATTGCGATGGAGCTAACACTCCGGTAGCAATTTACACATTTACAGCACTCTCTTCACCCTCCTCCTTTCCTCCAATGAGTCCCAATCCAGCTCCTGTATCATATCAGTTACTGACTGGGTCCTGCGATAATTTCCACAAACAAATCGAGCTGCTCTTCTTTGCACTCCTTTCAACTCCCGTATTTGATCTCCAAAATGTGGTCCCAAACTACACCACCATATTCAACAAATGATCTGACCAAAGTTTTGTAACCCAACTCCCTAACTTCTCTGTTACATCCTCTCATCACCCTCTTCAGCAAATGAAGGATTTTGTAACCTTTTTCTACCACCTGCCCAATTGAGTTTATCAAACGTTATGCAAAGAATTTACACTTCATCAAGCAAATCTGACCCCACTATGTAATCATAATTAACCTTTAGATCTATTTATCTTTGTATCTTATAAGCCGACTCTTCTTGGCATTTATCTTCATTCCATGCTGACCTACCCATTTTGATATTCTATCCAGATCATCCTGCAACTGTTCAGTCTTCACCTGTTTTTATCCTATTGTGTACCATTGTATCATTTGCAAAATACCTAGATTCTGACCGTAACACAGTCATTCATTAGAATAATGAACAGCAACTCCCATATTTACTTCCACTTCTCTTGATAATGTATTTCCTACTCTAACCCTTTGCTTTCTGACTTTTAAGAATTCCTGTGCCCAGCAAGTAAATTTTTCATCCAATTCAATACATTTCAGTTTATTTAAAACCATTTTATGGCTCACTCTGTCAAATGCCTTAGAAAGATCTAGTGCCACACTATCAACTTGGCCTCCCATTTCAAATTCATTTGAAATATCTTGCATATAGCCCACTATCTGAGATTCAAATGAATATCCTTGCCTAAAGCTATGTTGTCGATCTGAAAACTAGTTTCGTTCTTCACAGACATTTCTGATTTAGTTGCATATCAATCTCTCAATCATTCTGCCCATCACTGATGACAAACTAATTGGCCAGGAATTTTCACCATATTTTTAACCCTTCGTTTATGAACTGGTACTACTATCGGTCTTTTCCAATCCTTTGGTAAGTAGCAAGTCTCCAAACTCATTTTAAACAAAATTTTAAGGTAAGTAAAATATCCTATCCCACAATCTTTAATAAATCTGTAGTAATATTACCTACACCAGCTACACCAGTTTTAGCTTTCTGAATTACTTTGCAATTTCCTGAGAATTTATTTCAAATTTTGTAGGTTCGTCATTTATAATCTCTTCTGATTCATTCCCTCCCATCACAGGATAACTGTCCCTAGTTGTCTCACCAAACATGACACTCAGTATCTCTGCAATTTTAAAATCGTAAAGTAGGAAGGAGTATATGAACAGTAGACTGAACGCGTGGTGGCGAGTCTGGCGGCGCCGCCTGGTGGCCTAGTGTAATAAGCTACCAGTAGTTGCCGGTCTGGTCGCCGCTCAGGGCAGCCAGTGGCGCCGCCAGTTTCTGGCGGCGCCACTGGCTGCCCTAGTGTAATAAGCTCCATAAAACTCAGTGCCCAGCGACGAGCAGAACCACCAGTGGCCCGGCTGGTTGCGCCGCCAAGTCGCCTAGTGTAATAAGGCCCTTAGGGAACGGCGAGAGAACTGGAAGGGAATATACGGCTTTGGGCGGCCATTTGCCTATATATCCGGGATATGAATTTTAAATATTTTTGTTAATTTTATAAACTTTAATAAAAACAAATAATTGTTGAGGACTGATTATCGAGAACTGATTATCAAGAACTGCTTATCAAAGGTCGCATTGTTGATCAGTTGTTAACATTCGACCACCATTGTTTAGACTTAATGAACAATGGCATTTTTCGACACAAGCAACGACAAAAACGTTTTGTAACTGCCTCTCAGACGATACACATCGTGCTGCGTGCTAGTGCTAGTTAAACAAGTGATCTCAACAAAGCAGCTATTCAGATAATTTAGGTAAATAATTTATTAAATGTTCTTGAATTGAGCAGACAGTACTCGTATTATTTATGCTGTATTTTACAGAGGCGGCAAAAAGTCTTGGGCCGGCCTTGAAAGTGATACTTACAACTTAAATTACGGCAAATTCAGTGGAAAATTAAATGAACTTAATTTATAAACTAACAACAAAATATCTTCACGCAATCATGTACCTACTTACTGTGTTTTTAAGTAATATATATAATAATAATTTAGAATATAATTTTTTTTTTAGATTTTTGACTTACCGTAATGAGTAATAAAAGAGGATGCAAATTCAACGATGAGCTAAGAAGTGAATTTCCTTTTATTTAAAAAAAAACAAAAAATGATTACATGGTCAAAAGTGAGAAATGTAATAGTGAATTTTCTATTTCTCACGGCGGGAAAAATGATATTTCAAAGCAATTGGAGACACAGAAACATAAAAGATGTTTAAATACTGATGCATCATCCTCCAAAATACATGATTTTTTTCTGAAAACAGCTTATGTAGACGAAGAGAAGAAATTAGCATTAGCAGAAAGACTTACGACTTTTCATGCCATTAATCGTAATCATTCCTTCAGATCTATGGACTGTACATCGCAAGTTGTCAAAAAGTTATTCAACAAAAAATTTGCCTGTGCTAGAACAAAATCCGAAGCAATTGTGTGTAATGTGCTTTCCCCATATGCATTTTCAAAGTTAAACAAAAATCAAGAAAAAAACAATTTTATATCCATATATTCTGACGCATTTAATCATAAGGATATAAAGTTATTTCCAACCCTTATTAGATTTTTGATAAACTGGAATAAAAATTAGAATTTTAGATTTCGTTTCTTTGCCCGGCAAAACTTCTTAAATAATTTCAGTTCCATTATTACTATTTTGGAAAAAAAAAAGCATAAAATGATTGCATATTGTGCAGACAACACGAACACAAATTTTGGAGGAAAAGGGAGAAGAGGTACAAATAATATATTTTAGAAATTAAACAAAAACCTTAATCAAAACATTATTGGTGTTGGTTGTGCAGCACACATAATACAGAATGCCAGTAAAAACGGCTGTTGACTTGTTGCCTGTAGATGTGGAAAACATTGTTATTAACATATATTCTTATTTCTATATCTACACTGTGCGCGTTGAAACGCTTAAAGAATTTTGTGAAACTGCGGAAGTCGAATACCAGAAAATACTTGGATACAGTAAAACGCGCTGGTTAGCTCTTTTGCCAGCTGTCGAAATAATTTTGAAAATGTACGATCCTTTGAAATCCTACTTTCAATCACAGGATAAATGTACTAGAATTTTAGAAGAGTTTTTTTGAAAAAGAATCTTCAAAAATTTGGCTAGGGTTTGTACACAATCAAGCAGCTCTTTTTCAAAACGCTATAAAACGTATTGAAGGCGACAAAATTTCGGCATGCGAAGTAGCAAATGAAGTTAATAATTTAAGATTTCAGTGTGAAGAGTGGTTAGAAAATAATTTTCTTCCTTTAATTCTCCGTAATAGTAGAAAGCCAGCTAGAAGAACAAGGTGTAATAAATCGTGCAGATATAGTGAATCACGTTAAAAAATTCTGCAGTAACCGCATAGATTATTTAGAAGAGTGGACGGTACATTATAGTGATATTGAACATTTTCATTGGGTTACATTAAAAAAAGAACTTAATTGGAATGATGTGCAAAAATCATTTGATCATATTACTCAAAATTTTCCGTATTGTAATATTTCCGAAAATGATCTTTTTAATGATGTATCATCTTTAAAAAATATATATTTACAAGGAAAATGTTAAATCCTGGTCTTCAGAAAAAGTCACAATAGAGAACAAATGGTTAGAAATATTTCATCATTTTGAAACAATGTTCCATACAATAATGCAATAAATATGGTGGAATACGCGCTATCCCTGCCAGGAACTATTGCTGTGACTGAACGCGTTTTCTCTACGGTAAATAAAGTCTGGACGTCAGAAAAGTAACAAGGGGCTGAGACTTTGAAAGCCATATTAAGTGTGAAATATAATTTAACAAAGTCTTTTGAAAAATTTCATGAGCTTTTAAACAATGACAGCAATCTACTGAAGAAATTCATTCAAATGATAAATATGTCAAATAATAAAATAATAATACTATACATAATTTTTTAATGTATTATATTTGTAAATTGTACTTATGTTGAAATTAAAACAAATATATTAATACTATTTTTGTGTTCTGTAAAAAAATTTGTTGCTCCATATAGACCAACTTTTTATTCACGACCCCCCCTCCCCCCCCCTCCCCCCTGCCCGTCATGGTGTCCCGCTTTAACAATGTTAAAATCTGGTCACATTAGCCTTAGGCATCCCGCCATATACTCGATTCCCTGTGAATGTGGGCAACGATATATCGGGCAGACCACACGGTCTGTATTCCAGCTTTGTTTAGAACATGCAAGATGTGTACGGTTGGGACAGGTCACTAAGTCGGCCGTGGCCTTGCATTAACCATTTACCTTCGACTTCGAGGCGACAAAAATATTATCTTTTGCCTAGGGCTTTTGGGACCATGGAGGAAAGAATATTCCTTCCTCCATGTTTGGGACAGTGTGATAAAGGAATCAGTGGAGATTCGCCTGGCGGATGGAATTGTGAACAGGATGCAGGATACCATGGAGGAAGGAATATATGGAGACGACGCAAGGGACCTTCACCACACACTGGAGTGAAACCGGGTGGAGAGAAGTGCGGTGGGGAGGCCGCCATATTGGTCGGCCGTAGAAACACGGGGAATGGCACAAAAACCTCAACGAAATCATAATACAACCGTGGCACCGCAATTTGATGATGGATTATTATGTAACTCGACGAGACACATCAAAAATGAAGAATATTTTTTTTTTTGATAACTTGCTTAGTTCTCGAGATATACTGTCTCAAAAGTTACCGTAAGTGTTTTGGGTTGAAATTCAAAAGAAAAATTTCACCAAAGCCAAATTTGATGATAAATTCTTATGTATCACGACGATACAAATCGAAAATAAAGAATAAAATTTTTCGATATTTCGCTTAGTTCGCAAGATATAATATCTCCAAATTGAGTTTGTTAGGTTATGATGCGGACTGGACCAAAAGATAATTTTGCTGAACTTGCAGATTGGGTGTTTAATTCTTTTTACTAATTCTTGTGGTTAGGTTAAAACGCAGCCTGGACCAAAATAAAAATGTCACCAAAGGCACAAGGAAATATACCTGTAACTAATTTTTGATAGTTGATGTCTTGATTTTTTATTAGTTTCGTCAATTTACATGAGAATCAATCATCAAACAGCATCACCATGGCCATAATAGTGCTGCCCACCTCAACACACAATATTCAATTTAAGCTACAGTTCTAGCTACAAAAACATTGACAATATCAAGATTCATAGACCAAGTAGCATAAATTATCACAACTAATTTCAACATATACCTTCAGTACAATTAATTTCATCGTACACTTTCAATGAAAACTGAAACTTGAGTAAAGCCTGCAGTATACCATATTCACTGTGTCGCGATGTAAACATGATCCACTTAAATTAAATTTTCAACACTTGTCTACTTGTCTACTTTCAGGTGCAAAATAGTAACATAATTATGCTAATTGTCTACACTACACCAACAAAAATTTGAGAACGATATGATCCTATTGAGAGCAATGAATAAATTTATAGCGAATGGCCCTAATGTTGCAGTTATCTGTCAGATACAGTACTTCAAGAACGATAATTACATTGTGACTTACTTATGAAACCCTGTTCCAGGTTTTTTCCTGTCTTGTCTTTTTGTGCAACCATATGCAACACAACTTGGCATTATAGAAAACTTAAGAATATTAGAAAATGAAATATTCTCAGCAGCATACACAGTAGTGCAAACCAGAGACAATACGGTGCAAACAGCCCAATGTTTTGGGAGTCCTATGGCCGCCGCGCATGTGCAGTAGGAGACGATTTTTTTTATGAGGTTTTACCGATTTGGCGTTATTTTTTTCTCCATATATTCCTTCCTCCATGCAGGATATCACATTAGCATGATAAATCGTATTAGGAGGCAGTGTTCAAGGTGGCCAGTCGCTCCCCTCCGCCGGGCGTTCCCCTACCACACCTCCGGCCCCATTACCCGGCCGCCCCACCAGGTCCTTTCCTACCCCACCACCTGTGCGCTGATTGGCCCCGACGTACGTGACTGACGTCACCTGGCAAACAATGGCCTTTTAAGCGTGGACGCTTCCAATACTGCAGCTGATCAAGCCCCAAAAAGGGAACGAATTCCTCCAGTAGTGATCAAGGAAGTTCAGAAGTATCTGGAGATGAATCAAGCCCTAAGAAGCCACCTAACAGGGGGTCTAAAGGTGGTGTACAGCGACGGTCACCTAAAATACTTTGTAGACAACAAAGAGGACCACCAAACCCTACTAAAATTCTTCAAACAGCATAGAATAGACCATTTCCGCCACCAAATGCCAGATGAGAAACCACTGAAGGTGGTCATCAAAGGCCTGCCACCATCAATCACAACAGACAGCATCCAGGAAGACTTGGCTTCCAAGGGATTTGTCGTTCTATCTGTTCATCAATTTAAAAAGCGGAACCAAGAAACAGAGAGCTTATCCCACTCACTACTTTTGCAGTGACCTTGAAACCTGGTGCAGAATCAGACGCGATCTATAATGTTCTCGCAATTCTCTATACAAGAGTCAAAATAGAACGCTACAGAAACCCAAACGGCCCTCCTCAATGTATAAAATGTCAACGGCATGGACACACCGCAAACTACTGCAACTTTCCTGCCAGGTGTGTAAAATGTGCAGGGCTGCACAAACAGCATAGAATAGACCATTTCAGCCACCAAATGCCAGATGAGAAACCACTGAAGGTGGTCATCAAAGGCCTGCCACCATCAATCACAACAGACAGCATCCAGGAAGACTTGGCTTCCAAGGGATTTGTCGTTCTATCTGTTCATCAATTTAAAAAGCGGAACCAAGAAACAGAGAGCTTATCCCACTCACTACTTTTGCAGTGACCTTGAAACCTGGTGCAGAATCAGACGCGATCTATAATGTTCTCGCAATTCTCTATACAAGAGTCAAAATAGAACGCTACAGAAACCCAAACGGCCCTCCTCAATGTATAAAATGTCAACGGCATGGACACACCGCAAACTACTGCAACTTTCCTGCCAGGTGTGTAAAATGTGCAGGGCTGCACAAACAGCATAGAATAGACCATTTCAGCCACCAAATGCCAGATGAGAAACCACTGAAGGTGGTCATCAAAGGCCTGCCACCATCAATCACAACAGACAGCATCCAGGAAGACTTGGCTTCCAAGGGATTTGTCGTTCTATCTGTTCATCAATTTAAAAAGCGGAACCAAGAAACAGAGAGCTTATCCCACTCGCTACTTTTGCAGTGACCTTGAAACCTGGTGCAGAATCAGACGCGATCTATAATGTTTCTCGCAATTCTCTATACAAGAGTCAAAATAGAACGCTACAGAACCCAAACGGCCCTCCTCAATGTATAAAATGTCAACGGCATGGACACACCGCAAACTACTGCAACTTTCCTGCCAGGTGTGTAAAATGTGCAGGGCTACACAAACAGAATAGAATAGACCATTTCAGCCACCAAATGCCAGATGAGAAACCACTGAAGGTGGTCATCTAAGGCCTGCCACCATCAATCACAACAGACAGCATCCAGGAAGACTTGGCTTCCAAGGGATTTGTCGTTCTATCTGTTCATCAATTTAAAAGCGGAACCAAGAAACAGAGAGCTTATCCCACTCACTACTTTTGCAGTGACCTTGAAACCTGGTGCAGAATCAGACGCGATCTATAATGTTCTCGCAATTCTCTATACAAGAGTCAAAATAGAACGCTACAGAAACCCAAACGGCCCTCCTCAATGTATAAAATGTCAACGGCATGGACACACCGCAAACTACTGCAACTTTCCTGCCAGGTGTGTAAAATGTGCAGGGCTGCACAAACAGCATAGAATAGACCATTTCAGCCACCAAATGCCAGATGAGAAACCACTGAAGGTGGTCATCAAAGGCCTGCCACCATCAATCACAACAGACAGCATCCAGGAAGACTTGGCTTCCAAGGGATTTGTCGTTCTATCTGTTCATCAATTTAAAAAGCGGAACCAAGAAACAGAGAGCTTATCCCACTCGCTACTTTTGCAGTGACCTTGAAACCTGGTGCAGAATCAGACGCGATCTATAATGTTCTCGCAATTCTCTATACAAGAGTCAAAATAGAACGCTACAGAAACCCAAACGGCCCTCCTCAATGTATAAAATGTCAACGGCATGGACACACCGCAAACTACTGCAACTTTCCTGCCAGGTGTGTAAAATGTGCAGGGCTACACAAACAGAATAGAATAGACCATTTCAGCCACCAAATGCCAGATGAGAAACCACTGAAGGTGGTCATCTAAGGCCTGCCACCATCAATCACAACAGACAGCATCCAGGAAGACTTGGCTTCCAAGGGATTTGTCGTTCTATCTGTTCATCAATTTAAAAAGCGGAACCAAGAAACAGAGAGCTTATCCCACTCGCTACTTTTGCAGTGACCTTGAAACCTGGTGCAGAATCAGACGCGATCTATAATGTTCTCGCAATTCTCTATACAAGAGTCAAAATAGAACGCTACAGAAACCCAAACGGCCCTCCTCAATGTATAAAATGTCAACGGCATGGACACACCGCAAACTACTGCAACTTTCCTGCCAGGTGTGTAAAATGTGCAGGGCTGCACAAACAGCATAGAATAGACCATTTCAGCCACCAAATGCCAGATGAGAAACCACTGAAGGTGGTCATCAAAGGCCTGCCACCATCAATCACAACAGACAGCATCCAGGAAGACTTGGCTTCCAAGGGATTTGTCGTTCTATCTGTTCATCAATTTAAAAAGCGGAACCAAGAAACAGAGAGCTTATCCCACTCACTACTTTTGCAGTGACCTTGAAACCAGGTGCAGAATCAGACGCGATCTATAATGTTCTCGCAATTCTCTATACAAGAGTCAAAATAGAACGCTACAGAAACCCAAACGGCCCTCCTCAATGTATAAAATGTCAACGGCATGGACACACCGCAAACTACTGCAACTTTCCTGCCAGGTGTGTAAAATGTGCAGGGCTACACAAACAGAATAGAATAGACCATTTCAGCCACCAAATGCCAGATGAGAAACCACTGAAGGTGGTCATCTAAGGCCTGCCACCATCAATCACAACAGACAGCATCCAGGAAGACTTGGCTTCCAAGGGATTTGTCGTTCTATCTGTTCATCAATTTAAAAAGCGGAACCAAGAAACAGAGAGCTTATCCCACTCGCTACTTTTGCAGTGACCTTGAAACCTGGTGCAGAATCAGACGCGATCTATAATGTTCTCGCAATTCTCTATACAAGAGTCAAAATAGAACGCTACAGAAACCCAAACGGCCCTCCTCAATGTATAAAATGTCAACGGCATGGACACACCGCAAACTACTGCAACTTTCCTGCCAGGTGTGTAAAATGTGCAGGGCTGCACAAACAGCATAGAATAGACCATTTCAGCCACCAAATGCCAGATGAGAAACCACTGAAGGTGGTCATCAAAGGCCTGCCACCATCAATCACAACAGACAGCATCCAGGAAGACTTGGCTTCCAAGGGATTTGTCGTTCTATCTGTTCATCAATTTAAAAAGCGGAACCAAGAAACAGAGAGCTTATCCCACTCGCTACTTTTGCAGTGACCTTGAAACCAGGTGCAGAATCAGACGCGATCTATAATGTTCTCGCAATTCTCTATACAAGAGTCAAAATAGAACGCTACAGAAACCCAAACGGCCCTCCTCAATGTATAAAATGTCAACGGCATGGACACACCGCAAACTACTGCAACTTTCCTGCCAGGTGTGTAAAATGTGCAGGGCTACACAAACAGCATAGAATAGACCATTTCAGCCACCAAATGCCAGATGAGAAACCACTGAAGGTGGTCATCTAAGGCCTGCCACCATCAATCACAACAGACAGCATCCAGGAAGACTTGGCTTCCAAGGGATTTGTCGTTCTATCTGCTCATCAATTTAAAAAGCGGAACCAAGAAACAGAGAGCTTATCCCACTCGCTACTTTTGCAGTGACCTTGAAACCTGGTGCAGAATCAGACGCGATCTATAATGTTCTCGCAATTCTCTATACAAGAGTCAAAATAGAACGCTACAGAAACCCAAACGGCCCTCCTCAATGTATAAAATGTCAACGGCATGGACACACCGCAAACTACTGCAACTTTCCTGCCAGGTGTGTAAAATGTGCAGGGCTGCACAAACAGCATAGAATAGACCATTTCAGCCACCAAATGCCAGATGAGAAACCACTGAAGGTGGTCATCAAAGGCCTGCCACCATCAATCACAACAGACAGCATCCAGGAAGACTTGGCTTCCAAGGGATTTGTCGTTCTATCTGTTCATCAATTTAAAAAGCGGAACCAAGAAACAGAGAGCTTATCCCACTCACTACTTTTGCAGTGACCTTGAAACCTGGTGCAGAATCAGACGCGATCTATAATGTTCTCGCAATTCTCTATACAAGAGTCAAAATAGAACGCTACAGAAACCCAAACGGCCCTCCTCAATGTATAAAATGTCAACGGCATGGACACACCGCAAACTACTGCAACTTTCCTGCCAGGTGTGTAAAATGTGCAGGGCTGCACAAACAGCATAGAATAGACCATTTCAGCCACCAAATGCCAGATGAGAAACCACTGAAGGTGGTCATCAAAGGCCTGCCACCATCAATCACAACAGACAGCATCCAGGAAGACTTGGCTTCCAAGGGATTTGTCGTTCTATCTGTTCATCAATTTAAAAAGCGGAACCAAGAAACCAGAGAGCTTATCCCACTCGCTACTTTTGCAGTGACCTTGAAACCTGGTGCAGAATCAGACGCGATCTATAATGTTCGCGCAATTCTCTATACAAGAGTCAAAATAGAACGCTACAGAAACCCTAAACGGCCCTCCTCAATGTATAAAATGTCAACGGCATGGACACACCGCAAACTACTGCAACTTTCCTGCCAGGTGTGTAAAATGTGCAGGGCTGCACTCAAGCAAGAACTGCACTATCCCTAACAGCCAAAAAGCGAAATGCATCAACTGTAACGGGGATCATGCAGCCTCCTGGAGAGGTTGTCCCATTTATCAGAAGATAGTGAAGCCTCCGAATCCAAAACAGAAAACCGACGAAACCCAAATCTTCCTAAACAAACGTTACAGCATAAAAACAAGTGAGCACGATTCTAAGAGCCAAAGTAAGAAGCAAAACAGAACAGACCAGAAACGTGATCCAAAAAAGAAGACAACAGAAGACTACCACTCCTTCGCTGATACACTGAAAGGCTCTAGGAGAAACAAGAACAGACATATAGAATCAGAAGAAGAAGAGGAGTCTGATAGTCAAGTCGATTTCCTAGACATGAAGAAATTCCTTAATACAATGAGAAGAACAATGAAAAAAGTTAACAGCGCCAAAGACAAGTTTACCAAACTCTTTGCGTTCATGGAAGGTGTTATGGCCATGCTGAAATAATGGCCAGAACTCCGTCTTCACAGAGCGACATAAATATTGTAATATGGAACGCAAATGGAATAAAAAATAAAAAGCTAGAATTACTAGATTTTTCGAACCGGCAAAATATTAACATAATTCTGCTTGCAGAAACACACCTTAAACCCAAGGACACCTTTAGACTATCAGGCTTTCAAATCTACAGATCCGACAGAATAGGCCAGAGAGGCGGTGGTACTGCAATTGCAATCAGGAATTCCCTATCACATGCAGTCATCCAAAATATCAACTTGCTGGAGATGGAAGCAACGGCTGTAAAAATCCACACCAAAGAAGGTCATATAATCCTTTCATCAGTTTATTTGCCACCGAACAGAGCCCTAACTGAACATGACTTGGACGAAATCCTATCAAAAGGGAACAAAATTATAATAGGTGGTGATTTAAATAGTAAGCACACAGCATGGAACTCACGCACCTCCAATGCTAAAGGAGAGCTACTATACCAACTGTCTGAAAGGAGGAACATACAAGTCTATGGACCCACTGAGGCTACATACATTCCAAACCGCGGCAACGTCCAGCCGGACGTCCTCGACATTGTCGTAGCTAAAAACATCACTCATGACATACACCTTCAAACATGGAGAGATCTTTCGTCAGACCACAATCCAGTCGTGCTTAAGTTCAAGAATTTTACTCTACCACATAACAGCCATAAAAAAATAACAGAAACAAACTGGAACTACTTCTCCAGACAGATCCACAACAAAATAAACACCACCTTCAATGTATCGTCGCCTGATCGCATCGAGAAGGCTATCAACCACTTCAATACTACAATCAAAGAAGCCGAAAGAAAAGCGTCCGTTACCACCACCATCATACACAACAACGTCTATCAAGAACTGCCAGCCATACTCGAAGACCTCAGATACCTAAGGAATCGTTACAGGACACTCTGGCAACGTTTCCGCGACCCTGCCGACCGCCGTAGATTCCGTCACTTCTCCCGCCAACTCACCGCGCGCCTAAAGGAGAGAAGATCAGAAAGATGGGAAGATAAAATGTCCCACCTCTTATTAGAAAACAAGGAAGCCTGGGACCTAATTCGATCCTTAAAAGAGCCGAAGGAAGCGAAATCCCCAATATCAGGCCCGGCAGGTCCGTGCTTTCTGCCGTTAGAAAAAGCCGAAATCCTGGCAGAGCACTTCGCCGCCCAACACACAGAAGTGGTCTACCCCCTAACTCCAGAGGAAGAACAGGCGGAGGCCGCAACAATTCAGCGAGTAGAGGACAGACTAAGCAGACCCCCTTCTGACCAGCCAGAACTGACAACACCCGGTGAAGTGAGAACAATCATCAAGAAATTAGCCCCAAAGAAATCACCTGGAATCGATGGCATTGGCAATATTCACCTAAAGAACCTACCAAGGAAAGGTCTGGTACTTCTCACCAGAATTTTCAATGCATGTCTCCTACAACATTACTTCCCTTCAGCATGGAAGACGGCTAAGGTTATAGCTCTGCCAAAAAGGGGTAAAGACAAAACAATTCCCAATAATTACAGACCAATTAGCTTACTCTCTGCTACCTCCAAGCTGCTGGAACGTATTCTGCTGAAGAGAATTAAAGCAAGCTTAGATTTTGGACAAATCATCAGGAAAGAACAGTTCGGTTTCCAAAACCGAGTAGGAGCCACCTGTCAGTTAGTAAGGCTCACCGAGCAAATCAGCAAGGGTTTTAACTGGAATAAATCTACAGCCGCCATATTTGTCGACATTGAAAAAGCCTATGACAAGGTGTGGCACACCAAACTAATAGACAAGCTATTCCATCACACCGATATACCCGACTGCTATATTGCCCTCATAGCCAGCTACCTCAAGGACAGGAGATTCTTCGTCCAAATCGAAGGCCAGAAATCATCTACCTTCACAATTAATGTGGGCTTACCGCAGGGATCTGCCTTATCGCCTCATCTGTTCACCATTGATGTCAATGACATACGAACCCCGCCCAACGTTTATATTGCACAATTTGCGGATGACACGGTCATCTACGCAACCGGAGGTGACCACGAAAGAAATATTTCCAACGCCCAAGCAGGCCTTGACGCCTTTAGTCTCTGGTGTCGAGAAAATAAGGTGAAGGTGAACCCTACTAAATGTGCCGCAGTGTACTTCTCAACTAAACGACCAAACCTGCAAAGACAGTTGGAGCTAATGGGGCAAAGGTTACCCTGGGTTACCGAGCACCGGTACTTGGGGATAACGTTAGACCGTAAACTACTCTTCCGTCAACATGTCCTCGACAGAAGGAAAAAAGCCCTAGCCGTGGTTATGAATCTGACACCAATCTTCTTGAGCAACGACTTGAAACTCGAAACAAAAATAAGAATATATAAATCAGTTGTCCTACCCTTCATTATGTACGGTTGCCAGGTCTGGGGAACTGCATGCAAATCTACCCTGCTACACTTACAAAGAGTGCAGAACAGATGCTTAAGAATGATTAGCCATGCTAGCATCTACACGCCAATAGACCTTCTTCACGAGATCACCAACATGCCTACCATCAATGCAGAAATTTTTCGACAAGCAGAGAAATTTTTCACCAGGCTTGATACTATCCGCCCAGAAGTTGACAGATTGGAGTCAGTAGGTACAGTACTCCCAATGGAATGGCACAAATTCAAAGTGCCACTCAGCACAATTATGACACCAATATAAAGGATCAACTACCACAAGTGATCCTTAATAAGAACATTCAAGGGTTTCCCATAAAGGCTGTTTATAACGGTCAAAGCTGGGTTTTTCCCTAACGCGAATCATAGCGAATCCAACAATCTATTCGAAACAGTAGATTAAGCTACATACAGTAGCGGGGCTACAAAACGCCGTTGAGGCAGTGAAAAAAAAAAAAAAAAAAAAAGGATACGACACTTTGCCGGAAGATGGAGCCTGAGGCATGCTTAGAAACGTCGCATTACATTGACGCGCTATCATGGTGGAAAGCCGTAGAAGATTTTTACAGCAAGTTTATGCATTAATTTGAAGCAACAAAGAAGACGTTGCTTATCGAGAAAATGTGTTTACTGGCACGTGACCTAATGAGTGTTGTTGGCCCGCACAATTGTGATTTTAAACATATTTTAATGTCGAATTTTACTTAAAATACGTCCTTTCATCAAAAAATAAATAGTAAAAAAAAACGCGTATCAGTAAACAATTTCTCAAAAAAGTAAAATAACTTATTTAGTCTAATTCCTCACTCCATTACTACAAA
The DNA here is from genome assembly GCA_031002005.1 of Vandiemenella viatica. Classification (NCBI taxonomy): domain Eukaryota; kingdom Metazoa; phylum Arthropoda; class Insecta; order Orthoptera; family Morabidae; genus Vandiemenella; species Vandiemenella viatica. The sequence continues at coordinate 181,266,515 of CM061914.1, read as the reverse complement.
TTAAAACTTTCCTGTTCTTTTATGTTTGAAACAGAGTGCTAATTTATGATCCTTTCTTTCAACGTGCAAAATCCAGATTTTCTCCCAGTGTATGCCTCGTGCTTTCCTCTGACACACCAAGCATCTCTTCACCTGGTTCCTCTCCTCCAGTTATTATCAAGCAATGTCTTTTACCATATCAGTTACTAATTGTGTGCTGTAGCAGTTCTTGTGCTGTGTGCAAATGAATCTAGCTTCCCCCCCCCCTCCCCCTACCTGTGCGCCATCTCCTACTCCTGTATTTGATAACCACTAACCTATTGCAGTCAAGCAATGACCATACCAAGCTTTGCATCCCATTTTTCTCTCTTCCCATTACATACGCTCACTACCATCTCCAATAAGGCAGAACTTTTGAATCTCTCGCTGTCCTATCCAACCAAGTTTATACCAAATGATATGCCAATCCGTTTATATTTTATACAGTTCTTCTCAGATAATGGGATATGATGACATGATGGAAACAAATTTAAACATTATGATGATAAAATAAAATGAATTAAAATAAAGCATTAAAATAAATAAATTCAGTAATGCTTAAAGGATATGGTTAAACAGTTCCATGAATGCACAGCCATTTCACTGATAGGTGTAGTGTTATTAGATGTGACACAACAAGGACAAGACTTTTCGTATACAATTTTTATTTTATTTGTTTATTTAGTATATGTACTATAATACAATTCATTATCCAAAATCATTAACCATTTACATTGCCAGTCATTAATTATGAAATAGATCCACTAAGTTTGACAAGACCGTCAAAAGTATTGGTATGAATATGTACTGATTTTCTTGTTTTAACCGATTAAGTGTATTTGTATGATACATTCAGCAAATATGACAGATATAAACAGTGATTTAACACACAGAGCCAAATATGCAGTAAATTATCCCTATGAATAATTTTTCTGTAACAAATCGCTTTTTTTATTTTATTACAAATCAATATTTTATATTACATTTATTTAAATTTATCCAGAAATAATATCAAAATATAGGGCGATAATTATATATAGGAAAACTAATATAGCTTGGCTCTGTAGTATTTCTTTCCTTTAATGGATTTGTACTACACGGATTGCATACAAATTATTTTTTAAATGACATGCGATAACTGTTTTATGAGCACTGGTTCTGTAGACTGTAATATATACAAAAAGAAGTAGTGAATTTTATCTGATTACTATTATAGATGGCAGTGACTTTGTTACACAAGTTACAGTGAAGTAAAAAGTGAATTTAAACGGCAAATAAAATACCAGACAGACATTAGTCTACTTCATTGGGGTTTCTCTGGGGTGGTGTGAAACGAATGCTGACATCGATAAGAGTCATATTAGGCAGATTACGCCGGAAGTCTCCAATAGTATTGGCCCCAGGTCTCGGTGGCCTGTCAAATGGAAATCCCATTGCTCTGCGGTCAGGATATTTCTTGTTGCGCAGGCCACAGTAGCTGGATGCATCATCACATGTCGCTGGATCCATCGCCTGGTCGACCTGAGGAATAATATTATCAGTTTTATTTAAATTTCATCTGACTGTCCAAATTAAATTGCTGTCCCGAGACATAGCAGTGACTAACTTTTAGGAGAGTGAAAGCTTTTCAACTGTGATGTTGTATTAATAGGTTTTCAGATAGGTAGTATTATTGAAATAATGTCCAATAATTACTATCTTTCATAATTTGTTTGTGACTTTTAATGTGTTAACACTTTTCTGTCATCATCATCTATGGTAGGAAGTGTTTAATCTCTTATCGTATTTATATGATGACACACCTTATTGTGAGAAAATTTTCTTTTGTACAAAAGGGTGTATAGGATTGAAATAAATTGCCAAGAGAATTGATGAATAATTTACCAAAAACACTGAAAGAATTTAAAGTAAATATTAGTTGAGGGCAAAAGTAGGTTAGAAGAGGAAAGGAGAAAGATGGGTGTGTAGGGAGATTGCCACCGGAGCGTGCACTCTATCGAAATTTTATCAATTTAGACAGTGAAAGTAAGGGACGATAGTGTAAGTACTCACTACGTATGAAAACAGTTTACAACACTTTTGTATAAACCTTAATCATGGTAAGAGGAGACAAGCTGTGTACACACTGAGACTCATGAGTCACCATGATGAAGGTCAAGCTACCACATCTGATCTTGCTATTTGTCTCATGTACTAGCAAGAGTTAGGATCACCAGCAAAATAGGGTGTTATACATCTTTGTGTATTTTTGTTTGTCTGAGCACAGCCTCCATTCATGGTAAGTGTTTCTCATGAAATTATGACAACTATTTCAGGTGGGGGAGCAAAAACAATAGTGTTAATTGGTGGAATAAAATTAATAAAAATAAAATAAAAAGAGGACATAAAAAAGAGGTGAAAATGGTTTAAAATGTAAAATAAAATAAAAAATTGAAATAAAATATATGAAAATTAATTTTTGTACAAACATCAAAGCAGAGTATTAAAAATGGCTGGAAGTTTAAGGCTACCGATATGTGTGGCAGAGTTTGGACACATAACGAACATAAAAAAGAAAGACCGAAACCGCAAGTAAGAAAGTGGATAAGAAGTAAAGAAAAGAAAACCTTAGATAGGGACAATTAGTACAATGTCAAAATGTACAGAAGTTATGTAATGGATGTAAAAAAAAAAAAAAAAGCGGGGAATAAAACTGAGAGTAAGAAAATTGGTAAAAAGGGCAAAAATGAAACACTAGTTTAGGAACAATTAGGAAAAACAGGACAAATGGGGCTGGGTAGCCAAAAGGTAACAATCTCAGCAACAATGGACCAGGAAGAAATGCCCTGCGGTGATAATACTATGGAAAGGAAAAATCAAATTGAAGGAGTTGAAGGAAGGATTTCAGCAGTGAAATAAAACAAAATTTTCGGGTTATGCCCTTACTCATGAAATTACAAGTATAAATATAATTATTACAAGGAAATGAAAAAAATTTGCGTAGCAAACAAAAATGGAAATTAAAAATATTGTATAAACTGCCACTTACCACAGATGACAACACGACACATGAAAAAGACATGAACCCACATCAAACATTGTAATTATCAGACATTTGACGTTTCCTGTAAACATCATGGCATAATTTTTGATAGTAAACTCAATTGAACAGGTGGTAGGAAAAGGTTTCAAAGTCGTTTATTTATTGGTGAGGGTGATGAGTGGATGTACCAGGAAAGTGAGGGGATTGGTTTACAAAACCTTGGTCAGAACGGTATTTGAATATGGTTGAGTGTTGTGGAATCCTCATTATTGTTATCAAATTCAGGAATTGGAAGGGGTGTAAAGAAGAGCAGCTAGTTCTGTTTCCAGAATGCACTCAGTAACTGATGTGCTGATGGAGCTGGGTTGGGAGTCCTTGAAAGATAGAAGACGAGTGAAAAGAAAGTTTGATTTGTTCAAGGCTTACAATCATGATAATGTATTTATGGATATTAGTAGAAGGATGAGGAGTTCTACACAGAAAGGAAGAGATGATCATAATCACAAGCTGACACTTGAATTCAGGCAAAAGGGAGTGGGAAAAATTTTATTTTGTAGGTAATGGAGTCAGTGACTGGAATAAATTACCAAGGGATATAATGGACAGTTTACCAAAAACACTGAAGGAGTTTAAAGTTGTATTTCATAAAGCGCAAGCATAGGTAGGTGGCGAGAAAAAAATAAAAATAAAAATCACGACATGGAAAGGTGGGGGTGTAGGGACATTGCATGTGTGCTCCATAACAATTGAAATTAAATTACATTAAAAAATTAATTAATGAGTAACCGAATGTAAATGTATACTTTCTCAATTAAAAATTATTAATAACACAATAACTCTATGTTGCTAACACTAGTTGTGGTAGCAAAATATCACTTACCTTGTCATCATTGTAGTTGGAAATCATAACAAAGAGTTCGCACGGGAATCCTTCAGGTGTGCCCTTGGGTATGAGCATGTGGTGAGGCCATCCACAGCCACAGTAGTTAAATCTAGCCAGGCCCTCAGCGTCTGTAGGTCGATTTGTTGTCAGATCACGGAACGTCTGCTCGAATGGGATCGTCACAGATGACTGGGTTGATTTACGTTGTATGACACTATTGCCACTTTTCACTGTAGACACAAAGTTATGGCAATAAAACTAATTTCATTATTTTAAAAAGAACTTTATTCCCTTACCATCTTAGCCTTTACTGTATTATGTAATAGTTGTAAAGGACACCTAATTGTTAAAGCATAATGTTCTTAAGAGTAGTGTAATGGGTTAAATCTAGTACACATATATCCTACAATGTCTCAAACAATTAGCCACCTACCAGATTGAGTTCTAGAAGCTAGTAATTGTTAAATAATTAGTCTGAAATATGATCTAGAAATCAAAAATTGAAACACAGCTGTCTCTATCCATCAAGATCTTCTCTTCCAGTTTAGTTATGTCATTCTACAACTAGATTATCTGTGTTCCTGCAGCATTAACAATTTTGCCAGCTGTAGCAGAATGCCAAGCTGGCTGACTCAGAATAAATGTACCCTGCATGGATTATAGCCCCACATATACTTGGGTCCATTATTATCTAACTTTATTCTCCAGCATGCTAAAATTTTCATGGCCTTTTCAGAACTTTTAATAAGCAGTATGTTTCATCTTAAATTTTTGTATATATTTGGTAGAAATAAGTAATCATACTCAGTAATGTAGTTTACAACCTCAAAATAGCTAGAAGCAACCAAATTATATACACCATAAATTACCAATTTTGTGATGTGTTGCCACAGTGTCGATACCTCTTGATGCAGGAACTAACATCCATATCATTTATTTTAAGTTTCATCCATTTTTAAATTTATATTTTACAAATATTTGGAATCTATTTCATCCTAAATTAAATAAATTACCAATTTTGTGATGTGTTGTTCCACTTGTTGACAGAGTAAATAATACTCAAAGCATTATTTTATTTTAAGTTTCTTCCAATTTTAAATTTATATTTTTAAAAAAAAAAAAAAATATTTGGAATCTGTTTTATCATGGATGAGGTGTAAAATAATTTCAGTAATATTTGATTTAATTGCTAATACCTGTTTTTTTTAATATAAATTGTTCAATTGAAATGTCACATAAAGTAACTGACCAGATCGATAGGAAGGTCTGGTACAAATCTATCTTCCAATTTAGTGATCCAGACTGTTGAGATATCAGAAAGTAAGTCAGATATCACAAGGAGAAGCCCTTTGAGCAGTTACTCCAAGGATTTCAGACTGGGCAGATGTGGTTTATATATGTAAGTGGTAAAGGACTCTTCATTCAGTTTGTGTTACATTTTTCGTGGTGTAACACATATTATTAAGGCTCAATTAGAAGAATCTGTCATTTTTGTTTAAGTTAGGATAGTAATTAATGATACATTTCCAGATGAGGCCATACAGAAGTTTGAGTGAGAGCACAGAAATGCAGCTAAATCTGCGGAAATTATTTTAGAACAAAGTCAGTAACTGATATGACAAAGTAGTCACTGGAAGACAGGAGATAGAAGGAGAAAGAGCCAGTGGTATATCAGGCATATATTGTAAATGAGACATGGTTAGTTATTGGTAGAAAAATTAGTAACAATAGTCTGTGCTGGACTGTGTTTCACAGCATTGGTATACTTTATCCTATTTAGAATAAACTTTTTCCGCATTTATATTGCTAGGTCAGTTGGCATTCTCTTTTGCTTTTCAATTTTTCTAGACCATAACAAGGTAGCATTCCTATAAGTACCTTCTTATAAAATTTTTTCATTGGTTCATGTTTTTACTATCTGGATTCTCTGGCACACTAACTCATTCAATTACTGTGTTTTTAACTTAACCTAGTCCTGCTACAATTGCACTACAAAATTCATAGATGTTGATTTTCTTCCATTTCCAGAGCTATGTAATCAGATGTTCCCATGCCAAATTTAAAATTTCTAACAGTAATTCAATACATTAGCTAATATTACTTGTAACATAACCTACATCTTTCCCCCTGCCATATGTCTCGCCTCCCACATGACTAAGACTAAAGTCGAAATATTGTGCAATTCGTTTGTTTTTGTGTTTTTACGTGTTTCGCCCTCCTGCCTTCATCTGTGGTAAGTGACAGGTAACTGTTTATTTTCCATATCCTATCTTATTTCAGTGCCTCTCGGCAGTTTCTTTGTTTCCTTTATCCAATTGTATCATATCCTCCAATCTATAATGTCTGTGATGCTGATGTGGGGACTTTTGCTACAGATAAAATTCCTGATTAAGGCTCCAATAACATTTCCAGAACCACTGGTGTCATCCTTGTTGTCAGTTCCAAAAATAACTTTGACAACTTACACACCAACAGTAATGACAATCAACACATGACAAACCGAATCTTGGCTTTTCTGACTCATTTGATATTATGTCTTCATTGTTTTTCATTTACCCTCATCAATTGTGATTTATAATATTATGATTCTATAATAAGATTAATCACAGTCAATACTCCCAAACCTTTTTAGTGTAGTAAATCTCCCCATCTTTTCCATTTCCATTTAGTTGACCATCCATCCTGAAGAAATCTCCATTACCCAACCTGGATCTTCCAGACTCACTGCATCAAACCTTAAATAGCAACTTTTCTACTTTCTATATATGCCATATCTATCCATAAATATAAAATAGGATAGGGAAAAAATAATCCATCACATACCTCAAATAAAGGTAGGAGGATAAAATGAAAATGTGCCTTCATCTGTGGCAAGTGACGGGTTATTTTTCCCTATACTATCTTATCTATCTATCTTTTCCTAATGGTAGTTTCATTGTTTCCATTATCCACATATCTATCCATAAGTATGAATTATAGCAGGCAAATTATCTCCATCACTAATATAGATTACCTGATCACCAAACATGCTAATTCTGATAGCATCAGCAGTTATCATCCTACACTAAATCCCAGATCCTCTGATCTGCATATTTAATATCTAGCAGATGAGCACCAAACTTCCAAAACTTTCAGTACTTCATCCACTTAATTTCACCCACTATCCCTCACTCCCAACATTCAGCAGCAAAGAACATGATCAGTCTCAAACAGAAAAATCATTTTATATCTTGTGTTTGCCTTTATGTGTTCACAGCCAGATTATCTGCCACCATTGAAAACTATTTATTTATTCATTTTGCCTTCAAGGATTAGTCCCTACAACCACACCAAGAATTGTATTTTTTTTTTATGTAAATACACTTTCGTTTTAATTTTATTTTAATTGTAATGAAACACATTTTATTGTCAATTTCTTTACTAATCTACTTCGCCATTTTTTTAAAAAAATATTTTATTGCTATTTCCCAAACCATCTACTTTTTTCATTTATAAATTTTGATTTTGAATTCTTTCAGTATTTGGGGTACATTGTTCAACATTATTTCCTGTGCTAGTTTATTCCAGGAAAAAGCTTCCACTCCTTTCGGCCTGAACTCGAGTGCTATCTTTCGGTAATTTCCTCCCTTCCACATTTTACTCCTAATGCTTCTGTCTTTATCCATCCAGGCCTCTTTGCCAATTGTTCCACACAATGATTAACATTAAATGACTGAGTGCAGCAGTTACTTACAGTTTGTTGTGAACCTGTCGAGCTCAACGAAGAAATTACGCTGGTCTCTGAAGAGTAATGTGATTCCACGCTCGTCAGATTTTGGTGCTATGAATATTCTAACAGTTCCCATTCGTTGTGCTCCTTTGTTACTCACCTAGAAAATATACAGAAGGAGATTTTGACAAGTGTATTACAAATCATTAACGAAGAATATAAGAGAGTATCTGTCAACTTGTGGGTTGTCAAACTAAATTTGAGTTAGTAAAATTAAGACGTGAAAATTAATGCAATAAAATTCTCTAATGCAACAACAGCAAGTAAGGACAGGGAAATTAAACCCAACACTTACCATAGATGATGGCAACTGCAATTGACAAACATGTGTAACATAATATTTCAGTATTGAACCTTATTCTTAATAGATCAATCACTTAACAATGAGATCAGATTATCTCTTATCTGACTTCCTTCCTAAGTGTCTTGTCTGCTCATAAGAATAAGGTTCAATACCAAAGTATTGTGTTACATGTGTTTGTCTTTTTTGTGTTCATTCAATCCCAACTGCTGTGATCTACGGTAAGTATTGCATCAAAACTCCATATCCTTATTTAGTTAAAATTATGATGCAATATTTATATAAAAAGAACAGATGAAATACACCCAACACTCACCAAAGTTGAAGGGAGGAGGGCAGCAGCAACACAAAACAACACACAAACAAAGAGAACACAATATTTCAGGCTAAAACTCTTCTTCAAGTAAACAGCTTGTGCAAGACTTGCGTTCGATGCAGCCACTCATAGAATGCAATAGACCCTCGTAGGTGGTGGAGGGGGGGGGGGGAGTAGCAACGATAATGTAACCATGAGTATAAGTCATAAGAAATATTAAAATGGTTGAAAAAATAATAGTAATAAAAAATATAAATAAATAAAAAATAATAAATAAAAAAATAAAATTGAAAATATAATTTCAATGATATTTGTTTATTTATATTTTTATTACTATTATTTTTCAACAATTTTAATCTTTCTTATGATTTATACTCGCGGTTACATTATCGTTGCTCTCCCCACCACCTCCGAGGGTCTATTGCATTCTATGAGTAGCTGCGTCAAACTCAAGTCTTGCACAAGTCCAGCCACTTACATCTGTTTACTTGAAGAAGGGTTTTAGCCTGAAATATTGAATTATCTTTGTTTGTGTGTTGTTTGTGATGCTGCTGCCCTCCTCCCTTCAAGTTTTGCGAGTGTTAGGTGTATTTCATCTGTCCTTTCCATATAAATATTGCCTCACAGCATTTCTCTCCTTTCATTGTTACCTAAAATTATGATGCATTTTTCTTAATAGTATATGGCCTGTGATAGAATTTTATCAAGAAGAATGCCAGCAAACATTAATAACTACAGTTACATTTGTGAAGAGCCTATAAGTAAACTAATAACTATTGTAGTAATTTCTTTCTATGTTTCGTTTTTAAATTGGTAACTAAAATTAATCTACTCATATGGAAGTAACTGTTGGATAATTATACTGCCAGGTTCTGCTTGGATATACACTTACATTTATGTTATAAGTGAATGGTTTGTGGTTGAGATGTGTTATTCTGGCAAAAACATTGCCTCTTGGAGTGAAATCCATGCCCCTTGTAAGGTTTACATCACTTTGGTCATATGTTGTCTCCAATACATTAGGTGTTCTGGAACCTTCAGTTTGAACAGACACTCCAGTGATGCTGATACCATCATATTGCAGCTGTAAACATTTAAAAAATCTTATCAATTGTAAAGAACATTTCACATAAAGGTTGAAGTTTCAAGTAAGTAGTTATAACCAAAAATAATTGTTGCTTAGCTCTAAAAACGACTTTCAGAATATTGTTAACATAATTGTGGATAAATCTTCCTACCTTTAGTTTTTTTTTAGTCAGTATGCAAACAACTAAAATTAGCCATACCACATTGTATATACATATTTTAGTAAGCAAATCTTAATTCAGCTTGAAGTAACAGAAAACATTAATGGCATTTTTATGGTTCTGCACCTCCTGAATGACACTTGTGGAATCAATCATTTGTGTGTCTGTCTTTCCATCTTTCACACACTGACAAGTTGACAACCATTTAATTTACACACTTCAAATTTTGAACCTTATTAACACAATTATAAAGTAAGGTTAAATGGGGGAGGCGATTGAAAGCTATCAAATTGCAGAAACCAAAAATGTTTGGGTTTTCTTTTTTATTCCACAGATTTTTCCAAATGAACACCTTAAGGAGTGTTTGTTTATATGTACCATTTTAAATACAATTGTGCAAAATTCAGTTTAGAGATGACTTGTTACTGCATTAAAAAAAAAAATGTTGAATTCAATTTGTTACCAATCCACATACAGAACAATCAGTGAAAGAGAATAAGTTACACTTATTTTATCAGTAATAACATAAAAAACCTGAGAAAATACTATCATTATTTACCCCTGTAAAGCAAAATGTTTGTGAGGTCACAGTATGTTCTTTCCACTTACTCTCTGTAATGTGTAGGGAGGCAGGGTGGCTTTATGCTCCTGGAATACATCATCAACAAATGAGTGCCAGCGGTAGAAAACAGGGTCCCTCATAGCAGTTGCTGAATCTCCCATCACACCAAATGTTTCCTTCAAAAAACACAGGGAATGTGTTAACGACATATGGTTAATTTGCATCATAGTTCTAAAAAAACAGTAATAATAAAAGAAAAATGTCAGCAAAACAACAATACAAAAATGGAATTACCAAGTGTCGGTTGTCAGGGTCATGACAGAGAGCGATTGCTACATGGCCCAGGTTATGCAAATTACCATAGAGCCTGCGATTGACTGAAAGGGTGCTTGCTTCCATCATATTCCCGAGGATATCTATGCCACCATCCTCAGTTAAAGCCATTTCTTGCCCATTGTCCTGTAACACATGTAAGTTAAATGCTGTAAAAATAGATTTACAGTATTGGTTACATTCAAATACTAGTAGGCAGTTGTTTATTATGTACATGTAAATAAAATGTATAGTGAGAAAGGATAATGTACAACATTTAATTTTATCACTGGCCATACAAAACATTAAGCTGTTACAACGTTGGTTGTTGTAATGAAAATAAAAGATTTTATACAAGAATTAACATTGTATGTTTATTTCATTTTTGTTTGTTCTTCTCAAGTTCCTCTTATACAAATAACAACTTTTGACCATGTGTAGAATGTATTTGAACAAAATTTGTTCCAAAGGATAGCAGGTTCCCTTTCTGTGCAAGATCTATCAATTAAATTTTATCTCTGCTAGTTTCTTACTCTGCAACTATTATTCCAAAACCTCTCAGTCCTCTGCTCAGTTATCATAAGTTTCACTCGCTCACCATCTCTTCTTTTACCAGAGATGCTATATTTTTACAATATATTAATCAAAACAAATAATCTATATCACACCTGCTATTCTTTTTCTTTTGTTAACTCCACGAACCTTTATTTTTCCAATATTACATACAGCCTTTATCAATTCTGTAAAATTATATATCTGTGTAAATGTGTAATTTTATTTGTTATAAGCAAATGCTATGTTAAAAAGCATTATAAGATTATTATTGTTACTTTGATATTTGCTTATTATCAGTGGAAAAAATTCTGACAGTGTCAAATAGTTTCCATTTTGATCTTATCATACAATATATCGTTATGTCATCTGCAAACACCCTAACTTCTGGCTATAAACCATTAATATTAGACTCCAATGGTTTTGCCTGATTTACCATCATATTATAACTCACTTTGTCGAATGCCATGTAAATATCAAGTGCTACACTAACAACTTGCCCTCTCTTATCCAATTCTTTGACATTCTCTTGCATGTATGATATTCACACTAATATTCTGGCCTAAGCCATTTTGTTGATTTGTAAACCAGTTTCTCTGCTTACAGACAGTTCTGATGTGGTTACGTATCATTATCAACATCATTTTTTCCTACCACTGATGTCAAACTAATTGCCTGTATTTGTCAACCCTATTTGTGCCCTCCTTTATGGACTGGTACTAATATCATTCTTTTCAACTCCTCTGGTAAACCGAGCACGAGTGGTTAACACTCTGGCCTCGCATTCGGGAAGATGCCAATTCGAATCCCCATCTGAGCATCCAGATTTGGGTTTTCCATGGTTTTCCCAAATCATTCCACACAAATGCTGGGATGCTACCTTCAAAAGGTCCTGGCCAAACAATTCCTTGCCATTTCTTGTACCCAGTACTTTTCCATTACTAATGACCTCAATGTCAACAAGGCATAAAGCCATAAGCCTCCTCTTGTAAGCATCAAGACATCAGGCTCAATCTAAATAATATTTCAAGATAAGAAACAATATTGCATCCCAGCATTTTTAACACACATGTTGTAATATTATCTGTACCAGCCACTTACACAGTTTTTTAGCTTTCATAGTTCCTTCATAAAGCACTGAAGATGTATCTCAAATTTTTAAATTTGCTAATTTATACTTGCATATTGAAGCTTCTATGCCAATTTACTCCTCCCTCCCATAACAGAGGATACTGTCTTAGGCATTATACCCCTGGGGTGAGAGGGGCTAAACCAGTTGCTTAATATCTCTGCCATTATCGTATCTTCAGCAACTTCTTATCCATTGTTCCATACAGTTGTCTGGATACTTTCCCTTCCTCCCAGTTTTCTAACAGAAATTTCTTGATGCATCATTCAGTGGTCCCTGAGTACTAGTAATATTAATTTATAAATCCATCTTTAGCTTCTACCTTTCCTGCTTTTAATTACTCATTTAGTTGCTTCAGGTGTTTCTGTCTCTAAAATCATTTTGTGTTTTCTTCTCACCAACCTCTTTAACATCCTCGCCTCCCTATTATACTTGGTGACTCAGGAAGAATGGTACATATTGAAGGAGGTGGTAGTATGAACAATATTGTGTAAAAAAGTTCATATGAACATGTGTCTGATTTTAATACATTTTGGATATACAGGTGCTGGAAGGTTATACATGAAATAAAGAGCACAAAAATAACAAATTGGAGTAGTTTGTTCATGCAAAAACATTCACATATTTTACAAAAGTTTAAATTAAATATTTGAAAATCCTACCATTGACTTCAATACCTTTGCAGCTCTCCCTGCAAGTGACTAATTGTACATGCCAACTTCAAGTATCAATCAGAGGCGGCCTTTGGGGGTGGCGAACAAGGCAATCGCCCAGGGCCTCGCACTTCAAGGGGCCTCGCGCAGCTACACGAGTTGATCAACGTTTATGTTAAAAATAATTATTTTATCTTCAACTGTTAGTGTAACAATAAAGTAAAATTGTTTAATTGATGATAAAGTATATATTAATTACTAACTAATCAAAATTTCTCAATTAGATTTATTGACTGTCACATTCATATAATAGCAGGAGAAACCTCTGATATTGATGGACAAGAACTGTATGAAGAAAACGAAGGCGGTATCACAGTGTTGACATAAATAATAGAAAAAAAACATTAACTGAATTTCTGAAGTGTACCCCACTATCAAAGTAGTCTTGAGAATTATTGCCGACACACGTAATACAGTTGCGTCCGCAGAAAGAAGTTTTTCATGGTTAAAAAATATTAAAACGTATTTGAGGAATTCGATGACAAGATAAATTTTCAGCTCTTTCTATTCTTTGAATTGAAAATGAAATATCTCATTCGTTAGATTCTTGTGCTTTTATTAAATATTTTAGTCTAAGGAAAAGGCGCAAACATCATTTTTAAATCCCTGCGTATATCTTTCCAGGCCTTAATGTACTTAAATTTAATCTTAATGATTTGTCATCTTTATGTTTGTTAACTTTTCATAACTCTTCTAATATAATATTTTAAAACCCAAAGTTTATTTTCATGATGTTTGCATTTTTCGTTAATCATCAGAAATGTTTAAGATTAAAATATTTTGTACAAAGGACAAGGGCCTCGCAAAGATCTTCCGCCCGGGGCCTCGCAATGACTAAGGCCGACGCTGGTATCAATAAAGTGCTTCTATTTGTGTATTGAAGCCAGCAGTGCGATTTTCAAACATTTAATTTAAATTGTTGTAAAATATGTATGTGTTTTTGAATGAATAAAGTAGGTCAATAAGTTATTTGTTTGCTCTTGATCATTTTCTGAGGTTTTTTATTTATTTTAATTTTTTTAATTTTTATGTGTAACTTATTAGTACCTGTTTCTCAAAATTAATGGAAATTGAGCACATGTTTATATGTACTTTTTTTTTTACTCAATATTGTTCATACTACCACCTCCTTCAATATTTACCTTTACTCCTGAATTCTTGTAGGTACGTTATGTACTTCTCTTTATTTTCTGTATTGGAATAAACATTTCTTCCCACTTTCTCATTAACTCCTTGAACTCTTCCCATTTTGACTCCACTGCACTTGTTTCTTCCTTCCATATCCTTAACCTTCCTTTGAAATGTGTCTTGAGTTTTGAAATTTGTGCCTTTTATAATTTTCCCTATAACCCTCTTCAATTTTTGTCAAATTTGGCCAATTCTGGCCACTGTAAAATCCATCGGAACTGCATCAGGATCATATATTTCTTCAGTTACTCCAGACCACACAAGGTTACCATTATGCTTTTTTAGGAATACATCCAACATGTCTGGTTACCTCATGTTGTGATCTTCCATTGGTGCTTTCTCTTTCCTTTACTTACATATTTGCAAATCTTTTTTCCTTTATGTTATTAAGCTTATTTCCTCTCTATTAGATATTTGGTAAATGTATATCCACACCAATAATGACCATAATATGCTCATCCTTTGAATTCTGAAAATTGATTTAGTTTCTCCCAACTTGCCCCATCTTTATCATTCATTCTTTCACTGCTGTAAGCAGCCAGCACTCTGAATTTTTCTTTTCTATCACCCCAGAAATCTACTCTTAATAACTCATTGCTATGATCTACAAACACCAGTGCTAATAGTACTCTCTACTAATCAATATAAATACACCTCCACAAATTGGTCCTCTATCTTTGTGGTACACTCTCTATCAGGCAAACCTGCTTATAACTAAAACTCAGACCCTATAATTACTTGTAATTTTTGTTTCTCTGTTAAGTTACCAAACGTAATTACTTTGTTCATATACTTCTACAAGTCACAAGTGGCAGTCTTATAACTGGCTTTGAAATATTTTTAGCATTAACCTTTACCATTCCAGTTATGACCCAGTCTATTATTGTCTCTGCACCTTCATCTATTTCTTTAACATTTTTAATTTTTCACATTATGCATCTTCAGTCAGAATCCCTTTAATTACCTACTTTTATCCCCTCACCAGCAGCCTCTAAGCCATGAAACATGAGTTCCCTTACAGCTTTAGCTAACAACTCTGAAAGAAACCCCCTCCCCCTTCTATTTAGTGCAGCCCATGTTTTAAACACCATTTATAAATGGTCACCACAGATAAAATCTTCAAGACAGAACCAATGCATTTTCCAAGAGGCCCCTTGGGGTCTCCATGTTTATACAACTCATTGTGTGGTTCAACTGGGGCCAGTCAAGGTGACTTAGGACCCATGTGAGTTCCATCCTGGTATGCCATGCCTTCCTCAGGTCAATTGCTATACTTATAATTCATTTTTCTATCTCTCAGCTTGTCCTCTTCAGATAACTCAATATTTTTTTGTTATTTATATGTAAATTGTCCCTTTTCACCACACTGTCTGTCCTGCCAGCAATTTTTATTACTAATTGAAGAGAGTACCTCAGGTATCTGCTATGTTCCTAACCAACACTACAGACAGTTGTGTAGGCGCTATGTACTAGGGAAAATCATTCCTTTACAGGTCTAGACTGTTCTTTTAGCTATAGAGCACTGTGTTAGACACAGTATTCTTAACATTAATGTTGCATCCCCAAGAAACTTTACAGTCTCCATCTTTTAATAGCAGATACATATGGTTTGTATTGAATAATAATTGTTTCAACAAAGAAAACAGAAATGCTTGAGGCAAAATGAAAATTTTAAAAAGATAGGTAAAGTAAAACTGTCATAAGGGTAGTGAAGACATGCACACACAGAAAAGTGAAAAATTATAACATTTCAAAAGAAATCTTAATCATGCAGGAACATTATTAAGCACACAGCTAGTTATTGGGTGTGCACACAGTAACCCCCAATAGATGTTTGTGTGCGCATTTAAATGTGGTAAGTGATATACAATATGTTTTGGTTTAGGCACTGATGGAGCCAAGTAGAAATTTGGAATTTATCTCAAAATGAGTATGAAATATTTTTGTTGAATTTTATACAGTTTTTTTGCATGATCCAGATAAACTGCATTTCTTACCTGTATGACTCTCCCAAGATGAATAGCTTCAAACATGCGGTCTCTCCAACGTTCCAAATCTTGTAAGTCGAACTGCAGCTGTTCTTGGTCTCGTTCTATGTCCTAAACAACACATTATCAATTCCACAATCAGTTATCAAATAGAATGTTATAAAAGCTGTGTCTGAATTCTAGTACGAATTCTGTCTCTAATAGTATAGAACTAAAAACCTAAACTTCCTTACTTGAAAAAAAAAGGTTATCTTACAAGCACATGAGAAGGACTATAACAATAAACAAATAAATAGTTATGACAGAAAATAGAGACATTTACAAAACAAAACAAAAACAAAAAATTAACCATAAATGACAGCTTATTCAGTACACAGGCAGAAAAACAAAATTATGGTGTGATGATAGGGTGGAGAAGGAATTTCTGGATGAAGAAATAACATGTAAATAGCCTGTTAATAAAATTAATTGAGTGATACAAAACGGACAGTTGGTAGGGAATGGGTTCTTCACCATACATTAATGGTAGGGATGATTAGGAAATGCAGCAAGGAAATGAGAGATTTGAGGTAGAAAAGCTTTGTTAGATCATTGTTTGAGTATGGTGGTGCCGTATGGGATACATATTATTGTTACCAAATGAAGGATTTGAATGTTTTAAAAAGGAGGGAAGGTAGATTTTTGTAAGGAAATTACCACAGAGAACAGTCAGTAAATGAAATGATACTGGAACTGATCTGTGTATAATTTAAAGACATGGAGACAATATAAAAGAGTTTGTGGAGAATATAAAGTATTTACTGATCATGAGTCCTGGATGGATACTGGACAAAAAATAGAATTGTTCACATTTTTTTGTATCTCACCCAGTACACATCTGCTATATTGCTGGTATTTCAATATTTTTGGGTGACTATGTAGGCCATTGATTATCGTGCTAGTGATTTTTGTTATTTAGATCTTCATAAGACTGCATAGACCTATTGAAATGATTATGAAATTAAGAAAAATAAATTTTAAAAGTATCTACTACTAAAATTAAAAATTAATATATGTAATTTATATTTTCTACATAATAACTTCAGTGATTATGTGGATTTGTTATGGTTAATAGAGAGTTGGTGGGAAGAGAGAGGAAGATTTAGAGGCTTGTGTGCAATGCGCTCCCTCCTAGAGGCTGGAAACTACAGATTATGACAGTGTGTATTGTCAACCAGGGCCATGAAATGATGTATAATGTTATTATAGTAACAAGGAATTATACTGAAGTATTCCATGACTGTGTTTTGAAACTTCAAATATGCACCTGAACTATAAATTGATGAACTGGATTAATAAATATCTTATCTTAACATTGTAAAGTATTTAAAAATAATGAATTTATAGAGAACAATTGGCATATTTATTAAAAATAATAATTATTCCTTTAACAAGCAAATGTGGAAGAAATGGCCTACAATAATCACTTATTATAGAGAAGAGGCTGACAGTAGCAATGCTACCTAAAAAATAAACTACCTGTACATGAATCAGTGAAATGATTTAACACAAAAGGTTTCTGAGATGTTATTGCAGGTAGGTAGGGATATTTCCACTATGTCATGTCCACTTTGATGAAGTTAAATAAAATAAATACTATTTATGCAGAAAATAATACAACTGAGAAGGAACATCACATATTTAAATAATGTACTTAAAGAGTGTGTTGTAAAATACCCAAAAGAGCATAAACGAAATTACCATCTATATTAATAATGAACTGAGTCCATTCTGATAGGAAACAGAAACTGAATGTGGGGCATCTGATAGGACTGATTTATAAAAAATAAAGTTTCACTCCTTCATTATCATGTATACCATTAAATGATGAAGAAAAACTGTAAACGAGGATGAAGTCACTACATAGATATGTATGTGGTGTGAACATTAAATTCAATACTAAATGTGCCAAAAATATTGAAAATTCACTTTTTCTACGTGTTCTTGTCGAAGAATCAATTTTGGTAATTTGAGGATCCTTCTAAGAGGCAGTAGTTGTCATCAAATCAGTCAAGGGACTGATTTAAAGAAAAAGCAGATCTCATCCCTTTCAATAAAATTTGTTGCGACAAAAAAAAAAAAAGAGAAAAAGAAAAGGGGGGGGGAAAAAAAGCATCTTGCATGAAAAATGTATTGGTACAACATTTGAGTTTTTGTGTGTTTATATCAGGTAAATAGTTACATAGCCCAATGAATTGTTCTAACCTTAGTGATACAGCACGAGGGGAATTTTTTCCTTCAGTTGCCACAGATAAAATTAATTTGCTAATTGTATATGACATTGAATTTATTACAACAGCTAAGATTTTGCGTTAAAGTTCTTAGATAAATAACCATAACATAGGACATGTAACAACAATATCAAAAAGAAAACAAACAAATTTTTTATATAGAAGATAATAACTGAAATACTGCTATAAAAATTTACTAAACTGTAAAGGAAATTTCATTGGCGAATTAATTTAATTGAAATGGAGTACAGGCTCCGGTGGCAATTTCCCTACACCCCCATCTTCCCCCTATCCTGCACCCACCTACATTTGCCCTCTACAAATTTTATCTTTAAATTCTTTCAAAGTTTTCGGTAAATTATTCATCATTTCTCTTGGTAACTCATTCCAATCCCTGACACCTTTACCTAGAAAAGAGAATCTTCCCACACCCTTGTGCCTGAAATTGAGTGCCAGCTTGTGGTTATGGTCATCTTTTCCCTTCGATGTACTACTTTTCATACCTATTGCAATATCTTTCATTGCCTCATCGCCAGTATATGCCCTGTACACTCCCATGACTCTCCTCATCCTCCTCCTGTCTTGAAATGAATCCCATTCCAGCTCCTTTATCATATCCATTAATACATTTTATTGCAATTAAAATAAGGAGATCAAAGAAACTTGGTTAAATTTCTTAAGCAACATATCCAGAATTAAAATCGACTAGAGAAATAGTTCATCAAGAGCAGGAATGATTGTCTCTGATAGTTCTGTCATATTATTAACAATACAACAAAGATCAGAAGTATGACTGCAGAAGAAAGCAATGGAGAAGTGATCAAATGATAAAGAAAAGATAAAATTCTGTGGAAGAAGGAAGTTCTTAAATTTAATCATACTGTAGAAAGTATTAAGATTAAACATTGTGTTGATTGGAAAGAAAGGAAGAAATATACCACAGATACTGTACTATAACTTGTTCTTAGATTACCTATTTGTTTTCAAAATTCAAAAAACATAAATATTTTATAGCACAGTCTTACACTGAGTGCAGTGTTCTTGTGGCGAGGTGGCCAAACACGGCTGGCAACGAGGCTGTCCAGCTTGGGGAAGTACGCCTCCGGGATAGGGTCCCGGAAACTCTGCAACCTCTTTGCACGACCCAGCTTATTGCAGAAACGCTCAAAGTTGTATCTGTAAGATAAGAAGAACTTCAAGTTTTGAAAAGAAGGAAAGCTTTTTATCCAACAGCTGGTTAATAAAGCTCAATAATTTATGTTTTTGGTACCATTGTGGTTTGATTTCACTGTCTAAATTTTTGTGTTTTCCTCCAGATGCTACTGTCAATAAATGACAATTATATCTGCTTGTATAAATAAATGCATAAAAAATTTAAAAAATTCGATCCTGTGTTTCAATTATGATGGTTTAGGTGATGATAATTAGGGACAAAATATAAAATATGCCATGAAGGGATGGCACCGACAAAAACAAAAATAACCAAATTCTTTTACAATATTTTGGTATGAAATGTTAGTCATTCCAGATTCTCATCGCGACACTCAGTGTTTGAGCATCTAATCCACATTCTACATATCTCTGTGTATGAATAAGGTTGCATACTAAAATACTACAAAATGTACTTATAATTTTTTGTTTCTCACTAAACCCCTCATTTTTCTTATGCTGCAAGTGATGGGTTTACTTACAATAACCTTCCTTTTTCTGTGAGTGACAGTTCGTTTTGTATTACGCCTGCAAAAGCACTGGTGACCGTGAAAATGATTTTATCAGAGAAAATAAGGAAATATAGGGAAAGTAAATCCATCACTCACCATAGATAAAGGTACGAGGGGTGCAATGAACAACTAACTAAATATGAGCAGCCATATTTTGGTATAAACATCAGTAATATTTAGAGGCCAGACATATGGCAAAGGGATCAGATGTGTACACACAGACTCACCTTATGAGTGAAGCCACAGATGAGCAAGGTTGGCAATAGTTGAGGGGAGATGCAGACAATCAATAAAGAAAGTATAATCTCTGTAAAGGCAGTGCAAAGTAATAAAATAAAAAATATAATGAAGAAATTTGGATCAGAAATAATTATATGCAATATCAAAGACACTCTAAAGTAGATACATTAAACATGAACATCGACAAAGGTTGCTGCAGCATTGAAACATGAACAACACATACACATATAGAACAAGAAATTTTCATGTTGTGTATCCCTAAAACTTTATTTAAACCTCCTATTCCCTAAAGAGACAAAGTTACTAACAATTGCATCATAGCACCTAAAAGTCACCTAAACTCACTTTTTACAGTGAATCTGCTAATTCCACAGAAAATTATATAAAATTATAATAATTCTACCTATTGATAAATTTTCAGTACTCTGAAAGATGTGTTTACCAAGATTTGAGAACTATTTTATAGGCGGAAGGTTACCCTCGCGGAGGGAGGCCGAACCTATAAATATGATCGACACATGTGTGCACTGTCTTTTTGCTGGTAGTCTCTCAGAGGCTCATGTGTGGTATGTGTTGCATTTAGGCAGTAGTGGAAGCTGTAAGTATGGCTAGCAGGCTGGGTAGCATCCATCTTGGACTTTTGTGAGTGGTGCAACATTTATACCTGAGATGTGACTATCAAATTTAGACAAGGGGTTAGGTCTGTCTGGTGTCATTTTATGAACTGCAATTAATTTTGCGAAAGAAGTATCCAATTGTCTTCAACTGTAAAGCTGATGTAAACCATTCGAGAGAATATAATGGAATTTGACTTTGAAACAATAGCAGTGACTTTATTTCTGTACATTTAACCTAACCTTTCATTGCTTGAGGTTCTAAATCAAGGCAAGTGGTGGCTGTTTCAAGTGTTTACAGTTGATTATCCAGTGGCAAGTATAATACACGGTACAGCAGTTTTCGTCACCTAGAATAGATTGAAGTTGACGACAAGTGTTTACTGCAACCCCGGTAAGCGTTTAGGTCATTACAATTTGTTTGGGTTGGATTTGCTTTGGATGTTCGCACATCAGTGTTACAACTCAAGGCTGTCAGCCCTAGAGGGGACCTTCAGTTTAAAATGCAATCCTGAAACCATGGTGTACTTCAAATTATGTAGCAAGCTGCACCAGAGGTGAAGGTTGGGTTAAGGGCCTTTTAAAATCCTCACTGAGACAGGGATTTGAACTGAAGGCCTTTCCATCTACAGTCAGATCCCTAAGATACTGAGCCACCAGACCAATACATATATGGGAATTACTTGCCTTTAGATGAGAGTTAGGGTCGTGAACACACAGAAAAGACAAAAAAACACACATAATACAGGTATAATATAGAAATTTTAGGATCGAGTCCTTTATCAATAGGAGAACTGGGGAAGGAGGGGAGGGGGTTGTTGTGGGAGACTGCCTCACAGAATGACTGTTGGGCAGATCAGTTTCCAGTACCTAAGTTTTAACAGATTCTTGTAAATCATCTAATATAAATTTGATGTTTTGGTATCAGTAATAACTTTTACTAACAGATATAATAAAGGCTTCAGGGAAGCAGAACTTAAAAAGGAATTGGTCTCCTTGATAGAAAGTTAGTTCCTGAGGAACAAATAATAATTAAAACTGTATTTTTTTTATTATTGAAATTTTTACATCTTATATCAGCAATAGAATTAAATCCACAATTATTCTCTTATAAAACATCTGTTGAGAAATCTTCTGCAATGCCAGAAATATGATACTTCATTAACATTTTGAAAATTTAATTCATCAGTCCTATTTTGCTGTAAGAAAAGTTGTTCCTTTGTTTCTGGGAAAGCGTGATATGGGGTATTGACAATAAATCCAAGATTGTATTAGGACACTAAAAATATGTAGGTAGAGAGTGAAATGGCAAAATGGAAAGAATTTTATGTATTTACCGAGCCATGATCTGCTGATGCATGTAGTAGAAGAGCTCTCCCCTACGGTCCTTCCTGACAACAGCGTCTGGTCCGTCAAACGGATACACGAGATGCCAATGCCAGTGGTGCAAGTTAATTCCCAGGTCCTCGCGGAAATATGCTACACGATGTTCCTCTTCTACATCAGAAGCCGTATAGTCCAGTGGCAGACGCAGTGGTATCTGGTGATGAGTGAATACAAAAACCTCAGTGCCTCATTGATATGAATTATCCAGCATATCTCTTCAAATTTATTAAACATAAATGAAGGTAATATTGAATTTGCTTTATTGAATTGATAATGTTTCTAACTGTTAACTGAAGAATGTTAAAGTAACAGAAGTTTTACATATTTGCAAGGAATTTTCTATAATGTAAAAATGAACATGTTTAGATAAAATAAATCTATAACTTAAAAAAGAAGTGTCAGTACCAACACAAAATATTTAATGCATTTTAATAATTTTTGAGGTAGAAAGTGAAACATTGAAATGTAAAGCATTTTACGAGGCAAGGCGGCTGGCTGTGGGGAAGTACATCATATGATTCACAATGCAAGCAGTTTTCATCAGTAGTTGTATTGTTGGCAATTAAATTAGCATCAAGATCAATGAAGCAAGGATAAAAATAATTGTGTTGACCAAATTTAATGCAAACTGAACTTCATTAAACTAGGTTATATACACGGCCATCAATAAACTGTACATATCGAAAGAGGAGCAAATCAAACTTTAGAAATAGTTGGATAATGGAAACAAAGAGGCACTGAAAATATGATAGGATGGGGGGGGGGGGGAAAATCAGATACCCGTCACTTACCACAGATGAAGGTAGGAGGGCGACGAACACGTAAAAACACACAAAAAAACACAAAATACCGAAATTAAGAACTAAATTACTTTTAGAAGATGAAAATTAATTATCCATCATATTACCCTTGTGCCATCAGTCTGGAACACATTGGCTTCCTCACGAGCTCTTGATAATAATCCACCCCCAATAAATTTGTCAGGAAATGTTTCTGAGAGAGGAGGTATGTTGATATTACGGGTGTCAGGTCGATGAAGCATGGCAACTGAGAATGCGTAGATGAACAGCAGTGGGTTCAAATTCTCTCTGCAATATGCTACTGCAGATCGAAAATCTTCAGTGGTCCTCATTCCTAAAAATCAATGTCAGATTTGGTTAATATTTGTTTTGAATATTTTGAGTTACTCTAGTTCTCAATTTATTATAAAAATATTATCTAAAGTGTTTCCTTTCAACAAAATATGAATCATACATTTTATGCACTACAGAAATTTATATTTTGACAAATTTTTAATTTATATATTTATTAAAATTAAAACAATTTGACTGGATACGTGCACTCATTTGTTTAGTTGGAAATAAAAGTTTTATTAATTTGAGTTGTGAGCGATGGAATAGATAGCGAAATGGTGGATGTAAACTGTTTGTCTGTGACCATTCT
Source organism: Vandiemenella viatica (assembly GCA_031002005.1). Taxonomy (NCBI): domain Eukaryota; kingdom Metazoa; phylum Arthropoda; class Insecta; order Orthoptera; family Morabidae; genus Vandiemenella; species Vandiemenella viatica. The sequence goes on along the minus strand of CM061914.1, from coordinate 181,242,841 downwards.
TTTTGATGGATAACTGGTTTGTGATGATTCCATTCTAAGAACTGATAATTTCTTCACGATTTTTAGGGGGAACTTCTACATTTCTCACCACTTCAAGAGGTATTATTATCAAATTATACTAAAGAATAACAAAAGATAGGGAAAATAACCCATCACTCTGCATGAATAAGGTTTTAAACTGAGCTACTGTAATTTTTTATTCACTCTTGTGTTCTACACTTACAACATTCAACTTTGATGAGTGATAGGTAATATTCCATATCCTTTGCTATTTATACTGAACAAAAGTAATTTAGTTTTTCCTTAATATCAAATTATACTAAAATTAAAACAGTAACCATATTTGTCCAGGAACAGCTATTATATTTACCCATGAGTACTTCGATAACACGGGCAGCAAGTTGTCGATGGTAAGGTATGAAGACAGAAAAGTTCTCCCTTTTACCAAGTCTCATTGGTTCACTCAAATCTGGGAGCTCAATCTTACGAATTGGTATCTCTTCTTTGACTCGACCAAATCTGCTCTCCAACTCATTGACAATTGTCTTACTGCGATCGGACTGAAACAGGAGTTCATTTTTGCAGGCTTCAAATAATATAATAAATAATCTTCAAAATTAGTGAAACAAACACAATGACTGAGAACATACACAGTGAATGAGACCATAGCTTCATGTTTTAATTTTTCCTTGAAATGTATCTGGATTTTTTTTTTTATTTTTTAAAATTGTTTCATTGATCTGAGATTCTTAGTTTCAATTTATCATGTAACTGATTCTATACACATAAGGGACCTAAAATACAATATTGTAGTGTCTGTTTATATGTATGAATACCTTTGTGAAATTTGATCATTTTAATCAGAATAAATTTGTGAGAAACAATGAAATTTAAAAAAAAATATAACAGCTTTTTATTCCTGAAAAGATTAATCAAATAATCTGCTATTTCTAAAATAATTTTCCAGGTGTTGCAGCGAAAACTTGTGGAAGTGTATAATACATTTATTATTTAATGTAATATATTATTGTTATTTTCAGGGTTAAAAGAAATTAAGGAAGAAAATTAGCTATCAAAAAATTACTAACAGGCTTTTTTTTTTTTTAAAAAACTGTAAATTAATGAGTAATAGGACTAGTTAACTTACCAAATAGTCTTCAGGAAGTTTGAACAATACTTCATTATTGCCCTTTGGGAAAAAGGTTGGCTCTTTGACACGATCGTAGAAGTAGAGTAAGCTTGCCTCTACCGATGTCTGCTTGGCCATGATTCAGCCAATGTCTACAACAATTTTAAAATTATTATATTTCCAATTAGTTTTATCAAGATAATATGGGATAGGGGAAATAACACAACACTTACCACAGATAAAACCAGGAGGGCCCAACGAACACAAACACATTTCACAGTATTCTGGTAAATAAACTTACACAGAAAGAAGAGAGATGTATACACATTCTTTCCCCTGCCTTATGTCTTACCTCTATGTGAATAAGATTATTTACTGAAAGTGTGAATGTGTGAAGGGTGTATGTTTTTTGTGTTCGTTTGGTCCTCCTCCCATCATCCATGCTAAGTGATGTCTTATTTTCCCTATCCTATCTTATTTTGAGTGCTTAAGTGCCATTTCAATGCCACTATTATCCAATTAATTTTATGCCCATATAGCAAATTATTATTTGTTCAATAGATGGAATTAAATATTTTGTAAGGAAGTTGTCTTCAAGAAAACCATTAAAAAAAAGAGCAATAACACAAATTTAATTTTTGAAGGAGATAATTTCCAGTTGTTTAAAATGGACAGAACTTCTTTTACAGTGACACAAAATGACAAATAATAATATAAAAATTGGTAAATTGGAAATTAATAGCAGATAATAATATTACAGTATATGAATAAATGTTATGAAGATAACAATCCTCCCTATAAATATGGTACCTATTGCCTTACTAACCTGCAAATGAAAGATAAAAGAAATAATGACAAAATAGTGATAATAACTTACTTGTCTATATGAGGACCATGGACATATAACCTGCAACCACTGGCAACTTCAGTGTTGTGCTCTTGTGCATGGCCTTTTATAGCTATAAACAGGAAGATGGAGCAACAACCACGAGTGACAACAGGACATTGCTCCAGCTTTACCTTGTTGCCAATATCCTGTGTCAGATTTCTACATTAATTTTGTTCTCTTGCTTGAATGTACACATATTTCGATATTTTAACATAGGTATTTTAATACTATGGTACTTAATAAGGTTCAGGAAGAAAACAATAATAAAAATACCTCGAAAACTTATCAATAAATACAAATTTTATTTATTTTATATGAGTAAAATCTAACAATAATATAACTGTAGTTCAGCCATTGTAGTATGAGCTAAAACTACATTTTTGCTCATTGGATTAAATAAATTTATTTATTTTATTTATTTATTTATGAATCTTTCATAGATCCCTGCTGAGGAAGGACCTCTGGGACGTGAAACATGTCATGGTTAATACACATACATATAATATGATTTGCATACTGCTTTTAGCTTTATAACTTCTTAAAGTCACAGGAAACCTTTTTTGGCCAATAGGGGATGGAATAGGAAGGAATACAAATATGGCTTTTAAAGTGGCCAGCCTGGTATTCAAAAACAAGAATTCCTGGCAGCGGTAGGAAGAAAGACAAGTTTTCTCAAGGTTTTATTCTTTATCATTTCTATTACTGGGATTGATCATTCTGCCATTAGAATCATTGAATACTTGGTGGCAAGTTTCCCTAAAATCACAAACCATATCTTAATACTGATTCATGTAGGCAGAATAAATTCTCATTAGAAATTGTATTTTTATTTATTTTTTTAAAAAAATGAATATCATTTAAAATAACATCATAATATTCACCTCTCTCCAGTTTTCCAGGTGTGGAGTTAAGAGGCCTCGCCACCTTTGTCTGTCCAAGTATGTTTCCTTTTCTTTGATTCTAGACTATGATACACCTTTCTCCTGTAGGTCCAGTTTCACGAGATCAAGCCATCTTCTCCTGGCCCGGCCTCTTGGTCTGTAACCCTTTAGTTTTTTTATCCTCGCTCTTCTTGTAAGGTCCATCCACTTGATATACCCCACCCATTGCAATCTTGCTTTGGCAATTTTTTTGTGAAGGTTTTCGTTGACTATAATCTCTTTACAGATCACTTCATCCACGATCTTGTCTCGTCCGGTTTTATGTACCACTGATCTCAGGAACTTCGTCTCTGCTACCTGGAGTCTGCTTTCATCTGTGCTGGCATTGGTACATACTTCCAGGCTGTACGTTGTAATGGGTAAGAAGCATGCAGTGACAGTTTGGCAATGCTTGAATATGCTTGTCCCACAGAAGCTGCCTAACTTGATGATAGACCTCAATGGCAGTGACAGCGGAGAAAGAGACATTTGGAAGAGTGGAGCTGGCAGAGGAGTTAACCTACTACTCAAGGTACTAATGGGGGTACAACTTGCTGCCTTGCAAGATTGGAAGAGGAAGCCTAAGGGAGTTAACCCTAACAGAAAATCCTCTATAGTGTTAGGCCTAGCAAGCCAGCAAAAAGAGCCTCAGAGTGAATACCATTTATTATGTAAATGACAAATTTTTGTGTTGCCTTCACTTTTATTAATTAATTTATTATATCAAATCTATGTCTCTTATATATATTTAGAGTTCCCTCTGTGTCTATACTTGCTTTTTCAAAAATGAAAACAAAACAGGCAAATATATATATTTTCTTTCCACGGAGGAAGCTGACAAAATGTCGTGTACAGCAGATGAACTTATCCAGCAGAACACCTGGGAAGAATTTTTATCAGCAATACGCAGGGAAAGAATCAATTCCCACAAAGCTGGGAAGTTGATCATGTTCAGCTGTACCATATAGCATTGAGTCAGTGTTCTCTGAAATATAGAGCTGATACATCTTTAAATGCTGATGACCATTTTATCTAAATTTCACTTTTTAATTATTTTAAAAAGAATGTATGCAAATCACAATATGATATGGAACAAGCCATATAAGGAAACAAGATGTTAAGATTGAACATATCTGTACAGATATCTGAAGGAACATTTTGAGCCAGAAAACTGACGTTCCACTTCGGCAAGTGGATGCAGAAAATGGGGAAGATGGGGGTTTAGGGAAATTGTCACCGGAGCATGTGCTCCATTGCAATTTAATTCAATTTAATTCAATTAAAGACAAACTGACTAAAGCTTCACTTTGGTACAGTGAAGTACTCTGGGACACTGCATTGTTCAGATTCTAAATTAAACTGCAGATCCTCTATATGTGGTTGGATTCTGGGTTAGGTCAGGAGGCAAGAATCTCTGTCACTGGTTCAATAAGACCTTGGGAAAAATTATTATTAATTGATACTATAATCATCAGACATTAAAATTATTTTCAGATTTTAATTAAAAAATTCATTAATAATTTTGAATTACCTTCAGACAGACCATACCCTTAGAAAAAATCTCATGAAAATCAAAAGAAGGTTGGTGCGGGAAGAAGTGTTACAGATTGGTAATATAGAAATCATCAAATTTAAGAATAATCTTCTTTTCTTATATAAATTGTTGTAAAACTTGCTTAAATACTGAATATGATTTCCATGATCTATTAAATGTTAGTCAAAAAATATTCATCTGAATAATTGTGCAAGGTCACATTACAAACAATTACTTCTACCATGAATATATATATATATATATATATGTATATAATGAAAAAAAGACGCTAAGTAGCGGAAAGGAATCAAATTGGATAGGGAAATGAGCCACCACTTACCTTTAGATGATGGATGTGGGGCACGAACACACAGAAAAGACACAAACACAAATAATAAAGAAATTTTCGGGAAAAAACCCCTTCATCAACAAGAGAACATCCATCCCATAATGTTCTCTTGTTGACGAAGGGTTTTTTCCCGAAAATTTCTTTATTATTTGTGTTTGTGTCTTTTCTGTGTGTTCGCGCCCCACATCCATCATCTAAAGGTAAGTGGTGGCTCATTTCCCTATCCTAATTTGATTCCTATATATATATATATTTAAAAAAAACACATAGCTTATTTTACAGGATTATTCTAATATTTTTAATAACAAAGCATTTTAAGTTGTTCTAAGATATATTTAATGTCAATAAATTTGCTGAAAATGTATAGTCCATTATAAATAAAAAAATTAATTCTGTAGTAGGAAACTATATTTATTTTAATCATGTTTCCGGGAGGTCTATATAGATAGAACTCTGATAACATTTCCTTGCAACCATTACTTCCTTCCTGTTGAGAAATCTTATGGTCTGATTATTATATGATCTGAATGTTGTCTGTTCAGTATCACATGCTATCACTTAGAGTATAGGGAATAACATACATTACTGCTTTTGGTTTTATATGTTGATTTAAACACTCATGATTATTTAATGTTTTGTTGAAAGTATTAATTTAAAGAATTCAGAAACATTTCTAACAAAATTTTGTACTTCAGTTTCCTTATTTATTCACAGATGTATGATCATGAATATAAGTGAAAAGTTTAATTTTCATATTACTTTGCCATTCCCAAGCAGTTCTAACTAATAATTTTTATTTTTCACAAAGGAAATTATTTAATTTTCCTTTTAAAAAATGAAATATTTATTGTATTTGATAACAAATGCAAAAAGTTGAAAGCAAAAAATTAGGTGGGAGATGCTGTATCAAAAGAAGTGGAAGTAAAAATGGAAATACCACAGGGTAGCGTATTGAAACCATTGCTATTCCTTATTCTAATGACTGATTGTGTTAATTGTTTACTATCTGAAATTAGATTGTTTGCAGATGACATATTGCAATATAATAGGATCAAAACAGTAGATGACTGTGAACAGTTGCAGGGTGATCTGGACAGGATATCTACCTGGGTTGGTAAACTTAGGATGAAGATTAATGCAAAGAAGAAACAACTTGTTAGATACACAGATAAAAAAAACTAAGGGTTGATTATGACTTCAAGGTGGGAAAAGAAGTGCTAGCTGAAGACTTGAAATGTAAATATCTTGGTGTAACATTTGATAACAAGCTTAACTGGGCAGGACATATTGGGCAGGTATTAGGAAAAGGTTTCAAATTGCTTCACTTGTTGGAGAGAGTGATGACGGGATGTATGAGAGAAGTAAAGGTATTGGGTTACAAAACTTTGGTCAGATCATTGCTTGAATATAGTGGTGTGGCATGGGACCCACATTTTGGGTATCAAATACAGTAGTTGGAAGGGCTGCTAGATTTGTCTCTGGAAATTACCGTAGAACACAATCAGTAACTCATATGACAAAAAAAAAGCTGGAATGGGATTCATTGGAAGACCGGAGGAGGGTGAAGACAGTCATGGGAGTATACAAGGCATATATTTGTGATGAGGTGTGGAAAGATATTGATGTAAGGATTAAAAATAATGCATGGAAGGGAAAAGATGGCCACGACCACATGTTGGCACTCGATTTCAGGCTCAAGGGGTAGGAAGATTTTCTTTGGTATGTAAGGGGGTCAGGAATTGGAATACGTTACAGAGAGAATTGAAGATTAATTTACCAAAAATGGTAAAACAATTTAAGGTTGAAATTTGCAGTGGGAAAAAGTAAGTGGGTACAGGAAAGGGAGGGAAATGGGTTTGTAGGGAAATTACCACTGGTGCATGCACTCCATGGCAATTAAATTGAACAAAGAAAGTGTAACTGTCTTAAATAAACAGAAGAAGAAATTTATTTCTTGCTATAGTTGACTGCATAGTGGTGCAGAGAGACATAAGCATCCAATATGAAACAGAGGATGGAAATTTTGAGTAATTATCTTTATTATACCAATTTTAATTGGTGAAACATTCTATGTCCATGGCACCTAAAAATCTATTTGTAAAATATTTAGTTTCATACTTGAACAGGAAGCTCATATGGCAGCACTATATTGAGAATTGAACTTAGCTATATCCTGTGCTTTACAGAACTTCATAATTGAGTCCAGACAGTTTCTCTCTCCTTTGCAAAGTTTTAATTCTTCTGCTATTTTAAATGTGTGTCAAAAATGGGGGTGGGATGGGGGGTTAGTTAATAAATAAAAAATACACTCATTCCAGAACACAGTGTTTCAGATTATTCAGAAAGGCCCATTGTTCAAGTGCAATAATCAAATTCACAGAAAGCTAAACACATTTATAATCTACAAATTTATAAATCATTACGTAATGTCTTAGACGTCAACACTTAGGCCCAGTGAAAAATCTCACTACTAAACAAATTAAAACCCATAAATCCTAATCCATATAATACCTTGCTTACGAGTGATGTATGATTTTCCAGAAATTATCTAAAATCTAAGAAACTTAGAATTTTAGTCTGGTTCTACGTACAAGACAATTTCTGATATTCATACATTTTAACCGCTGTTTGTCGTATAAAATTAGTTTTGATAAGGATTTTGGTGACTGACTTCACTCACAATAAATCCAAGCAAAAAATTGTGGTTTTTATTCACAACAATGTGTGTAGCTTTTAGTGCTCCTATGAATATGAACTAACATCTCTAAATCTGGCGGGTCCATGGTTTTGATTCAACATTACATTAATGCAAGGCACAATGTTTGACAATTATGTCGATACAATGAAGCATCTTCAGTGAATTTAGGAGAAAAGTAAGATAACTTATTTAATTTTTTTAAGGGAATTAAAGCATTTGCCTGAAGTTTTAGATATACTATTCCAATTTTGTCAACTATAATTTATCAGATGATTTAGAAAGCAGACAAAAAATTTATTATTTAACTCCACAAATGAATTATTTAGGAAGGAATATACATCCTTGTTTCACCACTTCTGGAATCCAATGTATGAAGCAGTTATAATATCACAGTGTGTAACATATTTATCCTGAGTGATATTTAATTGCATCACAAATCTTTGAGAATACCGAAAAAAAATCTTTTGGTAATTTCAATTCTCCTCTGTTTAGGGTTCACTGGTAAAATGGTAGAAATAGAACTGTTATAATTTTATCACAATCATCCATCAATACCTATTTAACAGCCTTCTAATATCAAACCCTTATACTGATTAAGATGTATTTCATTTATTGGAAAACAGATCCATAGGCAAATACTAAATAGAACAGACTTCCCTCATGTATGATTGCAATGAAATCTTCACAGGTGAACCACCAGTTGTAGATACAGTATTTAAAAATTTGCCAGCTTACGATTTTTAAACCATTCAACAGAAAAAAATTCACGATGTAAGTAAGTAATAAGAACTTACAATGAATAATTGTTTTTAATAATAAACATTGATACATAATTTTAAAAAATATATATTATTTTATATCAATCAAATAAATCAAAATTTTGCCACCTTTTCGTTGCTTCCACACAAATCTAGAGTGATGCCTACCCAGTGCCTTTTCCCCTCCTTCCTACGTACCCCAACAAGTGGGGTGTATCTTGATCAGATACTCAAAAATGTAATCAGTATTCCTTTGGGTCATCAGTTACATATTTCACAAGAAATGGGCTGCTGAAATAATTAATAATGTGTCTTGGCTTCTAATTTTCCAATCATTTTACTGATTCAAGATGACACTTTATAAGTGGTTTCAATGAAAATTTGGTTGATATGTAATATGTACGCCTATAGCAAAACCATAACTAGTGACAACAAACACATAGGATTGCAAAACTCCAAGTCAATGGTCATTTAGTAGATCATGGACAGGTACCAAAAAGTGCCCAGCAGTGGAATGCAGTGACCCTCAATTGTTTTAACAAGTCAGGACCCCAATCCTGGAATGATAGTGGGAGTCGTCGGTTTTAGAAAGTCAAGACCTCAATCCTGGAATGATGGTGGGAGGCTAGGGTTTATAAACCCCTTGCTATGATTTCAGGACGTAATTCTCTTTCAATTTTGACTCACCACCCTACGCCGCCACTGGTGCATCTGGGAGAGTGCGGCTGAGCGGCACACAGAGACAACACAGCACGGTGCCGTGGAGGTCGTCATCCAACTAAAGCTGGGAGACAACAACTGACAGGTCCAGGGATAGCATAGTTTCAACAACCCACTTCTGATTGCTATGGAAGTTGTTAGTTGTGCAGAGCTATTAAAATTACACACTTAAATGTTGTTGAGAAACCATAGTTGCAGGATGATCTGTATATATAATTTCTGAACAATAAACTCTGTACATACGCTACCAGCATTGCTTGATTAATTACAAACCTGTGGTCGGATACTTAAGAGTCTAGAACCACTGTCATAATTGAACTATGACATGGCTATGCTTCCATCAGTATTTCTGTGTAACTCTCCGCTCATCTTACTACAGATAAGGTAACAACTTTTAAAAGATGTTTTTTTATGACCAACAAACTTATTTTGTGACCCATTAATTAAACCTTGGGCTGAAGATGCTGGAATTTGTGGCATCTGAGAGTGCTCAATAGTTGGGAGCTGGATTAAAAAACTAACAACAAAGGATATGGGGAGGGGTTTGGAATTTATAACTTTCATTCTTGCTTCACTGTTAGTACCAAATATTTTGTCTTTATCAGATTTGAGGTTAATCACAAAATGGATACAGTGTGAGAGTGTGTATGTATGTGTGTGTCTGTCTGCATACAGACTGTTTTTGACGTTTCCATATCATTTGTACTATATATGATGCTAAGGGAACAATAAATACGAATACCATAAAATTCTTTTCTGTCACAAATAATTCCTCCAAGATCAGCCATTAGGTGGCTCCAAATCAGTAAATACTTAATTTTAGGTACAGCCCTTATCTCTGAGGGAGAAGGTGTTTTTTCCCCTTTCCTCTTCCCTTTAGACCATACATCCATTGAATAACATACTACTCCAATCATCTTCTCTGTTTTTATGGACACTGTTATTAATCAGGTGCGTAGCTACTATGGGGCTAGGCGGTGCAGTGCACCGGGGCCCCTACGCACAGGGGACCTCCAAGCGCAGTTCAGAGGGCCCACGGGCCTTCGCGGGAAACTGGGGACCGCGGCTAAGGGGGCCCCTGAGACACAGGGAGCCTCTCACACTAAAGGCCCCTCACTGCTCAGGGTCGCCCAACCACTGCTCAGAGGGCCCCCAAGCACAACTCAGGGCCCCCAGCATCAGCTCAGGAGGCCCCTATCAGCAACACAAAGCCAAAAAAAGGTCGCCCATCTGGCCTGAGGGCCCAAAATAAATTTTTTGCACTAGGGCCCTTGTTGACCTAGCTATGCCACTGTTCTTAATGTGATATTTTGAAAGCAAGGAAGGGCAGGGAAAATAACCTGTCACTTACCATAGATGAAGGCAGTGGCGGCCGAAGTAATTTGCTCAGGTAGTGACAACACTGAACTTTTTGATGGTTTACTGATTTTCATTGTTGAGGTGAAAGGTGGCTGGAAGAACAGCTCAGAGTTGGCTAAGAATCAACTTAAAAATCTGCAACCTGTCAAAGTGTCATTACCTGTGTGTTTTGCCAGTTGAAATAAATGATTTTGAAATTAAACAATGATAAATGCTTTAAAATTGACCATAAAGTAAACAAACAATGACTGATTAGTGAAAAACCGAATAGTCGACCTACAGGCAATACTGTATTACCCAATATGAATGACTAAGCAGTAACCTTGAGCATCTGTTTTTTTTTAAAGGTCCCTTGTGAGTTAACTTTTTTCATTAAATAAAAATATCAAATAATAAATACAAACACCAAAAATAAACAAAGTAATATGAAAAGCATAAAAATTAAATTTTTATTTAGGAACGAAGTCTTTCTCGGCGTTGAAAATGGATGTAGTCTTCTCGGGAGACTAGCCGAGTAAGTGAGATATTCGGAGTGCCAGGTCGTCCTTGGGGGAGTGCAAGATGTTCTTCAGCTTCGGTGGCAGCAGGAAGATGGTCTTAATCCCGTTTCTGGCCAGAACTCTGCCAATCCTCAACGTTGTAGGACCGGAGTATGGCAAGAAGGCAATGCGATCCTGTCGCTCGTTCTCGGTGTTATTGAGCCTGCGTCTCGGTTCTTGGAATGCCAGTCTGATCTGATGCTCCGAGTACCCGTTGTGCCTGAATGTCTGCCGTAGGTGGTTGACTTCGCCCGGTAGGCTGTCGACATCGCAAATCGCTCGCGCCCTGTGTACCAGCGTGGTGAGCACCGTATTGTGCTGTGCCGGGTGGTGGTGACTACGCGCGTTCAGGTACAGGGCTGTGTGCGTAGGCTTCCTGTACATTTATAGCATTCCATGTGAATGCGGTAAGAGATACATTGGCCAGACGGTACGGTGCATTAACCAGCGATGTCTAGAACACGCCCGACACGTGCGTCTGGGGCAGAGCGAAAAATCGGCGGTGGCGGAACATAGCCTGGAACAACGCCATGACTTCGATTTTGAGAATACCAGGATATAGGCGCGTACAAGGAACTTCTGGGACAGTATTCTCACAGAAGCAGTTGAAATTCGCACCACGCGCAATCTCGTCAACCGGGACTGTGGATACCAGCTGAGCGAAGCGTGGACACCTGTCATTAATGCAATATGTCGTCAGCGTGCCGAAGTGCACACCACGGCGGCCGCAGACCAACTGCTCCCACGCTTGCCTCCTACCGGCACCAACACCCACTCCACCGCCTAGGCGCCGACCGAGTCAGCCAACCAGCTGCGTGCACGCCAACCACGCGCGCATTCGGAGGCTATAAGAACCAGCCTTCTGACGGATCCGGCACTTCACCAGAAGATGGCGATGGAGACTGAGATCGCCGAAATATCGTGTGGAAACATCTTACTTACTCGGCTAGTCTCCCGAGAAGACTACATCCAAATTTTTATTTGATTGTAGTGTATGATATTAATAAAAATAATTTTCAAAATATTATAAATTGTAAAATCCGTTTGCTTAGTTGGATGAAAAATATAATCAATTCAGTTAGTCATCTACAAAACCTTTTCTTTGTACTTATAAACTTCAGATAACCTTTTCCAAAACAATTTGAGTGCCTATGGTTCCAGAGTCCATACTTTCTTAATTCGGCACAGCCTTGGATGACCACGATGACAGTGGCACACTGTTTCCGACAGTGGAACACATTTCACTTGATAGTCGTTTTCTGTTACATGCATTAATAAACTTGAGTAATTCTCCTTCAAAGGAACTAAGACATAGAAACAATATTGCCTCCTCATATTAATAAAGCTTCTCGGCTAGCGTTTCTCAATCTTTTTCAATCAGAGTACCAATAAATTGTAAAACATAATGCTGCGGGCCACTAACTTATATAGTCATAAATTTTTATCTATGTGTATGTTATGTATGTAGACATTTTTTATAGTACCAATATAACATAATAAATCTAAAACCCTGTTTTGAATTCATCTGAAAACATAGTGGAAGTGAACTATTGTCTTTTATTATAATATTTTAGTATCGAAATCATGTAAGTTTTCTAAGTTTCGCTGCAGCCAGACGTCGAGTAAGCACGTCCTGTTGTTCGACTTTCTGCCGATCGACAGTTCGGATTACAAGCTACACGTGCAGTGCTGAGCATGCAAGCCGATACTTTTCCAGCAAGCTAGAATACACTGATCATTCTCACTTCTTGACTGGCGATCTACAAGATAATATCTAGGCCTCAGAGATAGATATTCGCTGCACCAACCTTCCCATACTCAGTTAGTTGTGTAACTGGAGGGCTAAGTTTCATCCCTAGGGTCAGTATTACGGGTTACAGAATACCTCAAATCTTGTACAACATCAACTGTAGGTGATTTACGGTTAGTGCAGATTAAATGGGGATTCCAGAAACATTGTTTCATTTCAAGTAGCTCGTAGCTGCCCGCTCCCTCTCCTAGTTATAAGTTGCCCTCGATGTTCGTGTTTATTTACTAGCGCAAGAGAAGAAGAGGATAGGTTTAAGAGAGAAGAGTTCAAGAACAGAAGATATGAAGAAAGTCGGCGCAAGTCATAGGGCATCGTAGGTTAACCATTCAGTCATCCTGGCACACCCATTCAATAGGCATAGCACGATCCTATATATATACATATAGGGTCAGCCACAAATAAGGTGTAAACCGAAATATTGTATATGTTTTTGTTCATTATGTATGTTTTTCACTCATTGCGGCCTTAAACTTTGGTGAGTGATGAGTCATTTTACCTATGCTTTGTTATTTATATGTATGAAATTATAGTGAAGATGTAGAATCTTGCTGAATGCCAGTATGGTCCGCCATTTTCATCTCAAAAATGATGTAATAAGCTAACAAATTAACTCTTAACACAAACTACAAAAGCTTACACAACTTGTTGACAGAGGGTAATGTAGGTATGTATGTACAGTACATCACCCCTGCTCGAGTAAGATATGCGAGTACCTCCTGAGCTGGAGTAACTAACCACAGTAACTTCTTCCATCAAGGAAAGATGAGGGAGCCTCATAAGAGTATAATGGAAGCTAAGAGGGAAAAATCAAAGTCCTGTAAATCTGTGATGGTTCTCTATGCTTTATAGCAAGAGATATTACTTCCTCTGGCCTTATTTACATTTATGTTATGCTTATAGAGATTAAATTAGGAGTATGTAGAGAGATTTTGCACTCCCTGATCTGTCACACTTAATACTTAAAAATAATGTTTGAAATCTAGATAAATTTACCCTCAGCAGAATAAAGTTGGTGCATCAAAGTCCATTGTTGAACTTTCAATTTTTAATATATTAACATTCATCCAATTCAGTGTGTCATAAACATCTTAACATTCTGCATAATTTAATTACTGAAAGTAATTTTCTTCATCACTACCCACAGTACTCTGTATATGCTTAATGTCATTTGTAAAGAAAGGAGAATGGTCTGTAAATAGCTAAGGAAAAGTACCAAGAAACACATATATCCTGTATGAAGTATAATTTCTTCACATAAAATCTTCCCCCCCCCCCCATATATAGCGGACCCAACCAAAATCTGACCGCATAATAAAATTAAATTCAAGATTAAAAATTGTGTAAAATAGTTTTATTCACAAAACAAATTTAATAAAATGGTAGACACAAACTTAACAAAAAACGCATCATTCAGACACACTGTTCAGAACACTTAAACAATTCCTCTGTCTCTTCACTTCTCGTTTATTCACCTCGAATACAAAGTCGTCATTACGAAGGTACAACTTGTTGAGGACCGATGACGACCTCCGAGTGGCGAATCCTGACGTCGAGCAGTCCCATGTTTGGCGTTATGAATTCACGCAGTGTATTGACATTTGCACGCGGCATGCGGTCGAAAGGGAAGCCCATGTTGCGACGGTCAGGATACAGCCTGTCCGGGACTCCGCAGTAGCTGTGAGCTGGCTGGCAGGTGCCTGCTGGCTGAGGCTGCTCCACCTGCACACAGAGATAAACAATTCATCCAATCAGGGTTGTAGACACCCCTAAATGTAACTTTATTTGCTGATGACATACTAGTGATAGGGGATACTGAAAATGGATTACAAAGAGCCCTCCACAAATTTCAAATATGTTCACAGCACTACAACCTAAAGATATTCAAGATCAAAACAAAAATAATGGATTTCTTTGGTTGAGATTCTATTAGAGCAAAAACAGTTATAAATGGTTGAACAAGTTTCTAACTATAACTACCTTGGTTGTGACACCACATACAATGTAAGCAAAGATATTGACAATATAGTGAACAAGTATCAGATGATGTGCAGAACAATAGCCAAAACTTCAGAAAATAGGATGTGCAGAAGTACAAAGATGAATTCTATTAAGTGATGGCAATTCTTATGCTTCTGTATTGTAAGTGAGTCATTGGTAATGAAAGCCACCTAAAAGCAAAGGAGATGAAATTCCTAAGATCTGTAAAGGGATGCACAAGGCTAGATCTAATAAGAAATACAATGCTGAAAGTAGTAAACCAATATAGACCAAAAGGTAGAAGAAGTATAGCTAGACCAAGAAAGGGATGGGAATAGTCCCTCAAGTCAAACAGGTCAAGTCAGTCAAATAGGGGCAATCCTTAAATGGGAAGAAGAGGTTAAGTACTACCGTAAGTTTTAAATTACAATTAATAAAGTTTTGTGGAACCAAAAGGCTATTGATAGATGACTCAAGTTATGACATTACATCACACTCTCAATATAGTTTGCACGGTACTGATGAATATCACGAGATATGTGTCAGTGCATGTGAGCAAATGAGTTCTTTAGTGATTTGTTGTTCAAGACCCCACTGCAAACAGTGCGTCTGACTGGCACAACTCAATAATCAATATGAAGAAAGCTATAACAGGTTATTAACTGACCTAAAAAGATATATAGACTTTAAAAAGGTACCAATAAATTGGGATATGCTATCTCATTCACAGAATAACATCCATTAATATCCTTACATCTGTACAACATTCTTTTAGAAATGACATGGATTATCCATGTATATATCCTTTCCGTCAATTAAAATATACAAAATACATGTAACCTCTCCTAGATCATTTTAAAACTAACATAATATCCAGTTATAGCTCCAGGAATACAAAACTGAATATCAATTCCTGAAAACAGAATAACTCTACAGTGGAATAATAAGTAGAACACTTAGAATAAAAGCTACTTATTGTAATAATCTTGAATGAGTATGGAAAAAATATGGAATATTATCTATTTAAAAAAAAAAACAGAGGTATAATGGGACTATTTTTTAGTAATATGTTTTAGATCTTTGTTAACTGTTATATTGTGGGATAAAGATTAGCATTCTTTAGTAAGTTACTATAATTTTCAGCATATCTTGGCTTTGTTTCTGGATAAAGTAGAATATTGGGAGAGGTCTATCTTTGGGAAAGGTGGTGCAAGCTTAGTGATAGATAATTTCTCATTGTTATACAAAGCCATGTAAGCTTATTACTCTACTTAATTTCCACCCAATTTCAGAGACTTAAATCGAGAAGCCCAAGAGTAAAAGCTGCAAAACAGCCTATATCTAACAATGTTTACAGGAGAGAACCGTGGAGATCGGACTGGATAGTCTTGGCCCCACCAGAATGGCACTCCCTGTTTGACAAACAACGGGCACTGAAGGGACTCGACCTCCCCCACATCACCTGGGAAACTCTCAACAGAGTCGGGTCTTTCGTGGCAGATTTGCTTCGTCTCTTTACACGTGGGGAATGTAGAGATTCACCGAATTGCGACTGTGGTGAGGAAGAACAAATCATCCGTCACCTGACCTTTGATTGCCCACTTTGAGCCTACAGAGATATTTCAAATTAAGCATTACATTGGCTGCACTTTGTCAATTTTGAATTATAACTATAATTTAACGTAAATTTTTTTTAGTGTGAAACAATTGTATATAATTGTATTATTGATTATGTGCTATGGCCATAAGATAAATAAATTCCACTTAATTGGTAAGTCCTTTTTAAATACAATAAAAATGTTGCGTCATAAATGAAGTGAATTCCATGGTGCACTAACTTTTTTTTTCCTTCACTGTTTTGTTTTTCATTTCACTAGTATCACGACGTAGACAGCAGAACGTCACACTAGGCTACTAACCTGGTCTTGGGAGGCATCAGAGATCATGACAAAGTATTCTGCAGGGAAACCCTCTGGCTGGCCTTTAGGAATAAGCATGTGACTAGGCCAACCACAACCACAGAAGACTCTGGCCTGCTGCTGAGGTGATTCGTCCAATCCCGACACATTGCGAAACGTGCGTTGAAATGGAATTGTCACCGAAGACTCGTCTGAACGGCGCTGGATGGTGTTGCGGCCATTGTTTACTGCAACAGTATTAAATGGTTTGTTATGGCTGTTTTTGTCCCTTTCATATTTATAAACTACCCAGGATACTTTACAACAAGCAGAATTATTTGCTAATGATTGCATGCATTTTACTGGTCTTACTGATGAAATTATTATATGGAACAGTTTTCTTGACCTCAGTTCAAAATTTTGCTATCCAGAACCCTTCTTCCATTAAACTACTGACAATTCTGGCAGTGACTGACGTACAATGATGAGATATTGGGGTAGGTACTTTCAGACATATTATAAAATTTGATGATACAGTACTCATTACACATGCATTCCCTATGCTTCAACACATAGCTGAGGTAAAACTGAGCACTTAAAATTATAAGTTATACTAGCTGTTACCTGCAACCATGTGGACTTAGAATTCCATTGCCAAAATTGGATATAGAAAGCTATAAGTAATGTCAGATTTATCCCCCCAAACAACACCGAGTTGGCATAATATGATGAGAAAGCCTTCACTATGTCATTCTATCATCGAACCTGCCTCATGAAGAGAATCAATTTTCAAGATATTTAAAAATAGGAAAACAAATGAAAGTGCGGGGAGCTGGGCAGTGGGGGTTAACTGTTTTATTTCAGCTTGGTCTTTTCTTCTTTCTTTAACATGAGCATGAGAATTTTGGATTCTAATAACTTTAGCTGCTCGTGCTCTAATAGACCTGGCACACCTTAGGTCTGGTTTATGGCCACAAGGCTTGTCAAAAATGAAGACAAAATAAACTGATGCCAGAAACTTTTAGACACAAAGTAACAGTACAGTGCAGAGTAAATCGACATCTATACTAAATAATAAGTTTTGTCTCTAAACGAAATTTATTAACAAATCATACACTAACAGACTGCGTGAGAAGCGCAGGTTGAGCAACCGACGTAACGTTACAGACTAATACACGCATCCGTCTGTCTGCCACCATTCGATAATTTCTCAAAATTTCACAACTAAAACTGTTATTCATACCGCAAAAAATGTCCTGTGTCCTTCCTATAGATCCAAAGTACTTGTCAAATTCCACCAATAATGGTATCGCCATTGAATCATCAAAACGGAACAAAAAGACAGACTTACTTCCGCATTTATAAAATTATTAGTACAGATCACACACGGACTGACTGTGAGAGAAACAAGGCTGAGGGACCAATATAGCATAAAAAAGTGTATATGTACGGCATTGTTAGACAGCCTATGATTTGCCAAGCATTGCGCACCTAAATCTGTGGGATCTACACTT
The DNA here is from genome assembly GCA_031002005.1 of Vandiemenella viatica. Taxonomy (NCBI): domain Eukaryota; kingdom Metazoa; phylum Arthropoda; class Insecta; order Orthoptera; family Morabidae; genus Vandiemenella; species Vandiemenella viatica. The sequence goes on along the minus strand of CM061914.1, from coordinate 181,224,747 downwards.
TAACGTGGAATCCAAACAACTGACCGTCAAGGCATAGCTCATACCATCAAAAACAATTCTTAAAAATCTTTGCTTCCAATGGGATTTGAACCGCAGACCCCACTCGAAACACTAGTAAGCAAGTGCATTAACCACTGAGCTACCACACTGCTGTACCAGAAGGTACTACAGAGACTTACTCATCCGATGTGTCTGTCTGTTGCCGTTTAGTAATTTTTCAAGATTACATGATAATATGTATTATTTATACAGAAAAAAGTAACTTATGTCCTTTCTAATGGCAAATAGCATCTCCTTGTCAAATTTCATCATAACAGATTAGCCCTTTAGCCCCAGAAATGTAACAGAGAGTCAGAGTCCAGTATAGTGAGTATTAGAATAAATTTTTGGAAACCATTTACAAACACTTCAGTAAAATTTTCTTTTTAGTTTTCAGGCAAAATCTAGTTCATAATAATCTCACTATTGGATAATGGTGACAATGAAACTGCATTTAGGCAATGAAAATAGGATACGGGAAAATAACCCATCACTCACTACAGATGAAAGCAGGAAGTCCAGACAAACACAAAAAATATAAACATATTTCACAATATTTTGGTTAAAAAACCTTACTCATATATGAAGCAAAACATATGGCAAGGGGAAAGATGTGTACACTTCTAAACTTAATTTCATATTGAAGCTAGAATCTAAATAGATTTTCCAGCATTTAAGGTTAGTTCTACAAAGATAATGGAACAAAGTGCACTGAATAACTAAACTGAGGACCACAGTTACTACTTCTTCAAATCATATCATGTTATTTAGTAATTTGATAATTCAATTCCTACAACTGTGCTATGAGAAAAGGCAGTACACAATATCTGGCAATTGTAGGGACCAAACTGTTTCCTGTATATAAATGCAAAATTTCATGTAAAGTTTTAGAAGTTTTATTAATAAACTGTTTTCTTTTACATGAACTCTTGTTTCTTAAAATGACCCTACTGTGAAACTGTTAAAAATACTCCTGACATAACACAAAAACAATCATAACAGTCGCTAAACTAATTCATCTAATAAAAGCAATCTAATCTGGTCTTTCTGTGAAAAGTAGGTGGACTTATAAAAGCTTCCATACAGACCGAAAGAAAAACGAGCTATGTGACAAAATACCATTACTTAATTAATACCTGCGTACTATTAAATGAATTAACAACATACAAAATGATTCCTATTTGCCATTTATTGCAGTTCAATGGAATAACTCAATAACTAATCAGCAGTTACTCTGAAGTGCACAGACTAGCAGTACCTGTGACTCCCTCCTCGTGAACAAGACGAGACCCTGCACCGCTCGTATCTGACATGTGCAGACTGAAGTGCACAGACTAGCAGTACCTGTGACTCCCTCCTCGTGAACAAGACGAGACCCTGCACCGCTCGTATCTGACATGTGCAGACTGAAGTGCACAGACTAGCAGTACCTGTGACTCCCTCCTCGTGAACAAGACGAGACCCTGCACCGCTCGTATCTGACATGTGCAGACTGAAGTGCACAGACTAGCAGTACCTGTGACTCCCTCCTCGTGAACAAGACGAGACCCTGCACCGCTCGTATCTGACATGTGCAGACTGAAGTGCACAGACTAGCAGTACCTGTGACTCCCTCCTCGTGAACAAGACGAGACCCTGCACCGCTCGTATCTGACATGTGCAGACTGAAGTGCACAGACTAGCAGTACCTGTGACTCCCTCCTCGTGAACAAGACGAGACCCTGCACCGCTCGTATCTGACATGTGCAGACTGAAGTGCACAGACTAGCAGTACCTGTGACTCCCTCCTCGTGAACAAGACGAGACCCTGCACCGCTCGTATCTGACATGTGCAGACTGAAGTGCACAGACTAGCAGTACCTGTGACTCCCTCCTCGTGAACAAGACGAGACCCTGCACCGCTCGTATCTGACATGTGCAGACTGAAGTGCACAGACTAGCAGTACCTGTGACTCCCTCCTCGTGAACAAGACGAGACCCTGCACCGCTCGTATCTGACATGTGCAGACTGAAGTGCACAGACTAGCAGTACCTGTGACTCCCTCCTCGTGAACAAGACGAGACCCCAAATAACTCAATAACTAAATCAGCAGTTACTCAAGAACATAGAAAGAGTAACCACAAATGACTGATCTGAATTTTAAAATAAAAGTCTTTATCAAATCATATTTCTTTGAAACCATAGCAACAAGAATTATTCAATTACTTTGGCACTTTTCAATGAAGTTTGTTCTGCTATGGAATCTGTCTGTGTTTACCATGGGTGCCTGCATGAGCGCAGACATGTTTCTACTTTCATGAGTAACGAAATGGCCCAAAGTATTGTATTTTCTGTATAGTGGTTTTTATGTCTGTGTAGTGTTTTTTGTTACTGCAGCTGTCCTCCATTCAGTTTTTGGTGAGTGCTGAGTTTATTTTATCTTTCATTTACATATTAGAATTTATAAGGATCTTTAATGAATGTTGTTTTGAATATCAGCCTACCCTGGTTCCAAAACAGGGTTTATTCATACATGTATTTATTTGAACACTGTGTTTATAGGAATGCAAATAAATGTTACCAGACCCAGAAAAACAAATTATTATTAACAGTATAAGTATGTTATTATCACTCTGTAATCATTGAGATACTTATATCAAGTGTTTTTATTATTATTATTCTATGGAGAGTGACAAATTAAACCTTACATGTGTTTTAGCTGAAGTCGTCAGGGATATAAAGAATTGTACAACAAATAGAACCATGTGTAAATTAATAGATTTTGTCAGGGATATATTCCTGTAGAATAGTTTAAAGAGAAAATTGATGGTTAGTAATTGAACTAACTTAAATTTACGACATTATGTCAGTAAAAACTTTTACTGTTAACAAAAGAAATATATTTGACTCACATTGCACAACAAATTTATCGATTTCAATGAACAGTGTCCTCTGATCTCTGAACAGCATAGGAAGACCTCGCTCATCAAATTTGGGTGCCAGGAATATCCTGACCGTTCCTTGTCGTGGAGCACCACTGTTGTCTACCTGAAAATTAGAATAGGCATTAAGCGGCGAGATGAGCTATGCCACAACTATCAATGAAATTGAGGTTGATATTTGAATGTGAATAATGAGGGAATTATAAGTTTGTACCTGTATTCTTGTAACAAATGGAGCATGCTGCAAATGTGTGAAGCGAACAAATACTGAGCCACGTGAGAAAAGTCGAGACCATTAGACAGATCTACATCATTCTGCTGCCAGAAGGTGGCAAATTCATTTCTCGGCGCATTCTGTGATATTAATTCAATGGCTGACACACGAATTCCATCAAAGTTGAGCTGAAATTCAAGAGCACAAATATTCATAACATATATACATCTTGTATTGATATTAGTAAATATTGCCCTTTGTATTAAATTCAGGATGTAGGACAATACTGTAGATTTTATGATCATATACGTATTTAAGCTACCTAAATTACATTTAAATTATTTTTAGCTGTGGAAAAACAATAGAAAATGAGAGTATTTAATCTTATGTTTAATTCGTTTCTTGTTCCAGTTGTTACTTTTCTTAGATTTCTAATAATTTCTGATAACATTTAATGAAATTTGATTACCAACCCAATTATAAATCATACTTGCTAGATTTCAACTAAGTAAATTAACAATGGTATATTGTTTAGCTTCTGGCTTCCTCAATTTTCGAGCTTCTCAAACATGCTTCTGTATTTTGTTTCCAATAGAAATGCCACATGTGGAGCAAAGAGAGTTCTGTCATTCAATAAGTTTTGAAGTGTTAATAGTCTGCGAGTTTGTTGAGTCACAAACAAAATGTATCAATTATGAAAATGTATTTCAGTACCAGTGCCATTTTAAGGTGTATAATTTCTCTGTACTTTGAATAACGTCTTTTGTGACACAATGCCTTGATGTACACAGGACTCATTGCTTTAAAAGAAAGGAGATGTTATCTTTACTCAGGTTCTTGGCAACCAATAAACAGCCTGATCAACTTTACATGAAGTTTACATTGGAGTGTACAGCTGAAATATTCAATGTAAACAACAGTTTTACTCAGCTAGTTTCCCACAAAGAATATATTAATATACAAAGCTGAGAAAAAATTAGTACATTTATGATTATGACTGTCACAGATTGTCTATTGGGGATGACACTGATTGATGTAATGATTATTTTTGTATTATATTATATTTAGGTAAGAACAACGACAGACAGTCTAAGAACTATTTATTTTCCTACTGAAGTGTTTTATTTTTTAGTAATTAAATATCACCATCCGAATTTCTCCATCTTCACAAACAATGCATAATAACATGGAGTATTTGGCAGATTTAAAAATTACCTGTTGAAGAGTATATCTCGGAAGTACATTTTTGTGTTCTTGGAAAACGTCATCAACGAATGCGTGCCATCTGTAGAAGGCTGGATCCCTCATTGCTGTTGCTGGGTCTCCAATCACACCAAATTGTTCCTAAGATCAGTAAAGAATAAATAAAGTCTTATTTAATTAAGATTACTTAGAGAACTTAGTATGATACAGAAACATAAACATATGATCATACTGAGAATAGTGAAATATATGGGCATAAATATTTTATCAGCAGGATATGTTAAACATTCTTTCATTTTTCTGTCAAACGTTGTAATGGATTGTATTTCACGACAGATGAAGGCAGGAGGGCCAGACGAACACAAAACAAACACGCCTCACAATATTGCATCGGGACCTACCATATGAATTTATTCATGTACACATCTTCGCCCTGCCATATGTCTCACTTCTTGCTTGACTAATACTGAAAGTAAGTTTGTTTTTTGTTTTCTCTTGGGCCTATTGCCTTCATCCGTGGTGAGTGACGAGTTGTAATTCCCTAGCCTATCTTATTTTCAATGCTTAATGGCAGTTTCACTGTCACAATTATCCAATTTTTAACATTAAATACATCTACCAGCTGCAAAGTGCAAAAGGAGGAAAAGGAAATAACATTTTTGTTACTTGTATATATCAAAATAACTTGGCATTCCAGAGTAAATTTAAGTAAAATGGATACACACACAAACATACTTTTGTAGCAAATTGAAAACATTGAGAATCTTCAAAAGCTCTACTAAGAGAAAAAGTTATATACATCATAAGTTTATCACATGTTTTATAATTCAACTAGGCACATGAATGGTCATTTGCAAGCATGATGTATGTAGCAAATTAAAATAGCGTATATAAAAGCACAGTCTGCTTAGTCAACTCACCAGATGTCTGCCATCAGGATCATGAGAGAGAGCAATCAGGAGATGCCCTAGATTGTGTAAGTCGCCGTACAGGTTGGGATTGATGGATAATATGCTGGCCTCCATGATGTTGCCCAGGATGTCAATACCTTCCCGTTCTGTCAAATCCACAGCCTCTCTTCTTTGCTGTGTGTATAAACGGATGTATTAATGGACTGTGTAGTATAACAGGCTACCATAATAATTACTAGGTGAAATGGGTAACCAAGGAAACGTTTAGATAAACAAAAGAGAAAGGATCAGGACTAGATAAGCTTGGTGAAGGCCGTGTCGTTCGCTTTGGATTTTAAAGTTACTGTAAAAAAAGAACCTGTATTTATTCAAATGGTTAAGAATGTTATAAAATTATACCTAATAAAAAAGGGAATGAAGTCATATTATATTATTATTTATTTGGCGAAGCTGGATGATGGATGAGTTAAGGAAATAAGAACAACAAATAGAAATACGAGATCAAACGATTAGAAATACGAGATGGCGACCGTGACAGGACATGGAAAGGAGTGTTCTATCGGCCTCCGTGTCATTGTAGAAAATTAGATATGTATGGTGATTCAAAGCGAAGACTTAAAGGTCCTCAGCAAGTTTACCAGAATATTTGTTACTACAAATATATATGGCAAACTTGAGGGGGGCTGCAGTATAACAGGCTACCATAATAATTACTCCGTGAAATGGATAACCAAGGAAACATTTAGATAAACAGAAGAAAAAGGATCAGGACTAGACAAGCTAGGTGAAGGCCATGTCGTTCGCTTTGGATTTTAAAGTTACTGTAAAAAAAAAGAACCTGTATTTATTCAAATGGTTAAGAATGTTATAAAATTATACCTAATAAAAAAGGGAATTAAGTCATATTATATTATTATTTATTTGGCGAAGCTGGATGATGGATGAGTTAAGGAAATAAGAACAACAAATAGAAATACGAGATCAACGATTAGAAATACGAGAACTGGGAAGAAATGTTGCGAAGGTGCTGTTAATATGGAAGCAAAAGTTAATAATACACCCATCACTCACCAAACTTGAAGGGACTGGGCCCTTTAACTTTGGTGAGTGATGTGTGTATTTTATCTTCATGATTTGTAGAATAGAATTATAAAACACATTAAAACCGAATCTGTGAGTAAGAACTGCAAAAAATAAAACTGATCTATTGGTTCTACTGCCTTAGTATGCAATGCTATGTAAATCTATTCTTTCTCTTTTAAAGAGAATTTTATTAGTAACTGTGAAGGCTTCCACGGTTGTCATAAGTATTTCTTGGTTCTCCGGGTGGAGTCGCGTCGATTTGTCAAAACCCAACGTTTCAAACTGACGCAGCTCCACCCGAAGAACCAAGATAATAATTTTATTAGTACTTTTTGTTTGATGATACTCTGGTCTATAACTTGTAATTAAAACCTCTACCTTTTGGTACATGATTGTACAACATTAGTTAATGTGCAACAAAATCTTCTCAGGTGTCCAGCCGGATGGTGGTGTAAAAACTGATGAAGGCAGCAGAGTCAACTGTCGAAACGTCATGTTTTTACACCACCATCCGGCTGGACTCCTGAGAAGATTTTATTGCATCGATACGCGGGGAAAGTCTCCATTCACACATTAGTTAATGTGGTTTGCAACATACTGAAATCGAAGCAAAGATTCAATCATTATAAAATATTTGTTTACACTTCTTTTAGGCAACACATAACTAGAATATTACCACTGTATTCTTTAACTGATACTATTTTTAACTATAATAATTTGGTTGTTTTCTACAACCAAACAATGAACTCATAGTAATTTACCTAAAATCTTGTCCTGCTAGAAGAAATGAGGCAACGCATATTTAAAATATTTTAAGGTTCTCACAGTGAATAAGTTAGGAAACAAACTGATACTACCCTTAAAAACAACTATCCTAAGCATGATATCACTATATACAGACAAATAAATTGACCCCATACTAGACAGTTAAACTTACAAAATATCTTAAGTGTTGGTCATAATTGTCGTTAAGCCACTTTTCTTGTATCTACACATCATTAAGGTCTTAAAATATTAATAATTTTCTCACTGTGTATGATCACATAATATATTTTTCCATTTATATGTAAACCCAATACATTGGGTGATGTATCCCAGGTAAAAAGTATTTGTATTCCCTCTCTCTGGCCCCCTTTTTTCCTTCCACACAGTGAGAGACTGGCAATGGGTAGTGGTGTGAATTAGGGGATAGAATGAAGGATGCGTTATAGTGGGAACCTAGTATGCCTCACAACCAATATGGTAACTGAAGGCCCAGCAGGAACCCTGTAAAATGATAGCCAGGATCCTACAACTGGAATCAATTACTGCAGCTGCTGTTGAGTTTAATTGATTTATATGACTCACAGTTCCCCTTCTCACCAATCATTACATTTCATGAAATTTTGTCTTAAATTCTTTCACCGTTTCAGGTAAATTGTCCAGCAATTTCTTGGTTTTACTACTCCAGTCCCCGACTTCTCTTTATACAAAATAATACTTTACCACTCCAATAACTACAAGTCATTTGAGAAATAAGGATTGAAAGCTCCACAGAATAAAGTGGAAATTTAAAAAAGATTTTCGATTATAATATTAATCTGCACTTAATTGCAATTAAATGTATAGTTACATGAATTTTTGGTGATTTCAAATCCATATTTGCGTAAACCTGTTACCTTATTCTTAACACCTTTAAACTATGTTACAGAAGACATAAGCTGCTGAGATGTTAGTTAATACTTCACATAGTTATGAACAAAACGGAAAACAGTCCACAAACTTTTTTTCGTGAAATTTGTAAATGTTTAAGGTGTTTCAAATATTATTTTCTTATGCTGAAAAAAAAAAATCAGTTTAAATACTCTTTCAAAACAGAAACCTACGTTTATAACAGAGCCAGTGTGAATAGCCTGAAAAATTCTGGATCGCCAGCGTTCCATATCTTCAATGTCAAACTGCAGCTGATCAATGGCACGATTTATATCCTGTAAAAAGAAGTATTTAGATAATGGTGTCAATGAAATTGTCACTAAACAATTATTTATTATAATATATGAACTCCAGTAAAAAAATTGTAACCACTATAAATGGAGAAATGTAGTAAAAAGCAAACAAGAATAATATCTGATGACAGAGGTTTACAATTGTTGAAAATGTATACATCTGTTTAATAAACTTCCCAAGAGTATGAAACAGTTTGCAGATAATAAAGATATATTTAAAGAAAAACTGATAAATTATCTTATTGGCATCTCTTTCTACTCCATTAAAGAATTTGAACAAAATAATTAATTGTTTTCAATATGACCTTTGCAAAATTCAGTTGTAAAAATTAATTTTTATTTTTATTCTCTTTATTTGGCTTTGGAATACGGTATATGATTGTTTTCATTATGATTATGACTCATATTGTATGTATGTGTATTAACCTTGACATGTTTCACATCCTAGAGGTCCTACCTCAGCGGGGATCCATGAAACAAGATTGATAAATAAATAAAATAAATAAATGTGTCAGTAAAAGGGTGAATTTATCTAAGTGATACAATTCAGAGTGACAAGAAAGTATTTCTGTAGACATATTATCCAGTGAATCCTAGGCCAAAAATTTGACAATTGGCTATAAGAAGGAGCAATTACTGAACTTTCAATTAACTAAGTCAATTAGAACTCCAGAAAACAACTTGTATTTTAATGGAAAAGACAGAAATAAAGTTTATAAAATTCATCTAACTTTTAATTTATTTTGCATGAGAAAGATTGAAATAATATAATTTAAAAAATGGCTATTAATATGTTGGTTACCACCAATAAATTGACTCTAAACTTCTGTGTTGATATTAAAAACAAGATAATGTTTTACATATACATAATTGTGATACTTCTTGAATTTAGTATGTTCACATTTTTCAAAACTAAAATGAAATTTCATTTTCTGTTTCCATTGTACAATGACTTTCACATGTAGAAAATACACTATAATTTACCAAAAAGTTGGAAGCTGTGCTTTGTTGCAATTAAAATAAATTAAATAAACATTAATTTGGGAGGAGCACAGAAAAAACAGCTCGTTACTCACATGGAGACTTACTCATACTAGAATTTTACATTTTGATGACACATATAATCAAAACTTCATTACCAGGATAAAAGGCTGAAGAAACTGTTAGTAATTTGCCAAATAATTACCAATAATTTACCAAAAATGCTGAAGGGATTTAAAATTCGTAAAAAGCAAAAGTAGATGGGAAGGAATTTAACACTCAAGTTATATGAGATAATTAAAAAGGGGATAATTAGATGACTAAGTGAATTGCCACCAGAGTGTATGCTACATAGAAATTAATAATAATAATGATAAGCTCTCTATAGTTGTTAAGCACCACTAGAAGACATTCTATGTAAATGGCAGAACTCTTCCACTAAATGCCAAACTATAAATCAGTACAGAATGTATCATCTAATATTAACCCCACTTCAGATGGAAAAGGACTTAAACACCACTTGTCACAGCAATCTTTGAGGCAGTAGCCCACTGTCAGCATTCCACTTTAAATGTAAACCCTTGTTTCTTAAGATCTGTTCATCAATAAATTTTGATCACCTTCACGCTGTGCACATGCCATTCATGTGAATGTATTGGTAGTGTTCTGTTATAATGTCTCTATTGCTGGAGTAGTTATCTACTCCGCAAGGTATTTTTCTGAAAATTAATGTATTCTGTGTTATTATTTTCATCCAGTATTCATAGGTAATTCCTGGTTTACTTTCTTTTGTTATAAACACTTGAATTTTTATTTATTTCCTTAGAGGCATCAAGGTACTCACCTTGAGAATAGTTTCAGGTTGCCTGGATGGCCAAACCCTGCTGGACACAAAGTTGTCAAGCTTGGGAAAGTAACCCTCCTCGAGTGGTTCTCGCCAATTGATAAGGCGTTTTACGCGGGCCAGCTTGTTGGTAAGTCTTTCAAAGTTGTACCTGAAAACATGGAACAGCTATTGCTAATGAATCATTCAGTAAATGTCATAAAAATTATTTAACATATGCACTCTTATTTTAAGGCAATAAGCAGACCATGATCAACTGAAAAATGGTACCTTTAAATTGAGTCAAACCTTATCTCTATTCTTTATTATTATCCTCCCCCCCTTTTATGATTTACACCTCATCGATATTGAAGTCTTAGAGGTGGTAAAGGACTAGGGATAAGGATCAGGGAGGAATGTGGCTATGGCCTTTTAAAAGAACCATCCCTGCATTTGTATGGAGTGACTTCAGAAAACCATTGAAAACCAAAATCTAGTTGGGATTCGAACCTGTGTTGCAAATGTGAGGCCAGGGTGTTATTGCTTACCCACCATGCTCGGTTAATTTTTGCTTATTGAGGGAATATCCCTTTAAAGTACAAAACATTTTTCACTTCTAACTCACTGATAGATCCTACCATAAATGATGAGGTCTTTTTTTTCATTTATATATGTACAGAAAACACTGAGCTGAAATGTTTTAAGCAACATTTATTGTCTCTACAACATCCTGCTGTCACCTATGGTAAGTGGTTTCCTTCTTTATATCTGTATTTGCTAATAAGCTTGTTGGTTTTCTGCCACATATAATAGGTAAATCATATAATACATGTGTCAACTAGTACAGAATGATGAAATAAGTCTTTTAATAAAACAATCTGGAATCAGGTGGCAGATACCTGGCAACAATCTGCTCGTGCAAGTAGTAGAAGAGCTCTCCTCTGCGGTCCTTATTAACAATGCTGCGTAAACCAGAAAAGGGATAGTAAAGATGCCACTGCCAGTGGAACAGATTTATGCCAATGTCTTCCCTGAAGTAGGCCACACGGTGTTCTGGGTCCAAGTCTGAGGCCGTGTAGTCACGAGGAATGATGATTGGCATCTGCAACAGGAGTATCAACCTTACAAAATGTAACTCTCTCTGAGAAACTTGATTCAATAATGTTTAAATGTGGCAGACAGAACAGCATAATAATAATAATAATAATAAAACAATTTCCCTTGATTTACACCAAGAATCAGTAGTGGAATTAATTTGATCGACAAATATCATTGTTTTGATTGCATCATGTTAGGCTAAAGTTTTATTTGAATGTGCAAGTTAGCTGTATTGCCACTTATCACTTCATTTAATTAAGTAATGACTGCTGTATGGAAATATTTAAATTCATTATCTGCGATAGTAATAGAAGTGATATATATCTTACAAAGTTAAGTGTCCAAATCAAAGGTTATTAATGATATAAAAAAAAAGAAGCATTTTCAGAGTTAATTCCCAATTTAATTTAATTGTGATGGAGCATATGCTCTGGTGTCAATTTCTCTACCTAATAATACTCTTATTTTTTGTTTCTTTTTTATTTATAAATTCTTTGAGTGCAATTTACCATCCATCCCTTTAAAAAATTTAATTTGAAATTTTTTTAGTGTTTTCGGTAAACTGTCCAGTTTTCCCTCATAATTTATTCTAATTTCTTACGCCCTTAACTATCAAACAAAATAAAACAAAATCCCCACTCCCTTTTGCCTGAACCTGAGTACCACCTTGTGGTCATGGTCATATTTGCACTTCATCTTTTCTTTCCCTTCTACCAACCAGTGGCGTAGCTAGGTCAACAAGGGCCCCGGTGCAAAAAATTTATTTTGGGCCCTCAGGTCAGACGGGCGACCTTTTTTTTGCTTTGTGTGCTGGTAGGGGCCCCCTGAACTGAGGATGAGGGCCCTTGAATTATGAGGGCCCTTAGTGAGGGGCTCTTGTACTCTCAGGGGCCCCTTAGGCGACGGTAGAGCTAAAAAAAAAAAAAAAAAAAGTCGCCAGTTTGCCGTGAAGGCTAGTGGGCCCTCTAAACTGCGCTTGAAGGCCCCTTGAGGTGCGCTTTGGGGCCCCTTGAGGTATGCTTGGGGGCCCCCTGAGCGTGAGGGCCCCGGTGCACTGCACCGCCTAGCCCCATAGTAGCTACGCCCCTGCTACCAACGTCCTTCCAGACCTCATCACCAAATTTATGCCCCATATACTCCCTGCACTTCCTCCCGTCTTCCAATGACTCCCAATTAAACTCCTTGGTCATATCAGTTACTGAATGTATTCTGTGGTAGTTTACACCAACAAATGTAGCTATGCTCGTTAGCACCACCTCCAATTCATGTATTTGACACCCAAAATGTGAATCCCATATTACATCAAAATTACATTAAATATTTTGGTCTCCAATAACAAGGAAGCTATGCAGTAAGCCCGGGTGTGGGCAAACCTCCCTTGCCAAGTGGTCCATCTCTCTCTGAATGAATTGGGTTTAAAACCAAAACATTGTACAATTGCGTTAATCTCATGTTTTGTTGTCTGTCACAGCCCTCCTGCCTTCAAGTGAGTGATGGGTTTAATTTCCCTATCTTTTGTAATTACATCGTTTAAAAACCTTTTCATTATATCATTACTGTTGTAAGCATCTTAGAATTTTAGTAAATTCTAGCCTCAAACCTTTAGGCATTAGGGGGAAAGCTTACTCTGTAGGAAAAGATAGTTTTCATTTCATGTATAGGTTATGGGAGTAAAGCTTTATATAGAATGAAGATACAGTAACCAAACACATTAAATAAACCCCTTTAGGAATAATAAAAGTATTTAAAAGTAAATAAAAGTCCTAAAGTAAACCTTCTATAACAGAAAGAAAACATTAGTTTGGGAGGAAATAGGTTAAATCCCCCAAGTTCAGTTTCAAATAATAGATTTGCTATAGGTTAACTTCACAGTTTCTAAACCAATTTGAATGCAGTAAAGACTTTTAGTAGTTACTAAATGCCGAATATAAACTTTGAATAATAATAAATAAACTTTAAATCAACTGAAAATTAAATAATCATCAGTAATCCAACTTTGTAATTATGAGCTTCTACCTGGGGAGCATTTTGTCATTTTTAAACCAATTTACGAGCAAGAAAGTGACTCAATATCTAATAAACCAACTAAATTAATTTTCTGTAATGATATTAACACCTTTTACTAACCTTAAATATGATAATCCAAAATAATACAGTTCAGCACATAAGAAATTTCTAATATTTGGCATTTCACTGTTTTCACACACTTTCGAACAGAAGAAAGTAGTTTTAATGAAGTAATAACTCAGTTGAAATATAAATTCACTAAAATTTCGTAGTTTCTGACCACATAAATAACTTAAATCAATTTTTTAATACTTCGTCAGATGCACTTCACTTTTAACAATTTTTACCTCAAAATCCTAGAGAACATTCGAAATAAAAAGTAGATTTCCGGGAAGACCCAAAAATCTAATATCACATATAATAATTTCAAGTAATTCCAAGCAATAGAACCGATTCTATAGAGATCTTAAAATTTATTTCTCATTGCAGGCACGTGCATAGTTTCGAAATTAATTACAACCGTTCAAAAGTAGATAAAGAGATGAGATAACTTTCAGAACGCGTAATTTAATTCAGAGAATCTCCTGGTAATTTTATATTTGCGATAAAAGTAATAGAAATAAAGTTATAAAATTAAAACTGAAATTGCACTTTGGTTACGTCGTAGTTAAACTTTCCCTGCACCAATCTTAATAAAAATTATACCAATAAACTCAGGAATTTCAGTAAAACACGGTGATAATAATATTATTTGCATAAATTGTGGCGTTGATAAAATGACGAAATATAGAAGTTTCTCGAACAATAGTAATTCCCCAGGGTAGGAAAATAGTTCACTCTTACGCTAAGATCTTTTAAACCAGATGCTTAAAATTAATCACTAAATATCCATTATTTCACAATTAAATAAGTATGAACACTGTCACACCTAAAGTTTCGCATAATTGGTTAGTTACTGAGATATTTCCGACCTAAATCGTTTAGGTGTCAGCAGAAAGTTGTATTTTGGCTCTGACGTCAGCGAGGTTATAAATCAGAAGACGGGGAGATGACGCTATCTGTCGGGGTTTGAACGTCGTACTGACAAGATGTTATAAGCGTGTGCGCTAGTGAGGTTGGCAGTTCAAGTTGAGTTGATACTACCGGTTCGGCCATGATGGAATGTTGGCTTCTGGGGCGTGGCACTTGTTTTCTTAATATGAACTTTTAATTTTCATCGGGGTGTTGGTCGGTCTTTACTTCTCTCCACAATCTGTAATTTTTGGAACGATTGTCCGATTGGCCTAAGCAACTTAAGAATGCTGTTTGAACTTTGAATTTCATTTTAAATAAACTTGGAGAATTTTTGGAAAAGTGAACTGTTTTATTTCTGTAGCTGTTGTAATACCTTTTCAATATTTGGGGTCATCAAATATTGTGGCGACCTTAAGCATTCTAGTTGAACATATCCAGGCAACATGGTCAAAGCAAATTAACATTTTCAGTAAGTTTACATCGAACAGTGAAGTGCTATCAAGAGTTTAAGTTAAGGCACTTAGGCAACACTACAACCCCGGTATCGGTCTATGTCCTTACACTGTATATATTATTGTCAATATAAAAAATAGTGTTGTCGTAAATACACAGTTAAGCTAGTACAAATTGTATGCGACTGAATGTCTAAGGAATCAAATCAACACTTAAAAGAAAAAATGTAACTACTATAGACAGCAATACTAATTTACCTTAACAAAAACTAATTTAGATAGTTGCAGTCAAGTCCTGTATTCAATTATATGACATATTAAATACTTAACAGATGATAAGAATTGTGCAGCTCACCCGGTTGCCCACACTGACGATGTTGGCCTCTTGCCGGGCCCGCGCTATTGCTCTGCTGTCGAGATACTTGTCGGGGAACACCTGCGACAGGGGGGGCAGCTTCAACATGCGGGTGTCTGGCCGGTGCAGGATTGCAATCGACAGAGCGTACGTATACATGTAAGTGTTGATGCGGTCTCGGCAGAAGATAGACAGTGAAAGAAAGTCCTCGTATGTACGCATTCCTGTAGTGAATAACAACAAAACAGTCCAATACAAGCAGAATTCATAGTTCATGTTTATGGTCCTGGTCTGCTGTGCTTCTAACAAAAATATTTTCATGTTAAGCATTAAAAGATATTCTAAATGATTTTACTGTTATTTTATTCTCTTAGTCTTCTTTGTTTGTATGCTTTTCAGTCAATTTTTATATTGTTTTATGTATTATGCTAAAGCAGTGACATAATATGCAAATCTAATGGTAAAGTATTTCTTTCTAATGTTATCTTTATATTGCAAAGGAAACAAGAATTTTTTCTGTGTGACTAGAAACAAAACAAAATCTAGAGATACACTGACCAAAGTACTAGACATATTGGGTGAAGTGCAGTGGAAGGAGGAATAATTTAGTAAGGACATGGAAAGAGCACTACGAAGAACTGTTGGAAGGAATGGAAGGAACCCCTGAAAGAATGGAAGAAAGTGCCAAAAAACAGAGGAGTAAAACAACAGCTTTTAGAAAAGGAAATGGAAGAATTTAGCACGCTGGGTAGAGATGATTCAAAGAACTACCAAATGGGAAATTGTCAGGAATAGATAAACACACAGCAGAAATGGTAACCGCAGCAGAAGCATTGTGAATCAAGTAGTTGTATAGAGTTACACAGGCAGTTTGGAAAGAAAGGAAATTGCCAGACGACTGAAGAAAGGGGGTCATAGTGCCAATTCATAAAGAAGAGAGTGAATCAAAATGTGAGAATGGAAGGAGCATCACATTGCTGAGGCACTGCCTGAAAGTATGCCAAAAAAACTTATGTGAAATAAAATGAAGAACAGAGGAAACTATTAGAGAATAACTGTATAGATTAAGCCAGGGAATATCAATAGTATATGCTATTTTTACACTCTAACACATCTGAGAGAAAGAATGGATTTCATAGACATAAAAACGTGTACATAAACTATGAATTGGAAGCATATGGTCAAGCCTAAAAAAAGAATAAATGAAGGAATCATGAAACTAATAAAGAACATTTATGAAAAAGTGAGAATTGCATGGAGATAGATAATAGATCCTTGGATTGGTTTCAGGTTGGAAGGGGAGTAAGACAAGAAAGTGTAAAGTCAACTGTTTTGATTAATGTGGTTTTAGATGAAGTCTTGCAGAATTTCAGGGACAGAGAAATTTACAGAGTTAAAGGTGATGGCATATGAAGATGATAATAATGTGGGAGGAGACAGAACAGAATCTGGAAAGAGAACTGGAAAAATGGGTAACTGCAAGGTGGAACAAGAAACACTGGCTTATCAAAGAAGGTGTCATTCAACAGCAAGAAATTGGAATGTGAGACATGGGTAGTTGGCTTGGGACTACTAATAAATAAGGTAACAATTAATGGAAAGATGGAGAAAGAAGTACAGTGGAGAATGAGAAAGAGTGGACAATTTTATCATCTGATCAAGGATATAACCTAGATGTGAAACAAAGGGAAGCAAGCTAAAATTTGGGTCTATAAACTATACTACCAGACTATACTAGAGGACAACACATTAAGGGAATTATAATGAAGAAAAGTTTGTATTTGTCCAGGCATATCATGAGAATGGGGGAGGGTAGAATGCCAGAGTAGAGAAGAACTATATAGATTAAGCCAAGGAATGTCAATGGTATATGCTGTTTTTACACTCTAACACGTCTCAGAGAAAAGACGGCAATATGGCAAGGACAATTAGAAGGGTCAGAATACCAGTTGGAAGACCACGAACAAGATGGAGGGACCAAGCGAATAAAGTCATAGAGGTGGAAAAAGCTGATTGGAGACAAGTAGTGGAGAAGGAATAAATGAGGCATAAAAGTAGAAATAAAAGAGGATTAGCTAAATGATGAATCAAACACAACCATTAACAGATGGAACTTTTAGTTCAATATCATATCAGACAAATTCAACCGTCTTCCAGAGTTTGTTTTACTCTGAAACCACGTACATAATCAACTCCAGTACAACCTGTGAACTCATTCTTTAGATACATTCTGGAAACAACTTCAATCTAGTGAACTATATATATCTATATATAAAATTCAGTTTTGTGCTATTAGTATCATCTACTTTAACTGTAATTTTTTTACACTTTCTAACCAAACAGAAGGTGTATTTTACATTTACATTTATTTACAAATAATTTTGGTTATCTGACTCACCAATGAAAACCTCAATGAGTCGGGAGGCCATCCTGCGATGGAGGGGAATAAAAGGGGAGAAGCTCTCCTGCCGCCCCAGACTCATTGGTAATGAAAGGTCGGGAGGGCTAATGGGCTTCACTTCGATCTCTTGCTTGTCCTTTCCACCACCAAACCTGTCCTCTATATCTGAAGCTATTGTCTGGTATCTCGGATTCTGAGGAAAAATGAAGTAGTTATTAGCACAAAGAAAAATTCACCCATTAGACTAGCAAGCAAAGATCTGCATACAAGATTTTTGTTTTTGAAAATTTATATTGACAACCTGTACATTTAATTATAACTACATACTTCTGAAGAAATATTAACTGTTACAAACATTTAAGGAATAATAAGTAACTAAAAATTTAATTCAATTGTAATGGAGCATTTATGTCACAGTGACAATTTTTGTACAAATCAACTTTCCCATTTCACGGTATTTTTTTTATTTATTCTTAAATTATTTGACTACAATTTTATAACCTACCTAATTTTGGCCTCTGCAAATTATTATTCAAAATTATTTCAGTGTTTTTCATGGATTTTTCAGCATCTCCCTTGGTAATTTATTTCATCCTGACTATCTTCTGCACTAAAGAAGATTTTTCCACTCCCTAATACTTGAAATCAAGTACCATCTTGTGGTCATGATCATCTCTCCCCTTTAATACTTCTCCTAACTCAGTTTTTTTGTTTGTTTTTTTTTTACACTGTTATATATAATCAATTATCTAGTGTCTATTTTGGGCTAATATTTCCAATTTATTAACAGATGTACATTTCCTTAGTTTTGGTTCGAAAATTTAATTGAATCTTGTTGAGGGAGTAAGGCTAGATTGACATTACTTAATTTAACATTAATAGAATGAATGCATTAAATGAGTATTATTTTATGCTAAACAGGTGCCTACTTTTTCACATTTGACATTTCCGTCTCACTTTGTCTCTGTTCAACTCACTTTTGCCCCTTTGTCTCACTTACTCTCAGAACAGTCACTTTGGAGTAACTACAAACTGTCAGGAGATGCTGACTTGTCAGGAGTTCCTTCCTCCAAATTACTAGAGCATACGGCTTGACATTTCCTCTATTGTATCACTAATTAGATAGCTTGATTACTTGTCTGTCTCAGTGGATCATTGTTCGGTCAGTTGCTGCAGTCTATAGAGTCTGGTTCAAAGTACTAAGAACTTTTCTCAAACTGTTTGTGAGGCAAGTCTGCAGGCAGTATCTACAAAGTACCATATTTCACGATAATGTAATATGTCAGAAATGTGCCTGCCTTGAAGTATTTGCTGGTATGGTGCTCTTTGTTCTGTTGTTGAAGCACATATCCATACATGTTTTGGAGTGCTATTATGCCTGCAATCATGGCTGCCACTGTCCACTATCTATTACTCAATTTTCCAGTTGGTTATTGTAGGGTCCGTCTACTTTTAGGCAGTGTAACAGATCAGGTGATGGGAGAAGATGCAAAATTTACATCCTTTTGTAAAAATTTCTGCTCCCTGTTATTCTGGCATTCCACCCCTTCTGCCATTTTTACAATAATTATCTACAAGGGCTTCCTGGAAAATAATACCTGTTTGTGTCTTTTATAGCATAGTAGATGCCATTTGAGGTCAACTAGTTTCAGTCAACTGCCTGCTTTATTTTAAAAAGTAGAGATTGCTATCAGTTGTGAAGTGAAATCTATTATTTGATTGCTTAATGCAAAAAGTGTGTTATCAAGTGATATTCACGCCTCAAATCAAAGAGATTTATGGAGACAATGCAATGGATGAATTGTCTTTTCAGGTGTCTGTTGTCTGAGAGTGTCATGCTTCTTTACAACAATGCCCTTTTGAACAAGTTTAAGTGGGAAGTATTCTGTCCTCCACCTGTTACATTTGATAGCCATCTTTTTAGAAAAGTAAAAACTTTTGGGAATGAACATGTTTTGAAAGTGATGGAGATCTGGAAAAGTAACCACTACCTTGTCAATGGTTGAGAAGTATGAGGCAGGAATACACAAACTCAGCACATGTTGTGACAATTGTTTAAATGTACTTTCCAAATTATAGAAAAGTAGTCTAAGTTATGTTTACATAAAGTAAAATCTTTTCTGCAGACTGTAGAGACTGTTTGATCTTTGTTGGTTCTTTTTATACTACTTTACAAACTACCGTTGCAATTATCTCTGAAGCAGTTATTGTCAGTAATCGGCTGATTTTATCCACACATTTCAGATTTCCTTTCCTGAGCAAGTATAGAGCATCTCACAAACTTCTAGGTCATTTATCATACACTAAGTGCCATGATTAGTGATTGCTATTGTTTTGTAAGAACCACTGAGCTTAAGGAGAATACTTCAGAAGGTCATTTGGTTTTATTTTTCTGAGGTGCCTGCCCCAGACATTGGCTGCATATGCTACAACTGCTCTGCAATATGCCTTTCAATAACATATAACAAGTTTTGCGTGGTGTTAATCTTATCCTGCACCATCAATTGAGTTCATCCAAACCCTTTACGAATTTGGCCTCACTGTTAGGAATGAACTTTCCATCTAACAGCAAGAATAGATCAACAGCAAAGACATCAAGTCCCAGGAGTACTGGCAATTTTTGCAGCCTTGTCATACCAGGTTTTAGCCCAATGTTCTAGAATATCAGTACACAAATTTATCCCAGTGGGCAATCCTTTGTCAGCTTCTTCTCAATTGGTGTTCCATGAAATCTCAGTGTAATGTGCCGATTCTTACACTAATCTTTAAATGTGTTGTAAAAGTTACCTCACCAAGTGGCCTCCACAGATCATCTAATGCACCAGATATATCAACTAGAATCCCTACCACATATTTCTGATTTGAAGTCTGTATCAGATACATGATTTATTGATTGAATCCTCAATTGGTCTGCCTGCTCTGAATGCTTATTGGTATCGGTTCATTCCTTCCTTCTTCCAATGTTCTTGTAACCTCTTGCACAATATCTTGTTCTTTGTCCAACACATTTAGCAATAAGATTTAAGAAGTTTCAGATCCATAATACTTCTAGCAATATCCATCCATGTCTCTTTACAAATATACATCTTATTTACTTCCAGCACAAACTTGACTCCCCTCCTACCATCCCTATTTTTGTTCTTTACCCTTTTCATCATGGCAAAACTAATTATATTTAATACCACAAAAAATATCAGGCCATGATTACAGTAAATAAATCAGCATATGGCTTGTCCAGCGAACAAATATTAAATAATCTCTGAATTGGTTTATTCGTGGAGAGTTGTACCTCTGTTTCCATAGGATTTTAATTTTTTTTATTAAACATTATATAGAGACTATATATAATTCAAGTGAAGTTGCTACACAAGCTGTTGTCTTTAAACTGAGTGCTGTCATACTGCCAAATGAAATTTTATTTGGTTAGATTATAGCTGTCGTATTTCCCAATACATAAGACTCATATTTTCATATCCTTTAGTGAATGTTACACTGAGCATGTTGGGTGAGCGGTTAATGCTCTGGCCTCAAATTCGGGAGGACACTGGTTCGAATCCCTGTCCGTATATCCAGATTTGGGTTTTCCATGGTTTCCCAAAATCACTCCAGGTGAATGCCGGGATGCTTCCTTTAAAAGGCCATGGCCAAATTCTTTATCGTTTCTTGTACCCAGTCCCATTCCGCCTCTAATGAATGACCTAGATGTTGATGAGGTGTAAAGCCATAATTTAAAAATAATAATGTTAATAGAGCATCTTGACAGATGTAAATTAAATTCATTGTCTCTATACAATACTGAATCAATGATAAAAATGGACTTCCATGAGAATCTACAGAATACTTCTATTCTTGTATATTCTATATCAAAATTACTTAGCCATACAAATCATCTAAAAAACCTTTGGGTACTGTGTTAATAACTGCTAACTTTATACTATAAGCTTTTTATGTTAATCACTTGAAAAGTTTATTCATACCAGGTATTCAGTAGGTAACCTGAAATGGACTTTGCCCTTTGGTACAAACAGCGGCTCCGCAATGCGATCAAACAGAAGTAGAACGTTGTTAGGATCACCGAAGGAAATTGACTGCGATTGAGACACTGTAAGGTTGAGTCGTCCTCTGCCTGGAACATTCACAGCCAAGGACGAGGACTGGGCTTGGGACTGTGATAATGTCTCAACCTGCAACAAATAAAACATCTCATTTGTAAATGAATTGGAAGTAAAATATTTTACAATCTGGGAAATAAAATGAAACTGGGAAATCCCAGGAAAAAGTAGAAAATTATTTACTTATTTAATTACACATTGCAAATAAACAAAAAATATTTTTAACACCTAAATATAAATGTGATAGCTTCAATGTTGCATTCAAAATACAGGTTAGTAGTGATCCTTACTGCTTGCCAGTGTTATTGCTTTCTGATTCTCCACCACCATCCCTTTGTGCCAAGTAAACAAAAAATTCATTTTAGTCATCCCACCATGTATTATCATGTTACAAGCTTCATTTCCTTTCACATGAATGATGGATCTTTTTTAATTTAAATTAATTGCGATGGAATGCATGCCCAGTGGCAATTTCTCTACACACAATTTTTTCCCTTTTCTTATACCTGCCCACTTTTGACCTCTGTAAATATTATTTTAAATTCTTTGAGTATTTAAGCAAATAATTCACCACTCTTTAGTAATTTACTCCAGTCCCTAACACCCTAAATGTGTATATGTTTTTGTGTTATTGCCACAATCCTTTACTTTTAAAACCATTTTGGTTATTTAAAAAAAATAGTTATGATTCAAGTTATGAATATTTACTGCAGCATCCCACCAATTATAAGAAAGTAAATGGTGATGCCAGCATGCAAACAGTTAAAAATTGATAACCTGTGTAAAGAAAACTGCAGTATTTCATTACAAAAAGGATCTTGGCTGTTGCATTAAAATATATGGTTAAAACAAAATGCCCTTGCTAGCTTCTTTTACGATTCCATAATGGCAGATACAGGAGTGGAGATGGCTCTGGCAGAACTGTTGCTAGGACTTTTTGGCCCGGGATTAGCGTTCTTAACTTCCCCCCAACCCTGCCCCCAATCTGAATTTTTTTTTGCTTTTTACTTTTGTTATTTGGATAAAGAAAATGTTAATGCAAAAATGTTCAAAATCATTGGTGCAGGTTTGATTTCCCCTTAGCTAAGCACCCAGGCCAGCAGGCCCCATTCGGGGACCCTGGCCAGAGGACTTTTGTCCCGCTAATCCCTCCCCCTAATGCCGTCCCTGGTTGTATGTAACAGTATCAATTTTCCTAATAGTTTTACAGAATGTTTTTGAGATTAACATATTTTACTGCATTTGGCATTATGTCCTAGTCTCAGAAAACATTCCTCTTAAACACTGTTATCAATCACACATCCTCTGTAAAACTATATATAAAACCTTATTTTTCTAATAAGATGACACTTTTTGCCATTTATCATCCGCTCCTCTCCAATCAGATTTACGTGCAGACAGTGATGCAATAATAACCTAATTGCTCTCCTTCAGATAATTAATGTTGTGTAAAATAAAGAAAATTATTTATTTATTGTAATTATGTGAAATTATTTCATTGGTGTGTGATATTTTTGTTTGTATACTATATGAAGTGCTATGAACAAGTGTGTGAAATTTTATAAATTTATGCTAAATTGATTGTGATGCCTGGCATTTTAATTGAAGGATAAAGGACTTAAATATTTTGTGTTGTGCCAGATATCATACTTTTGAGTGTTTTCTATGCATTGAAACAGTTTGTTTTATTCACTGCAATGTCAAAAGCTTGTAAATACTTTGTAATTATTTGTAATATTTTTTTCATTTAATACCAATTAGTTTTAAGTAAGCTTTAATTTTTTTATTGTTTGGCCATTGTTTAGTGTTCTGGAAGCTGGTAGCGGCACCATTTGTTTGCATTGAGAATTTTCTATTTGAGTTATAAAATGTTGCTGTAACAACAGCCAACTCAGTTGTTTGGAATAATACTAGTAGGTATCTGCATAAAACAGTCTGATGTTCATTTTAAATGTTTCCTGCAATTAAAGTGAAGTTACATGTATTATCTGCTTTCTCATTTAAAGCTACACTTCATCACAATTGAGAAATTAAAAACACCCTAGAGGGGAGTAATATTCACTCATCAACCAGGCAGCTGGCAATTTTTGAGTACCGTATATAAAATCTCACTGCAATAAAATTCTGAGTAACATCCTGAAATTGACGAGTAACATCATAAGATCCCTCTAGCTGCTTCGAATCCTCTCTTGTTGTGATCCTATTATACAGAATTATGTTTTATGGAAACAATCTAACTGCTGTTTCTAATCCAACGACAGAACCGCTGATTAGAATAATGACCAGCAATGGCACCACTACCTTATCCTGTGGCAGTCCTGTTATCACTTCCATCTCCTGTTGTCCCATACTTCTTACATTACTTCTTACATTGTTTTCCACCTGTTCAGAATTTCTGTACTCAACAAGACAGTTTGCTTGATCTGAGTATTTTCAACCTTGTTAATCACTGTTTCTTGGTACACTCTTTTACATTACTTTGAAAAATCCAGTTCTACAGTATAAACTTGATCTCCTTGTACATTTTTATTAATATTTATTTATTTGTGATGTAGCATATTACCCATTGTCCTAAACACCTGTATGAATATTTTCTCTAAATTATTCTAGTGTTTGACATAATATAAACAGCATATCCCTCAGTAATTTAATCACCGAGTGTGGTGGTGTAACAGTTAGCGTTCTGGCCTCGCATTCGGGAGGACGGCGGTTCGAATCCCCGTCCGGGCATCCAGATTTGGGTTTTCCATGGTTTCCCAAATCACTCCAGGCAAATGCCGGGATGCTTCCTTCAAAAGGCCATGGCCAAATTCCTTCCCATTCCTTGCCCCCCATCCTTTGCTGTCTCTAAAGACCTCACTGTTAAGAGACGTAAAACAATTTTTAAAAAAAGTAATTTAATCCTGTCTGGCTCCTTTAACCACAAATTTCATGCCTGTACACATAAAATCAAGTGACAGTTTGTGGTTATACTTGTATCTTCCTTTCGATACACTCCCAATTCTTCTTGTGATATCTGTATAGAGCTCACCACGAATATATGACTTGTACACTCCTAGTAGTATCATCAACCACATCCTCTGTTTAAGTGACTCCCAACTCAGCTTCTTTAATATTTTAGTCACTGATTGTGTTCTATAATAATTTTTTCAAAATAATCTAACCGATGTCCTCTACAGCATACTGCAGCTGCTTTGTGTCACACACTTCCTTAAGTGCATGACACGTCCGTGGCCATGTGAACAGACCTGACAGGGGACCATGGTAAGGCATGCCAACTCCATGCATGTAAGGAAGAATGCAGCAAGGTAATCACAGTAGGTGTAGTCAACAAATGCTACGCTTCACCTGATGAAGATAGCAGAGCTAGCTGTTGAAACAGTGCACTTTCACAACTCCATTCGACTGGGGACCTATGAAGATTATATTGTAATTTCTAAGCAAATCAAGAACACAATTGTTAACTAGAATAACAAATGGTAATAATCACAATACACTACTCTTTGGCATCATTGTTCGCACTTCAATCCCTTTTCATATTGTATTTTCTAACATAAATCTTTGGTAGTCATCTCTTAAAAATTCCTACACATGATGAGTAAATTTTTCACCTTAATGATTTTAGGCTTATTTGCAACCATTCTATAGCACACTTTAACAAATTCCTGAGAGAACCAATGCCACTCCATGGACATAGGTAGCTACCATAGGGCTAGGTAGGGCCCCCAAGCACAACTCAGGGGGCCCCTACCAGCAACTTGGCGTCCATCTGGCCTGAGGGCCCAAAATTATTATTTTTTTACACCAGGGCCCTTGTGAACCTAGCTATGCCACTGCCCCACTAACCGAGATTAACATGAATAATCTCTATTAAACCAAATTTTCTTATGTACAAACAGCTTTCTTTCCTCACAAACACATCTGATGTATTGGTGTTAGGCTTAAAGACCGACAACGCTCACTGAGTGAAAAAAAAAAAAAAAGGTAGGCTATCCACAATGCATTTCAATTTCTTGAAAATGGCCACAACACATTATTTGCATTATGACATTAACAAAAAAACAGCCAGGACTCATTGTGGCTAACTCAAAAAGGTCACAACACTAAATCTGCGTTTGGTGCAGGTCGCATTCTCCACACATAACGACTCACTTCCCCCCCCCCCCCCCCCAATAAGCGTTTTCGTTCTTTGAGCCTAAGATTTGGATGTCATGCTCTCCATCAACTTGCTATGGTCCAAGTAATTTGCTTGTAATTCTCAATCCAATTTATCTCCTTTTATGAACAGCCACTAGTATGGATTACTATTTCAATTTTAAATTCCTTCAGCGTTTTTGGTAAATTATTCAACACTTCACTTGGTAATTTGTTCCAATCCCCAACACTCTTACCCACAAAAGAAAATTTTCCAACTCCCTTAAGCATGAGATAGGGTTTAATCGTGTAGCTGAAAAAATAGTAATTTAAATCAGCAAAATCAAGCAATGCGAGATGGAATGTATACCAAGTCAACGCTGTGTGTCACATAAAACAGAATAAGAATTATCGGTTTACTTCTAGATCGTGATACCGGTGCAACGTTCAACTACTATACTATTGGTACAGGGATTATATCAACCCAAACTGTTTCCTTTTCTTTTTTGAAGGAGTTTAAAATTAAAATTCGTAAATAGCAAAAGTAGATGGGGGAGGAATTTAGCCTCGAAAGTATGTCAGATAATAATAAAAATAAAACTAAGAAAAGTGTAAGTTGATGTCGCAGGAAACTGTTGCCGGAGCATGCGCTCATCTCAATTCAATTGTTTTCCGTGTGGCGGAAAGTTGTAGCGGTATCGCGATCTAGAACTAAACCACAATTTTCTTACACTGTCTGTAAGTCCGATAGGATAAGTTTTAAATTGAATAAAAAAATAGAAGTACTCCACGCGTAACATGATTCCATTAGACTAAATAATTAATAAACAAATAAATAACAAGGAAATATGAATTCACCTGTGTTAAGTACACCATGAGGCACAGCAGGCCCCATCCCGGCACAGCCATGTCAGTGTGTTGTGAGTGGGCTTCACCACCGGTTAGTCTTTATATACTGTTAACTGACCAGAGTCCAATTACGCAATGCACCCCTCAGGGCTTGGGAAAGCATGCTAGGAATCCTCACTCATGCAGCCTTATCCCTAACTTGTTAGACCCAAGGGAACTGTTAACGAGATGATGCCTGACTCTCAAATTTTAATGTGATTTCTTCACAAAACATGCTCTACAAAAGTTAGTAATTTAGATATTTCCCTTTTCATAGGACTGTATAGCAACATTTTCTTCCAGGAAAAATTTTCTTAACAGTAACACATGAACAGTAAATTATTAATGAAATAATTCTTTTCCGGTGTCCGCAAATTGAGGTTTTTACAAAGTTCGGTCTCAATCAGCGACAGTCTCAATAATGACCTTACGTGTTTCCCGTTTGTTAAAGGATTGACCGCTGCCACAGTGCCAACATTGTCCATGCAACATACCACCGCAAATTTCGTAACGAAATAATCTAACCTGTGCGATTAGAAATGTAAGTGCTCCCCTTATTACTGCATAAAAACATATGCGTAACGACATATATATCCCAATCTCATTTATATCATATCTGAACATGATTAATTTCAGCTCCCAGCCAAAACGTTTCATACTGAAATTTCACGTTTGTTGATTTATTAGTTTTGGTGTTTGTCAGACTGTGTCAACTTATTAAAGGTTAATTTTTTTCCGTACCAGGAGCAACGAATTTCTCTCCAAATCCGTCACTGAAGTCTACTCTCGTTATAAACAAGTTCCTGTCATCATTCGACCTCCTTTATTATTAACTATGACCCAGTTCAATCATATCTATTTAAAGTTGCTACATACTGCACTTGTGAATCACAAGAACAGTTAAAGGAAGTGTGGCCTGTGGGTAGAGGAGGAAGAGATATAATCAGAGGGAGAGTAAACTTGCTGTTCAAACGCAGGAAGTAAATAAACAATTATTACGAAGTCCCAGCGCAATAGATCCTTCCTTCCATTTGCCTATAAAATCGAGCCTTGTCTGTTAATCCCAACCGTTCCGTGTTGTTCGTGCGTTCTGGAACAACGTACCGTACTCAGTTTTCTCCTATAATTCAGCGTCACTTCATGTTTGTTCTCACATACATCCTCGCGATGTAAAACCTCAAATTAAGATAGTGATAGTGCAAGAATAAATGGCAGCTTGCAATGAGGTAGAGACGCTAGTTAAGGGAGCGTGCATAAACCACGTAGCTCCATTTTGGCCTCCTGTGAAACCCCCCTCCCCCTCACGTAGCCCTACGTGGCTTTTGCCCCCCCCCCACGTAGCACGTAGCTTTTTTCCCTTTTGATTCCAGACGACATTTTGTACTGTTTTCTCTTGTCAGACTATTGTAAATTTTATACGGAGATAATTAAGTGAGGGGAAATAAATATTCACATGCTGTTGTGAGTTCTATCCTCATTTTAACTATGAAAAATGTTATGAAAGGAAGGCTACGTGGCCTGGCTCGGAACCCCCCTCCCCCCCCACGTAGCCCAGCGTAGCCTTCCAGCCAACCCCTCCCTCCCCCCCTCGACCGAGCCACGTAGTTTGTGCACGGTCCCTAAGTGCACAGATGTCAGTAAGGGGCCATCCACAAATTACGTGAGGTGTTTTTCCGGATTTCTGGACGCCCCCCTCCCCCCTGGTGAGATTTCGTGAGATTTCGTGAGATCTGGCCGGACCCCCCCCCCCCCCCTCTGGTGAGATCTGGTCCGTCAGAACCACCCCTAGAAATCGCCGTGTAAACTTTTGTAGACCCTTTTTTAAAGGCCACACCCTAACTTTTTTGACGAAATACCCTCCTAAAATCGACTTTGCTGCAAATTGTTGACCTTTTTTTCTCTACTGTCCCCAAATTTTCGCAAAATCTCACGTGAGATTTCCGTAGACTCCCCCCTCCTCCCCCTTGGTGAGATCTGGTGAGATTTCGCCAGACCCCCCCCCCCTGTTTCACCTCACATAATTTATGGATGCCCCCTAAGAAATGCACTGTTTTATCTTACCATTGGTGGGTAGTATGCCTTCAATATCCGGACACTATCAGGAATTCAGGAAGAACGAATGAGACAAAATGCGCCAGACAACTTTGATGGCCAAACAAACGTGTTGAAAGTGATGAATCTTATTTTTCAAAGCGGAAATATTACTTGGCGTGAATTTATCCTGAATGGGGCTTTGGTGGGTTTTTTTTCAAAAAAACAAAAAAACTCCTGTCTGCTGTTCCGGGCCGTATAACCAGCATGTAGTGGTGGAAAATTGGGATAGGTCCAAAAATTCTTGGGCACCCCTACAAGATGTTAATCCTAGTTCAAATGAAACTTGATTCTCGGGGAGGCTGATTTCTGTCAACACAATGGAGCGTGAATAAGAGTTCAAACTGTAGTAGGCCAAGAATCGCAATACAGATTACAGGACTTTCGATTTTCATTTTAGACTAGAAATTTAGTGATAGAACAAACATTCAAATTAATTGCTTTCGAAGAAGTTAATAGAATGTAAGGAGCAAATTAGCTGATTGCAGACAGTTCCAACAGAAAATAGCGAAAATAGTTCAGACATAGTACATAGAGTCTATAGTAAATTGTTAGGAGTTGCTCGTAAAAATGTTATTTAAACAAAACAGGTGTAACAGTTACTGAAATTAGGAATGAGATATCAGCGATTGAAAATTTTCATATTGACATAGATATTCTGAGAAGTACACAGACAATTCTGTCTCTTGGATTTTTGACAGATGATCTCAAAATACCCAAATGATCCATGCTTGAAGAAAGAACCTAATGATATCAATGTAAAATAAAAATTTCGATCACTAACATCTTCACGAGAGGCGAAGTTCATACGACAATAACATTAATGTAATTATTATGAATCAGGTACCCCGGTGGCAATTTTCATAATCGCCTACTTTCGCATTTCAAGATTTTTATCTAAATTATTTCACTGTACATCTTCTTTCGCCTTTCACGAATTTTAAATTATTTCGATGTTTTAAGTAAATTACTCCACACCATTCCCCCGTTATTCGTAACAGTCTCTGACTTCCTGATCTATAAATGAATATTATCCATTCCCTATTGTCTGAAATTAAGTGAAATTTAATGGTTGTGGTCATCTCTTCTCTTCCACGTAATACTCTAATCCATAAAGAACTCACGCAAATATACGCCTTGTTCATTTCCAACACTCTGAATACCTTAAGCAACAATTGTAGTGGTTATTATTATCATTTTAATATCATCAAAATAACGGAAAAGAAACTCTATCAAACCATTAATAGTAACTGAACTCATTTAGGTACAGTTGCGCAAAGTCATGTCGACACCTGTAAAAATATTCGTCCGCATATTCAAAATTATTTCCATCCAAGTTTTACATCATGTGCTATGTGCCTGTATTCAAGTCCAATCGTTGAGGCTGGACTGATTGCACAGTTGGCAATCAGTTTTCGATCATCATTTCTTTATTATAAATACGAATTGAATTTGGACAAAGAAACTGTAATGAAGTCTTCACGGGTGTACCGCCGGATTGTGTTGTGAAAACACGATACTTCGATGACTAGCTCCATCGTCTCCTC
>CM061914.1:180880895-181193487 GCA_031002005.1 Vandiemenella viatica | reverse complement strand
ATAATAATGTGGGAGGAGACAGAACAGAATCTGGAAAGAGAACTGGAAAAATGGGTAACTGCAAGGTGGAACAAGAAACACTGGCTTATCAAAGAAGGTGTCATTCAACAGCAAGAAATTGGAATGTGAGACATGGGTAGTTGGCTTGGGACTACTAATAAATAAGGTAACAATTAATGGAAAGATGGAGAAAGAAGTACAGTGGAGAATGAGAAAGAGTGGACAATTTTATCATCTGATCAAGGATATAACCTAGATGTGAAACAAAGGGAAGCAAGCTAAAATTTGGGTCTATAAACTATACTACCAGACTATACTAGAGGACAACACATTAAGGGAATTATAATGAAGAAAAGTTTGTATTTGTCCAGGCATATCATGAGAATGGGGGGGTAGAATGCCAGAGTAGAGAAGAACTATATAGATTAAGCCAAGGAATGTCAATGGTATATGCTGTTTTTACACTCTAACACGTCTCAGAGAAAAGACGGCAATATGGCAAGGACAATTAGAAGGGTCAGAATACCAGTTGGAAGACCACGAACAAGATGGAGGGACCAAGCGAATAAAGTCATAGAGGTGGAAAAAGCTGATTGGAGACAAGTAGTGGAGAAGGAATAAATGAGGCATAAAAGTAGAAATAAAAGAGGATTAGCTAAATGATGAATCAAACACAACCATTAACAGATGGAACTTTTAGTTCAATATCATATCAGACAAATTCAACCGTCTTCCAGAGTTTGTTTTACTCTGAAACCACGTACATAATCAACTCCAGTACAACCTGTGAACTCATTCTTTAGATACATTCTGGAAACAACTTCAATCTAGTGAACTATATATATCTATATATAAAATTCAGTTTTGTGCTATTAGTATCATCTACTTTAACTGTAATTTTTTTACACTTTCTAACCAAACAGAAGGTGTATTTTACATTTACATTTATTTACAAATAATTTTGGTTATCTGACTCACCAATGAAAACCTCAATGAGTCGGGAGGCCATCCTGCGATGGAGGGGAATAAAAGGGGAGAAGCTCTCCTGCCGCCCCAGACTCATTGGTAATGAAAGGTCGGGAGGGCTAATGGGCTTCACTTCGATCTCTTGCTTGTCCTTTCCACCACCAAACCTGTCCTCTATATCTGAAGCTATTGTCTGGTATCTCGGATTCTGAGGAAAAATGAAGTAGTTATTAGCACAAAGAAAAATTCACCCATTAGACTAGCAAGCAAAGATCTGCATACAAGATTTTTGTTTTTGAAAATTTATATTGACAACCTGTACATTTAATTATAACTACATACTTCTGAAGAAATATTAACTGTTACAAACATTTAAGGAATAATAAGTAACTAAAAATTTAATTCAATTGTAATGGAGCATTTATGTCACAGTGACAATTTTTGTACAAATCAACTTTCCCATTTCACGGTATTTTTTTTATTTATTCTTAAATTATTTGACTACAATTTTATAACCTACCTAATTTTGGCCTCTGCAAATTATTATTCAAAATTATTTCAGTGTTTTTCATGGATTTTTCAGCATCTCCCTTGGTAATTTATTTCATCCTGACTATCTTCTGCACTAAAGAAGATTTTTCCACTCCCTAATACTTGAAATCAAGTACCATCTTGTGGTCATGATCATCTCTCCCCTTTAATACTTCTCCTAACTCAGTTTTTTTGTTTGTTTTGTTTTTTTGTTTTTTTTTTTTTTGTTTACACTGTTATATATAATCAATTATCTAGTGTCTATTTTGGGCTAATATTTCCAATTTATTAACAGATGTACATTTCCTTAGTTTTGGTTCGAAAATTTAATTGAATCTTGTTGAGGGAGTAAGGCTAGATTGACATTACTTAATTTAACATTAATAGAATGAATGCATTAAATGAGTATTATTTTATGCTAAACAGGTGCCTACTTTTTCACATTTGACATTTCCGTCTCACTTTGTCTCTGTTCAACTCACTTTTGCCCCTTTGTCTCACTTACTCTCAGAACAGTCACTTTGGAGTAACTACAAACTGTCAGGAGATGCTGACTTGTCAGGAGTTCCTTCCTCCAAATTACTAGAGCATACGGCTTGACATTTCCTCTATTGTATCACTAATTAGATAGCTTGATTACTTGTCTGTCTCAGTGGATCATTGTTCGTCAGTTGCTGCAGTCTATAGAGTCTGGTTCAAAGTACTAAGAACTTTTCTCAAACTGTTTGTGAGGCAAGTCTGCAGGCAGTATCTACAAAGTACCATATTTCACGATAATGTAATATGTCAGAAATGTGCCTGCCTTGAAGTATTTGCTGGTATGGTGCTCTTTGTTCTGTTGTTGAAGCACATATCCATACATGTTTTGGAGTGCTATTATGCCTGCAATCATGGCTGCCACTGTCCACTATCTATTACTCAATTTTCCAGTTGGTTATTGTAGGGTCCGTCTACTTTTAGGCAGTGTAACAGATCAGGTGATGGAGAAGATGCAAAATTTACATCCTTTTGTAAAAATTTCTGCTCCCTGTTATTCTGGCATTCCACCCCTTCTGCCATTTTTACAATAATTATCTACAAGGGCTTCCTGGAAAATAATACCTGTTTGTGTCTTTTATAGCATAGTAGATGCCATTTGAGGTCAACTAGTTTCAGTCAACTGCCTGCTTTATTTTAAAAAGTAGAGATTGCTATCAGTTGTGAAGTGAAATCTATTATTTGATTGCTTAATGCAAAAAGTGTGTTATCAAGTGATATTCACGCCTCAAATCAAAGAGATTTATGGAGACAATGCAATGGATGAATTGTCTTTTCAGGTGTCTGTTGTCTGAGAGTGTCATGCTTCTTTACAACAATGCCCTTTTGAACAAGTTTAAGTGGGAAGTATTCTGTCCTCCACCTGTTACATTTGATAGCCATCTTTTTAGAAAAGTAAAAACTTTTGGGAATGAACATGTTTTGAAAGTGATGGAGATCTGGAAAAGTAACCACTACCTTGTCAATGGTTGAGAAGTATGAGGCAGGAATACACAAACTCAGCACATGTTGTGACAATTGTTTAAATGTACTTTCCAAATTATAGAAAAGTAGTCTAAGTTATGTTTACATAAAGTAAAATCTTTTCTGCAGACTGTAGAGACTGTTTGATCTTTGTTGGTTCTTTTTATACTACTTTACAAACTACCGTTGCAATTATCTCTGAAGCAGTTATTGTCAGTAATCGGCTGATTTTATCCACACATTTCAGATTTCCTTTCCTGAGCAAGTATAGAGCATCTCACAAACTTCTAGGTCATTTATCATACACTAAGTGCCATGATTAGTGATTGCTATTGTTTTGTAAGAACCACTGAGCTTAAGGAGAATACTTCAGAAGGTCATTTGGTTTTATTTTTCTGAGGTGCCTGCCCCAGACATTGGCTGCATATGCTACAACTGCTCTGCAATATGCCTTTCAATAACATATAACAAGTTTTGCGTGGTGTTAATCTTATCCTGCACCATCAATTGAGTTCATCCAAACCCTTTACGAATTTGGCCTCACTGTTAGGAATGAACTTTCCATCTAACAGCAAGAATAGATCAACAGCAAAGACATCAAGTCCCAGGAGTACTGGCAATTTTTGCAGCCTTGTCATACCAGGTTTTAGCCCAATGTTCTAGAATATCAGTACACAAATTTATCCCAGTGGGCAATCCTTTGTCAGCTTCTTCTCAATTGGTGTTCCATGAAATCTCAGTGTAATGTGCCGATTCTTACACTAATCTTTAAATGTGTTGTAAAAGTTACCTCAACAAGTGGCCTCCACAGATCATCTAATGCACCAGATATATCAACTAGAATCCCTACCACATATTTCTGATTTGAAGTCTGTATCAGATACATGATTTATTGATTGAATCCTCAATTGGTCTGCCTGCTCTGAATGCTTATTGGTATCGGTTCATTCCTTCCTTCTTCCAATGTTCTTGTAACCTCTTGCACAATATCTTGTTCTTTGTCCAACACATTTAGCAATAAGATTTAAGAAGTTTCAGATCCATAATACTTCTAGCAATATCCATCCATGTCTCTTTACAAATATACATCTTATTTACTTCCAGCACAAACTTGACTCCCCTCCTACCATCCCTATTTTTGTTCTTTACCCTTTTCATCATGGCAAAACTAATTATATTTAATACCACAAAAAATATCAGGCCATGATTACAGTAAATAAATCAGCATATGGCTTGTCCAGCGAACAAATATTAAATAATCTCTGAATTGGTTTATTCGTGGAGAGTTGTACCTCTGTTTCCATAGGATTTTAATTTTTTTTATTAAACATTATATAGAGACTATATATAATTCAAGTGAAGTTGCTACACAAGCTGTTGTCTTTAAACTGAGTGCTGTCATACTGCCAAATGAAATTTTATTTGGTTAGATTATAGCTGTCGTATTTCCCAATACATAAGACTCATATTTTCATATCCTTTAGTGAATGTTACACTGAGCATGTGGGTGAGCGGTTAATGCTCTGGCCTCAAATTCGGGAGGACACTGTTCGAATCCTGTCCGTATATCCAGATTTGGGTTTTCCATGGTTTCCCAAAATCACTCCAGGTGAATGCCGGGATGCTTCCTTTAAAAGGCCATGGCCAAATTCTTTATCGTTTCTTGTACCCAGTCCCATTCCGCCTCTAATGAATGACCTAGATGTTGATGAGGTGTAAAGCCATAATTTAAAAATAATAATGTTAATAGAGCATCTTGACAGATGTAAATTAAATTCATTGTCTCTATACAATACTGAATCAATGATAAAAATGGACTTCCATGAGAATCTACAGAATACTTCTATTCTTGTATATTCTATATCAAAATTACTTAGCCATACAAATCATCTAAAAACCTTTGGGTACTGTGTTAATAACTGCTAACTTTATACTATAAGCTTTTTATGTTAATCACTTGAAAAGTTTATTCATACCAGGTATTCAGTAGGTAACCTGAAATGGACTTTGCCCTTTGGTACAAACAGCGGCTCCGCAATGCGATCAAACAGAAGTAGAACGTTGTTAGGATCACCGAAGGAAATTGACTGCGATTGAGACACTGTAAGGTTGAGTCGTCCTCTGCCTGGAACATTCACAGCCAAGGACGAGGACTGGGCTTGGGACTGTGATAATGTCTCAACCTGCAACAAATAAAACATCTCATTTGTAAATGAATTGGAAGTAAAATATTTTACAATCTGGGAAATAAAATGAAACTGGGAAATCCCAGGAAAAAGTAGAAAATTATTTACTTATTTAATTACACATTGCAAATAAACAAAAAATATTTTTAACACCTAAATATAAATGTGATAGCTTCAATGTTGCATTCAAAATACAGGTTAGTAGTGATCCTTACTGCTTGCCAGTGTTATTGCTTTCTGATTCTCCACCACCATCCCTTTGTGCCAAGTAAACAAAAAATTCATTTTAGTCATCCCACCATGTATTATCATGTTACAAGCTTCATTTCCTTTCACATGAATGATGGATCTTTTTTAATTTAAATTAATTGCGATGGAATGCATGCCCAGTGGCAATTTCTCTACACACAATTTTTCCCTTTTCTTATACCTGCCCACTTTTGACCTCTGTAAATATTATTTTAAATTCTTTGAGTATTTAAGCAAATAATTCACCACTCTTTAGTAATTTACTCCAGTCCCTAACACCCTAAATGTGTATATGTTTTTGTGTTATTGCCACAATCCTTTACTTTTAAAACCATTTTGGTTATTTAAAAAAAATAGTTATGATTCAAGTTATGAATATTTACTGCAGCATCCCACCAATTATAAGAAAGTAAATGGTGATGCCAGCATGCAAACAGTTAAAAATTGATAACCTGTGTAAAGAAAACTGCAGTATTTCATTACAAAAAGGATCTTGGCTGTTGCATTAAAATATATGGTTAAAACAAAATGCCCTTGCTAGCTTCTTTTACGATTCCATAATGGCAGATACAGGAGTGGAGATGGCTCTGGCAGAACTGTTGCTAGGAATTTTTGGCCCGGGATTAGCGTTCTTAACTTCCCCCCAACCCTGCCCCCAATCTGAATTTTTTTTTGCTTTTTACTTTTGTTATTTGGATAAAGAAAATGTTAATGCAAAAATGTTCAAAATCATTGGTGCAGGTTTGATTTCCCCTTAGCTAAGCACCCAGGCCAGCAGGCCCCATTTGGGGACCCTGGCCAGAGGACTTTTGTCCCGCTAATCCCTCCCCCTAATGCCGTCCCTGGTTGTACGTAACAGTATCAATTTTCCTAATAGTTTTACAGAATGTTTTTGAGATGAACATATTTTACTGCATTTGGCATTATGTCCTAGTCTCAGAAAACACTCCTCTTAAACACTGTTATCAATCACATCCTCTGTAAAACTATATATAAAACCTTATTTTTCTAATAAGATCACACTTTTTGCCATTTATCATCCGCTCCTCTCCAATCAGATTTACGTGCAGACAGTGATGCAATTATAACCTAATTGCTCTCCTTCAGATAATTAATGTGTGGTAAAATAAAGAAAATTATTTATTTATTGTAATTATGTGAAATTATTTCATTGGTGTGTGATATTTTTTTGTATACTATATGAAGTGCTATGAACAAGTGTGTGAAATTTTATAAATATGTTATAAATTGATTGTGATGCCTGGCATTTTAATTGAAGGATAAAGGACTTAAATATTTTGTGTTGTGCCAGATATCATACTTTTGAGTGTTTTCTATGCATTGAAACAGTTTGTTTTATTCACTGCAATGTCAAAAGCTTGTAAATACTTTGTAGTATTATTTGTAATTTTATTTTAAAAAAATTTCATTTAATACCAATTAGTTTTAAGTAAGCTTTAATTTTTTTTTATGTTTGGCCATTGTTTAGTGTTCTGGAAGCTGGTAGCGGCACCATTTGTTTGCATTGAGAATT
Source organism: Vandiemenella viatica (assembly GCA_031002005.1). Lineage (NCBI taxonomy): Eukaryota > Metazoa > Arthropoda > Insecta > Orthoptera > Morabidae > Vandiemenella > Vandiemenella viatica. The sequence goes on along the minus strand of CM061914.1, from coordinate 181,186,521 downwards.
TTCTATTTGAGTTATAAAATGTTGCTGTAACAACAGCCAACTCAGTTGTTTGGAATAATACTAGTAGGTATCTGCATAAAACAGTCTGATGTTCATTTTAAATGTTTCCTGCAATTAAAGTGAAGTTACATGTATTATCTGCTTTCTCATTTAAAGCTACACTTCATCACAATTGAGAAATTAAAAACACCCTAGAGGGGAGTAATATTCACTCATCAACCAGGCAGCTGGCAATTTTTGAGTACCGTATATAAAATCTCACTGCAATAAAATTCTGAGTAACATCCTGAAATTGACGAGTAACATCATAAGATCCCTCTAGCTGCTTCGAATCCTCTCTTGTTGTGATCCTATTATACAGAATTATGTTTTATGGAAACAATCTAACTGCTGTTTCTAATCCAACGACAGAACCGCTGATTAGAATAATGACCAGCAATGGCACCACTACCTTATCCTGTGGCAGTCCTGTTATCACTTCCATCTCCTGTTGTCCCATACTTCTTACATTACTTCTTACATTGTTTTCCACCTGTTCAGAATTTCTGTACTCAACAAGACAGTTTGCTTGATCTGAGTATTTTCAACCTTGTTAATCACTGTTTCTTGGTACACTCTTTTACATTACTTTGAAAAATCCAGTTCTACAGTATAAACTTGATCTCCTTGTACATTTTTATTAATATTTATTTATTTGTGATGTAGCATATTACCCATTGTCCTAAACACCTGTATGAATATTTTCTCTAAATTATTCTAGTGTTTGACATAATATAAACAGCATATCCCTCAGTAATTTAATCACCGAGTGTGGTGGTGTAACAGTTAGCGTTCTGGCCTCGCATTCGGGAGGACGGCGGTTCGAATCCCCGTCCGGGCATCCAGATTTGGGTTTTCCATGGTTTCCCAAATCACTCCAGGCAAATGCCGGGATGCTTCCTTCAAAAGGCCATGGCCAAATTCCTTCCCATTCCTTGCCCCCCATCCTTTGCTGTCTCTAAAGACCTCACTGTTAAGAGACGTAAAACAATTTTAAAAAAATAATTTAATCCTGTCTGGCTCCTTTAACCACAAATTTCATGCCTGTACACATAAAATCAAGTGACAGTTTGTGGTTATACTTGTATCTTCCTTTCGATACACTCCCAATTCTTCTTGTGATATCTGTATAGAGCTCACCACGAATATATGACTTGTACACTCCTAGTAGTATCATCAACCACATCCTCTGTTTAAGTGACTCCCAACTCAGCTTCTTTAATATTTTAGTCACTGATTGTGTTCTATAATAATTTTTTCAAAATAATCTAACCGATGTCCTCTACAGCATACTGCAGCTGCTTTGTGTCACACACTTCCTTAAGTGCATGACACGTCCGTGGCCATGTGAACAGACCTGACAGGGGACCATGGTAAGGCATGCCAACTCCATGCATGTAAGGAAGAATGCAGCAAGGTAATCACAGTAGGTGTAGTCAACAAATGCTACGCTTCACCTGATGAAGATAGCAGAGCTAGCTGTTGAAACAGTGCACTTTCACAACTCCATTCGACTGGGGACCTATGAAGATTATATTGTAATTTCTAAGCAAATCAAGAACAATTGTTAACTAGAATAACAAATGGTAATAATCACAATACACTACTCTTTGGCATCATTGTTCGCACTTCAATCCCTTTTCATATTGTATTTTCTAACATAAATCTTTGGTAGTCATCTCTTAAAAATTCCTACACATGATGAGTAAATTTTTCACCTTAATGATTTTAGGCTTATTTGCAACCATTCTATAGCACACTTTAACAAATTCCATGGACATAGGGCTAGGTAGGGCCCCCAAGCACAACTCAGGGGGCCCCTACCAGCAACTTGGCGTCCATCTGGCCTGAGGGCCCAAAATTATTATTTTTTTACACCAGGGCCCTTGTGAACCTAGCTATGCCACTGCCCCACTAACCGAGATTAACATGAATAATCTCTATTAAACCAAATTTTCTTATGTACAAACAGCTTTCTTTCCTCACAAACACATCTGATGTATTGGTGTTAGGCTTAAAGACCGACAACGCTCACTGAGTGAAAAAAAAAAAAAAAAGGCTATCCACAATGCATTTCAATTTCTTGAAAATGGCCACAACACATTATTTGCATTATGACATTAACAAAAAAACAGCCAGGACTCATTGTGGCTAACTCAAAAAGGTCACAACACTAAATCTGCGTTTGGTGCAGGTCGCATTCTCCACACATAACGACTCACTTATAACCCCCCCCCCCCCCCCAATAAGCGTTTTCGTTCTTTGAGCCTAAGATTTGGATGTCATGCTCTCCATCAACTTGCTATGGTCCAAGTAATTTGCTTGTAATTCTCAATCCAATTTATCTCCTTTTATGAACAGCCACTAGTATGGATTACTATTTCAATTTTAAATTCCTTCAGCGTTTTGGTAAATTATTCAACACTTCACTTGGTAATTTGTTCCAATCCCCAACACTCTTACCCACAAAAGAAAATTTTCCAACTCCCTTAAGCATGAGATAGGGTTTAATCGTGTAGCTGAAAAAATAGTAATTTAAATCAGCAAAATCAAGCAATGCGAGATGGAATGTATACCAAGTCAACGCTGTGTGTCACATAAAACAGAATAAGAATTATCGGTTTACTTCTAGATCGTGATACCGGTGCAACGTTCAACTACTATACTATTGGTACAGGGATTATATCAACCCAAACTGTTTCCTTTTCTTTTTTGAAGGAGTTTAAAATTAAAATTCGTAAATAGCAAAAGTAGATGGGGGAGGAATTTAGCCTCGAAAGTATGTCAGATAATATAAAAATAAAACTAAGAAAAGTGTAAGTTGATGTCGCAGGAAACTGTTGCCGGAGCATGCGCTCATCTCAATTCAATTGTTTTCCGTGTGGCGGAAAGTTGTAGCGGTATCGCGATCTAGAACTAAACCACAATTTTCTTACACTGTCTGTAAGTCCGATAGGATAAGTTTTAAATTGAATAAAAAAATAGAAGTACTCCACGCGTAACATGATTCCATTAGACTAAATAATAATAAACAAATAAATAACAAGGAAATATGAATTCACCTGTGTTAAGTACACCATGAGGCACAGCAGGCCCCATCCCGGCACAGCCATGTCAGTGTGTTGTGAGTGGGCTTCACCACCGGTTAGTCTTTATATACTGTTAACTGACCAGAGTCCAATTACGCAATGCACCCCTCAGGGCTTGGGAAAGCATGCTAGGAATCCTCACTCATGCAGCCTTATCCCTAACTTGTTAGACCCAAGGGAACTGTTAACGAGATGATGCCTGACTCTCAAATTTTAATGTGATTTCTTCACAAAACATTACAAAAAGTTAGTAATTTAGATATTTCCCTTTCATAGGACTGTATAGCAACATTTTCTTCCAGGAAAAATTTTCTTAACAGTAACACATGAACAGTAAATTATTAATGAAATAATTCTTTTCCGGTGTCCGCAAATTGAGGTTTTTACAAAGTTCGGTCTCAATCAGCGACAGTCTCAATAATGACCTTACGTGTTTCCCGTTTGTTAAAGGATTGACCGCTGCCACAGTGCCAACATTGTCCATGCAACATACCACCGCAAATTTCGTAACGAAATAATCTAACCTGTGCGATTAGAAATGTAAGTGCTCCCCTTATTACTGCATAAAACATATGCGTTCTCATTTATATCATATCTGAACATGATTAATTTCAGCTCCCAGCCAAAACGTTTCATACTGAAATTTCACGTTTGTTGATTTATTAGTTTTGGTGTTTGTCAGACTGTGTCAACTTATTAAAGGTTAATTTTTTTCCGTACCAGGAGCAACGAATTTCTCTCCAAATCCGTCACTGAAGTCTACTCTCGTTATAAACAAGTTCCTGTCATCATTCGACCTCCTTTATAACCCAGTTCAATCATATCTATTTAAAGTTGCTACATACTGCACTTGTGAATCACAAGAACAGTTAAAGGAAGTGTGGCCTGTGGGTAGAGGAGGAAGAGATATAATCAGAGGGAGAGTAACTTGCTGTTCAAACGCAGGAAGTAAATAAACAATTATTACGAAGTCCCAGCGCAATAGATCCTTCCTTCCATTTGCCTATAAAATCGAGCCTTGTCTGTTAATCCCAACCGTTCCGTGTTGTTCGTGCGTTCTGGAACAACGTACCGTACTCAGTTTTCTCCTATAATTCAGCGTCACTTCATGTTTGTTCTCACATACATCCTCGCGATGTAAAACCTCAAATTAAGATAGTGATAGTGCAAGAATAAATGGCAGCTTGCAATGAGGTAGAGACGCTAGTTAAGGGAGCGTGCATAAACCACGTAGCTCCATTTTGGCCTCCTGTGAAACCCCCCTCCCCCTCCCACCCGCACGTAGCCCTACGTGGCTTTTGCCTCTATCCCCCCTCCCCTCCCCACGTAGCACGTAGCTTTTTTTCCCTTTTGATTCCAGACGACATTTTGTACTGTTTTCTCTTGTCAGACTATTGTAAATTTTATACGGAGATAATTAAGTGAGGGGAAATAAATATTCACATGCTGTTGTGAGTTCTATTCCTCATTTTAACTATGAAAAATGTTATGAAAGGAAGGCTACGTGGCCTGGCTCGGAACCCCCCCCCCCCCACGTAGCCCAGCGTAGCCTTCCAGCCAACCCCTCCCTCCCCCCCTCGACCGAGCCACGTAGTTTGTGCACGGTCCCTAAGTGGCACAGATGTCAGTAAGGGGCCATCCACAAATTACGTGAGGTGTTTTTCCGGATTTCTGGACGCCCCCCTCCCCCCTGGTGAGATTTCGTGAGATTTCGTGAGATCTGGCCGGACCCCCCCCCCCCCCCCTCTGGTGAGATCTGGTCCGTCAGAACCACCCCTAGAAATCGCCGTGTAAACTTTTGTAGACCCTTTTTTAAAGGTCACACCCTAACTTTTTTGACGAAATACCCTCCTAAAATCGACTTTGCTGCAAATTGTTGACCTTTTTTTCTCTACTGTCCCCAAATTTTTCGCAAAATCTCACGTGAGATTTCCGTAGACTCCCCCTCCTCCCCCTTGGTGAGATCTGGTGAGATTTCGCCAGACCCCCCCCCCCTGTTTCACCTCACATAATTTATGGATGCCCCCTAAGAAATGCACTGTTTTATCTTACCATTGGTGGGTAGTATGCCTTCAATATCCGGACACTATCAGGAATTCAGGAAGAACGAATGAGACAAAATGCGCCAGACAACTTTGATGGCCAAACAAACGTGTTGAAAGTGATGAATCTTATTTTTCAAAGCGGAAATATTACTTGGCGTGAATTTATCCTGAATGGGGCTTTTTTTTTTTTTCAAAAAACAAAAAAACTCCTGTCTGCTGTTCCGGGCCGTATAACCAGCATGTAGTGGTGGAAAATTGGGATAGGTCCAAAAATTCTTGGGCACCCCTACAAGATGTTAATCCTAGTTCAAATGAAACTTGATTCTCGGGGAGGCTGATTTCTGTCAACACAATGGAGCGTGAATAAGAGTTCAAACTGTAGTAGGCCAAGAATCGCAATACAGATTACAGGACTTTCGATTTTCAATTTTAGACTAGAAATTTAGTGATAGAACAAACATTTCAAATTAATTGCTTTCGAAGAAGTTAATAGAATGTAGGAGCAAATTAGCTGATTGCAGACAGTTCCAACAGAAATAGCGAAAATAGTTCAGACATAGTACATAGAGTCTATAGTAAATTGTTAGGAGTTGCTCGTAAAAATGTTATTTAAACAAAACAGGTGTAACAGTTACTGAAATTAGGAATGAGATATCAGCGATTGAAATTTTCATATTGACATAGATATTCTGAGAAGTACACAGACAATTCTGTCTCTTGGATTTTTGACAGATGATCTCAAAATACCCAAATGATCCATGCTTGAAGAAAGAACCTAATGATATCAATGTAAAATAAAAATTTCGATCACTAACATCTTCACGAGAGGCGAAGTTCATACGACAATAAACATTAATGTAATTATTATGAATCAGGTACCCCGGTGGCAATTTTCATAATCGCCTACTTTCGCATTTCAAGATTTTTATCTTAAATTATTTCACTGTACATCTTCTTTCGCCTTTCACGAATTTTAAATTATTTCGATGTTTTAAGTAAATTACTCCACACCATTCCCCCGTTATTCGTAACAGTCTCTGACTTCCTGATCTATAAATGAATATTATCCCATTCTCTATTGTCTGAAATTAAGTGAAATTTAATGGTTGTGGTCATCTCTTCTCTTCCACGTAATACTCTAATCCATAAAGAACTCACGCAAATATACGCCTTGTTCATTTCCAACACTCTGAATACCTTAAGCAACAATTGTAGTGGTTATTATTATCATTTTAATATCATCAAAATAACGGAAAAGAAACTCTATCAAACCATTAATAGTAACTGAACTCATTTAGGTACAGTTGCGCAAAGTCATGTCGACACCTGTAAAAATATTCGTCGCATATTCAAAATTATTTCCATCCAAGTTTTTACATCATGTGCTATGTGCCTGTATTCAAGTCAATCGTTGAGGCTGGACTGATTGCACAGTTGGCAATCAGTTTCGATCATCATTTTCTTTATTATAAATACGAATGAATTTGGACAAAGAAACTGTAATGAAGTCTTCACGGGTGTACCGCCGGATTGTGTTGTGAAAACACGATACTTCGATGACTAGCTCCATCGTCTTCCTCAGCTGACCGAGAGATAAATCTGTGAAGACTCAGTACCGGATTAACCACGTAGCAGGAGGTAGCAAATGCTACGGGCCTCGCTCCTTCTAGGGGGCCTCGCGCCTCCTTGGGGGGGCCCCGCACCTAGACTAGCCGGCGACCTTTGTTTTTTTTTTTTTAGATCTACAATTTTCCCCCGGACGCCAACAATCAAGGGCCTCTTCTTCACATTTGCTACGGGCCTCGCGCTTTCTTAATCCGGCCCTGTGAAGACTTCATTGCAATTACGCGCAGGGAAAGTCTCCGTTCTTACATCAAAGCAATTGTAATTTGCTTGATACGGAAATACCGAGAACAAGCTGTGTTGTTGAATTTCTCTTTCTCTCCTTTTCTTATAGCTTTATGCCTCGTCGACGCGGGAAAGAACTAGGGACAAGGAACGGGAATGGATTCGGCCATGACCTTTTGAGCATCACGACATTCGCCTGGAGTGATTTGCGGAAACCATGGAAAACCCAAATCTCGATGCCCGAACGGGGATTCCAAACCGCATTCTCCCGAATGCGAGACCAGAACTTTAATCGCTCTTCCACCACGCTCGGTGTTATTGTTGAAATATGTTATAATTAAGTTAAATTAAATCTTAAAGACAAGCGGCATTTCAGAAAAAAAGACGCGTGGAAAGGCAAGGCGGATTAAGTAAAAATCGGAATTAAAGACGCAAAAAAAAAAAAAAAAAAAAATCTTAATACTCTTGTGATCTTACAGAGGAGAAAAATCAAAAGAGATGAAGTCAGTATAGGTAAAGGTAAGTAGACATGTCTTTGTTATGTTGTGTTGTGTTGTTTGCAGTCATTTCAAACTTATTAGAACCATGTTCTTTTTTTTTTCTTTTTTTTTTTTTTTAATCCTGTAACAATTTAAGCACTGAATTTGTTCTTAGGGGCTTCAGAAGTATTCGAAACTTTTGCATTTGTGTTGGACAAACAAGAACAAAGGAAAACAATTTAGAACGATCAAGTGTGAGTTAACTCATTCAGCGAATACAACAATATACTCCCTCGACAATTTTTATATGGTCAGCTCAGCACTAGCAAAAGACCTCGCGATGGCTCCCTGGATCGGTATAATCCCAACTGAAAAAGACCGTGAACAGCATAAACATAGACCTGAACACCTGGGACTACCTTGTAGAAGACCGCGCTCTATGGCTACGGCTGTTGCATTATTTGAAGAAGAGCAACGAAAACAACAAAAACGTCGACAAGCCGAATCACGTCCGCAACCCACTCGGTCACACGGGGCGATTTTCGTCGCTGCTACTAATCGCGGTGATCATTCGCAGCTATTAGCCTGTCACACGGAGCTACTGGTTTGAGCGATTAGATTGTGACTAGCGAAGTAATGTATCAGCCTTATTTGTTGGATACGATGTCGTACAAATCACGTCGTATAGTTCTGAGCCGATTGATTCGTTAGGCTAATGCTGAGTTGAGTTAACATTTGTTAAATTAAAATATATATATATATGTCCGCGACTGGATTAGACAAATAAAAAAAGCGGAGGCCTCTGCTTTTCTTCTGATAGGATTAGGATCCGCTAGCCTATAAAAATATTCAGTGGGTGAACGGTTAACGTTCTGGCCTCGCATTCGGGAGGACGGCGGTTCGAATCCTCGTCCGGGCATCCAGATTTGGGTTTTCCATGATTTACCCAAATCATTCCAGGTGAATGCCGGGATGCTTCCTTCAAAAGGCCATGGCCGAATTCCTTCCCATTCCTTGCCCCCCATCCTTTCTCGTCTCTAAAGACCTCGCTGTTAAGAGACGTTAAGCAGTTAAAAAAAAAAGCTAACTGAATGATAGTTTGATAAATTACTCAACTTATGATAAGGATACAGTGAAAAAAGAGTTGCGATTCCATGTAAGACCAAACTAGAAATAAACTTGTGTTACATGACAAGTGGTGATAGTCTTTGGAGTATTTATGCATAGCTAAATTACTTTCTGTATGCATCCTTAATGTTCTTAATATTTTTCTGAGATGTTCCTTAGATGGAATGATCGAACCAATTTCATTCAATTCAACAAATATCCTACTCAAACGATTTTTTTTCGCGCATTCTTGTTAACTTATTTATTGTTATTGGTGTGCAACAGTCCTTCCGATAAACATAAAAGAACATAAAAAAATCAACCAATTGGTCACGTTTCCTTCCCGGTTTTCCAGTGTGACAAACAGTTAAAAAAAAACAAAAAAAACATGGAACAAGCCAGAAAACGGTGAACGCTACTACTTCTGCACCAATAAAAAGACTAGCGATTGAGCTGTCAGACGAGGCGACAACAACGCTGTGTAGCGGCGACGGGATCAAGTGATCGCCACAGTCGCGCACTACTAGCGATGACAACTGAACATGTCCAAATCGATTCGCTGCTATTTTTGATAGCTGCCAGTCGGGTCAGTAGCAATGATTGCATTGTCACAAGAAGCGATTAATCGCTGCTATTCAAGTAGCAGCGACAAAAATCGCCCCGTGTGACCGAGCCCTTTGCCAGACGTCAACTTTTATAAAATTAGAATTTGCATCCAGAAGTGAAAAGAGAACTACGCCAAAAAATCTTTTTTAGTTGAAGAATTGACTTACATGTCATCTATAATTCGTCAAAAGTCGTGAGAAACGTTCAGCCACTTTTCACGACTAGCGGGCATCTGGAAAAAAGTTTTCAAAACACCGAGCGAGGTGGGTGAGCGGTAACACTCTGGCCTCGCATTTGGATATATGTGGGTTCGAATCCCCATCAGGCCATCCAGATATTGGTTTCACATGGTTTCCTCAAATCCCTCCAGGCAGGGGCGGATCAGAGGGAGGGGGCTAGGGGGATCAAGGCCCCCCCCCAAATGTATCTAGGTCCACCCCTGACATTGCAGTTTTGAGACCGTTTTTTTTTTTAGCTCTACGGATTTGAGGCCCGAGGAGGCTATAAATGCTACCTTTTTCCTGACTCAAGCCCCCCCCCCCCCAAAGACAAAATCCACTGAACGCAAGCCCTCTGAACCAAAATTCACTCAAACCAAGCCCCCCCCCAAACCAAAGTCCGCTCAAGCCCCCCCAAAACAAAATCCTGGATCCACCCCTGCCTCCAGGTTAATGCCAGGGTGATTCCTTCAAAAGGCCATGGCCAAATTCCTTCCCATTCCTTGCCTCCAGTCCTAGACGTCAACGAGGCGTAAAGACGGAAGCAAAACAAACAAGAATACCAATGCTTTATTTGCTCATTTACTTTTAGAAAAAAGACACAGAAATTCAAATTCCAATCTCTAATTTTGGAAATAATAGTTATAGGTGAACTGGGTGCTGTGTACAGGTGGTAGGAACAGGTTTCAAAATTCTGCACTTGTTGGAGAGAGTGATGAGGGGATGCACGAGAGAAGTAAAGGAATTGGGTTACAAAACTTTGGTCAGAACATTGCTCGAATATGGTAGTGTAGTATGGGACCCACATTTTGTGTATCACATACAGGAATTAAAGAGGTGCAAAAAAGAGCTGCTAGATTTGTTTCTGGAAATTATCGCTGAATGCAATCAGTGACAGATATGATAAAGGAGCTGGAATGGGATTCATTGCAAGACAGGAGGAGGATGAGGAGGGTCATTGGAATGTACAGGGCGTATACTGGTGATGAGGCATGGAAAGATTTTGCAATAGGTATGAAAAGTAGTTCATGGAAGGGAAAAGATGACCATGACCACAAGCTGACACTCGATTTCAGGCATACTTCTGGATTAATGAGAAATATTTTTTGTTTCGGTATTAAACTAATCTCGTATTGGCAAGACCAGTCTTTCTTATGCAGAAATGGATTCTCTAAATGCAGTGTGATTTTTTTTTCCAGACTGTTAGTCCAATCAAGTTAATAAATATACACGAAAAATTTGTTTGAAACGGCCATCGTTCTCATCTGTAGACAATATATTCAACAACCGAGAACAACTTTAAATCTTCTTTATTTGATCAAGTAGCGCCGTTGTCTTGATTCTTTCTTCTTAAAAAGGGGGGGGGAGGGGGAAGCAGCAGATTTGTTCCTTAATAACTCACGCGTCATACATGGTAAGTGCAACTCACTGTAAAATTAGAAACACTTTTGAATTTCCCCTCCCCCCATGTAGCCTGACGTGGCTGTTGCCACTACCCTCCCCCCTCCCCTCACGTAGCACGTAGCTTTTTTCCTTTTTGATTCCAGAAGAGATTTTTTACCGTTTTCTCTTCTCAGACTATAGTAAATTAAATACGGCGATAATTAAATGAAGGAAATGAATTTCACTTGCTATTGTGTGTTCTGTACCTCATTTTAATTGTGAAAAATGATATGAATGAATAGCTTCGTGGCCTGGCTCGGACACCCCCCCCCCCTCCCCCTCACGTAGCGCAGCGTAGCCTTCCAGCCAATCTGCAGGAGATGTAGGTGGTGCGATGGTCTATTGAAAGGTTGCTGTTTGCATGTGGTTGCAATGAACTGTGGAAATAATTCATTCTTCTGGAAATTATTCCTCCAGAGGAATTCGTCCAAGTAGGTGGGAAAGAGTTTATCTAACGTGCCGTATTGAAATCTAACTGTCAACACCTTATGTGTGTATTTGCGGATTGTTCGAATCCACGAAGTTTTCCTTATGGATCACAACCTCGTGGGCATATATGCCCCCATGAGCTCTATCTAATTTACGGTATGGCGAAAATCCAGCCGCCTTAACTAATGTGCCTGGAAGAATATGTCACCGATTATGAGATAACAACGTTTCTTCCGTTTTTTCGGCTACCTCGACGACAAAACACTTCTTGCTTCCTCGCTGAATTTCTCCAAAAACGCATTGTTTGTTTCACATTTGGTCACGTTGGTAGTTCCTGTGAAAAAAAAAAATGTTTCGTCTATTTCCGCTATTTTAGAATTGCCGTTTTCATCAAAGCCACCTCTACTGGACGTGCCGCAACCCACTGCGCACATATTTCGTGATGATAATTGCACCAGTCTTCTTTTGTATAGGCAGAATCTGAACATATACCAGTATCCCACGCTGAATCTCCATGCGACATGTTTCGTGTCTAACAGTATGTAAAAATGATTAGCTGAGACAATGCTACCTTACTTTTTTTTTTTTTTAAACTGCTTAACGTCTCCTATAACAACTAGGTCTTTAGAGACGGGAAAGGATGGGGGGCAAGGAATGGGAAGGAATTCGGCCATGGCCTTTTGAAGGACGCATCCCGGCATTCACCTGGAGTGATTTGGGGAAACCATGGAAAACCCAAATCTGGATACCCGGACGGGGATTCGAACCGGCCTCCTCCCGAATGCGAGGCCAGAACGCTAGCCGTTACACCACCACGCTCGGTCTTTTTTTATTAGTTTACGCCTGGCAAACAAACTTAATATTTCTAAACCATCCCCCTGAAGTGCAAGGATGGAACTTTGAACATTCCACCTATCGCACAGTAACAGATGTTGTTGATAATTTCGTATAATAATAATTCCGTGTGATCATAATGACCTTGAGACAGGGTTTTTACGTGCTGATCCTAGTAAAAATAGCTTCATTTCTAACCATCAAAACAATACGAACTGTCATTGTCTTGGAAAATCCCGGGTGACATCTTTAAGTTTTAGTCTCGTTGCGGATTGTCTCTGATGGATACGCTGTTGCCGCGCGAGCCAGCTCGAACATTGGCGCGGTCGAACATGCCGCGCTGCGAGCCATTCTCTGTCGGTCTCTAGGCGCGCGGCAAAGGCCCCCCACTAATTGGCTCGCGCGCAGTTGGAACGGCGGTGTCTTTCTTGGAGTTGGCTCGCGCGGCACAGCGATAGTTTACTGCCATGAACAACGAAAAGTGTCGATTTCTAATACAGCTGTATGGTGCGAATTTTTTTTTGTGGAATAGTAAATGTGCAGATTACCACAACAATACGCTGAGGGACGATGCATTGAAGGAGGTAAGTTCAGCAATGAGCTTAGGGGACATCCATAAATTACGTGAGGTGTATTTCCGGATTTTCGGACCCCCCCCCTTTCTGGTGAGATCTGGTTGGTCCCGTTAGACACCCCCCCCCCCTTTCCCACAGATCGTCTTCGCAGCTTTTTGATACTTTTTTTTTTAGGTCTCACCGACACTTTTCTACGAAATACCCCCCCTAAAGTAGACTTTCGCGCCTTTTGTAGACCTTTTTTTAGCTCTACAGTCCTACCCAATTTTAAAACATCTCACGTGAGATTTCCGTTGATCCTCCCTCCCCCTTGGTGAGATTACTCTGGACCCCCCCCCCCATTTCACCTCACGTAATTTATGAATTTATGGATGCCCCCTTACGCGTTTCCGACTTAAAGAAGAAGATGACTACGCTTCTGGCATCATACAGAACAGAAAGATCAAGAATAGCTAAGTCTTATTACTGGTTCTGGAAAGTATTTATTATTTAACACTTATAATGATCCCCACGGTGTAATTTATCGATTTGTGCTATGTATGTCTACAATATAAGCCATATGGTAGCCTGCAGGACAGAATGTAGCACCACTCATATTCCTACTTGCGGAAGTCTCAGCAGTGGCGTAGCTAGCGTGGATGACACCCGGGGCGGTTATCGATGGTGTCACCCCTTGAAAAATTAAGTAAAATATAATATCTTGTAAGTGTAAAATATGATATTAATAAAATACAATTAAATAAACATTTATTGTTTTTAAAAATTATAGTTAATAAAATTGTAATATTAAAATCATTCAAAAATTCACAAATAAACTAAATACAATTGTTTACACAATCTCAGATTTTTAGCTTTGACAGCTGCAAAGTCGTAAATCACATCTTCAAAATTAACAATTTGATTTACTTCATGTTCAAAAGTCAATATGGCAAGATTTTATCCACGTGTTGCTCACCGATGATCGAAAGCGGTTTTAGATTAACTTTAACTCTTCTGAAGATCGGTTCTCAGTCCGACACTCGGCCGTCTTTGGCTTGGTTTATGTTTTGACGGTGCTGATCAGTGTCGGCCTGATGGATGTAGAGAAGCGCATAGAGAGAGTTCGGAATTTTCCCTTCCCTTACGACTAAATGTTGTTTTCATGTTATTATTGGCCTTAAAAAAAGTTTTCTTTTCATCCATGTTCATCAGATGTTCGTAAAATGTAGGAAGATTCCTCGCATCTTCGCATTAAAAAATCAAAGCTTTGCCAGAGTTTAAGATCAATTTTAAGACCCACAAAAATTGCAGCCGAGATCCGCATTTGTAACCGAACCTACCACACCCGAATCACACGCCGTAACCAGACGCAAGACTAATCTAGAAGTACTGAAAAATATGAATTCAAACACATAAAAGTTGATTCGAGTCTTCTGATAGCAAAAATAGATGGTATAGAAAAAATGTCTATTTTATCATGTTTGAAAACTTATTTTTCATTACACCTATATTCGGACTGGTAACTCAAATGGTTACTGCGTGTGATTTGGAAACTGAAGGTCCCAGTTCAAATCCTGGTCTCGACTGTAATTTTTGCGGGCATTAAAATTGACGTTTACCACTGACAAAACTTTTTTCTGTTAATGTGAAGGACGCTCGGTGGTTCGAATTTCACGTTAATCTGTAGGTCTTCTTTTCAAGTTAGGTGACTACGATTTAGGTGCTCTGGGAGTTTACCCAATAAGAAATTCTGTGACTAGAACTTTGAGATAATTATGAAATTATTATTTTTACTATACAAAACCTTTACGACGTATATTTAAATTGAAATATGTTATAATCTCGTTCTTCACTAACAAAAAGTACTGTGTGAATCGAAAAGAACCTCAGACAAAACAAACATGTCAAGTGCAAGTGATTGACATTTCATTGAGATTGCGCTGATACTGTTAATACTGCGCTGGGATACTATTTTTGTACATAAGAAATCAACCAGTTAAGTAATTACGTGAGTCAGATAAAAAAGTATTTTAATGTACTTTTGTACCAAAACTGCAAAATATTAGTACAGTACTCTATAATAAAGTAGGGTGTCAAACCTACCCGTCATCCCCAACACGGATTTCCTGAAACAATCACTTTAAAACGTTAAAGGAGACTAAGACCGGGTAGGAACACGGGCGAGCTATCTAAAAGTGTAGACGCGAGGGGGCGAGCCGTCACTCGGCCGACTGTTGTTACCGTGACGGTACAGGCCAGTATTCGTAAAGTGCAGCTCGACCTTTTACACTTAGCAAACTGATACACAAACTCAGTGGCGTAGCTAGCGTGGGTGACACCCGGGGCGGATATCGATGGTGTCACCCCTCGAAAATTTAAATTCAAAATTAAGTAAAATATAATGTCTTGTAAGTGTAAAATATCATATTAATAAAATATAATAAAATAAACATTTATTGTTATTAAAAATTATAGTTAATAAAATTTTAATATTAACTTCATTTAAAAAAACACAATAAACTAAAAACAATCTTCTCTTTTTAGCTTTAACAGCTGCAAACTCGTAAATCACATCTTCAAAATTATCAATTTTAGTTACTTTATGTTCAATAGTCAATATGGCAAGATTTTAGTCACGTGTTGCTCACCGGTGATCGAAAGTGGTTTTAGATTAATTTGAACTCCTCTGAAGATCGGGTCTCAGTCCGACACTCGGCCGTCATTGTATTGGTTTATGTTTTGACGGTGCTGATTAGTATCGGTCTGCCAGATGTGGAGAAGCGCATCGAGAGAGTTCGGAAACTTACCTTCCCTTTACGACTAAATGTTGTTTTCATGTTATTATTTGCCTTAAAAAAAGTATTTTTTTCATCCATGTTCATCAGATGTTCGTAAAATGTAGGAAGAGTCCTAGCATCTTCGCATTAAAAAAAATCAGAGCTTTGCCAGAGTTTAAGACCAATTTTACGACCCACAAATCCGCATTTGTAACCGAACCACCCACATTCGAATCGCACGCCGTAACCAGACGCAAGACTAATCTAGAAGTACTGAAAAATATGTATTCAAACAAATAAACGTGGATTCGTGTCTTTTGATAGTAAAAATATATGGTATAGAAAAAGAATATGTTTATTTTATCATGTTTGAAAACTTATTTTTCATCACACCTATATTCGGACTGGCGACTCAAATGATTACTACGTGCGATTTGAAAACTGTAGGTCCGGGTTTCAAATCCCGGTCTCGACTGTAATTTTTGCGTGCCTTAAATTTGACTTTTACCAATGACAAAGCTTTTATCTTTTAATGCGAAGGACGCTCGGTGGTTTGAATTACACTTTAATCTGTAGGTCTTCTTTTCAAGTTAGGTGACTACGATATAGGTGCACTGCGAGTTTCCAAATAAGAAACTCTGTTACTAGAACATTGAGATAACATGAAATTATTATTTTTACTATACAAAATCTTTACGACTTATATTTAAATTAAAATATGTTATAATCTCGTTCTTCACTAACAAAAAGTCTTGAGTGAATCGAAAAGAACCTCAGACAAAACAAACACGTCAAGTGCGAGTGATTGACATTTCATTGGGATTACGTTGATATTGTTAATATTGCGCTGGGATACTATTTTGTACATAAAATATCCATCAGTTAGGTGATTACGTGAGTCAGATATAAAGTATTTTAATGTACATTCGTACCAAAACTGTGCAGAATAAAGTACAGTACTCTATAATAAAGTAGGGTGTCAAACCTACCTGTCATCTGTGACATTGCAGCTCTTTAGAAAACCAGTAAAATTATATATTTATACTGATTAAGGCCAAAATATTGGTAAATTAAAAGTTAAAACGATTTATATAAAAAAGAATATAAAGTTTAATTAATATTTTTTGCTCAGAGATTGCTTGAATGGATAGGCTCTCTGAAGAAAAAAGAAAAAGAAAGGAGGAGGAGGAGAAGTTAAGAGAATTGTTGGGAGAGAAGTGGCGAGAAAGAAAAACAGCAGGGAATCTTGAAAATAATAGTTGCGAAAAATAGCTTTGATGGCTCTTGTGTAGAAAATGAACCTGCAGATCTCCGGATATAGTGACAAACACGGTCGTTATTGGTATCAAGAGGATTTGTAAACAAATAAACGGGATAAATAAACTGCAATAGTTCATAATAAAACTTCAGTCAACAAAAATTATCTATTAAGATCGCATGAAGATATTTATATGCGACACATCCCCAACACTGATTCCCTGAAACAATCACTTGTAAACGTTGAAGGAGACTAAAGACGGGGTAGGAACACGGGCGAGCTATGGAAAAGTTTGGACGCGAGGGGGCGAGCCGTCACTCGGCCGTCTGTCGTTGCGGTTACGGTACAGGCCAGTATTGGCAAAGTGCAGTTCGACCTTTACACTTAGCAACTGATACACAAACTGGTGCAAATTAAAATCCTAGCACCCAGACGGTGTTGTGATAAACGAATTAAATTTGGCCCCAAATATGCCCGCATGAAGAGTTTAAATGATTTAACATTAAAAGTTTTACATGTAATAATGTGAGAATTACGGTGCTATATATTATGTAAATTGCAAATTTTTATTATTTTTTTAGCGTATAAGTGGCAAACAGTGTGGTGTCACATGACACGTGGTTGCCCACAAGTTTTTGTTGTCTAAGTATGCCAAGGCGAAGAGTGACAACTGTAACATGACGCGCTGTCGCCACGTTACAAGGTGCATTTTTATTATATATGTTATAATATAAGAGTAATTTACATAAATCTTGGGCGACCACCTAAATAGATTTTTGTTGTAATTTTATAAGTGAGAACTGTAATGAAATGGTGAACATACAGTGTATCTTGGTAAAGCGAATATTCAAGAATTATTGAGCTATGTAGGCTTGAAGCTAATCTTGGTCTTCCCGAATCATGGCGACGGGACGTCGTGGATTTGGGGTTTTGCCGGACCACACACTCTGCTCCCTGGGGATGGGTCACTCACCGAGCGGGAAAAGCCTACCGCCCGACACCCGAAGGGGCTCTCACTCCGGCGAACTTAGCCGAATATGTCCGACCTCTGTTAGATACTCTAGGCAAATCACACATCGGGGATATCACGTGACATTAGGTGCCGACCTGAAGATCCAATCCAAATGAGCGTATAACTTAAAATCCTGGGAATTTTTGTTATATGTGAGCTTCGAGACTACAAATGGGCGGAGCGAGAAGTTTCCTCGTGGACCGAAGAGCGAGGAGCTGGACATTCTAACTTCGATCTTCGAGTCCAAGCTATGCAAGTCTAGTCTGAGGTAGACTTGGAAAGTTGGCTTCTCTCTCGCCAACTGCCGTTGTACGATATCTGACTGCCAGCTTGCCTTGCTGGAGCAAGCTTATCACAGCAACACAGCCGGTAATGCGATGATGCGCATTGCCAGACCAGAGATGCCTGTAGCCGACTTGTGAGATAATCTCACATATCGTGGGTCCGCTGCAGTCACCGCAGACATCAGACGCAGGACTACAATGGTAACTTATTACGACCAAGCCATCTGATTGTGCATTCCGTGAAACAGAACCCGTAAGCGACTTTGAGAGGATAGGTCCATGTTCTCACTTTGTAATTGTAAAAACCCCTGAGCTAGCGGCATAATTTGCCAGAACTAGTTATTTTCGAATGATATATTGTTCATTCTGGCGCCCATGATTTTCCTTTTTAACTGTAAAGTCACAGTATTATGATACCTTTGTCTGAGGTCGTCATAACTTGTATTTTTCATTGTTCCAATTGTCATTATTTCTTGCATTTTGATTTTGAGGTATGTTTAAAAGTAAATATACAATTGTTTGCTTGCTCATGACGGCTAATTGTAACTCTGAGCGTTGCTTTTATGATTTTGCCAATTTGTGTTAATGTTAACGATAAATTCGCTCAGACTTGTAATCGCCAGTGATAAGAAAATATATGTCATATTGTGACAATTTTCCTAAATTCCAACTGACGTCGAGATTCTTCCAAAATTAAATAATTTTCACTCCTTCATAAAAATTAAAATTAAAAAATCCACAATTATTAATCATAAAGGTATGAAAGATAATTGTAAAGTAGTTTGCCCACCAAGGCACCCACCACAACACCCAAATGTCTAACAGTGAGAGAGGTCGGAGAATTGACGTGTTTTGAAAGGGTGCATCATATCGTGAAATCTCCAGAACGATTTGCCGCAGTGCAATGTCAGTATACAGACTTTTTACACAGTGATGAAAAAAAGCTCTAATACTCCTAGAGCAGGCACAGGTCCATACAGATGAATAACAGCACGTGAAGACTGCCAAATGGTGTGGGTGGCTGTTGCTGGCAGATGGTTGACTGCAGGCCAAATCCAAGCAGTGGTTACACATAGTCACACCCCGCCTCCGCCCCTCCCCGGATGATTGTAAACTAATTGCTTGAAGCTGGGTTGCACTCTCTGGCCCCTGTGCATTGTGTCCCATTAATCTAATTTCATTGCCATCATCATCTACCCTGGTATAATGCGAAACACAAATGGACATGTGAATGGCGTATATTTGTGTTTAGAGACGAGTCTCGATTCTGTCTGTGGCAAAATGATAATCGACGACATGTTCGCAGGCGTAGTGGCGGAACGGCTTATCTGCTGTGATTTCAGAACCTCACACAAGTGCCGTCACCGGTGACATGTTTTGGTGGCAATCAGTTTCGATAGCATGACTGAGTCGGCTGTTGTTGAAGGCAATGACAGTCCATCACTATGTGGACGGGGTTCTGCATCTTATTGTGATACCCTACATGTTCAACATACGAATCGTATTTTCCAAGACAGTGCCCGTCCTCATACTGCGGCCATCGTCACACAAGCCTTGCAAGGAGTTTCGATCACAATATGGACAGCACGGTTCCCAGATTTGTCCCAAATAGAGCATTTCTAGGATACCAGAAGTAGACACATTAGATCACATGGTCACCCAGCACAAACTGTGCAACAACTGACTGCAAAAGACATGCACGTGTAGTGAGACATACACCAAGAAGACATCCGAACACTTGTTGTGTCAATGCCGGCAAGGATCCACGAATGTATTGGTGCTCAAGTTGGGCGCATTTCTCACTGACAACTGTAAAAGGTAATAACTTAGCCTGATCCATTTCCATTTGTTATTATTTGTTTTAGGTACGGCCCTGGATATATTTTCAAAGTTTCCTAAAATTCTACCATTCATGTATGCGTGTTGTGATTTTAATTTCCGCCAGTGTAATTATAGGGCAACCATAAGATTTCGCTATAAATTTAAAAAAGTCGAAAACTACCCATTTGTTATTGAAACGTTAACATAGGCTGTATTTAAATGACTTCACAACCTCGGTATTTGGAGGACCAAGGGATATTGAGAGGAAAGTTAACAGAAGTGGTTTGATCCAAGTAGAAGCAATTCCAGACCCAGATGGGGTCCCGTTGGAGCAAACCCAGGATCCAGGTCCCACAAGTTGTGAGCAGGGCCGCCGTAAGCGGGCGTGCAAGGCGCACCGGCACATCGAGGGGGGCGGCAAAACGAGCGATCGACAGTCGCCGCCCCGCGATAGTTGCCTCTCCATTGTCGCGGCGATGAAATTTGGGGCGCATTATGTGGCGGGCGATTTTTTTTTTTTTTTTAGCTCAACAGCTGCTTCGGGCAGCCGCCGACACTCGGGATGGCACAATGGGGGCGGCAAATAATGTTCGAAGGGGCGCCAATCTCACAGTTTTTTGACCCGGTTCGGAAATTTCCTAGATCCACCACTGGCTGTAGTTAGACAGGGGGCGGCATAATCGATATTGTACGCGGGCGCTGAAACACCCAGGGGCGGGCCTGGTTGTGAGACCCTGGGGGATACTGTATAGTCAGAGAAGCAACTCTGCATTAAGTTCCTTCATAAAAATACAGGAATAAATAAAATATAAAATCATAATTAAACGTAATTTAAAATTAAAAAAAACAACGGTCAGGTAATAAAATAACACGCCTTTGAGATATCTGCCGCCTTTACATGAAGTACTTAATAAGTGAAGTATTTTACTACCTGCCTAAGAAATAAGTAGCTACAGACGCCTAAATATGATATGTATCGAAGCCCATCTCCATGTGTAAATTTTAGATTTCTAGCACCGCTCAGTAGCGTATAAATAAAGATGTAAACGGCTCGAATGTTCGTTCAGTTTATGATTAAAGCTCAATTTTTGTTCAGGAACAGAAGTTCGACATCCCTGTCGATTTAAGGAACCCATAAGAATGTAGGTACGTGTATTCGACAAAGAAATCTTCTTCTGTAAATTTATGATGGAAAATTCTTAGAGAATCATACGCTTATTTATTTGATCGCGATCATATTTGTATATTCTCAATCAGTAGAAAGCATATCAAACTTACATGAACCTAGAGTTAAAGTGCTTAGGGGCATCCATAAACTACGTGAGGGGAAATAGGGGCGGTTTCCAGCGAAATCTCATCAATTCTCACGTGAGATTTTTTAAAATTGTGTTGGACTGTAGAGCTAGAAAAAAAAAGTGAATGTCGAGTTTAGGGGGGTATTTCGTCGAAAAGTGTGGGTGTAATCGGCTTTGAGAGAGTGAGACCTAAAAAAAAAAAAAGATCTCAAAAAGTTACGAAGACGATCCGCATAAGGGGGGGGGGGGTCTGACGGGACCAGATCTCACGAAGTCTCACCAGAGGGGGGGGGGGGGGGAGGAGGAGGGTCCGAAAATCCGGAAAAAACACCTCACGTAATTTATGGATGTCCCCTTACTAATGTTAAGATTTCGCTAGCAAGATACGCGGTTCCAACTGTTTTAAACACATGCCCTACAAAAACTGATTACCGACAGACGATAAAACTTGGACTCGTCCGGATTGACTTGAAACCTGAAAGTAGGCCTATTGCTAGTTTAATGCAGTTTTCCGAATCATTTTATTTGCATAAAATCGAACCTGATACGATTTCATGTCGAGTATAGGTGCACTGTCGACAAAAGGAAGGTACGCAGACTGTATATCGGATAACACGAAATGTACTCAATTCGAATCTGTCAGAACTAGAAAATACTTCAAGTCACTTGTGAATCTTAGCTAGAAAGCTAATAGATTTCTAAAAAAACAAAACAATTTTGAAGCTCTAGACTACGCGCATTCCAGCATACCCTTGGTTGCTTTTTTTCATTTTCAAATGAAAATCTAACATTTTTCTTGAAATAATTTCGAGTAATTACAATTTAACTGCCTAATTACCATGATTTTAACAATTTTAGATATATCCTTTAATTTTAAAATTTCCTCTCTTAATACAAGAAAACTTACATTATATCCACCGCCGCTCGTAACAAACCAAACAACTGTGACGGACAGCAAGCACAAGTTCGTGTGATTGTTGGAGCAACAGAGCGATGCTCTATTGTTTAAGCGCGCGGTGTAGCCAATAATATTATTATACTCCACTGTACTGGATCGTATTTTAAAAAGCGATAGATCAACTTAAAAAGAAATATTCAGAACATTATAGGTAGACGTGTTTCGACACCAAAGGATAAAAGAAGTCTATCAAAAATATATATATATTTTGTATCACACTAATTTTGATTACTATTTTCGAAATGTGGGTGTCACCCCCAAACGGGTGACACCCGGGGCGAACCGCCCCCACCGCCCCCCCCTAGCTACGCCACTGCACAAACTGGCGCAAATTAAAATCCCAACACCCAGATTGTGTTGTAATAAATGAATGAAATTTGGTCCCAAGTATGCCCGTATTAAATTATTAAAAATTGAAAGTTTCATATGTAATAATATCAAAATTACGGTGCTATTTAATATGTAAATTTCATTTTTTTTAAGCGTATAAGTGGCGAACAGTGTGGTGTAACATGACACTTTGTTGTCCACAAGTTTTTGTTGACTACGTATGCCAAGGCGAAGAGTGACAACTCTCTACACCCAAATGTCTAACTGGATTGGCCGTAGTGCAATGTCAGTATACAGACTTGTTACACAGTGGATGAAAGAAGGCTCTAATACTCCTAGAGCAGACATGGGTCCATACAGATTGATAACAGCACGTGAAGAGCGCCAAATGGTGTGAGTGGCTGTTGCTGCAGACGGTTGACTGCAGGCCAGATCCAAGCAGTGGTTACAGAGAGCCTGATTCATTTACATTTATTATCATTTCTTCTAGGTATACCCAGGGGCGTAGCTATGGGGCTAGGCGGTGCAGTGCACCGTGGCCCCTACGCTCAGGGGGTCCCCAAGCATACATCTGGGGGCCCAAAGCGCACCTCTGGGGGCCCTCAAGTGCAGTGCAGAGGCACACGAGCCTTCATGGCAAGCTGGCGACCTTTTTTTTGAGCTCTACCGTCGTCTAAGGGGGCCCCTGAGACACAGGAAGTCCCTCACTAAGGGCCCTCTCACTGATCAGGGGACCCCTAAGCACAACTCAAGGGCCCCATCCTCAGCTCAGGGGGCCCTTACCAGCAACACAAAGCAAAAAAAAGGTAGCCCATCTGGCCTGAGGGCCCAAAATAATTTTTTTGCACCGGGGCCCTTGTTGACCTAGCTACGCCACTGGGTATACCGTTGGATATATCGTCAAAGTTTCCTATAATTCTACCACTCGTGTATGCGTGTTGTGATTTTAATTTCCACCAGTGTAATTGTAGGGCGACCATAAGATTCCGCTATAAAGTTAAAAAAAGGTCGAAAGCTACCCATTTGCTATTGAAACGTTAACATAGGCTGTATTTAAATGACTTCGCAACCTCGGTATTTGCAGGACCAAGGGATATTGAGAGGAAAGTTAACAGAAATGGCTTGATGCAAGTAGAGGCAATTCCAGACACAGATGGGGTCCCATTGGTGCAAACCTAGGATCCGGGTCCCACAAGTTGTGAGACCCTGGGGGATACTGTATAGTCAGAGAAGCAACTCTACATTAAGTTCCTTCATAAAAATAGAAGAATAAATAAAATATAAAAACATAATTAAACGTAATTTTTTAAAAAAAACAACGGGTCAGATAATAAAAGAACAGGCCTTTGCGATATCTGCCGTCTTTACATGAAGTAATTAACAAGTATTTTACTCAGTGCTCGAAATTGACCGAGCGTTAGGCGTAATTACGCCTGAATGTTTTCATTTTACGCCTGCAATCTCCGTCAAAGGCGTAGAAAATACACCTAAGCATCAATTTGTTTTTTTTTTTAAATATATATTTCAGTACTTTGTTTTCAGTTTTGCATGTTCAAGGTTTAGTTCTAATAACTAATTTCAATTATAATTCCCGTCACATTGTTGATCGGTTTCATAGTTTCAAATAATACTTTTCTGAAGTTCAGAAGATATGGGAATAGCGTACGTGAAGAACCGCGGAGTAAAAGACAATTCCATTTCTTGCGTTTTTCGTTTAGCAAAAGAAGTGAAGATGACTCGTAAAATTACTTACTTTATACCAGTTGTACAGCCAACTATTGGTTATAAAAGTATTACAAGCACCAGTAAACTAGGAATGCCAGAAAAAGAAGAAACATCAGGCCCTTCAGCTGCTAACAACCAGTATGCCTGATCTGACTTCACGCAATCCACGGGGTCAAAAAGAAAGTAAACGATCAAAAACACTTAGTAACTCATCAGCTACTATGCCTACTGAAGATCATTGTGTAAAATTAAATAGTTACTGTAATAAATACAACAAAATCAAGAATTATATTTACCTATTCCACAATTTTTGTATATAATATATTTGCACATTTAGACCTATTTACAGCTTTAAATTGTGTTGGAGTAAGTTGTGAACAATAAAATCTGTATTTTAATAATTATAATATAATTACGCCTGGACATTTTCATTTTACGCCTGAGTCTGAAAGTTACGAGTAACAAATACGCCTGGATTTAAAAACGAATTTCTAGCACTGATTTTACTACTCGCCTAAGATACATGTAGCTACAGACTCCTAAATATGACATTGTATGTACTGAAGACCGTCTCCACGTGTAAATTTTACATTTCTAGCACTGTAGCGTATAAATAAAGATGTAAACGATTCGATTGTTCGTTCAGTTTATGATTAAAGCTCAATTTTTATTCAGGAACAGAAGTTCGACATCCCTGTTGATTTAAGGAACCCGTAAGAATTTAGGTAACTGTATTCGACAGAGAGGTTACTCATGATAGAAATCTTTTTCTGTAAATTTATTATGGAAAGTTCTTCGAGAATCATACGCTTATTTATTTCATCGCGATCATATTTGCATATTCTCGATCAGTAGAAAGCATAGCAAACTTACATGAACCTAGAGATAAAATGCTTACTAATGTTACGATTTCGCTAGAAAGATACGCGGTTCCGACTGTTTCAAACACATGCCCCACAAAAACTGATTACCAAGGAAAGACAATACCATAACCGAACACTTGGACTCGTTCGGATTGACTTGATACCTGACAGTATTGCTATTTTAATGCACAGTTTTCCCAATCTTTTTATTTGTATTTATTCTAACATGATACGATTTCATTTCGAGTATAAGTGAACTGTCACAATAGGTAGGTACGCAGAGTATAAATCGGATAACGCGAAATGTACTCAATTTATACATCACGAATCTGTCAGATGGAAAATTCAAAAATTACTAGAAAATACTTCAATGCACTTGTGAATCTTAGCTAGAAAGCTAATAGAATTTTAAATAAGAAAAACAAATTTGAAGCCTAGACTACGCGTATTCCGACGTACGCTTGGTTGCTTTTTTTTTTTTAAGGAAAATCTAACATTTTTTTGGAAATAATTTCGAGGATTTTCAATTTAACTGTCTAATTACCATGATTCTCTCGTTTTAGATATATATAATATATCCTTTAATTTTAAAACTACCTCTCTTTATACAAGAAAACTTACATTATATCCACCGCCGCGCCGCTTCTAACAAACCAAACAACAGTGACGGACCATGGAGGAAGGAATTATATGGAGGAGAAGTGACGTTAAATCGGTGAAGCAAGCACTAAACTCTCCCGCATGGTGGCAGCACCGGCAGCGACCATATGGCGCTTCCCAACAATTAAGGTGTTCACATTGTGGTAGATGCAGTGATTATTTCATTTAGTATTGTGTATAAGTGTTTAAAAATGCCAGCTTGTGTTGCGTACGGTTGCACAAATAAGCCAGACAGGAAAGAACCTGGAATATCATTTCATAAGTAAGTTGAATTGTAATTATCGTTGTTGAAGTGAGGGGTAGACACCGCAAACTTTGCAACACGTCTATAAATATTTAGTCATAGCTCTCAATGGGATGACTTTGTTCTCAAATTTTTCTTGGTGTAGTGTAGAAAATCAGCAAACCTTGCTATTTTGCACATAATAGACTAGCATTATTTTTTAACGAGTGTTTAAAATGAGATTTAAAGGGGCGTGTTTTACTTCGCGATTCAGTGAATTTACTATTACGATTTCTTTCGTCACGTTGCTGATTATACTGACAATGGATGATGAAATTAACTGTTATGTGAGAAGCTGTGAGTTTTATTAATTTTTTAAATAGCTATTTCAGGCCATTGACTTAGGTTATTTTTAAAGCTTCATATAAGACTTGTTTCTGTTTGTAAATACGTCTATACCTATTTTTACCGATTTTGAAATCTTTCTCATCTATTTATGTCGAAACAGGTTCATGCAGAAATAAAAATGGGCTTCATAAATAAAGAAGTTATTGGCCTTTGAACAAAATCAATTTGGGGAATGTGTTTCTAATTTAGTCTCTTTTTTTTGTACAACATTCTCCCCCTCCCTCCCCCGTATCTAAATCTAACTGAGAGATAATTTTTTTACAATTGTCCTAATAAGTAGGGCTGTGAAATTAGACAACACATCTTGATCAAGAGAATGTTCATTAAGGTGACTGAATAAACATTTTATTTCTGGTACCAGCCTACAAAATGTCTGGGTTGCTCATCCCTAGAGTGGGTCCTCTTACTTTTTTTCTGGTCTAGGACACATTTCAGACTAACCACAAGTGGTAGTAATAAAACTGAAATATCCATTCTGCATGTCAACCATGTAATCATTGTGGCTTTGACAGAATTAATTTTTGGTCCAGCCTGCATCCAAACCTAAACCCCTCAATTTGGATGTTGTATATCCCCCAAACTAAGCAAGATATCGAAAACATTTATTCCTTATTATCGAGTTTTTTCGTCGTGTTACATAAGAATCCATCATTAAATTTGACTTTTGCGAAATTTTTCTTCTGCATTTCAACTCAAGACACCTCACTTTTGAGACAGTATATCTCGAGAACTAGGTGAAATATCGAAAAATTTTACTCTTTATTTTTTATTTGTCTCGTCTTTTTAAATAAAAATTCATCATAAAATTTGACTTTGAATAATTTTTTCTTCTGAATTTCAACCAAAACCATTTCACATTTGAGACAGAATATCTCGAAAACTAAGCAGGATATCAAAAAATTTTATTCTTCATTTTTTATTTGTCTCATCGAGTTACATAATAATCCATCACCAGATTGCGGCGTCACGTTTATCCTAGAGTCCCCTTGAGGTGTTTGTACATATTCCCCGTGTTTGTTGGGAAGCGGTCAAGCCCCCACCACTCCGGCCATGCCCCCCCACTCCTCCGCCGGCCTGCTTCACTCCCATGCGTGGTAAAGGTCTCTTGCGTCGTCTCCATATTATTCCTTCCTCCATGTGACGGACGGCAGAGAGCACAACGAGTTCCTGTGATTGTTGGAGCTACTGAGCGGTGCTCTCTTTGTTTATGCGTGCGGTGCATGGAGGAAGGAATTATATGGAGGAGAAGTGACGTTAAATCGGTGAAGCAAGCACTAAACTCTCCCGCATGGTGGCAGCACCGGCAGCGACCATATGGCGCTTCCCAACAATTAAGGTGTTCACATTGTGGTAGATGCAGTGATTATTTCATTTAGTATTGTGTATAAGTGTTTAAAAATGCCAGCTTGTGTTGCGTACGGTTGCACAAATAAGCCAGACAGGAAAGAACCTGGAATATCATTTCATAAGTAAGTTGAATTGTAATTATCGTTGTTGAAGTGAGCGGTAGACACCGCAAACTTTGCAGCACGTCTATAAATATTTAGTCATAGCTCTCAATGGGATGACTTTGTTCTCAAATTTTTCTTGGTGTAGTGTAGAAAAACTTGCTATTTTGCACATAATAGACTAGCATTATTTTTTAACGAGTGTTTAAAATGAGATTTAAAGGGGCGTGTTTTCACTTCGCGATTCAGTGAATTTACTATTACGATTTCTTTCGTCACGTTGCTGATTATACCGACAATGGATGATGAAATTAACTGTTATGTGAGAAGCTGTGAGTTTTATTAATTTTTTAAATAGCTATTTCAGGCCATTGACTTAGGTTATTTTTAAAGCTTCATATAAGACTTGTTTCTGTTTGTAAATACGTCTATACCTATTTTTACCGATTTTGAAATCTTTCTCATCTATTTATGTCGAAACAGGTTCATGCAGAAATAAAAATGGGCTTCATAAATAAAGAAGTTATTGGCCTTTGAACAAAATCAATTTGGGGAATGTGTTTCTAATTTAGTCTTTTTTTTTTTTGTACAATATTCTCCCCCCCCCCCCCCCGTATCTAAATCTAACTGAGAGATAATTTTTTTACAATTGTCCTAATAAGTAGGGCTGTGAAAATAGACAACACATCTTGATCAAGAGAATGTTCATTAAGGTGACTGAATAAACATTTTATTTCTGGTTACCAGCCTACAAAATGTCTGGGTTGCTCATCCCTAAAGTGGGTCCTCTTACTTTTTTTCTGGTCTAGGACACATTTCAGACTAACCACAAGTGGTAGTAATAAAACTGAAATATCCATTCTGCATGTCAACCATGTAATCATTGTGGCTTTGACAGAATTAATTTTTGGTCCAGCCTGCATCCAAACCTAAACCCCTCAATTTGGATGTTGTATATCCCCCAAACTAAGCAAGATATCGAAAACATTTATTCCTTATTATCGAGTTTTTTCGTCGTGTTACATAAGAATCCATCATTAAATTTGACTTTTGCGAAATTTTTCTTCTGCATTTCAACTCAAGACACCTCACTTTTGAGACAGTATATCTCGAGAACTAGGTGAAATATCGAAAAATTTTACTCTTTATTTTTTATTTGTCTCGTCTTTTTAAATAAAAATTCATCATAAAATTTGACTTTGAATAATTTTTTCTTCTGAATTTCAACCAAAACCATTTCACATTTGAGACAGAATATCTCGAAAACTAAGCAGGATATCAAAAAATTTTATTCTTCATTTTTTATTTGTCTCATCGAGTTACATAATAATCCCATCACCAGATTGCGGCGTCACGTTTATCCTAGAGTCCCCTTGAGGTGTTTGTACATATTCCCCGTGTTTGTTGGGAAGCGGTCAAGCCCCCACCACTCCGGCCATGCCCCCCCACTCCTCCGCCGGCCTGCTTCACTCCCATGCGTGGTAAAGGTCTCTTGCGTCGTCTCCATATTATTCCTTCCTCCATGGTGCGGTGTTGCCAATAATTATACTCTACTAATGAAAGAGCACAGCCCCTGGATCGTATTTGAAAAATCGATAGCTCAACTTAAAAACAAATATTCAGAACATTCAAGGTAGACGTGTTTCGACACCAAAGGATAAAAGAAGTCTATCAAGAAAAGTATCACACTAATTTCGAAATGCGGGTGTCCCCCCCCTAGCTACGCCACTGAGTCTCAGTAAAAATGGTCGCGAAATCTGACTGTGCCTGCATTGCTTGCCGCGCGACTCTGGCTGGGTTGCGTTGGCTCGCGCGGCAGCCGCGCTCGTCAACAGAAACCCACGAACACTGGCTCGCGCGGCGATACCTGGCACCAAGCCAGGGATCGCCGCGCGAGCCAGTGTTCGAGGGTTTGCCGCGCGTAGTGGATACCCAGCTTAATGTATTTCGAAACGCAATGTCGGTTAGTTCAAATGAACCTGCCGTGTGGAACGCAGCGATATGACTTCAAGTCACACGCATGAGCGGCTCTGTCAATATATGAGATATCTAAATTACTTACGGAGGTAATTAAACGACAGAAATAAACATCCGGGTGTTGTTGTGTGTTCTGCACCTTATTTTAACTGTGACGAATAATATCAATGAAAAGTTACGTGCCATCGCTCGGAACCCCTCCCCTCCCAATACCGAGTCACGTAGTTAACGGACGCTTCTTTGCAGTATTTACCGTCTAAATACAAGAAATTGTAGAATTAAAGGTTAAAGATAATGGTAGCGGACATACTTAAAAACTTATTTATTTTTCACTTTTTCTTCAAGTAACACAATTACATAAAACTTCTGAAACCTAATAACTTTCATTCAGAAGCAAAATTGACCGTTAGCGTGGTTAGTTCGTAATTGTCAAAACCGGGGAGTTGCAGTAACAGATTAGCAACGTAGCAAGAGTTAGCACATC
The DNA here is from genome assembly GCA_031002005.1 of Vandiemenella viatica. Taxonomy (NCBI): domain Eukaryota; kingdom Metazoa; phylum Arthropoda; class Insecta; order Orthoptera; family Morabidae; genus Vandiemenella; species Vandiemenella viatica. Next base: position 181,156,307 of record CM061914.1, on the reverse strand, counting down.
CCAGAGGTTCTTCCTCAGCAGGGATCCATGAAACAAGATTGATAAATACATAATTAAAAATAAATAGCAAAAAATAGGGCCCCGCGCCTTCTGGGGAGCCGTCAGGCTATAAGGGCGACTTTTTTTTTTAACCACTACCCCAGACGGCGAAAACCAAGGGCCCCTTCTTCACATTTGCTACGGGCTCCGCGCGGTTTTAATCCGGCTTTGGTGAGTTGTATCATACGTCGCTTTTTACTTTGTATGTGGAATGGATTGTACCTAGTTGCTGGTAGTGGTACCTGGTGTCCGAATTTTAAAGTACAGAAGTCACCGACCTGATGTTTGTCGGGAAACTTTGTCGATTAATATCTTTGCATTATTGTTTTGTGATTCTCAGTTTTGTGACTTGTTTACAACTTCAAATGCAGACGATTGTTGTGTTCGGAAGTGAGGGAATTACAATTGAGAACATTAAGGCTGTGTTTGTGTAATTTTTAGAATATGTGTGCCGGCATATATGTATAATGAAGAGTCTTTCAGCAGCTGAAAATTTCAAGTAAGGTATTCTTACATATCAAATTGTGATAGTGCCATTGACAAGATAAGCAGAACTAAAAACTGATGCAATCGTGGAAATGGCAGCAAAGGGAGCCCATATAACCGCCAGTGTACTTGCAAGACCGTCAATTTTTGAACTGATTGCTCAGGAGTCTTTGGGTAAAATTATTCACCCCGCACTGAAAAAAATATGTGAGGTAAGCTAGTAAAATTGTGATAGTTTTTCATTTAAAGCTCACTGTTTGTTTGCAGGTTAAGAGAATACTGTGCGTTATTATTTTCCTTGGCGTGTATATAGGAGGATGAAACATGTAGTAAAAAACGAAAGAACTCTATGTAAAGTGCCATAACTCTGAAGCTTTCAGATGTCCATTTCAGTGGTACACTGTGCATCCAGTTGTACACATTTGCTATGCAGCTAGTAGAGATTGTGATTATGTTGGAATATGATGGTGTATTCTATCGCCATTTTACTATTCACAAACTCCAGACACAGAATTAAGTAACTACACATTATATTTAAAAATACAATTTTCATTTGGTGGGAATGAGTTCATATCTTTATCTTTACTATAATTATCAATGGTACATTGTAACTGCCTTCCGTGATGTGAAGTACTTTCAGTGACTTCAAAATTCAGCGTAACAAGTAGTATTTTTGCATTTGAAGTATACCATAAGGTGGTATTAGAGATCATGATTCCATACTCCCTCATAATACTATAGTAGTCAAATGCAAGACGGGTAATATCTAGATTGGGATACCGCTGCAACCACTTAACGCCTCGCAATGTAAACACTTCCAGATGGAGAGATTATGAATTCACAATGTTGCTGAATTAGACGTATACGTTCCACGCGCATCGTTAGATACTGTCCTTTACGTCTTAATACAGCCTGGACCATAGTGAAATGTAATCGTTGCACACGATATTACTGATACCCAATTTCCAAATTGTATCTATCACTGTTAGTATGGTCCAGGCTGGGTTACGACCTAAAAGCAAACTGTTATTGACAAAATCTTTTTTATAAATATTTTATTTCGTGTGAATGATTTTAATAGCAATTTCAGCCATGCGAGGAAATATAGAAGAACGGAATCAAATGGAATTATGATTAATAGGCTAATGTTTCAGGAACCGACGTTATGAAGCGTAAGCTACTAATGAATGATATCAATTATCAGTTTGGAATGTTGGAGATATTTTAAAAATAATATTAATTGTGTAAGTAATAATTTTCTTTAACTTTTTCAATCTGTACATTTTTTATTATCATTACTATTGGTAACGTTCTATCGCCTAACGTGTATTCACAAATCGATCAAAGACTGAAAATGTTACACACTGAAACATAGTGATGTCATACTCTCTCCGTCGGGAAGTGTTTACATCACGAGGAGGTAAGTGGTTGCAGTGGTATCCCAGTCTAGATATTACCCAGAATTTCTAGCAGAGTCTTGCATTTGAACACTAGTATTATGATGCCAACTTCAGGTGGAATCACGATCTCCAGTAATCCCCAATTGTCCAGATTGTATTACCACCTTGTTACTGCTTGTGATTGACTAGCACAGTATTATGATGTCATTAGTCAGTGTGGTTGAATGTTGTATCAGGTAGACTCTACTGTAATTGTACTAGATTCACACATAATGTAATGTCTTTAAGGTTAGGACCAAGCAGATGCCGATATAAACTGTGAGTTTATTTTTTTGGTGGGGTGATTTAAGCCCACATCATGCCAAGAAACACATTTTTTTATGGTGGGTAAACTGTTCATAAATGGTAGCAGCAGAAGTATTTTTGGTGGTGTTAAGCTGTGCGCAGTCCTGTTCGCTGCTAATAGCTGCCTGTGAATGGCCGTGACATATCAGTCTGTATCTTAATCTTATTGGCTGCATGTTTTATTTACTTATTAATCCATGTGTTGTAGTTACTAATTGTTTACTGAGTAGCAAATTTGGTTTGGAAAGGCACTAGATTTAATTAAAAAAACATAGAAATTATTCTTCAGTTTGTTGGTCCCCTATCCATTGATTTATATTTGATTCCAGTCTACTGTGTTTCCTCATGGCTGATATAGCTATTAACATTATGCATAGGCCTAGAAAGTAACATATGTATAAAAATTAATTTCATACTATAGGACTCTGTGGTTACAATGAAACGGGGATCCATTACTTAAGTTTTTCATAATCAGTGCAGGCCTTATACCACTCCCCATGAGATGGTTTAGTAAACTAAGCACTAGTTAACAAGGACAGAACAGTGACCAAAACACCATTTATTTGTGTTTAGATTTAGACTGTATTACGCCCTGGACGATGGTAATAACACATAAAACATGAATATAGGATGTATGTAATGTTGTGTGCTATGGTTAAGTTTTATTGTGGTCCTGGCTGCAATATCTACACATTACAATATAGATTTCTGTTCTTTTTTTTTAAAAAAAAAAAAAAAAAAAACAAGCACAGATTGCTCAGACTTGTCCGTGGACTTAAACCGAAATGCAATTTGTGTAGGTTGAAATTTAGCCTGGTCTACAGTAGAAGTGACGGATAAGACAAGACGTGAAAATTAGTTATCCGCAATATGTTGCGTGCTATAGTTACGTTTTACTTTGCCCAAGGGTGCAGAGTTGGTTTGCCTCCAAATGGTGCACCCTGGTAACATTAAATAAGCTAGCACATTTGTCTCCTGGCATACATCACTTCATATTGCAAACTGAGATTCCAAGTTTTTCTGAGATTCCAAATTTGCTGGATAAGATGCAAATTATCACCGACAAAAACAAACCATACGATTAATAAATAAATACTGTGGCCCAAGCTGCATTACACTCTAAACTCTTATGGAATTCATTCCTGTACTAGTGAAAAATAATGACACCACCGTATGAGCAGTACTATCACTGGTGAACCAACAATGGAAAATTAATGTTCAGATATAGATAATCTTGCATTAGGCTCATGCGCTTTAAAAATGTACTTTCACATTAAATATTGTGCTATGAATTTTATGAGAAAAAAATGTATTTTCACGTTAACTGTTTCACTAGATAAAGTGTATTTAAGTGTCAAATGTAGTGATTTTTGTACGAATTTTATCAGTGAGTTGGATTCTTTTGAGGTTTACAACATGAGCGGTGCTAGATTCTCCCATGTAACTAGTGACATTATAGATTTTAAAAATATGTTCAGATTAAGTCAAAGAGATACTACATTTAAAGCATAGGTTTACTATATAATCAGAGGATAAGTTGATTAAATCGTGAAACCAGTGGAGTGCACGCTTCGGTGAAAATTTCCCTGCTCACCCATTTCTACTCTTTCCTGAACCCATCTACTTTCTCCCTCTACAAATTTCAACTTTAAATTGTTTCAAAGTTTTTGGTAAATTATTCATCAATTCTCTTGGTGGCTTATTCCAATCCCTGACTTCCTTACCTACAGAAGAAAACCTTCCGACACCCTTGTGCCTTAAATCGAGTGCCACCTTGTGGTCATAATCATATTTTCCCTTCCATGCATTACTTTTAATTCTTACACCAATATCTTTCCAAGCCTCATCACCAATATGCACCTTGAACACTCCTATGACCCTCTTCACACTCCTCCTGTCTTCCAATGAATCCAATTCCAACTCTCTTATCATATCGGTTACTACAGTTTTACAGTAATTTCCAGAGACAACTCTAGCAACCCTTCTTTGCACCCCCTCCAACTGCTTTTAGCTGGCACAAGGGTGTGGGAATATATTCTTTCATGATGAATCATGAATAATTTACCAAAAATGTTGAAAGAATTTGAAATTTGTAGAGGGCATAAGTAGGTGGATACTGATAAGGGAAAACTGGGTGTGCTGGGGAATTGTCACTGGAGCATACGCTCCATCGTAATTAAAAATTAAATTAAATGCTAATGCCATACATGTATTACCTTTTCATCAATTCTATAATGTCACACAGAATTGCAATGCTACATTTATCTAGGACAGTTGGCTTGGAAGAAAGTAGACCTAGCAGTATTATCTAGTTCCATAGTACAAGGGTTTTTTATGTTTATGTATTGCTGGCTGATATCATGCATGCACCATTATGTAATAGCTAATACTGTTTGTTGTAGGTACTTTCTGCAGCTAACCCTGAAAAATATGGATTTACGGTTAGATGGTTTGAAGAGATATATCTCATTATAGATCTATTGCTACAAGGCCAATACTTGAAACATAGAGGTAACGAATTGTTGCAGTTCACAATTATTTATTCAGTATTTCATTATGAAATGGTGTCATAATAATTAGTTGAGTATACGCTTGACTTCCTCCGCTCTTTCCAGAAATACGCACTCTCTTGCCAAAAATTCTACCAACTATCCCCCGTACATGTTTCAGCAGACCACCTATCCTCAAAAACATCTTGGTTCACAATTTTCCTCCATCAGACTCTCCAAAAACACCATATGGATCTTTTCCTTGTAATAGACCTCACTGCAAAACCTGCAATATGCATCATCCCACTACTACATATTGCAACCCTGTTACAGGGGAAACCTTCCCCGTCACTGGACATGCCACATAACTTACATCATATACCAGCTAACTTGCTGCCATTCCACTAGTTCCCATATAGGCCTGAGTACACAACAACTCTCGACCAGAATGAATGGCCACAGGCAAACAGTCCACACCCGCAGTTTATATTTTCCAATACCAGAACATGCTAACTACCACAATTCTAACAACCTCAATGACTGTTTCACCGTGAGAGCAATTGGAGTTTTCCCCTAAACCACCGCCGCTTCAGAACTTCGGAGATGGGAACTTGCACAGCAAAATATCCTAGATACCAGTCACCCACTTGGCATCAACCAACGAAAAAATTCCTTTCTTTGACGCATCACTCATTATTATTAGTACAGTAGAACCACGATAACTTAAACCTCGATAACTTAAAAACCTCTATAACTTCAAAAAATAATATGTTCCCTTCCCACCAGAGCCCAAAACCTCTATAACTTAAAATACGCAACCTCTATAACTTAAATAAGTAATCTCTGTATTAGCCCTCAGTAACTTAAAGAAATGTTTCCACAACCTCTATAACATAAAATTATTTGTCAATGAGTCATTTTGAAAGAGTGTGCAAAACAAAAGGTTTCGATATTTATTGCTTGCACGTGTTCACCAGTTAAATTGTTAACGTAAACAAAGTACAGTACATATGTCACCTATTGTTTGCTCCTTCGAAATTCTTTAAAGCTTTGCGGCGGTTAGCCTTAAGACAACGGCTTACTTGGATCATAAGTTTTTGATCATTGTCCTGGAAACATCGCTTTACCTACTGTGTGATAAAACTGGCTTAAAATGAGTTCAAAAAGGAAACTAACAACACTCACATACGCTGATAAATTAAAAGCTATAGAAGCAGTGAAAAATAGATTGAAAAGGAAAGAAGTTGCGGCTCAGTTTGGGATACATGAGAGTACATTATCAATCATCATTAAAAAATGAAGCTGAAATCTTGAAGAAACAAGAATCAGGAGAAAGTCTTCAATGTAAAAGACGAAAAATTGCCGAATTCCCTAATTTAGAACAATGTTTGTTTACGTGGTTCAAACAGTGTCGAAACAAAAACATCAATGTTAGTGGACCCATACTGAAAGAAAAAGCTGAAGAGTTCGCTAATTCACTGAAAATCAAAAATTTTAAAGCCAGCAATGGCTGGTTAGAGAAATTTAAGAAACGACATGATTTAGCCTTTAAAAAAATGTCTGGCGAAAGTGCGAGCGTAAGCAAATCAGTCTGCCAAGAATGGAAATCTGAATTACATAATTTAGTGAATGATTATGATCCCAATGATGTTTTTAACGCTGACGAAACGGGTCTATTTTTCAAATGTCTTCCGGACAAAACATTAACATTCAAAAATGAAAAATGTCATGGAGGAAAGCACAGCAAAGAACGACTTACGATTCTGCTTTGTGCAAATTCTACAGGCACAGAAAAACTGAAACCTTTAATTATAGGCAAGTCAACAAAACCTCGGTGCTTTGCAGGCCTAAAATCACTACCCATGGATTATGAAGCCAATAAAAAAGCATGGATGACAGCCGAACTTTTTAAAAAATGGCTGATTAACATAGATAAGCAAATGGTAACTTCAAATAGAAAAATTATTCTGTTTATCGACAACTGCACAGCACACAGGGACATACCACCATTGAAGGCAGTCAAAGTACAATTTCTTCCACCAAACACAACATCACAACTTCAACCTTTGGATCAGGGTATAATTAAAAATTTTAAAACATTATACAGAAAAGAAGTTGTTAGAAAAATGATAGCTGATATGGAGCAAAATACAATTTCTTCTATCAATGTTCTTCAAGCAATGAGGATGGTGGACAAAGCTTGGCAAAACGTAACACCCCTTGCAGTAAAAAACTGCTTTAGAACCTGTGGTTTTTCTTCAGAACCTCAAGAAATCATTGAAGAGGAAGATAATAATGTGCCTGAAGAATGGAATAAGCACATGTCTTGGTCAAACATTACTTTTGAAGACTTCGTTACTTGCGATGATGAAGTAGTCACAGCAGGGACGTTAACAGAGGAAGAAATATTGGAATCAGTAAACAACTGCATTGAAAGTGATAAAGACGATGATTTTAACGACGAGCCACAAACTTCATCTACAAGCGTATCAATCAACGAAGCAAAAAGAGCTTTAACAACTGTACGATCATTTATAGAGCAGTGTAGCAACTTAAAAGATAATGTATTCTCCTCTCTATTTGTCATTGAAAATCAAATCGATTTAGAAACTGTGAATTGTTTGAAACAAAAGAAAATCACAGACTTTTTTAAGTAGACGAAACCTTTAATTGTTGTTTTATTTTTATGTAAGGTGTGCAATGTAAATAAATAAATATGATTATTTAAATTTCTGTATTTTATTGAACCAATCCTTCTGACACATTCAAGTAAAAATAGGAACAAGGGTACATACATACATATGTACATACCTACCTCTATATTAACCTATCCCTAACATAGACCCTTGATAACTTAAAACCTCTATAACTTAAAATATTTTGTGTTTCCCTTGGACTTTAACTTATCGAGGTTCTACTGTATTATTATCATTTAACTAGTTACAATAGTTTGTTTTTCCTTCAAAATTTCTTTGTCTAATTTTTTTGTTTCAACATTCGGTACCCTTTTGGCATATTACTATTTAAAAAAAAAAAAAAAATTAATTGCAATGGAGCACAGGCTCCGGTGGCAATTTCCCTACACCCCATCTTCCCCCTATCCTGCAGCCACTTACATTTGCCCTCTACAAATTTTATCTTTAAATTCTTTCAACGATTTCGGCAAATTATTCATCATTTCTCTTGGTAACTCATTCCAATCCCTGACACCCTTACCTAAAAAAGAGAATCTTCCCAAACCCTTGTGCCTGAAATCGAGTGCCAGCTTGTGGTCATGGTTATCTTTTCCCTTCCATGCACTACTTTTCATACCTACGCCAATATCTTTACATGCCTCATCACCAGTATATTCCTCATCCTCCTCCTGTCTTGCAATGAATCCCATTCCAGCTCCTTTATCATATCGGTCAAATGCATTCTGTGATAATTTCCAGAAACAAATCTAGCAGCCCTTTTTTGCACCCTCTCCAACTCCTGTATTTGATACGTAAAATGAGGGTCCCATCACCATCAGCGATATACATATTTATACGTAACATCTCAGTCTCTCCAAACATATTGGTAATGCATTTAGTCATGTTTTAAACTTCAGCATGTGCACATCTCCCGAACCACATGACTAATTTCCTACAGCATGAATAAGGTGTAAAACTGAAGTATTGTGTATTCTTGTGCTCGGCATATACATTCTTCACCCGTCACAGCCTTTAACTTTGGTGAGTGATGAGTCATTTTCCCTTTCCTTGTAATTTATATTGCCTAAAGTTGTTTCCTTTGTTTAATTACATTTCTTAATTAATAACAATAGTTTAATATAAAAGTAATCAGTATCTTCCTGGCATGATGTATTATGAGAATGGGGTGAAAAATGTTTCTTTGGTCCTTGGTCCAAGGAGTCTAGTTTTTTTCCACAATGCCAGTGTTTTCTGAATGTTGGGGATATTCTGTAACAAAATTTTCACTGGTATATATGTAAATCTGTTGCTGGAAGCAAGACCAAGACCAGCGATGGGAAAAGGGGGGGAGTTTTTTTTAACTGCTTTAGGTCTCTTAACAGTGAGGTCTTTAGAGACAGGAAAGGATGGGGGCAATGAATGGGAAGGCCATGGCTATGGCCTTTTGAAGGAAGCATCCTGGCATTTCCCTGGAGTGATTTGGGAAACCATGGAAAACACAAATCTGGATGCCCAGACGGGGATTCGAACTGCCGTCCTCCTGAATGCGAGGCCAGAACGCTAACCATTACACCACCACGCTCGGGGAGGGGGGGGGGGGTGATGGTGGTGAGCAAGTCAAATGTACCCCGGTTTGCTTACCCCGGGCCCAAGAATCGTAGCGCTGGTCTTGAGCAAGACATTAAAATTGCTCCTGATCTGATAAACATGTCATTTAGCATAAGTATAATATGTAGCAGTAGTTCATTTTTATCTAGCAGCAATCTGTTGACGAAATTATCTTCTCTTATTTGTTGCCTTTGCACATTTTAGGTGTTCATCTGTTGTTTCCTCTCCATATGATATTCACAATCATTTATAATAAGATATTTCATTCCTGAAAGATGGCTCATACTTTAATATAGTAGTCCCCAAGGCTTACAATTTTAACCAAAAATAGCCAAAACTGGTAGCATTTATAATAAGCTATGTTTATTGAATAAGGTGGGAGCAGTGAATATACCTGTATATTTTATTTTTAAAGTGGTTATGAAATGGTATCTAGAGATCTGTATAATTCTTTAGGAAATTTAACCAGTTTTTTCTTTCATCTACCTGAGGCAAGATAAAATTTCCACCACCTTACTACCATACCAGAACCCAACTTCAACTTTTTCCAAATGACAGTATGAAATTTTGTTTTTACCTTAAGAAGATTTTGTTATTAGTAATTGTTTTTCTTCAGGTGCTTCATTTGCAGAGTCATTTTATGGTCTTCAGAGAATATGTCTAAGCAATTTGACTGCCTCACAATTATCAAAAAGTAAACTGCGACTGTCCTTAATTTGTCTCACATTATTACCATACATTAGAAGGAAATTTGAGAACCTTGCTATAAAATACAAGTTGGAAGAGGCAGATGGCATTCCAGAATCAAAGAATCTTCCAAAAGGAACTCGAAATCTTGTTATAAGACTGCACAATCTGTATCATATTGTTTGGGAAAGCTTGGTACTACTGCAGTACTTTGCCTATTTAAGTGGCCGCTCTGTTCATCACTCTCCAATTCTGCGAGCCATAGGTATTGCACTAGTCTATTCTCCGCCTAAATTTGAAGAGTCATCATGGAGCTTACTGACCAGGTGTATTGCTACACACAGTTTCAGGTATGTATTCAGTCAACAATTTAATTAAGTAAGTGCTGGAATAGATATCATTGCTTACTCAAATAGTAAATAAATTTGTATTTTCTCTATCTAAAAATATTCCATAACTGTCTCAAGAGGTAATTGAAAATAAGGAAAGACAGGGAAAATATCAAATCACCTACACAGATGAAGGCAGGCGGGCCACACAAACACAACACAATATTTTGGTTTAGAACCTTATTTATGTATTTGAGGTTGTGCCATTTGGTAAGGGGAGTGTGTATACACGACGGCTTACTGCATGACTAGCTCGTCCAGGGAGAACAGGGTGAGGGTGGTGTCGAGGAGCTGGGGGTAAACTACTCTGAAGTGAACAATCGATAACTCCCAGGAAAAGTTTGTTACAAGACAAAGGTGCTTTAAATTGGATACATTTGAATAGGAGAATAACCACCATTTACCAAAGACGACATTTGCTGTTGCTTCAGAACACGTACACATGGAGTTTGTAATTTTTGGGCTCATGACCCTTCTTCAACAAAAGAGAGGTATTTGGATGGGAGAATGACCCCCACTTACCAGAGGAGATGGTTGCTGTGGCGTGGACACACGGAAAAAACACGTAGTCATATAAAACGATGATGTTTTCCAACTCATAAACCTTCTTCGATAATTTAATGACGTAGCTGCCTTATGGAAACTGGTGGCTGAACTGAACAAGCAAAATGTAGACCCGTGGCTCACAGCAGGGGAAAAGCAACATGGTGGGAAATGTGGATTGGAGTTGAAAGACGTAAACCCGAAAATTGTGAACCAAATCATAGGAACCAGCCCATTTTGGTGTTAAATGTATTGATACTGTTAAGGAAACTGAGAAGGTATTTTTCCCTAAGGGTCCCGATCATGAAGATCGTTTCTGGGTATAGCCCACCAGAAATCCCTCTTGTATCTCAAATTTGTAAACGACATCTGCATGATACAGACCCACGGGAAAACAACCTTCTCAGTTTTCTTAATAGTCGCAACACCTTTAACACCCTGAATTTCACATGGACTTATTCCCACACACAAGCCAGTTTCCTGACTATGGATTTATCCCTCTCAAATGGCCACAGCAGTTCATATATCAAACTGTAACAGTACCTTCATTACGACACCTGCCATCCTTATCACAGCAAACGCTCCCTTCCCTACAGCATTGACATTTGTGGGAGACACACATATGTTCTAACCGGCAGACCCTCACATTGTATTTAAATATCTCCTAAGCTCTCATTTAGTTTCTTAAACTAGTTTCATGTGCCACATCACAACCCGTTCACTCTACCAACCATACAAAACCCTCGAAAACCAACCACAGATCCATTTTGGTCACCTGGTATTTTCCAGTTCTGGAATCAATCAACCGAGTCCTTCAACAAGTTTACGATTTGCTTTGAGGCTGCCTTGAAATGAGAACACACCTAGAACCTGCTTCAGTAGACCTCCGAACCTCTGTTGCTTCTAGTCTGTAAACATGGGCCTCCCCGTCTTACAGAATAGCCCCAAGGCTCTTTTCCCTGTAACAGTTCCTGCTGTAAATTGTGCAGCATCCATCCTACCTCCACTGCCTTCACCAACCCAGTAACTGGGAAGGCTTCCCCATCACAGGATTTGCTCCCACCTAGTGTATCAACTCACCTGCAACCATTGCCCAGCCTCGAACATATACCACCAGTTCACTGACAATCAGAATGAAGGGACACAGCAAAGTGGTATTTATACAGAATCCTGACCCTAACCTAGCATGTATGATACCAATAATTTCTATGCTTGCTTCACTGTCTGTGCTATCAGAGTCCTTTCCCACTCAGTTGAGAACTGGCTTATCAGTATAAATTGGGTACCAAACAGCTGTCAGGTCTGAATTTAAGATAGCACCAGTATTATTCCTTATTTTCCACCCATTTCCTATATCTTTTCCCGCAGAACAGTAGTGTGTAATATTGTTTTAATTTTTTTTGTATATTTTGTGTGTGTTTTATTCACATAAAATATAATCTGCTTACGTCTGTTACGTTTCCATGACTGGTTTCTGTAATTTGATTGATAATATTCGGGTTTACACCTTTTGGCTACCATCCACACCTCCTGCCATTTTGGTTCTCTCGCTTTATGAGCTGCCAGACTACATTATGCTTGTTCAGTTAGATTCAAGCCTCCATAAGGCAGCTAATTCATTCTTTTGTTGAAGGGTTATGAGCCAGAAAACTTTATGACTGTGTTTGTCACGTGTCCCCGTTGCAGCAATCTTCTGCTTTCGTAAGTGGTGATTATTGTCCTATCCAAATGTTTAATATAGCTGCTTTATACCATATATGTATATATCGCAGGAGATGGTGAAATGTCAGAGTAATGGAACAGTGGAGAGAGAATTAAAATAAATCAATTTAGAAGAATTTTGTTAAAATTATTAACAAATAAATGGTTTATTGGTAAAGTCTTATAAGTGATTTAATCTGCGAGGATATCTGGATATTTTGGTATATAATTTCTCATCTCCGAAGATGTGGTGGTGGTTTCTGGGAAAACGCTGACTGTTCTCTCTGTAAAGCAGTCTTAGAGTTTAGAATTATGGGTATTGGCATGTTCTGCTACTGGGAGGTGTAGGTTGCAGGTGTGGACTAGTGGCATTTTATTGTCACCATTGTGGTAGTTGATACACTGTAATAAAATTATAGTTTTTACATCAAAACAAAATGATTTAAATCTGGTCTTACTTCCAACATGACTGTTTATTATTATTATTAATTTAATTGCGATGAAGCTAAAAAGCACGAATAAGAGCAGTATCATAATACTTTAGTGCAGCGTTTTTCGAAGTGGGGTATGCGAACCCCTAGGGGTTCGCAACAAGATTTCTGTAATGGCGGACTGGCTATCTCATGCGTATAAGGCCTCGTATCCACTTGAGCACACTCAGGCGAATGAGCTGCTCATTCATTTGAGCGCGCTCATTCGAGCGTGCTCATGGAAAAAGAAATTTTGGTCGAACAAGCCTGGTGCCAGTGCTCAGAAAACGCTCGGCTATTGACATGTTGTCACGCGTAGCTGCGGCCTTTATTATTATCCATACGATGTCAAAACAGAGAAGAAAATACCAAGTTGATGGATTAGAGAAAGTCATTGTCTGCGAAGAAATTATCTTTATAATTTAATTCGCGAATTTACTTTAGAAGATGACAATGAGCTATTTCAAAACTTTATGAGATCGATTTAGAACATTTGCTGTCATTAGTTGGACCTCATATTAAAATGCACGATACGCCTATGCCTGAGGCGATCCCACCAGAAGATAAAATTTATAATAACTTTAAGATTCGTATCCTCAGGAAGTCCCTACACAAGCCTGCAGATATGTTTAAAGTATATAAACAAAGCATCATCAGTTTGGTACGGGTAGTCTGTGATGGCACTATTGATTGAATCACTCCTAAATTATATGAAGGCTGGTACCTATTTGTAATTTGTGTTTACAAATATAGATTTAAAGGTTATTTTTATGTTTTTTTAAAAAATTATGGTATTTATTTCAAGTTTTTAATAAAATTGAAAAAACAATTATATTGCCTGGCACAAAATCAATATGATTTTAGGCACTTAGGATCTGAATTTCGTAACACCAAATTCAATCAAAATCCGTTCAGCTGTGGGAAATACTATTAAAAAAGACTTACCACTTCCCGTTATAGAAGTTCTCTTGTGTTTTGATCGTTTTCGCCTGAATGACCCTAGCTGGCTTGTTATTTTTTTCTTTACATCATCAATACTAAAGTTTAATATCTCGCCGATTTCACGCCATGCACCTTATTTTTTAGTTCAGTTATAATACTGGAGCTATCACATAACACCCTCTTGATTCATACTCATCAATTAGAGTTAAGCAAGTTTCATTGTCCCACGTGCTCGCGCTCATTGTAGAAACCGCCAAATACCGTCCACACTGAGCGCCAAACAAACACTGGCTCGCCTTTGATCATTCCAAAATACCGACAACCGATCGGCTCGCCCTGAGCGCGCTCGCTGTCGTTCGTTGCGAGCGTGCTCAGGCGTCCACACTTGAGCCGCTCGCTTCTCTGAGCAGCTCATTCGCCTGAGCGTGCTCAAGTGGATACAAGGCCTAACATGCACAATGGTGAATATTGGTCATTGTTACCAGTAGTGGAGCTAAAAAAAAGGTCGCAGATTTTTCTCAAGGGGGTTCGCCAGCACCTGGGACATTTTATAGGGGTACGTGCCCTTAAAAGTTTGAGGAACATTGCTTTAGTGGAAAGCACTTTTATTAAAATAGTTAATCAATATTGTTGAAATGAAACACTTAATTGGCTTGATTCTATTTCCTTCCATTTTTTAAGTTGATATTTCCATCTTTTTGTTATTTTCATGCATTCTTTGATTAATGAATGTTTTGCTCTTATTCTTCTATGATAATAATTAAAATGAAAAGTTTTTGGGCAGTGAAAATAACAAAGGACAGGAAAAGTAGACCCATCACTCAGCAAAGATGAGGGCAGAAACAAACGTAAAAAAGAAAACAGCCCATTTTATAATATTTCTGGTTCTAAATTGTATCTTTGGTGAGTGATTTATAGGCTTATTTACCCCATATTTATTCATTATTATTATTCTTGTATAAATCCTTTTGAGTGGTCATAAGAATTTCATTTCTGCTGCTTTGATAATACTTTCATGTCTTCTAGTTAATACGCATGATTCATTCCGAAGTAACAAAACTGGTACTGCCATAACATTATAAAATTTAAGCTGGGTGTCTTTGTTTTCCTATTGCTTAAGTGTAGATCTTATGGTCATACATTTCTTAGTATTTATGGAGCTCAAATGCAATTCCCTCATGATAATCATAGGCTAAGCTTTACCCCAAATAGTTGAAATTTACCCAGTAGGTCCTCCATCCCAGAAGATTTTTGTTCTAATTCTATTTTGTAACTAGTTCAAGTGGTATCTTGAGCATATTTGGTTGAGCTTGTAAAGAGCATGCTGCAGTTGTCCTCTTCCTCCTGAATAATAAGAAAATCAGTTATTTGTATTCAGTGTCATACTTCCACTTAGCTTTATTCCGATTAGTTTACTTTATTCCTTCCATTCTCTTAGGAGATATCGTTGATGCATACACCAGAAGTTAAAAAGTGCTGGAGATGAACTTCAGCTCAGCTCTACTCCCTGATTAGTATTTTTTTTTAATGCTTAACGTCTCTTAACAGCGAGATCTTTAGAGACGGAAAGGATGGGTGGCAAGGAATGGGAAGGAATTCGGCCATGGCCTTTTGAAGGAAGCATCCTGGCATTTGCCTGGAGTGATTTGGGAAACCATGGAAAACCCAAATCTGAATGCCCGGACGGGGATTCGAACCGCCATCCTCCCGAATGCAAGGCCAGAACGGTAACCGTTACACCACCACACTCGGTCCTGATTAGTAGCAATACCATTTGTGCTAAATTCTGGATCTTTAATTATAACTAGCTGTTCTCTTTCCAACTGTTTACGTCATTGTTAACACAGCACCAGTGAAAAGAGGGGGGGGGGGGAACCGGGTCTACTGGAGATCGCGATTCCGCTACAACAACATATAGTAATATCGTTGGAATACTGATGTATTATTATCAAGCAGTAATTCCGTTGTAATACAGCTTGGACCATTATTTTCAAGCACAAATTAGGTTGTAATACAGCCTGGACCAGTATCAAACCGTTAAATGTATTTAAGGAAGAATTTATAGTCGAGTCTTGCGTTTGACCACTGCAGTATTATGATGACAACTCCTGGCGGAATCGCGATCTCCAGTAATCCTGGGGAACGTAATATAAGGGGCATCCATAAATTACGTGAAGTGAAATTGGTGGGGTCCGACGAAATCTCACCGGGGGGTCAACGGAAATCTCATGTGAGGTTTTGCCAAAAATTGTTTGTACTGTAGAGCTATATATTAAAAAAATTTATGGGATAGTCGATTTTAGTGGGTATTTCGTATAAAAGTGGGGTTGTGACAAAAAAAAAAAAGTCTTCAAAAGTTTCGAGGGCAATTACTAGAGGGGGGGTTCTCACAAGAGAGGGGAGGGGGGATCCAGAAAATCACCTCACGTAATTTATGGATGTCCCCTAACGTCATGTGCATGCTGGTTAATAATACACAATTATCCCTTTCAAAACTGTTAACATACATACCTCTAAATCTTTGTAATGGTTCAAGTTTTTAAAGCTAAATACAATATAGATCGTGTATGATAAGCATGTATTTGAATTATGTTTATCATTGCAGAGTGCG
Source organism: Vandiemenella viatica (assembly GCA_031002005.1). Taxonomy (NCBI): domain Eukaryota; kingdom Metazoa; phylum Arthropoda; class Insecta; order Orthoptera; family Morabidae; genus Vandiemenella; species Vandiemenella viatica. The sequence continues at coordinate 181,139,922 of CM061914.1, read as the reverse complement.
ATTAATGTGTGGCATCATATTTATTCTGTTAAAATACAATAGCAACTTATAAAAGATAGCAGCAGATTCACATGGAGGTTGATATATTTTGTGCACTATTTGGGGGGGGGGGGGTTGCAACTATTGTAAAGCATCTACAAAACAGAAAAAGTCAATTATCTCTAAATTTCAAATAATCAGCTGATACATGAATGTAATGACAGGTTCATAATACAGATTTTGAAATAATATATCTTAAAGATGACACATACGATATGCCAGTTGTAAAGTATTGGTGATATAGAACAAGGTCTATATTTTGTAAGTTCTAGTAACATCTTTCAGTAGCATATCAACTAGACAAGCTAAAGGCTTTATTGACACACTTTTTCATTGACTTTTACTTAGGATTGCTATTGTCTTTGCATGTAATAATGAACCAGAATAAAATTGAAACATTTAATTTAGATCAATTCCAATGGCAGTCCTTGGTGCAGCAGGAAGCTTCATGGGCCATTCAGCTGAAGTTGCAGCATTCTTTCTTCAGTTCCTTCAACACTGGTACTCCGAAAACAAAGAAACAAATTTGCTAGCATTGCCTGTTCCGCCTGTACCAGAGGTGAGTCTACAAAAGATATGTATTTTGTAAGTGTAATAAAAGGTAAAATATACCCACCACTCACAAAATTTAAAGGGAAAAGCGCACACACTACAAAAAAACTCGATGTTTAGCACTTTGCCCTTTCAAGAATATAGAAACTTGTGACTGAGCTCATGCATGTAGGGATAAAACGATACGAGTAAATACAAGTACTTACTCGATACATTCCTTCCGATACCAAGTACTTTTTGTATCGATACTTTAAAAATAAGTATCAAGTAGGTATCGATCAAAAGTACTCGTATCGGTGTGTATACCAATATCACGAATATCATGATTTCATTTAACACGTTAATTGATACATTAAGCGCTTATCTACACTGTAAAGAATATTTTTGGTTGTCATTATTGCATTGTTTTTAACACATTCTTTTTCTAAGTATGTGTTGTTAGCAAACTTGTTTGTCTATGCCCGGCCGAAAAAAAAAAAAAAATCTCTGCCATCCCGTCAGTCGCCTTTTTATGTCGTGGTCGTCATTGACTCATTGTTTTGTTTTCGTTCTGCGTTCGTAATTCTAACCTAGGGCTGTCGTCATTGATTTGTGTTTAGTTTTGCATTAGGTATATTTGCTGATTGAAAATGGGACCTCCAAAGTCTAATGAAGAAAAATGATGACAAATCGCAAGCTGCAAAAAATGCTTTAAAACTGTGTGGTTTGCATAAGCATTTAAAAAGCCATCCAGATATTGCACCTGTTAATAGAAACGATAAGATTTCAACGTAAGTACAACATTTATTAATCTACAAAATTATTATTTGATATGTTTGGATGTTGATTGTGAATAGTGTTGTGCGGATACGTTAATCGATATTGTTTGATATAATCATATTGTAAGTATTGACTGGTATCGATTAAGTAAAAAACTTTTAACTTAACAGGCAAACACTTAGAAAAACAAATATTTTTGGGGAGCACTGCAAAAACCGACTTTTTTTCATAAAATTAGTTTTATTTTGTCCTAGTCGGTATTAGTCCTGTAACGATCAGTAAGGTGAAATATATACTTTTACATCAATAAAGACTATCAATACTTATTAGATACTGTTTTTTTCATTTATTCCAAATTTCACTAGGAAAAATCAATCGATACGAGTAAGTATCGATACTTTTCAATGGATACCGAATAAGTATCGATACTTTACGACCGATACTGTATCGAGTAAAAGAATCGATACCTCAATGGTATCGTTTTATCCCTACATGCATGCACCCAAAAATTCATGTGGTTGTGTTGTCGGCATGAGCTCAGTCGCTTGGTTTTATTTTCTTGAAGATGTGCATAGATCAAATTATTACATTTGTGGAGTGCTTATGCTGTTGCAAGGCTCCCTTCAACTTTGGGAAGTGGTGGATATACAGTATTTTACCTTTCCTTCCCCATAAACATAGCCTTTTTTTCAATCCATTATTGCTGTATTGTTATAAAGTCATTAAAACTTGGAGGCTTGAGATATTTACAATAACTATAGTTCTTTAGTTCATTTAATGTATCCACATCTTTGTCCATGTGGAATTTGAGATTTGTGCTGTTAATTCACAGATAAACTAAGAAATTTTGAATATTGCCAGCAACTTTGTTCACATAGGGTGTTAAAGTGCTGATCTCCCTCTTAAGCCAATTAATGTCAGTGGGGCAAAGAAACGAATACAAAATGCAAGTCGCAGTCAACAAAAAAAAAGGTGATTTGTATAAACATTTTTTTCCTTTAATTTCTCAGCTTTCCAACTTCATATCAAAATGAAACATACCCTATTTTATCCAATGAATGCTTAGGACACTAAAACAATTTCTTGTTGACCAACTGACATTTACTGCAACTATGCAGAAAATCTGCCCGACAGAACATCTCGCAGTGGAATAAAAAAGTTAGACTATAGTGCCACATATTGGAATGTAACTAAAAACCTTATAGTTCTACTCATTAATATATAGTGAATATGGCTTGAATATGTCAAGTGTTTTGTCAGTGATGATACTGTTTACTCACACTTGCAATTTTATATGTAAATTATTACTTATAGCCTCCCCACCCTCCTTTGGTGTTAGCACTGCATGCTAACTCTAACAATCTCAAATCCTAAGTATCACTAACATTAAGTGTCCATAAAAACCACTTATTAAATGATTTTTCATGTTTTTTTATGCTAGTTACATTAATAAACCTATAGTTTATTAATGTAACTAGCGGTCACAAGACGCGTTCGTTACAGTATCAAACGACAAAACTTGTGTGATATTCAATTTTTGGCTCGCACCCAATATGAATGATGCTAATGTTTCCAGTGGTGTATTCAATTCTGAAAAGACAACTATTCCACCAATTGTACATTTTATTAACACTTACAATGTGATTTTAGCATTGTCTACCAAACACCTAAATGTGAAATCTTACACACTACTTCCATTTTACTGTATTTTCGTATTTAATAAATTATAGCTTCAGTAAAATATACACAACAACATTAATTTTTTATTTAGCATTCAAGACACAAAAAACCTACCACAAATCTCACGTGTTCAACACAGCGAGTTGAACTGTGTTGGGGTAGTCTCTGGTCCAGACACCATAACTGATATCATGTAACTATCACTTTTGAAAATATTTATTTAAGATTCTGATTAGATATATTTGCTTTGAGTCTATAATCTGAACTAACTGGTACTGTAAGTGGTTTGGATTTTCGATTTGATAGTTTCGGTGTATATAGTTTTTTTTTCCTTTTAAAATTACATTAAGTAGAGGAGAATCGGGTAATATGGAATACCATTTACGTTTTGTTGAACAAAATGGTACTGAAAATAATTTAACATCTGAAACTAAAACCAATACAACCTTCAACTTCTTGTAAAAATATATGTCTAGTAAAAAGCTGTTAAAACAGATTTTTTTTATTAGTAACATTTAGTTTTAAAAAAATTGTCATTTGGAGGGTAATATGGAATAGGCGGATGATATGGAATAGAAGGTTTCAAATAACGTAAACTATCTGGAATTGAGATAAACGGATTTAATGATACTTTTTAGTCAACATCATCACCATCTTAGTCGGATTCAATAGCTATCATTTCTTTCTTTTTCGGTTGTTCTTAAAACAAAACATAATTAATGAATTAATTAAGAAATATTTACTTTCTCAATTGTTATTTTATTCTTTTCAATCAATATTAACAAAAATCGTATTACTGACATTATATTTGATTAAAAATGTATTTCAACTCGGTAATTATTTTTCGGGTTGTATGAAATACCACAGTTTTATGTCTAGTTTCATGGAATACTAAGTATCTCATATTACCCGAATCGCTATCTTGGTCAAAATAGGCTTGATGATAATATAAAAAAAGATGGAAGCCAGAAAAAAGACCTGTACAACAAACCATCACTCTTTTTGTACACATTACACTAAGACTAGCGATCAACAAAATAAATATAATATTTTATATATATTTTAGAAAACTAATCTGCAAAAATTCTTGAAAGTGGAAAAACAAACTTTGTTGGATAGCAAACACAGTTCAGCTCCCAAATGACCAACCTTCATAACAAAGCATCATAGGAGTTTTGAGCAGCAGTTGATGGTACTTCCACTATACAGCAGCATTCGGCAGAGGAGAAACCTCGGTATTCCATATTACCCGATTCTCCTCTACATTATAACTTTACAAATCCCAAACAAAAGAAGTCTCTTATTTTATTCTGCATTATTCCATAGACACTTATGCTTCCTTTTAGAAGATGAACATGATGATTTTATTATTTATATGTGTACTGGCTTTGCCCGGCATGCGTTGCAATGCGTCTTTTTCCTTCTTAATTGGGTATGCATATACAAAACAGACAGATTTACATGTACTAAACAAATGAAAGACATTGCGAAAATCTGAATGGTTTCAAGTGTAAATTTTGTTTCAGAAGGGTGATGGGTAAGAGTGAATGGGTTTCTTTAAACCTAATGTAGGTGATACAGTTCTCTTTGTTATAAAGTATACTTGCACAGTGTTCCATCAAAAACCTGATAAAAACTGTGGGTTTCTAATAACTTTTGAAATTAAGATGGGTAAAGGGGGAGAAGGACCGGGCTTTTGTAAACCAAATTTAGACAATACTTTTATGTTTGCTTTACAGTATATGTGTGCAAAGTTCCTTCAAAATTGGATAGAAACTGTAGCTTTGTATAAAGAATATTGACATAATTACTGAGGTGGAAAGAGTGAGAGGGGTTGGGTTTCTGAAAACCAAATGTTGATAGTATTTTTCTGCTTATTTTGAAGTATACGTGTGCAAAGTTACATCAAAATCGGATAAAAAATATGCGGTAAGGCGCTTACTTTCCATTTTGTGAACCCAGGTTCAAATCCCCATACTGCCAAATATTTTTATTTCTTTTTTTATATGCAGTAATAATTGAGTATTGATTATATTTAATTTAAAATTTATTTACGAATTTTTACTATGCGAAATAACAGACATTATGTTATTTTCAAACATTTACATGCTACCACCACTGCACGGAAATAAGTATAAATGTGGTAGGGGGGGAAAAACTCCGACCTTCTGGCTGTAAGATATTTACTTTATGATAAGAATTGTAGAGTTAAAAGTATAGAAACGATGAACATGAAATATACCTGCTTCATTAAGAAAAAACACATAAACAATAAACTTATCAACAATAAACAATGAAATAATGATTTTCTAAAAAAAAAAAGGTTGGGACTTGTTTTAAACGCTATTTCGCATAATGAAAATTCGTAAATGAATTTTTAATGAAATAAAATCAATGCCCAATGATTACTGCATATAAAAAAAGAAATAAAAATATTTGGCAGTATGGGGATTTGAACCCGGGTTCGCAAAATGGAAAGTGAGCGCCTTACCGCATACACCACGCTGAAGCTTTTAAGTAAAGTACTAAAATTATAATATATGTTTGCGCGTTAATTTCTCAATACCTAGGGCTCATTTTGAAGAGATAATTGTAACACAGACATATGGAGTAAATACCCTTCAACATATACTCGGGGGATCGAAATCCGTTCTGAACATGTCTGATGGTCTCCAAGTAAGATTATAACTCATAACAACTCAGTTTTTAGTTATTTCATTGTTGCGATATTATAAAGATTAACAGCAAGATAAAAAGTGGGCTTATTTTATTCTGCTCCTTATATTTACAAATTGAGTTTATACTTATATCTAAAGCAATGGTTTAGCTCATTGGACCCTATTGACAGATGTATTTTCGGTACATGAAAATCTGTTAATAGGTATCAATAGAAGCAGCGGCATACAAAAATATCTGCCCTATCTGTCTAGAAGAAAGGAAGATCCCAACAGTTTTGCCTGTGTCAGGGTAAGTTCAATAAAGTTTCATTCTAAATAGATATAGTTGGTAATGTATAATTATTAAAAAGAATCATCTAAATTTCAGGTACATATTCTGCTACAGATGCATATCTGGACATCTAAGAAAAAATGGAATATGCCCAGTTACGAAGTATCCAGCATCTACTGAAGATTTGGTTAGGATATACTGAACTATTTAGGAAAACTTTTAAAAATGTTCTTGTAATTAATTCATGGTCAGGATGCCAACTACCTGGTGCCAGTCTGTTTATAATCTGTGACTCAGTGACACATTGAGACCTCAAAAGTCACACAAGTAACATTTACTACATTTGATAATAATGTAACTGAATTATAAATACAGTGTGTTGATATTAGCTTTATAGGAAATACAGGGGTGATACTGAGTAATGATTAAGGAATGTGCTGTGTTGAAATGCCTGCATTATTTGGCATTCTATTAAACAACTAAATGCAACTAGTTTTAAGACAGTAGCTATTGACAAGTAACAGATGGATTGCATCACACTGATTAGTATATGTTACATGTTATTAAGGAACTGAAATGTGTCTTAAGATTGAAGAAAAAGAAATAATGAATAAAAAATTCACATAAAAAAACTATTTTATATGAGGTGTGGTAGTTTCCAGGGAAACTTTTAAGATAAGTAGTATCAAGATAAACATGGTATTATATTAGAAGCACTGTTGACAGGAAAACTACTTTTTTCCAGATGGCAGGTTTATGCCTATGACAGTCAAAAATTGGCTTTATACATGACTATTTTGTGTTCCTGTTGATGGATAATCAGAGAATAGTTCAGATTATGTGTAAAAATGACAGAAATCTGGAGCTTAGAGTGTGTTCTAATTCACCTGTTTCTCCAGTAGAAAGTTTGTTTTAAAAGAAATAATTGCTTTATATAAAGTTGTAATAAACATTTGTTATACCCGAAAATAAAGGTTCTGCAATAGAAGACTGGGAATCCTCAGTGATCCTAATAATCAATTCTGTGGTACTTCTTTTCATCTCTCCTGTTACTGCATTTTCTATCCATTCAACCTATTTTTCTTATTGTAGTTCACAACCACTCTAACACTGCAGTGATGTTGGAAACTAAAATGCCTTTAAATTCTCAGTCACCTATGAAATCGGTACAGTTGAACAGGAAGAATGTATTGTGACCTAGGAAAAAGGTGATAACAAACTATTGACTATATTTACTTCACCAATTTACATTGGTTTATTCTTACTAAATAATATAGTCTAAAGGTAATAGAGTGGTATACTACTATGATAATTTATAACCTTTTTGACATTGGTTGGATTGTTTTTAAAATTGGAAACAGTAGATTTTTCCCAAAAGAGTAGCACTACGTAATACTTGTGCAGAAACTCGAGCGATTCTATTGAGAATTAATTTGAAGCACTATCTTGTATTCATCGCAGTATTGTACTAAAGTTTGTATATACCCTATAAAAAGAAAAAACACTTCCCTAGCAATAAAGAGTGTGTTGGAGGCATTAAAGGTATAGTTGTAGGGCACTAATTACAATAATTATTTTTTAAAAGTATTTTGCGAGGGTGTATCCAGGATCAGAACTAGGGAGGGAGGGGGCAACTCATACTGGTTTTGAGGAAATGTGGTGGGGGACTGAAACATGACGATTTCTTACAGAATAAAACTCAAACCTATTTAAGAAACTATTTTTATTATTGATTAATGTAGTAATCCAACCACTTAATCTAAGGACCTACTATGTAGTTAATTAAGATAGTAAGTCAATTTTTTATGTAAACTAATTATCTCGGATATTCAGAAAATGTTTCAATAACTTTGTTTGTCAATATCTCACTGTGTTCTTTCACAAAATTTTGATGAACTCATCAGGTATAATCCAGTCAATCTCTCTCACAAAGTGCTCCTGAGCCAGTTCTTCACTCATCGAAGTGTACTGAAGGCAACTTAATGTTTCTTGTAAAGGGGGGGGGGTTACGCACTGGATACGCCCATGGTATTTTGTATTGCAGACTTGAAACCTTTCTCACTACACGTACCAAATATTGGCAAGTCCATCCCCCATCCTCAAATGGAACATTTTTTTCCCCTTCCTCAGCTAAAAGAAGAATGATAAATTGAAACATCACTATAATCATTTTGTGTACTATGAAATGTGATTTAACCTTGTACTCAAGATTTTTTAAATCAATATTATGGCTTCTTTGCTTGATAGCTGAATTTTGTAAAAAAAGATCTATCTTTATCTGTAATGTGCAAGAGAGACCATAATAAATTAAAATCATTCTACCATGTCATTTATGCTCAGTATAAAAGGCTGTTATTGTAGAGTTAAATTACGGCAAAAATAAGGAAAAGTAAACCCATCATTCAGAACAAAGGCAGGAGTGCTGTGATAAAAACAGACTTTAATACTTTAATTGTGCAACACTGACAGGATATGATGGGTTTTCTTCCCCCACCCTACCCTTTATTTCCTGATTGAAGATGATGAAAATTTGATCAGTGCTTAAAGATACCTCTTTAAAAGGATATTTCAGACAAGGGTAATGAAGGTAGACAATATTTCAGTAAAATTTTATTCTCATCAAATTTCATTATACAATAATAAAACCAAATTCTGTTTAAATGACACCACAGCTAGATACACTACACACATTTAAAGCCGTAACTAAGAGAAATATGTCTAATGGAACAACAGATTAACATGCAAAAGTCAAAGCAAAGAATGCAATTCAACAGAATGTGAATAACTTATTTTTTTTTAAAAAAATAATAACTATGGAATTTCATTCTTCATATCTTTGTAACATCCTCAGCATTCATGGTAGAAGCCAAGAACTTTTCAGATCATGCTTGTAGGTCTGAAGTGGTTTCTTTTCCATTATAAAACTGCATTCCACACTGCTAACTCTTGTGCAAATACAAGGAGCGATAAATACTAAATGAAGCTGCAACAGCCACTAAACAATTCCAGTCAGTCTGCTCTAAGCAATGGAGCAGGAAGAACTGCCATGAGGCAATATTAATATGAAAAGAAAGTAATCAGTTACCAAAGTTGAAGGAAGGAGGGCTTCAGAAAATAAAACTCCATTACTTTCACAAAAAAAGAATTTCAGAGTTTGCTCTTACTCATGAAAACCAGTCAAATGAGTTAATGTAGCCAAATTGAACACTGGCTTATTTGTGAACCAAGCCATGTGATTTTTAAGGAGTAAGGGCAAAGCCCACAATACAGTTATTGTGTAGCTATTCTTTGTTGCTGCATCCCCCTTCCTTCAACTTTGGCAAGCAATTGTTCTACTTTATCTTTCCATAAAATGATATAAAGTGTGTTCTGAGAACAAAGTCCAACAGGTATAGACACATACAAGGTGTGATCAAAAAGTAATGTGAATTTTGAAATTGTTCATGCTGTATCTTTGTTTATGGAGTCAATTCTTAAGTTGTGTGTTGGTAGCACTTGCAGTAACATATGTGTTAGTTGATAGATTGCTGCGATGCACAATTTGAGTTTGAATGGTCTTTAGTATGTTTGGTGATTACTTTGGCAGCAAAATGTAGGATCAGAGTTTTTTTTTATTTTTTTAAAAAAAAAAAAAAAAAAAAAAAGGCGCAGTCGAGCATTTAAAATATAAAAGATGGTCCTTGGTGATGATACTATATCATAACCACGAGTCTATAAATGGTATAAATGCTTTCAGTAAGGTCAAAAAGCTCGACGTGAGGTCCAGACGTCCTAACATGTCCAAAATTAAAATGTAGTTGTGCTTGTTACCAGAAGAATTATCATTAGAGAGGCCTCTGAAGAAATAGGAGTACTACCTACAAGTTTTGCACAATATGCATGAATCAGTCTGGAAAAAAAAGATCCGAACTCGTGGATTTTGAACCACCACATACGGCTTTGCTTATCCACCCTATTCTCCAGACTTGTGAATTTTTCAAGTTTCCAGTCTCAAAAATACACTCTTAATTAAAATGTTTTTCAACTACACATGAGATAAAGGTGAAATAACAGACTGACCTAAAAAGGCTTTCCAATTCTTTTTTTACGGATTTACACCTCGTTGACCTCAAAGTCATTAGTAGTGTAAAAGGACTGAGGACAAAGAACAGGTAGTAATTTGCCCATGACTTTTTGAAGGAACCACCCCAACATTCACCTGAAAAGCAAAAATCTGGATGGCCCGACGGGGATTCAAACCCGAGTGCAACGCCAGTGTTACTGCTCATCCATCACACTTGCTTTTCCAACAGTATTTCTCAAATTGGTAACTATATATCAAAGGGGGACATTTTGAAGTGTTTGAGATTAACATTGAAGACTAAAGACATTTTCTGAAAAAAAGATCAATTAAAAATCCTCGTTAGTTTTTGATCACACCTTGTACACATTTTCTTCATCAACAACAGAGTGAGACGGCTGCCAGGCTCCATCGTGCAGCTAACGGGAGGCTCAGATCATTGATCATGGTGGGAAGTTGGAAGTGGGAGTTATAAAGCCTAAACTATAAAAATGAAAATATTGTGAGAAAAAGTGGCATCAGCGGGAAATACTGTCCAGTAAAATTTCAGCGTATGTGTGCACGTGTATTGAATAAAAACTCAAATATTAAATCTTAAATTAAGACTGGGCAGCTGTCTGGTATCCAGTTCCCACCTTCCGAATTCACAGATAATGTTTCTGTCCGAGATGGACAATGAAGCAAGAATTGAAAATTGTTGGTGGTGGTGGTGAGGGTTGTGGGTGAATATAGATTGTTTATGACCATTCATTCTGATGGCCTTTGAATTTGTGGTCAAACCTATGAATGACGCTGAGAAATTGTTGCAGATTAGTTGATACGAGGGAGAATAAAATGAAAACCTTAAATTTGTAATAAAAAAATCGAAATTTCGCACTGTTATCCTGTAAGATGGTAAGTGTGCTACAAGCTGCGTGCAGAATGGCCTGTAAGTAGCAGCACAGTGCAGATGCACAAATACCGTCGCAGTACCAGTATAAAGATGGCTGTCCCATTTGAGACTTGCACCAGGGAAGAACAGGTTATTTGGTTTTTGAGTAGTGAAGGTGTGAAACCTATTGAAATTCATTAAAGAATGAAGGTTCACTACGGTGATGCATGTTTGTCACAGCAGCAAGTCTACGAATGGAGTAGGAAGTTTGCAAATGGTGTGACTTCAGTGGAAGATGCTCCTCGTCCAGGTCAGGCACAACGAGTTGTGACTCCACAGAACATTGCAGCATGTTTAAAGATTAGTCATGGTTCAGCACACCACATTGTGCACGATGTGCTTCAGTTTCACAAAGTGTCTACAAGATGGGTGCCACGACTGCTGACTCCTGAAATGAGAGAATGACATGTTGATGCTTGTGAAGAACTTCTTCGGCGCTTTGAACGAGAAGGTGATGGCTTCCTTGCAAGAATCGTTACTGGGTACGAAACCTGGGTTCACTTCCACCAACCGGAAACGAAGAGAGCGAGCAAGGAATGGCGCCATTCCTCATCACCAAAACCAAAGAAGTTTCGAACAGAACCATCAGCAGGGAAGGTTATGTTGACTCTCTTTTGGGACGAAAAAGGCATCATTTTGGAGCATTACATGCCTAGAGGGACCACTGTCACCAGTGCATCATACACAGATCTCCTAAAAAAATCATCTTCGGCCTGCAATCAAATCAAAGCGATGTGGATTGCAGTCATTAGGTGTCCTTTTGCAACATGACACTGCAAGGCCCCACACTGCTTGTACAACAGTCAGGTCTGTGATTGTTGCAACTGTCTTCCTCATCCACCAGACCTTGCCCCAAGTGATTTTCATATGCTTGGACCACTGAAAGAAGCAATGGGAGGAAAGAAGTTCCGTTCTGATGAAGAGGTACGCCACACGGTGCACGAGTGGTTGGGCAGACTACCAAAAGAATTTTTTTCTAAAGGAATTTATGCACTTTGTAAGCGCTGGAGGACTTGCATTGAGCGTGGGGGAGATTATGTTGAAAAGTGATAGAGCTTTGTACCACTTCTGCACAATAAATAATATTTTTTAAAAAATATTTAAGGTTTTCATTTGACTCGCCCTTGTATATTACAAGGGAAGATACACAAGTGGCAAGTCCTGTGACGGATGTGTTACATGAAGAAGAGTCTTGGGGTTATCTTATAAAACGGGAAAGCCCATGTTTGTGAATTAGGAGTATTGAGATTAGGAGGTCTGCTGAAGCAGGTTTTAAGCGTGTGATGGACGATTTTTGGGAAGAGGGTTCTGATATCCAGGTTGGCTTGAAGGAAATCAACCTAGCAAAAAACTCAATTGATTCCAGGCCTGGAAAGTACTGGAAGACCAGAACTGGGTCGTTGATTGGTTCTTGAGGGTTTGGAGTGGTCAATAAGTTGTGATATGGCAGACGAAAGTTGTTTTTGAAATAAATTTGGTGGCTAACTGCAGAATATCAGAGCTTGGGAGATTTTATTGCAATACAGTGAGAGGTCCTCCTGGTTAGAGTATATACACCTCTCAGACTGCCAAGGCAGTAAGGGAAGGAGGGTTCGATGTCATAATTATGGCAGTTGTAAAAATGAAGGTACTTTTATATGTTCAATATATTAACAAACAGGGTATACCAAACAAATATATACATTTATGGATGTTTGTGACCACATTTAGCATTTCTTGTTAATCTCTTGCAGCATGCTGGACATTTGTGACAACATTTGGCATTTCTCGCTAATCTCGTGCTGCATGCTGTATTTCTCTACAGTACACAGTGCAGTCAATTACTATAATTTTAAGTGGCATGATGTTTTTCTTTTGCTACTCTGCCTACAATTAAATGAAGAAAGTGAAATAGTACATAAACATAAACACATGATCCAGAAACCCAATTTTTCATCCTGCAGCTGCTAGGAATTCTGAAGCTATTCATTTCACTGAAGATTTAATTTATTAGCCTTTCCATGTATTCTCAGTGACCTATAGCCCAAAGTGCTAAAAAAAGAAAAAAAAAAAAAAATCCCTAATGTCCAACCTTCTTTAACTGTATTGAAAAGACACTGAAACTCATTTAAATTATCAGTGTCCAATACTACTCTTATATTATCACCATATCAAACTAACTTTTAAATCTTCAAGCACTTCCTGAAAAATAATGAAAGTAGAGATTAAGTATTAGATGTAAGAGAAAACTTTCTGTTTAACTATTCTAGGATGTTACAACAAATACCTCTCATTTTCCTAGTTTGATTTTATCAAAATGCTTTGCAAAATGGCTTCTCACAATTGATGAAAACTAGGAATAAATTTTTTTTTCCTTGGTTCTTAGCAGTTCTGCACAAATATTTATGAGTATTACTGCCAACCCTTTTCTAAATCGCGAATCACTAATAGTTCACTCACATTTTCTGATTAATCTTTTACGGATGATCTTCAAATTAGTTTCAAGAGGTTTCTCATAAGACTAATAAGTGTTTCCCCATGCATTTCCTAGCATTGTTATTCTCTGCCAACTGAGTAAAGGCTGATGGCAGCAAGAGAGTAGTCAAGTGTGGGCAAGAGTAAAGAATTCGTAGCAAACAGTATTGCTGCTATGGAAAATGTGACCCATGAATAATGTGGTGTTACCCAACCTTCACTTTCAGATTTTCACATCTCAATACATTGATGGTTGCATTGGGTGAAAGGAATTTCCTGCATGTGGCCAAGAGTGGACAAATTGCCCAGTGAAAAGATTATTTTCTAGCAGTAACCAGGCACTTGCTGGATGATGAGCTGTTGGTGTAAACTATGGGAAAAAAGTATCACGTTATAGTGGTATTTCAGCTAAACATGAGTTTTTAGCAACAATTTTAGACAGAGGAAATTTTTATACACGTAGTTAAAAATTTTGTGTTAGTTTACTAGTTACTGCTAAGTTACATAAATTTTAATTTGCAATTTACCTCATCAAAAGTGAGAAAGAAATAGTAATTATAGAAACTATCCATTCTTAAAATGAATAATATTCTTCAATGTTATTATGAAAACTGCTGCCAACAGATTATAATATAAGGATACAGAAGAAGTCTGAATTAGTTCAAAAATGTTTGTGATGTGCACTGAATCTGGAAAACTGATGTCGAAGAAATACCTGCTATATCTTCATAAAATGATGAAGCCACATGTAAAACACAGCAGGTTCTGATTAATACTTAACGACACTGAAACATGTAGTATTTTAACTTTTGTTGACATCAATAACACACCCATCTGAACCCTTGAAAGCAGTATATCCCAAGCGTATGGCACTGTATCAACCATGTGATTTGACACATTTCAAAGCTAAACAGTATTGCATTTCTCAAATATTTGAGAATTCCACAGCCAGACACACCATAAACATTTACGCACAGATCCATGACCAGCTACTGACACCAACCTTCTATGGAATGTCAAATTCTTCTCCTCTTCCATATGTATAAAACTACTAGCTGATGCCCATGACTTCATTCGTAATAATAAACAATTTTGATTGATAGCTACCCACATGTAACCACTGTAGTGCACAATAGGAGTCTCGAGGCTAATATCTCACACAAACATCAGTGAACTGCGCATGGTATTTATGGCTGCAATGTGAAATATAGGGACACACATGTCTTTGGTCAAAATATGAAAGTGCCCTACTTCAAACCAATTTCAATCTCCCACACCCCCATAATTACCAACATCTAACCACCAAAGGGCACAATGGGAGACTTGAGGCCACTACCACACTCAATCACCAGTGGTATGCACTATGTAGTTGAGGCAGAAAATTGATACATAGGGACACGTCTTTGGTCGAAAAAATGAAAGTGTCCCAGGTCAACCACATTCAACCACGATATCTTCCACACCCCCATAGCTACCAACATCTAACCACCATAGTGCACGATGGGAGAATCGATGCTACTACCACACACAAAAACCAATGGCCTGCGCTATGTAGTTGTGGCAACAAAGTGACATAGGGACACACGAAAAGTGATACATAGGGACACATAAGTCTTTGGTCAAAATATGAAAATTTCCTGCGTTGACCACTTTTAACCAGCATATCTCCCACACTCCCACAGCTATCGGCATTCGTCCAATGTTGTTCACTATAAGAAACTCAAAGTCTACTACCACACACAAACACCAGTGATCTGTGCTAGGTAGTGGCGGCTGAAATGTGAAATGCAGGGAAACACACTTCTAATATATATATATGTCAATAATTTTATAATTATAGAACATTCCATACGTCAATTAACCAAAAATTGTTTTTTTTTTAAATTCATGTTTATATAAACACAGCAAACTGAAAAAATCCTGAATTTTAATTTCAATATAACATAATACAGGTCTTTGACCTGGTAGCATAGTGCCTTATTTTTCTCAGTTTGGTAGTCCATCGTGCACCTCCCCAAGTGCCAGATATAGTGTGCTGATTAAATACCTTGGGTAGACAATAGCTAATTAAAAAGTGTTGTTAATGTTAGGATCGACTGGGGGGAAAAACAGAGAAGATGAGTCTTAAGCTAGGGTAAAAGTAACTCATCTAACCCGAATCTGTCAAGAAAAAAACTATAAGGTGGCAGCCCTAAATGCTCTGCTATAGGTAGCAATTCATACATTTTACACAAACAGCAAAAGATGGACATATCAACACGACAACCATCCAAGCAACAAAAATAAAAAAACTGGAGATATATTTATAACACAACTGAGAAACTCTAAACAAATTAAATCAGACTATATGTGACAGGTGATTTTAATGTGACAGTGGGGAACTTCTCAATAGAAGATATTGATGGTTTTGGATAAAAACTATTAATAGAAAAGGACAAGAATTCACTTTTCATTTTAATTAACTCACGATATATAACACTTTCTTTAGTAAGAAAGACATTCATAAAAGCTTATGATCAGCACAAAGACGATTTTTAATAGATTATGCTGAAGATATGTATAAATGGCTTATTAAAGACCCCATAGTTTTTTGAGGTACAGAAATAGTATCACAATTTTTTTTTAATAATATCTGAAATAAACTTAACGAAATATAGGAAAAGCTGAAGAAGGCAGAAAAATATAGGAAAAAAGGAAACGATTCCTTAACAACAGAGAGAAGTACTAATGAAGTTAATGGGGAAAAAAGAAAATTCAGAATAAGGATATGCTTAGAAAGGAATAAAAAAAAAAAAATACGGCTTATAATACATATCTAGAAACATTTACTCTTGAAAATTATGAAAACTACAAAAAACCAACAAGGAAGATACACCAACAATACTGGAAAAACTATATAACCATAGCTGGGCACAGTTAATCCAAACGTTAACTTCGTTAATCCGCTAATTAAGAAGTTGACTTCAATAATCGTTAAAGTGTTACATTTTTGCAAATTTAACGCACGTTAACGTTATTCATTAGAAGTTAACCATCAACAATATATCTACATAATGTCCATCTGGAAACGGAAGATTCAGTGCTTATCAAAAGGTATCGGATTCTACAACTCTTAGTGGAATCGTGTCAGCAATGAAAAAGTTTACAATGCATTGGTCTACGCCACTGTCGATGACTATGATACCCAAAGCTTCACCAATGCTTTGTTGGCGTAACCTTTTCTTAGCAGATGGAAATACAAAAATAAATACTTTTGCTGTTATCTTCACCAGAATCTACAGCACTTTAACACCGATTTGTTTTTCCTTACCCCACAAGTTTAACTTGCTTCTACTTTTTTTCACACTGTAAATATTTGGATGCATGCATCCTCTTTATGTGTTGATTATTAAGGCTAGAAATGTGTGTCTTGAGATGACCGAGCGTGGTGGGTGAGTGATTTAACGCTCTGGCCTCGCATTCGGGAGGATGCCAGTTCGAATCACTGTCCGGGTATCCAGATTTAGGTTTCCAATGGTCCAACCACTCCAGGCAAATGTACAGATGCTTCCTTCAAAAGGCCATGACCGAATTCCTTCCCATTCTTTGTCCTTAGTCCCATCCTGCCTCTAATGACCTTGACGTCGATGAAGCGTAAAAGCATTTAAAAAAAATTGAGCCTTGATTGTAGAAAGTTTAGGACAACACAGCTTGAATTTGTATATCAATCGTTCTCCCAATCTTGATTTAAATGCAACGTAATCGCATAAATGTGACCAAGAATTTTTAATCTCCTCATTGCTATTGGTAGTGTTTCCGATTTCACCAAGTTTTTAGATCTTCAGTTCCCATGATTTAACTAACAAACTCCAAACCAACGCAAACTAAAAAGTGGCAATATATTCCTGGTAGTAAAAAGAGTTAAGTTATAAAAATATTAAAATCAATCGCTGATTGAAATTGAAACATGTAGTGCAGATGTAAAACACAAACATTACATAACCCTAGTGTTCCTGCTCACACCCATGCCATGCCTAGCATACCATCTCTTCGCGTTACCTAATTCATTTTCAATTCAACTCGAACATATCAGTCAGCCATGGCGCACAATTCAAATAAATGAAATGATGCCAACAACCAATTACGGACTAAAGTTAATGGAAGTTCATTTTGAAGGAAGTTAAGAAGAACGTTAATGATTTTTTTACGTTAACTTAAAAGTTACTTTTTGCAATTTTGTTAACTGCGTTAATTAATGATTAACAGTTTTCTGTCCAGCTGTGTATTTAACCAAATTAGAACAAGATATTCATATTTGACAAACGGCATACAGAGTACTAAAACATTTTAATGCAACTAAAAAATATAAAATGCAGTTAAATATTACTGAAGATGCAAATTTCAAAGAGCACTACCAAACTGTATTGTGCATGCAGAATAAACAAATAGAACTTAGTACTGTAAAGTGTTTGTAATAGTACAGTAAACCTAATAAACATTAAAAGAACTTAACAGACAAATGTATATCAGATTATTAAAATATGCAGGACTTACAAAATAATACAATATTTTGGTGTTCAATCTTAGTTTTGCTGGTAGATGAGACAATTGGTGAGGAGAGTATATGAGGAAGTGGCATCAACGAAAACAAGGAACGAGGCTGATGGTACAGTGGGGTCTATGGAAAGATGTTCAAAGAAGTGTGGGTTATCTTTTGTGAAAGAAGGGAGGTTCTGTACTGAAGGGTGGTAGTGCTGATCCACAATCTAAAATCTACTTTGTTGGCAATCCACATGCTGCAGCTAAAGGTCATCCAAGGTTACCAGCATGGTGGAGCTCATCAAAAAGGTACAAGGATGGATTCTACAAACAGGGACACAGAATTTGGCGAGAGGCCCTGTAAGTGGCATAAAAGTGAAAACAGTTGAATCTGTAGGATGTACGCAGTATGTACAGGTTGTTGGAAAGATGTCTCAAAGTCTAAACTTTCTAGTCACTGTGGTCCATAATCACAGTATTGAACCCTAAAGTATCCCATTTGTTAGATGTAACTTTTGTTTTTGAAAGATTCATGCTCAGGCCAAATGCTTTACATTCAGAGACGAGATCAGGAACAAAGGTTGTAATTCATCATTGTTGACCAAAAGTGAAATATCACTGGTGAATCTCAAGTTACTAAATCTTCTGCCATTGATTCCAATTCCTGTTTCTGCCCCTTCTAATTTTGATATTGCGGTCTCCAAAGCATCTGAAAATATTTTTTTTTAAGACAGTTTTGTGACTTACTGAATTGAATGCATTTTTGAAATCCACAAAAGCTACACTAACAAGAAACTGGAATTCATTAGCTCTATTAATTATTTCTCACTGGGAAAAAATTAATATGGTTGATAGTGCAAAAGCTGCTGCAGAATTCTGCTTGTTCAAACAGTTGGACAGAATCCACAATGGAGATAATTCGGTTCAATAAGATATTTGTAAAAACTTTGAACAAAACAGACAACAAGCAAATGTGGCAGTAGTTTTTGATTTTGCAAATATTTAATTTTTTTGGTAGCAGATTTATCTTAGCTTTAACTTCTCGTTCAAGATCCAAATTCTGTGACGAAGAAAACCCGCTTTCAGGCCCTTAAGCGGAAATGTCAGACAGAAATAAGGGAAATCAAGAATAACTGGTGGCAACAGAAAGCAAAGGAACTCCAAACTCTATCAGACGCTAGGGATCTTAAAAAAAATTATGCAGGAATTAAAGAGCTATATGGACCTAGTCGCAGCTCATCTGGCTCACTAAAAGCAGCTGATAACACTACCATTCTTACCGAGAGCCAGGACATCTTGAAGCGCTGGAAAGAACACTATAACTCTCTTTTGAACCGTAGCTCTACTGCTGCAGACGATTTCCTTAGGAATATGCCGCAGCACCCTCCACAACCTTGGATGTCAGTCCCGCCAACTTTCCAGGAGTTTTGCAATGCACTGAATAGCCTGAATCCAGGTAGAGCTCCTGGACCAGACAATATTCCTTTAGAACTGATTCGAAGTGGGGGGTTACCCTTGAAAACCAGGATTTTCCAACTCATTCTTCTCATGTGGGAAACTCGGGAGGTGCCTCAGGACATGAAGGATGCTAACATAGTCACCATCTTCAAAAAAGGGGATCGAAGTATCTGCAACAATTATCGTGGTATTTCTCTTCTATCTATAGCAGGAAAGACTTTTGCTAGAATCCTGCTGAATCGCCTTAAAATTATGTCAGAGAGAGTACTTCCAGAATCTCAATGTGGATTCCGTGCCTCGAGGGGCACCACAGACATGATCTTCTGTGCTAGACAACTTCAAGAGAAGTGCAGAGAACAACAAAAGCCTCTCTTTCTGGTATTCTATGATCTAGAGAAAGCTTTTGACACCTTGCCTAGATCTGCAATGTGGATGGTATTAAGACGATTTGGATGCCCTGAACATTTTCTGGGATTGATTAGAGCACTCCACGATGGTATGGTTGGTCAAGTCCTTTATCAGAACGACGCCTCTGAAAAGTTCCCTATCACAAATGGTCTGAAACAAGGTTGTGTACTTGCACCAACACTTTTTGCCCTGTATTTGGCAGCAATGCTCTACGAAACGTCATCTACCCCCAACACAGGCATGGAGATCAGATACCGGTTTGACGGAGGACTATTTAATGCAGCAAGACTCCGCTCATCAAGATTAACTTTCCTCACCCAGGTAACAGAACTGCAGTATGCAGATGACAACACCTCTCCAGCACATACTCCTCAGCAGATACAACAGTCCGTAAACTACTTCAAGGACGCATATGACCGTTTTGGCCTGACCATCAACACCCGAAAAACTAAAGTGCTGGCGCAACCTGCTCCTGCAGCTACACTCCCAGACTTTGATGTTACCATCTCCGACACAGCCCTTGAGCAAGTAGATAGCTTCTCCTACCTTGGAAGCATTCTCTCTACACAGTGCACAGCAGAGAAGGATGTAGAAAACAGAATTCGTGCAGCACACATAGCCTTCTGACGACTTACTCGGTGAGTGTTCCTAAACAAAGATCTTAATTTAAGCACCAAGCTGATGGTCTACCAAGCTGTAGTTGTCTCCACGTTGCTGTATGGGTGTGAGACATGGACACTTTACCGGCGAGATATTAAGAAAATGGAGCGATTTCACCAGCTAAAACTTCGCTCTATAATGAACATTAAATGGGACTACTATGTGTCCAACATTAGTTTTGGAAAGAGCTCAAATGTATAGCATTGAAGCCCTCATCATCAGCCACCAACTTAGATGGGTTGGACACGTTCAGCATATGAGCAACAGTAGACTCCCTCGCCAACTTTTATACGGTGAGCTCAGCACTGGCAGCAGACCTCGCGGTGCCCCTAAGAAACGCTACAAAGATCAGTTCAAGAAGACCCTGAAGAAAACTAATATAGACCTTACCACCTGGGACAACCTCACAAAAGACCGCGTTCTATGGCGCAAAACTACCTCCACAGCAGTGGCACGTTTCGAAGAGGAGCGGCGAGGTCTGGCAGCTGAATCTTGTTTAAGGCGGAAAGCCCGACAAACCCTACCGCGCCAGCCACCCACATTTGGGTGCAGTGTGTGCGGATGACTGTTCTATGCAAGAATCGGCCTGTTCAGCCACCAGCGCACACACAAATAAACAGGCAAGAGAGTAATGTAGCGAACGCAGTTGTTCGCTTGGCTCATAAGTTAAATATTTGTCAATTATGAAATGAGGACAGCAAGTAGCATGTTAAGAAACCAGATACAGGCATCGACCGAGGATTTAGAGCGCTGACAGTAGGGAAAAAGTGCGCAATGGTCGAGCTAAGGAGGACACATGACGGCATGGATCGGCCTCATCATTGGTCTACAAATTGCCCCTCCACCGTAGTGGGAGGTGGTGTAAAAACCTCTGCACGGGCATCGGAGAGTGCCTTGTATTGTCTTGTCTTGCCTTGTTTTGTCTTCATCAATCAGTCGCAGATAGCAACAGTCGGAGCAGAGGGGACGCAGACGTCGAGCCGCGTCTTGACGGCCGTGGCCGCGGGGTGGCGTCGCACACGAAGAAGATGAACAGCGCATAACAGGTTGGCTCTGCTGTAGGTTATGGTTGGACATGGAAAGCCGTCGTTGAATTGTAGATAGGGAGCTAGGGTCCTCTACAATGTCTAAGCTGGGGATTCTGGTATAGATAATCGCCCACAGTCGAAGAAGCTCTTGCTGTCCTCAAAGTAAATGTCACACCCATGCAGTTACAATAATCAACCTATTTGCAGTATTCAGTATATGTCATAGTAGGATGTCTGAAGGTAGCCCAATAACACCTTGCGTATTCAGCATACCACTTGTAAATTTTGTACAGTCGTGATAGTAAATATTGTATATATGACATGTTTATGAAATCATTCACCCTGATGATCCTACCACGGATGTCTCCCTCCATCCCAGATCGACTACTATGATCGATCCTTACCCATTCGCTCATTCCTCTCATCGAATCTGGCCAAGTCTCCGCTCGGCCTGCTGCCAGGTTCGCCATAGGTCCCCATAGGTTTACCGGTGTCCCGGTGGGGGCACTACAGTAACATAAACTCGGAAACGAGTATGGCCGACGACGAATCCCCGTATACTGGATTGAGTGAGCATTGTGTAGGCACGACGAGAAGACTTTAACCATGTGACTGATTCTCACAAACTAGCTTCAGAATATCAACAGCTGTATACGGACTGAAACAAATGACCAAGGAATACAACCCAGAAATATCTGGCCAAATACAAAAGTAATGGACTTTCAAGGGGAACATCCGATAAATGGGAACCCAATTGACATGGCTCAAATTTCAATTATTTATGAACAGATTCACTTCAATAAAAATTAAAAGTACAAAATAAAAATCCAACAAATTTGTGGAATAATTAATAGGGCCTTAACCAATAAAATAAGGAAATAAAAACAGTGGCAACACTACTAATCTTTATGTACGGCAGTGAAACTTCGGTTCAAACACAAAAAAAAAACCAGTTGAAATGAGGTATTTCAGAAAGATAACTAATGCTCCAGACTAGACAGAAGATATGAGAATGGAATTAAACATCTACAATATAACTGAAAAAAGAGACAAATTCAAATAATATATCGACAGGATGGACAAATCTAGATTACCAAAAGTGAGACATTAGAAATCTAAAGGAAAAACATATATAGATCAACCATGGTGGCATTGGGAAGAAATCCAAAAATGAAATCAGAACAGGAAGGTGAAATCAATAAGAAATATAGCTAAAAGGCTTTAAGGGGTTGTTTTGTAGTGTTTGAGAATGACTGAAATATGTGAAACAAAATTAATGAAATTTGTCTGAAAGTCATCTTTGAAGCAGTTGACTCAAGGATCCCTTCAATGAAAGAAACTTTACAAGAATGGTTTTTTTTTTTCAGATTTCTTTGTTAATTTTTGTAAATAATTTCAAAATGCTGACTTCTGAGTATGGTGAAAAATAAATTAATGAGTCCACTATAGTAAGCAGAGGAGCAAGTTATCTCCTAATGGTGGCGGCTGTAGAGCACCATTAACACGTACGGAATTACAGATCAATTAGAAAGCAGCTGGCAGCTGTAATTATATATGGTACGATGTTTGTTGAAGCCATCAACCTTTGTTCTAGTCGCTCAGTGGTTAAGGTGTTCGTTCTACTAGGAATTTTATCCCATTGCAGGGAGGAATTTTTAATGGCACTTATCCTAACTTTATAAACCAGGATTTTGTATGTGTACATTTAATGAAATAAATGTATCATCATTTTAGACTCCAAATAATTTATTAATATTTACTGCCCCAAAATATCTGAGGCAAGACGTTGCATTGCGAAACAATTAACCTTCTGCTGTAAAATTTCTCTGCACAATTAGAACTCGGATCAATGGGGAGTACTGACTGTACGAAAACAAAGAAGAAAACTTGCTTGCTCGAGTTGGCAACAAAATGACAATTATTGGAAGTACTGGGACATTTTTTCGTTACTTCTTTTGTTGAGTATGAATATCTCAAAATCTCTTAATTCTGTGTACAGTAGAATTCCAATCATCCGAATCAATTGGGACCGCCCCCCATTCGGATAGTTTGATTTTTTTCCGAAAAAGGGGCCATTTTAATTACTGTATGTATGTTGAAAATGGGAGAAAAAACTATTTTAAAGAAAGAGAGTTTTTGATTAATTAAACAAAAAGGCAACACTTTTAAATGTTAAGCGCACTTACAAATGCTGTACATTAGTACCGTAAGTACGTACTTTACAATAAATAAAAGTCATTGCGTGCTGAACATCTTGGTCAAAGTAAGCTGTTTGACTGTAATCATCCATTTTCAGGCAGCCAAGTCACGCATCCACTTGACAATGAGAAGTTCCATGTGGTTACACTCGGGCTGACGGTCCAACCACTTCAACACAGTTTCAAGAACGGCAAATGGTCCCGTGTCTACTTCAGCTTTGACGTTAAGGTAATCTTCTTACTCGACACTTTCTTCTCTCACACTTTCAATAAGTTCATCATTAAGAATTTCATACCGAGGGTCTGACGAATCTCACACCACCCACTCTACTAATCTTCAGCACGTCTAGACATCCAGGAATTTTTAGAAGAATGTTTCTGAATTCAAGTGACATGTCATCCCCATCTTCTCCCGTCTCTTCCCTTTCCTTTCCCTTTCTTGAGTTTCTTTTCCCTTCTCTTCTTCAGTTGATATGCCTTTCAACTTGTTCCACACACGTTTTAATGTGACTGCCTGAAGCGATTCGGATAGTCGGAGTTCGGATAATTGGAGTTGTACTGTGTTTCTTTTTACCATTTCATGAGTTAACTAGACTGACACCTTGGATTGCCCTTTAACAGAACTGAAGTGTTAGCCAAAATATACTAATACTTAAACAAAAAAGCACCAAATGAAGTAAAACTTACGCCAAACTGAAAACTTCATGTAACTAGAAACTAATAAATATTACGTACTTCAGTAACAAATTAATATTATTACTTACCACCACACAAGGCTGAGGCGTTGGAAAGTATTAATAAATTTTGAGAATAATCAGCACTTTATCCAACATTCAGAAACTATTACCACTAAATTAGAAATAAGTAACTGCACTTTCCAATTATCCAACTGAATTCGAAATTTATAAGCCTCATATTTTAAAACAACTTATGCATGTTTAGGACAATTAGGTTGTTCTGTGCTTGAGTAACTTTCACAAAGATTTGACTAATGGCAGAAGTAAATCTATTCATTCCTACCTCATACTCCAACCAAGGATATTGTCATACTGAGTAACAACAAGAACTTTACCTTCAGTTGAAACCACATAACACTTTTCTCTCTCCACCAAAAATTGTATACTTTTTGCTCATATAAATTTTTAAAACTTACCTATTATTTTAGTAGAATGTCTTCATGAAGCTCTCCATACCTGCTGCTTTATTCCCAACCGTATTTGAAAGAAAAACCCGACGCTTCTTGCCCACTATGTGAACAATTATCATACTACTGCTGTTAAAGCGGAAAAATGTTTTAATTGTGGCAATTTAATAACAACACAACAGGTATTCCAAATGTTCATGTCACCCATCAATATGTTTCACACACCATGAATGTAAAGGACTAATATGTACATTGCTGCCATAATGAACACTGCTAAGGTAATACTTCATCATAGTACAGGCAGTCATCAAAGGAAGAATTAAACATCCACAGGCATGGGGAAAACACAAGGTAGTTTTCTTTAATCCCCCTCCCCTCCCCTCTTGAAATATTTGAGTTTTTGTTCATCTGGCTCTAACATAACAGTGGAACTGCTGACCTTACTATAACCTCCATCACCACTGGAAAGTTTTTACATATAGTTTGACAGAAAAGCTGAGAAACAATAACACATGATTTTTCTAGCAGTTATTTACAGAATAAGGGCCAATTCACAAAAGTGGATGTAACTTAAAATTTATTGTGACACATTATGCTACAAACAATGGTTCTTCCCTAATAACTCCTCATACAAAACTTGGTAATTAAGAAAGCTGGTGCTTAAGAACTCAAATGTCATAAACAAAAATGAATTATATTAGTACAATAATGAAACTGTTGCGTTAATGTGCCAAGTATGACAAATAGTCAGTTCTGGAATAATAGCAATTTGTATTTACATACTTCCACCAGTGACCTATCCATCACAATCGTGGAAGAACAGGGATCATTCAAAAACACATAAACAAGCAAATTCCATTTATTCAGACAAATTAAATAGAAATTGTGCCATTGCAACACTGTTTTTAAAAAGATACCCATTTCATCATGCATTAGCAGTTACACATGCCCTATTAGCTCCTGAACTACTGAAACAGATATTATATTAGTAAGCACTTTCTCTTGAAACAGTGTAAATCTGCATCAACAACTGAAGTGAACTCAGATATTCCATCACAAAAACAGAATTGATATATGGGAGGAAAGCCAGATTGCAACGAAGCAAAATGAATGTTTAAAATACAACATCTGGTGCCATTTTCAATACTGCTAGTCACAGAAATTGACATTAGTGTTCTGACGGTGTGTAAGTCAACTCATGCATAGAACAGGTGCAAAGACAGACCTCCTGAAGTGTAGTACAATCGTCTACAGCTATTTTGGAATATATTTGAAACCAGCGAGTGCCAAAAGCTTCCTAATTTGCTATTGTCATCAACATTATACATGCAAAGCTATGTGTACCTCATCCTTCACACCACCTGCCCTCCCAAATCTCGTACATACACATTCTTATTACAAATTGTCGAGGTTTAGTGAATTTATTACATGTAAAGTATTAAAGATAAGATTCTTCCCCATATGGGCAGAGAAACACAAAATTTTGTTCTGTATTGCCTGCCTACCTGTAATATAGTAATTACATTTTTTGCCAAAGGTATGTGTTTGACATAACAACTGTCACGAGTATTTATTTTGACCTCCAAAAAATTTCCTCAAACTCTGTGTCCAATACTATTTTCAGAAAAAATGATTAAAGGTAGATAGTGTGGACTGGGTCAGAAAAGCTTTCCACAGCAGCCCTAAAAAAACCAACTACAAAATCTAAGAGGGAATTGGCTATACCACAACCTACAATTGGTTAATGGCTAACAATGAAACCTTATTGTTAAGGACTGCTTAAAACTAACACTGTACTGAATGAATGGATATAGGTTCAGCAATGATCTGACACTCTTGCCTTTGCCACTCGTTCATCAAACTTTACACCATATTACTTTTCTGTGGCGTTACTTCAAGGATTTACGACTATTCGGTATCTAAAGACATTTATATGAGTTGCATTCGCAAACATCACCAATGACGTGCAACAACATGTGTAGGGAGAAATGGACTACCGTTTAGAAGTATTCAGCGTGACAAAAGGCACAGATTTCAAAAATTTGTACGATATGGAAACAATATTTGTCAATTTTTCTAAATAACAAAGATTTTTATTTCTAAGTGCACTGATTTTCTTAAGTGCCAATAATCATTTGCAATAACCCTATCGTCTACGAACACGAACCATGGGGTAAAATGGACTAAAACACCTATCACCCGTTATTTATTGTGGTTATGGATGAAATATTGAAAATGGTGCAGAGCATTGGGGAAGGAAAAACAAAAGCAATGCTATCTCCAGATGACCTACTAGTTTGGGGAGAAAATTAAAGAAAGGTGCAGGATCAGCTGGATATATGGAAGAGAGTAGTTGCAGCTGATGGCACGAAGTTCATTGCAAGAAAAAGTGGTGATCACAACAAGAAAGAAGAACAGGACACACACTGGCATATCACTTGGAGGAAAGCAATTAAATAAAGTGGAATGTTTCAAATATTTGCGAAACTGGATTGAAGAAAATGGAAAAAAAAACAGATAGGAGAGAGATAAATGAAAGAGGGAGAAGTGCAGATAGATTTTTAAGAGTATTAGAAATATGGTATGGTTTAGGGATGTTACTCAAAAGAGGAAATCTATAAAATATCCTTTGTGCCAATTCTAACATATGGGTCGGACAACTGGGTGATGAAGGAAATGGACAAAGCGAGAGTACCATTTGTGGAAATGAAATTTCAGAGGAGTGGAATAGGAGTAACAAGAAGAGACAGGATATAAAATGAGAGAATCAGGGAGATGATAAAGGAAGAACCATTACAACAGAATAGAAAAATCTAGGTTACAGTGGTACGTGCATGTAAAGAGAATGGGAGATAAGAAGTTACAAAAGGAAAACACAGGGCATGGAGGTTGTAATGTCCTGAGAGACCTCTGGGCAAATATATGGGGCAGAAAGCCAGGCAATGTGGTGCGTATTTTTTCCTAGACCACTGAGGGCTGCGTCATGGGATGAAAAATATTGTGTTTGAACAGAGACGGGAAGATGCCGAGTGAAAAAGGTGGGGTAGGGACCCACGCAAGAAACTGCCAGCACATGTGACCAAAACGTGATCTGATCTCCATTTGTTTATTATAAGGGCGGCCACCGATCGGCGATTGGCTGAGTGTCTTTGGCTCCCATTGGCTGAAGAGGTGGAAGATGTACTGGTGTGGAGAAGCGAAGCGGTGAGAAGAGATTACGATTCACGGCTTCGGTCGAGAAGTACCGAGGGTGAGTGAGGACTAGCCGCCGCCACGGACAGCAAGACGCTGCATGCGGCCCACCTCCGTCAGCACACTGTCCTGGGTAATTAGCCACCAAGAAAGGAAGAGACATTTGCAATACCGTTCGGCCCAGTAAACCCCCTGAGATAACGCTCATGCTGAAATTCATATTCCCAAAACATTATCTGTGCCTTAATTTTCACTGGCCAGTTTGCGATTAAAAGAAACTTAAATGTTTTATTGTGAACTTTGTTTTTAATCACCCTCCATCCCTACGTTATTGAATCAATTCGAGCTTGTAGTGTGGAATCTGTGGTCAACCATTTTTTTAGTTTCGGCAGGCGTTTTCCTGTAAGATAGGAAACTCTGCCGAAAACCTGGCGCCCACCCTAACTTCAGATCACAGAAACCACCCAGTAATGTCTGAATAAACTCATTTTATTAACCTTAGAAAGGAAGACTTTACAAGCTGAAATGGAAGAGGCCGAGGGACTGATGGATTAAAGGTGTTAAATGTCCGGAAGAAAGAGGAGTAAATTGGGTGACAGTGGAAGAAGAGAGATGGTGGTTGGACAGGAAGCATTAGCAAGGCTTTTGTTCCCAGCAGACCCGGCCAGTGGCTGCGAGCTGTCCTAGATGACACATGGGGATGACAATTTAACTTCCCGATCCTCATTTCTTAAAAAAATACCCTGAGCTTCGCAAGGTTCTATTTGTACACTCGGGCCACTTTCCTAGATATGGAATGCCCCTCTAGTGGCTACTCAGTTCCTCAGTCCACCCTGAACCTACTGACCTGCGTAAGTATCTCAATCTCGACAATTACCACCCTTATCACTCTAAATACTCCCTCCCTTGCAGCCTTGGTATATTCAACAGTGATATGCTCTGACCAGCACTCTCCCACAGCACCCAACCACTGATAACCAGCAACTGTCCACGAAATTTAAGAGGTACATAAATAATCTTCCAGTTTTATTCTTGGCCTTAACAAATTGTTTCATTATGCCTAATTTGAAGTGAAGTGGAGGAAGAAGCACAACTTCACTAGCTACCAGTTTCTTAGACTGACAATTTTTTCCTCCTAATTTCCCTTTTCTCATAATGAGAATTTCTGTCACAAATATCCCACTGTCATATGAAACATCCGTATTTGGTGTAGACTTGTTGCATGCTCAATATTATGGCAATAATTTTGAGTTTGCCAGTATCTTCCATTTATGTCCATTGCAATTAATACATGAAAGCATATATTACAAAATGTTATGTCTTTTTAGTCCTACTAGCATAGGCAACTGGGATGGAAGAAATTACATTCCAATTGTGGAGCAGAACTGCCTTTAAACTAATTTTGGATGCATCTATAAAGGGTCTCCAGTAGTCAGTCTAACACAAACTCAATTATTAATCTTTATCAACGACTTTTACTTAACAAAATGTAGCAAAGTACAGAAAAATGCACCAGCATATTAAAAAAAGTGAAATCAGAAGTTGATTTCTCTTACTATGGAAAATAATTATCTGAAAGTTAAAATATACGTTTTTTCATATAACTAAAAAACTTTGCCTGATGGGCAATTTCCGATTTAATTCCTCTTGTAAAAATGCTATAGAAATATTCCCACATTAGAAAATTTCTTTGTAGAACAGTGTAACCATCAATACGTAACAAGAAAAAAATATTTACAGAATCCTCTATTGAGTTAATTGCAATGCTTTTTTCATCTTTTTTTTTTAAAGATTTATGCCTCATTGAGGTCATTAGATGAGGGAAGAATCGGAGTCAAGGAATTGGCGGGAATTTGGTCACGGCCTTTTCAAAGAATCATACGGGCTTTCGGCTGGAGTGATTTTGGGAAACTATGGAAAATCAAAATCTGTATGGCTGGATGGAGATTCGAACCCACATCCTCCCAATGTGATGCCAGGGCACTCACAAACAAAGCTCAGTACGTGCAATAATGAATGCCAACAAACTAATTCTAATATATATATACATACTACGCATTTTTTAAACTACTTACAGGCAAGAGATCTAACGTTGAGATGGCATCGACAAATGTTTTGCGACTTTATCCTAGTTTATAATAAATCCTTTCTCCAGTCAAGTTACGCTCCACATTTAAGCCTACTTTCTGTAAACCAGAACAGTACATAAAAGATGGTTCTTGTTATCAACAAAGTTCACAAATGGGTTAAGAAGTTACAGTCTCAGCAACAAACCTGTTCTCAATTATTTTTATCCTTGATCAAATTGAACTGTCAAAAGATTTCGAATCAAATAATGGCAAGCAAAGTTTTTTTAAAAAAAATTGCATCTGGTCTAGCCCATCTTCCTAAATAAGTAATACTTCACTGTAGCACCTTACTCAGCATGATACAGAAAGCAAAGACTAATGTACATACTCATGAAATACGACAAGCATGATGAAAAAAGTAAATAATACTACTAAGAGTGAGAATTTAAAACCCTCACAAAAAAGGACTGCTGAATAAATGTTACTCTTCAAGGCTCTGAAAATAATTTGTATCAGGCTTATTAATTCAATCCTGCATGCAAGTAAATGTAGAAATAATACAGTTGCCATGAACAGGGGGAAAAAAACAACTTGACAATTCCAATTGCATTACGAGAATCTGGTATGTCAGCTTTACCTTAATGCCAACCCAGAAGAAAGTAGAGATGCCACTCCTGGGATGAGTGCTCACTAATGAGAAGTAGCAAATTTAACCACACTATTATTCAGCAATCCCTTAAACAACAGCTATATACCAAACCTTAAAAATAGGAGTAGGTATAAAGTTCTAATTATCACCATGAAATTTTTAGCCACCATAATGAAATTTCATAACCTGAATAATACACAAAGCTGAAGACCATGATGTTATCAGTTTCCTCCAGTACAACAATAACATTTCAACAAAAAAGGATGATGGCCAATAATATGACAAAAATTTAATCTGCAATACATCCTTCACATAGGATTTGTGACTAGTGATGGCCGTTCTTAGTTACAAACATTTTAAATATTAATTGCAGTTATATGAAGTGCCACAAAGCCCCTACTCATACAGCCCCCTCTATATACCGATTTTTGTCAAACCATTAACTGATCCCACTTCAGAAGCAAACTAATAAAACTTTCACAAATCTACTATGAGCAGGATGAGCACTTTATTTAGAATGCCAAGGAACAATGTTCTGCATTTGTGAGACAAAAGAATGAGAATGTAACAAAAAGAAAGCCTTAAAATCCAACCATGGATCATGCTCAGCTGATTATACCTAAGCATTATGACAACTGATTTATTCCGATGGCTAAAAAAACAATGTTTATGTTTATTAATAGACTCAAGTAACTCCAGAAGCTCTTTAGACACAAATCTTTAGTACCTGGGTGAACGGTCTTTACTCGGCATCTTTCGATTTCTGCTTAGTATCCAAGATTTCGAGTAAAATTTGACTAAAGTAAAAGGCTTGAAGGTTTCTTAGGTATTTTGAGGTGCACAGATAACCAAAGAGAAGTTTAACTAACATCACTAGGCTTACTTTCTTCATAATGAGGTTAGAGCTGTTTCGAGAAACCAAATACAAAAATTGCCCTTTTTTTAAAAAAAGAAAAAAAGATTGTGTTAAAAACTTGAAAGCAAAACGTTATCGACATATGAAAATTAATCCAAATCGCTAGATCCATTTGCGAGACCGCCTCATAAATTGCTTTCAAAGAAAAATGCTATTATTATGTTAAATAGAAATCTTAATGCCAGTCAGGGATTAATTAATGGTGCGAGATTTGTGGTAATTCAGGGGATTCTACGATAAACCTTAATGATGGATTCTTATGTAACTCGAAGAGAAAAATTGAAAGTAAAAACTATTTTTTTTTTTTTTAAATATCTCGCTTAGTTCTCGAGATATCGTATCTCAAAATTGACGTGGTTGGTTGAAATGCGACCTGGAACAGTAGATAAATTTCTGCCATAGCCAAGTTTGATGATGAATTCGTATGGAACTCGTTGAGACAAATCGAAAATAAAGAATTTATTTTTTCTGATATCTCAAGTGAAGAGGTTAGGATTAGATCCGGCCTGGACCAGAATTTTTTTTTAGCCAAAACCACTATGTCTATATGGTGGAAATGTACTTTCAATGTTTTATTTTGTTCCTAATGGTGGTTGTGAGGTTGAAATACGGTCTGGACCACAAGAAACTTCACCAAAAGCACAAGGAACTGTACCTATAATTGATTTTTGACACGCTGTATCTCGAAAACTAAGAGATATCAACATGTTTCATCGAGTTCTATAAGAATTCGTCATCAGATTGTGACGTCATGGTAATGATAGGACATCATCAGTGCTAAACTCATTCACTCCAATAAAACAATGCTCATACCTTGTGTGGTAGTATTTAATGACAAACTAACAACCACTTTTTACGGTCAAAAAGTAAACGATGATTACTTTATAACTGGTACTGCTAATATTATTTTCAAAGAAGTTTCTGTAACGTATCACATCTTCCTTTTTAAATGTTTTACAACTTTCTGTACTAATATTTCCACGGGTCAGCCAAGAACTGTTCATTTAAATATTCTTTGAAATCAAAGAGAAGAAGTATGGCATTATTCTTTCTCACAAACACCGATTGATAATTGTCATCTTCCATTTTATATAGGCACATTCCATCCTTTCCCAATGCCTTAAATGCTTTAGTTGCTGAAACTAAAATATCATCAGTATGAAGGTTATATGTATTTGTAGGCTTTCTGGTACCTGAATTGTCTATGAGATGGCACTAGTGTCATTTTTGAGATACCAAATGAAAAAATTGTTCGTATTTTGTAAACTCACTTTTTTGTAGGGAAGACAACTAATTAGGTAATTTTAAAAGTCAAAACGTTATCTAAATATCAAATTTCATCCATATCGTCATAGCCATTTCTGAGATCCGAAACATATATATATATATATATATATATATATAATATATATATAAGATAAATAGAAAAGTAAACGTCTGTTCATTTGAAATCTCCGAAAGATATTCACCAACTGTTTTAAAATTTTGACAATGCTGCATTCAAATTCACCAGTGTTTTTATATACCTATGGCAATTATTTCATTAGTATTTTATTGCATTTTACTTTTTCATTTCTTTTATTTTGTTTTCTTTTTATAGTTTTTTGGAGTGATATTTTTTTTTTCCATTTCCTTGATTATTTTAAATTAGTGACCATACAAATGCGAAATGGTTGCCTGCAATTCCTCGATCGACACCTGTGGACAAAATAAATTCTTGTATGAAATACTCTACTTTGTAGCAACTCCCAAAGACGTTGAAACTAAACAAAAATATTCGTATTGCTGCAAAACGATTGATAAATGGAGATATTCTGACATCAATTGCTAGAAATTGGGAATAGAAAGGTGCCAGTTGATCTGACCTCAGGACTAATTTCATTACCTCAAAGTCTGCAATTCAGCAATGTCAAAAGAATTGGTTGAAAAAGTATTTTCCAACATTCAAATCAATTATAAGAATCACGATTGAACCAGCCATTCTTGCTGCCAAGAACAAAGATATCTAAAATATTGTCCAGCCTAACATTCAAAGCGAGGTACAAGTCCAACGCTGTTGTGGAAGCAGATGAAGCAGTTAATTATCCAACAGAATGTTTAAATTCACTCTATGTGTGAGGAATGCCACCGCACATATTGCAATCGAAAATCGGTGTTACAATTATGTTGCGAAATATCAACCAACCAAAGCTTTGCAGTAAAAAAATTAATGAGCAGCATCATAGATGCAACAATCTCTATAGACCTTTCAAAGGTGAAGATGTCCTCATTCCTAAGATTCCAACAGATTTCAATTTAAGAGACTGCAATCCCCAATTCAATTGGTGTTTGCAATCACCATCAACAAAGCTCAGGGCCAACCGTTAGAATTGTGCAGTTTGGCTCTAGACACGAATTGCTTCTCACATGGACAATCATATGTTGGATGTTCTAGACTCGGCAAACTAGACAATAGGCCCGTTTACACGTACACGTCAAACTGGCGGTTTGGAACGGCGCTCCGGACTGCCGCGCCGGAGCGTGAGGTTGGACTGTCGCTCCTGGAGTGTGCGACGAAAAATGGTCAACACTCCAGTCGCGCGCGCCAGGACTGCGGGTTGGAGCGTACGCGCCAAAAATGAACGTTATCCCGTGGACTTTCCGCCGGGTTGGAAAGTTTTGTAGACGGTCCAGCTTGCAACATTCGGTTTTCAGGTCGTTGTTGTCTTTGTTAGTTGTGCTTGTGTTTATAAGTGTATTTAAAATATCCTCCAAAAGAAATGACATAAACTGAGGAATATGAGAGCTGCTTTAATTTTTTTTTTTTTTTTTTTTTGGGTACTGAAAGAATTAAATCAACATAGTGTATATGGGCGGAAAGATGGCACAAAACTAGAGATCTATATGGACACATGCCTCTTTAGTGAGAGCAACGGGAAAATAAATGAACCAGATGATTTAAAAAATTTTCTACGAAACGACAGTTCCATATATAACTACATTTTAATAATAATAATATTTCATTAAATTGCAATGGAGCGCACGTTCCTGTGGCAATTTCCCTACACAACTATCTTCCCCCTTTCCTGCACCCACCTACATTTGCCCTCTACAAATTTTAACTTTAAACTCTTTAAACGTTTTTGGTAAATTGTTTATCATTTCCCTTTGTAGCTTATTCCAATACCTGACACCTTTACCTAAAAAGGTGAAGTTAAAATTATTATCTCCACAAATATCAAAACAAGACACAGTCTTGAGGAAGAACATAACTGCAGAGTAATGTTAGCCTCCTACTCTTCGTTTTTTGGCAACTGGAATATCCCTCCAAGATTTGAAATTGCTTGCTTATATTTTTCTCAGTTCTTTTCGAATTGCCGCCGAGTTTCTTGAATCCTTTCAGTGACAAAATCTTTGTTTTCACTTTCACTGAATTCTACTAACTAATCATATTTACGATTTTTTTTTAATTTTTATTTTTGTAGTCATTTGATTTAACCTTCCACAAACATAGAAAATTTTTATAAAGTTCTATAAATCCTTCCAAATTATCTCTTGACCACATTTTTCAACATTTAGATTTTTATGTGTTAAAGCAGGGTAAAGTTAAATAAAGTCACCCAGAAATTCGAACCAACAACGAACTTGTACTGACGCATCGAGACTGCAGACCGACAATGCACGTGTAAACACGAGGCCCCGTTAGACCTGCGCGCCAGATGTGCGCATTCGGAGCGCGCGCCATGGCCTCTCTGACCACCGAGCATTTACACGTAAAGGATTGATGCGCGCGCCTGGAGCGTACGCTCCAAAACCGTCGGAAAAACCGTGCGTGTAAACGGGCCTATTCTCTACATCGGTACAGACAATGAAACAACAAAAAATACTGTACACTCTCAATAATTGTGAAATTAAATATATTTGTAATGTGTGCATCCTCTTTTCTTCTTTTCCATTTAACCAGACTGAGCCACTAAAATTCTCACTACCACACCTAACTATTATTCCTTTTCCACAAACAAGGAAAAAATATATGGTTTGACCATTTGGCTGCAATTCTGCTACCTGACCACCTCACACCACAGCCCAAACACTTTTCTTTACACTGCTCACAGTAAAATATTCGCCAATCCATTTTACTACTCGGCTGAAAATGGGTGCCTTTTCCACACTTTCTCACCTTGCAGCTCTCACCAAACCTTGCAAGTAGCACAAACAAATGCATAGTCTATCACAAATGCTCTTCTTTTTGACCGAATTTCCATGTGCTAATAAATATCACGAAAAGGAGCTCAAAATTATAAATTTGTCTTAAATTATCCCATATGTTCATACTACAATAGTATATTTCACATAACCACCATGCTCACCTTTCATGTAAGCTTGACGATTTATTCAGTTGTGTAGCTATTGCTGGACTGACGGAGAAAGGCTCTCGAAGTTATTCATCTTGGTTTATCCCCTAATGGCAATATTTTATACTATCTACAACGAATTACTGTGATACTGATATATAAAATTATGCCTCCCCCTCTCAATCAGTCTAATATTCTAACTAGCAAATTCTCTTCACTGCAAAAAGATAGTGATCTGAAGCTGAACCGATGTCACATATCTTCTATAACCAAACATTGCAACAGGTCAACACAAATAAGTAGAATTGTGATGATACTAGGAAAAAGGAAACGGACTTTAGGCAATATAAATAACAAAAGATTTCATACCTCTGCATGTGCATACCTGCCGAAACACATGGCAGTTTTCTAAAACATGATTAACGTGGACAACCGAAATATTGTATATGTTTTTGTTCGTTATGTTTGTTTTTCAATCATCGCGGCCTTCAACTTTGGTAAGTGATGAGTTATTTTTCATATTCTTTGTTATTTAAAAGCAGAATTGTGTAATTTTCCAGGATATCTATCTGGAAATGATCAAAGTTCGTCAGAACAAAATTTCATCTCGTTCATTTCATGGCAATTATTAAAACCCTGACAATCCCTCAAAAATACAGGAAAAAAAGGTAAATGTTAAAATCAACATAGAATCAGTACAAGGTTAAGGGGAAACAATCACTTAAAATAATTATTCACTCAAAACAAATCAACAGCCACATGCTTCATTTCACTACCAAGGGACTAGTTTCTTATTATCTCCCACACTACCTCGCACACATACACAGGCAACAGAGAAAACAGCAAAAGAAACAATGATAAAAGTTATATTACAGCATTTAAGCAATACTTAAGCCACTGAAAAGCCACACCAAAAGAAATACAATACTGTATAACATACCAATGGGCAAAATCCATTCCAGAGGCACCATAGTGGAAGTGTCCTGAGCCAAATTTGTGGTTCCGCACAGGTATTTATCCTATGTCCGAAAATATCCGACAATTTCGATATCCATGTATGTCCCAATCATAATGAAAGTCTTCCACATTCAATCCTGTTAAGTTTAAGTCAAATTTTCCTAGCTGAAATGTGTGGGGTAAATAAATGAAACCACACAATTCTTTTCTCAGATATTTTAGTCCTAAAATTCTTTCCAATGCTGCATTAAAACTTTTATTAGTCCAAGAGAGATTCAAACCTGAAGGTGCATGTTTTCAGTAAAGGGCTACCACAGCAGTCCAGTTTAAGTTGTGCAGTAATATCCTGAATAGTGACATGATCTACAAGCATCTGTCCATAAATACAAAAAAAAAATCTCCAAGAAACATTTCCTGGTACCTCAGTCATTAAATCCCTGACAAAAGATTGCCATTTTCAAAGCACAAAAGGCCCAGTAAATCCATACGAGAATAAGCCGCTTCCAATACTACAAAGAAAGATCCATATGAATCCACATTTCATGTTTTATGCAATCGACCATATGGAAAAGTAACCCAGAATCCTCTAAGAATAGAAAAATCCTGGAATAATTTCCCACGTTGATACAAGGTAGGATAAGATCCATATGAATCCGGTAATACTCCTTTTGTGATACGCAGGATACTTGTCCTCTTTTCCAGTGGTGAATAGGAAGTGTCCTAAGTCAGAGAATCCATTTAAACTAGGTGATCCTGAGAAATCTCCATTAAATTATATCCCTGATATGCGAATGATTTGTGGTTATAAAGAGAATATCTTTGGGATAAATATACCCAGATACTCTCTTTCAGAAAAGGTTCCGACTGAATTTTGGCTAGTGTAACATATCCACTTGAAATTCCATTCCAGAATGTAATGAAACTATTTCTGTGAGATCCTGTCCTCTTGAAAGAAACTAAATCCAGATTAAATGGCTGAAGTGAAGCCATCAAAATCATTCCTGAAGTAGTGTGTAATATGCGAGCATCCTCCAATCCAACCACATGAATCCAAGGACATTCCACAAAATCCAAACAAGTCCTCTTCATCCAAAAACAGAATCCATGTACTTTTGTTTTTTTAGAAATCAGATTCAATCCTTTATTCTGTACTTAATCCAACTGATGACACATCCAATACAATTGCTATCCAATGTGCAAGGAAAAAAAAGAAAAAAGAACATTAATGAAACATGCACTTCACTGAAATACTCAGAGCTCTGGAATGAAACTGAAATGAGGCAGACTATTTATATAAAAAAAACCTGATGTATGGAAACCAACGAATTGTCTAGTCACGGCCTCAATTTCAATTTCATTTCAAAGCTATACAGAAATTCATAACTGTTTTTACATTGGTTTTCCATGAAATGATAAAACATTACAATACACTTAACCCAATTAACAAGGATTTCCACTTAACCATGTGCAATAAATTTTCTGGAAGAGCAGCACCTTGCTGTCTACTCCAGGAATGACATATTTAAAACCCCATGCGTTTACTTCTTGAGAAATTGACAGTAATTAAATCAACTGCATTTGCTACATAATCACACGGAGGAAAGTTACAATAATTTTGTATCATCTTAAATGAATATCACAAACAATCTGATCTCGTTTTTTGTAGGTATACAGTGTAAAATATTTTCTCCTTGATCTCAAATTAAGAATTGTAATAAGGTATTCATTTTTCACATTCTATAATCCAAAAATAATGTAATTGGTGACAGCAAGACAAGCAATTGTATAGTACTAAAAGCTAATTCCTACAAATACCCCACATCAGAAGTTATTGCAATGTAGCTACAGTGATACTGCCTTATTAACACTCTAGGTATGGCGCTTTTTCCCCCTCCCCACTGGACGCTGCAAAAGACAAGACAAAAACAAATCTATAGGAATATGTGCAAACAATGTGATTTTTTTTTTTTTTTTAAATTATGCTGGCATGAAATGAAAACAAAAAATATACAGCTCGATAATTAGTGGCTTTACAAAGATTAACAAAAGTAATCCACATGAAGACGAGAAACAAAATCTTCACTCAAGTGAAATACTAATTGAAAAAATACAGCCCACAAGTACAAAAACCTGACAAATCTTATCTATATCCTCTGTCTGGAACTTGACAACTGTATCAAAGTAAGGGTTGGGGAAAAAGTTAACATTTTTTTTTTAAAGAAACCTTAATACCATATGTAATTATTTAAGAATTTTCATAAAAAAGTGAACTAATTTACTAGTTGCTTAAAGTGGTTGTAATGGAGGAGAAACAAGAAGTTTAAAATTTAATGAATTCATATTTACTCGTTTTTCTTCTTTTTTCAGAAGACAATCTATCCAGTTAGGCAAGCATTTGAGTGCTACATTACCAACCTACAAAATTATGAGTCTTCCATAACTAATTTAACATAAGTGTTGCCCCACACAGTTTTTAAAATATGCAAAAACTTTTCACTAATCAGACTAAGACATATCGTTGCCTAACATTTAGAGGAGAAATCATTTTAACTCACTTAACTACTTTGAACACAGCAAGTTCAACAATGTTCCTTGCAACTTGTCAGGAAAATTGTGTTGCAACTGTTTCAAATGTTGACTTTGAAGTCAATTATTTTTACTGAAATGTCATCAGTGAATCACTTTAAAAAGTATTTCTTTTTTTATGGAACTACTGGTCAGACGATAAAATTCGCAACATATTCAAAATATGCATGTGCACCAATTACTTCAATCACCATTTCACCACAAAACAATGTGGCAGTAGGGAGTGAAAAAAAAAAATCACGTGCATTCTTCAGTCATACATGACAAACCACATGAAAGGCAATGAAAACACTTAATGCTACAAGATAATAACCTCTCATCTCAGTTGTAGGAGCGTGAACGAGATCGGGAACGAGAGTTTGAGAAGCTGCGCCTGACGGGAGAGTATGTGGGGGAACCACGGCGAAGTGGGGAATAGCTGCGAGAGCGTGACCGTCCACCCCCACCACTGCCGCGACCCCCACTGCCTCCGCCTCCATAGTCCTCTTTCACACGTATGTACGATACTTCACCCTGAAAGAAACACCAAGCTACTAATACAAAGCAGCAAAGATAATAAAAAGGAAAATTCATTAGGTTCAAAATCTTTTAATAATTGAATTCTTAAGGAAAACATAAAATGGTAACAATAAACAAGATCTGACATGCAGTTTCCCCCATACTAATGTAAACTCCATAGTTCATTAAAACATGCATTACAAAATAAAAACACAATAAAAAAACTAAGGCAAAAAAGAAAGATAGGGAAAGGAAACCTGTCACTAAACAAACCTCAAGGCAAGAACAGTACAAAATCAAAAAACATTAATATAATCCACAATATTTTGGAATAATCTTTGTCATGTAGAAGGCTAACAAAATACTTGGAAAGTCAATAGCTTAATGCGTGCCATAGGCGTAACATGGAGAAAGTCAGAAAATTGGCAATACAGATTGAAGATGGAGGAAGCAGAACTATGTACACCTAATATCACTGAAAATGGTAAAAATAAGGGATAAAAGTAGGTATCTGAGATATCAAGGATATTTTGGCAAGCTAGTTATCACCTTAGGAGTTAAGAAGGGTTGCCAGTTTCTGGAAAGACCAACAGCTCTATTCATAAAGCAGTTGTTGAATTTAGAGAAGACCAATTAGCATGAGCAGTCACTGGATAGTCTAGGTTATTAGTGTAAGTAGTTTGCCTGTGGCCATTCACATTCACTGGCACCTAGTTGTTGGCAAAGCCACACACTCTCTCTCACTCTCACTCTCTCTCCGAGTGTGTAGCACATTTTTAACAATGAACAAGATAAGTCTACACTAGTAATATATTTATGTTTTATAAGAATGATACTAAGGTAAAAGGAAGCGACTTTTTGGCAATATAAATAATAAAAGATAGGGAAAATAACTCTTCACATATCAAAGTTGAGGGCTGCAATGAGAGAATAACACTTAACACAGACACAAAAACACAATGTCATGATGTGTGTTCACATCAGGAACCAGAAGGCTCATTCTCTAGTGTATGAATAAGGTTTTATAGTGAAATATTGTATTTTTGTATCTGTGTGATGTGTTATTCTCGTCGCAGCCCTCAAGTTTGGTATGTCATGAGTTAGTTTCCCTATTCTTTATTATTTATTAAATATAACAATATGAATAATAATTGTTATTAAGATAAATATATATCTGAATATCGAATGCCGAGAGAAATATAGATCGACCGACCCGAAGGCATAAAGTGACAAGTATAATTAATGCAAGATAAAATGGATGATACAGAAGCTTACATGTTGTAAGAGACTGAACTAACTAAGGACACTAAGATAGTACAGATGTGTTGACTATAAATGAATGATAATTAATATTGTGAGAAGGGCTGCATTAAATTTCCATTGTAAAATGTGTTGGATGTAAGTTTTGCAAGTTGCGTATTAAAGTCTGTACAGTGGAAGAATAACTATACTATTCTAACAGGCAGATATCAATATGGACAGATAAAGGAGGCAAAATACCAAATCTTAAGAGGGTATGTATTCTATTTCAGGTTGTACGAAGCCAAATCTGAGCTAAACCTCGTAATCTACTACAGATATGGATGTAAACATGATGCTCTTCACCTAAGGCAAATACATCAATTATATTTTACTCGAGATCTAGACATCAGCCAGAGTGAGGTGGCTGGCATCTAACAGGAGGCTGGTTAGTGCCTCAGGGCTGGGGATAAATAAACATGTCAAATAGTATGGCGTGGTAGTAGAAAAGCACCGATGATATCTTTTTTTTTATAGTTTAACGTCCCTTTTTAACAACGTGGTCTTTAGAGACGGGAAAGGATGGGGGCAAGGAATGGGAAGGAATTCGGCCATGGCCTTTTTGAAGAAAGCATCCCGGCATTCACCTGGAGTGATTTGGGGAAACCATGGAAAACCCAAATCTGGATGCCCGGACAGGGATTCGAACCGCCGTCCTCCCGAATGCGAGGCCAGAACGCTATCCGTTACACCACCACGCTCGGTCGCCGATGATATCAATTAACAAGTAAGACAACTGCACACAAATATCTTTATTTGAAAAACTGCAAATATACATTTATATCATAAGAAAGTGTTGCCACAAATCTGAAGACCAAACACTAAATCAACTGTCATTTACAGATTTTTGCAGAGAAAACCTTTGTTTAAGGCTGGATTTTCAAAGACCTTTGACTTTCAAGTATTTTTTTCTTAATGCCTTATGCATCATGGACATTCTGGTCATTACAGGCAGGTGAGAAGTAAGTATAAGCAATGAAAATGAACAAACAATCTCTAGCAAAAATCTAGAGGGCCAGATGGAGATTCAAAACTGTCCTCCAAATTTCAGCTCAATCTTTACCACAGAACCACCAGACTTGGTATTGGCCAACCAAATTACACATATATTCAGAAACTTTTAATACTTTGATTAAAGCTTATTATAAAATATAGTTAATTGAACTTAATAAAAGTTGGTAATATCTGAAAAAATATAATTTACCTCATGTGAACGAAACCTAGAGTCATCCAGTTTCTTGACAGCGTACTTCATATCTTCATATCGGAGGAACTCTACAACTCCTGTGCCATCCTTGAAAACATCAGCAAAGCAAACATCTCCAGCCTCCCGCATGTGGTCCTTCAGATCCTGCCAACTTCCAGAGGGAGGCAAGCCTGGAAATGACAGTAATGTTTCAAATTTTAGATGATGTAATGATTAAAAGGTTTTGCACTCCTGTAACTATTTACAAATCAACATATTCATGCCTAGCCTCCAGATGTGTATATTTTTTTATTTTTAACTGCTTAACGTCTCCTATAACAACTAGAGACGGGAAAGGATGGGGGGGGGGCAAGGAATGGGAAGGAATTCGGCCATGGCCTTTTGAAGGAAGCATCCAGGCATTCACCTGGAGTGATTTCGGGAAACCATGGAAAACCCAAATCTGGATGCCCGGACGGGGATTCGAACCGCCGTCCTCCCGAATGCAAGGCCAGGATGCTAGCCATTACACCACCACGCTCGGTCCCAGATGTGTAAAATTGTTTCTATTTGCATACTTGAACTTGACTGAAAGAATAGCCTGGTTACTAAGGAGAGTTTTTATGCAATTTGGACTTGCCATATTACCTGCAAGCTTTTTCTTTTTTTTAAAAATAATATAACAAGTTTGGGTAGTTTCTAAAACCTAGTGACTGTGTAATGAAAAAGTGTAACTTTAAGAAAACATCAATTAGAGTCAATTTAATTCTTCACACTCGTTTCAAAATGAAAATGAGGGCATAGAATTGGACCCTCGAAAACATCCCAGATGTGTGATATTTTGGTGCAGCTGGAAGCCTGAGATTTTTTATTATGCTGTTATTATTATTATTATCATCAAAGTATCGAGAAAAATTTGAGCTATAAAAACCTCGGAAACTACTGAGCACGTTTCGATGGGGGCTATCATCATCTTAAAGCATAGAATCTCTCTTTTGTTGTTTGCCATTTCTTATGTTTCAACGTAACTTAACATAGGAGCACTGAATGAAATTCTGAACGAATGATGACAAGTGTCAAAGCTGGAACGACTAGACGTGCCATACTTCGCACTAAATACGCAACTACAATGTCTCTGACTATAGTCTTTAATGAAAGCAATAAAATCAGTCTCCAATAATAACTATTTTTCACACTAAAGAAAACTTGAAATATTTCCTTTAATTCAGGATATTCAGTCTTTAAACGCCATAGATGGTGGTATTGAATGCGATGAACTAGTAATGAAAAAACAACAAAGATTATATTTTTCAAATCTCGTTTAGTTCTGAATACTTTATATGGAATTCTGAATACCTGATATTCATCTGTATACAGGTACGGAATACATTTTAATTTTGAGCTTTAGTTATAGGTGAAGTAGCATAATGGGAACATTATTAACTCCAGAGGCAG
The DNA here is from genome assembly GCA_031002005.1 of Vandiemenella viatica. Lineage (NCBI taxonomy): Eukaryota > Metazoa > Arthropoda > Insecta > Orthoptera > Morabidae > Vandiemenella > Vandiemenella viatica. The sequence continues at coordinate 181,095,943 of CM061914.1, read as the reverse complement.
GTGAAGCAACATAATGAGCCACATATGGTGTTTGATACTGTGAAAACTTGGTCAAAATTGATTCAGCAGTTTTCAGGTAATGCTACATTATTCGTAAAATAAACACGTCGCTATGTCTTAGAACATAAGTTAAATTTAGCGTTGACCACAAGATTTTAAACTCTGAAAATCCATTCAAAATCTACGTTTTCTGCTTGTTGCCGGAATAAACAGACACATTCCATTTTTTTTTTTTTTATTTTTTTTTTTTGTATGTGCATTAATACGGTCTATGTTTTGATTTTGAAGCAGCAACATTAGCAGATGTAATTAGGTTGAAATGTAACCTGGACTAAAATTGAAAACTGGCCTTCCGTATCAAAGCATTCAAACCATCCCATTCTCAGAACTGTATTGCCAAGTCACCGTTTAGTTTAGTATTGGAAATGGCCAGTACAAAATCAATGAAGTTTGGTAGGCATTAATTTTTTTTGGACAAATAAAAATAGTGTACTGGTAAATAAACTTCAACCCACTTTTTTCTTGGTAGGGTGCGGGTGAATCTGGGTTTGCTTTAATTCCAGTGGCACAAATTCTTGAAACTTGGTACAAGTTTCTCATTACATGAATAAAACTAGTGTATGGGTAAATTTATGCCAACTAGATTGGGCAACGCCGGGAACTCTGCTAGTGTTCAATAAGGTTGGTGCATAAGTTCACAGTTTTTGTTTCGTGTGTTGATACTGTGGTTGCTATAGGTTTATTTATCGATTTGCATTTTTTTAAAGTTTACTGGTCATGTTGAGTTTACATACGGAATTAGTCATTTTTGCAGACACTGGGTGGAGTTGTGGATGATAGCGGAAAGTGGAAAATTTCTGACATTGTTCTGTTTGAGTTGAATAGAGATCTGAAAAAAGCAAAGGTGGTCGGAAGCATTTGCGCCATGTATAGGAACAATGCCATCAGAGAATGCTCGACAAGAAAATAATTATCTCAGAGGACACACAACAAGAAAATGGTTTTCTCATTTTAAGGAGGATCGCTTTGAGATCAATGACACTCCATGTTCAGGAAGCTCTTCGAAGTTTGATGAAGATCATTCAATCACATTAACGCACAATGATCCGCGTCTGTGTACTCAAGAAACAGCAAATTTGATAAGTGTTACCATTCCACCATTGTGCAACATTTGTATTTGATGGGCAATGTTCACAGATCGAGTACACGGATATTGCACATTTTAAGCCATAACCACAAAAATCAATGGGTGGCAATATTTCTTATACAATATTTTACACTTTTAGCAGGCATCATATTAACCAAATATTCCACTTACTTTTTCGAGATTCGCACTGCTTTGATCGATGTATTACTACTGACGTTTCTGCGCCCAACCTGGGGCATTCATCAGAGCCGTTAGCTCAGCGAGAAGAGAAAGTGACGGAGTGGTGTGAAAACCGTCATGAGTGACACTTCACTTCTAAACTGCCCTGATGAAGGCCTCAGGATGGGCGCCGAAATGTCAGTAGTAATACATCGATCAAAGCAGCGTGAATTCCAAAAAAGTAAGTGGAATATTTGATGTAGTTTTTCTTGCTTGTCATCGATTGGTTCGTGAACAACTACAAACATTCCTATCCAACATTGTGACTGGTGTTGAGAAATGATGTATTTATGGTAACGTGAGGAAAAGAATTTCATAGGCCAAACAAAAAAGCAGCTCCTGTACAAATGCTAGTGGGCATCCATAAAAGATATTGTAATGGATATGGCAGAACTGCGAGGGTATGCTTTATGGTGAACTGCTTTCTCGAGGTGTAATCATGATTGTCGACATTTATTGCCACAAACTAAGATGTCTTACACACACACTCCAAGAGAAACGACCAGTAAGACTGCGTGAAGTGATGGTACTGCATAGTACCCACCTGCTGTACACCGCTAACCTGACAAAAAAACACTATCCAAGAGATGGGTTGGGAAATCATTTCACAAGCACATTCACCTGACCTAGCACCCTAAGAGTTTTACCTTATCCACTGTGAAGCTATCGATGTTTTGTGAAGTTGTTATAATTATAAATAATTCATCTCTATCGATCCAAACAGTTTTTGTTTATTGCAAATTATTTTAATCCACTAGGGATTACATCGAAATTGGTTAATCTCCGAAGACGCAGGTTTTTTTTTAGGCAATGATAATCACAAGCACCCAATCTACGCCGATAGCTAACATCTCTCGAGTATTTATTTCTATAGCAACCTATATCGTCTTGCTTTTCACTAAGAGTATATATTATTGATTTCTGTCTACTCCCAGGAAACAAAAATATAATTTTTTGATGAAATGTTTCTGTTCTGTCACACCACTTTATATTTATCTATTTCCAAGGAACTTGGTTTATGTATAAAAATCCACTTCGAACATCATGGCTAGACGATTTCGTTGACTCAAAACCAGTGAATTCTACAGCAGTTCAAGTGAAAACTACTCCAGCATTGACAGACCATTGTAGGTAGTAAAGGAGTATATATTGATGATTAACTCGCAACGGAGGAGAGGGGGGAGGACACTATGAACTTGTATACCAACCTGATAATAACTACATGTCATTTATCATCAACAAATGAGAAAAATATTATGCAACAATTCTGTACCTCCACAGCGAATAGAGAAAACCTTCACAATTTGAAGGTAAAATAAAAATTGCATGGAAAAGAAATCACTTTTACTACCATCATATAATGTTAAGGGTGGGGAGTAAGGAGAACATTTATCACAGCAGGTGTGATAGCATAGAAACTGTATACAACCCCATAAAACTATACAGTTTTTTAGCCTATGCCTTTCTTCAGTATGTACAAGTGTTTATATGAGTATATTAGTGGAAGGCAGACCATATTTGTGAGGAATTGGGTGATGATAGAAAAGAATTGTCAGATGCAACTCAACAACTTAGTATTGTTAACTTAGAGAATGAGCAAAACAGTAAAAAACTCACAGAATAAATGTAAGTCCAAAAAAATAACCGATAACTTCTGTATGCCCAGAGGTGTGATCTGTGTTTACTGGTATTTTCCAGGAGTTGAATTCTGCTACTGCCTTATGTCAACAGTTATACGGATTTTAAGAACGTATTGAAACCTACATTTACTTCCGAGGTCCATAGACAATTTACACCTTTGCCTTTGAGAATTAAATGATATTCAGTGTTTCTATGTTATAAATACACTGCCCATAACTTCTCAGGTTAAAGCATCATGGTAGTAAAAAAGCCTTTCTGTTTTAATTGAATAAATGTAACAACCATAATATAATCATCTACATGGTTCAGGTAGAGAGTAAAATCAACTGTAACGTGACAATTTTTTTTTTATTTCAAGCATTACTTTATAACTATCCATAAATATGGAAGCAAAGCAATACTGCATTAAAGGCAGCGAAATGTTAGTAGTATTAAAAAGTTCAGCATTTCCCTCTGATGTCAGATTGCAGTCACCAACACATTTCCATCTTAGGCAGTCTGCACAAGGAGCCACTTGAAAGATATGTAATAGAACTGAAATTAATTACTAACTGGTTAGTGAATGGGTTTCGCATACAAGGCTACTCCTTAGTAATAAGCGTTACTCAGTGTAGCACATCCCATGTTATGGACAAAGTGTAATTATGATGCCACATACTGACAAGTGGTGACGATTTTACTATCTATTATGTCCAAAAGATTTACATGGATTTTAGCGGCTAACAGCACCTACCTCTAAATAACAACATACAAAATTGAGAGAATGAGCTAAAGCTGAGGAAAAAAATACTAATAACTATAAGGTAAGGGGAAAAAAAATCGGTTCTATTTTACAAAAAATTGACATTTTCAAGTTTATCTGTAAGAAAATTATCAGTACAAAATTTGTAACGAGTATACTATAATATACTTGACGCCATTGTCCAGTTTACTGTGGGGCCATTCCATGTCAATTCAACCAAGTCCACCAACTCGGATTTTGATGAAACTTGGAAAGTTTAGTCTTTCTATACAGAAAAGTATGCACATAAATATTTTCTTCTGAATCTGGTTTAGTTTTCATTTTATAGCCAAACGAAATTTTGAGAGTTTGATACATTCCTAATTCTGACGATTCTGTTCTTTGATTGAAAATAATATATATTTTATTTATTTTTCAACCAATTTTTTATGAAAATTTACAGTAATATTAATGAAAGCATGAGGAATCCAGAAAAAATTCCATGTAATATTTTAAAAACAGAAAAAAATAATTTTCATGATTTTTTTTTCTCAAAGCGTTTTATAGATGTTACAACAATTCCAGGGATAAGAAGTTTTCACAACTTTAAGCCACTAGAAGTACAGGAACTGTGGAGTCTAGAAGAATCAGCAGTGACGGCAAAAGCAGTTTAACTTACAAACTGAAAGACAAATGCACGACATATGTGACAGTAAATGAACTATACATAGCCTGCTACGTTGCTTCCATGTATGACAATTTTTGGTATTTTGGGATTGTTACAATTACATTTTTGCATCCCTAAGGACCCTCACCATCATTTTATTGGCCAAAATGAGAAGATATCTGCCCTGTTCCAATTCCACATCTGCTTGCTGTTATAGACCTTCCAGCAACATCAATTGGAAAAGTCTATAAATTCCCTACAGACAGTATGAGGATGATCCAAGAAAGAATGAGTCAGTTTAAAGGACTTAAATAGTACTATATCTACGAAAACATCCAATGAAAATTAATAGCCAAAAATTTCTGTTATGGTATTTATTAGTTAAATTTTTCTTAAATATTATATATTGTATATATACAAATTTTCTATTTGTCAAATCCACATAAGATTAAATCTATAAAGGTTAATAAAATATTAATCATAAATATTAAGTTGGGGAAAAAATTAAAGTTGAATCAGTATTTCAGAGAGAGAAAAGTAAAACAAAAAAATCTTTTGTAATAATAGAAATAACAAGCTGATCTGATAGATGCTCAATGTTAAATAATAAAATAACACATTAAAAATTGTGTTTGCAACTCTTTTTTTTCTTCCAGCAAATAATATATAGCTATGTAAACAAATTGGATAATGAAAATTTTTCAAAAATTATATTTAATTTTAAAAGTATATACAAAGAAATGAAAAAGTCATTAATTTTACTTTTTTAATGACATAACATAGTTCTAAGATCATTAGGAAAAAAGATTTTTTTGGGGTTATTATATTCCCTTTGTTTGATATTGACTTTAACATATTACACACTTTCAGAAAAAAACCATGAAAATTATTTCTTCCTATTTTTAAAATATTACTTGGATTTTTTTCCCCTGGAATCCTCATGCTTTCATTAATATTACTGTAAATTTTCATAAAAACTGACAAATATAAACGAAATATAAATTATTTTCAGTCAAAGAGCAGAACTGTCAGAATTTGGAAAATACCAAACATTCAAAACTTCGATTGTCTTTAAAATGAAAACTAAACCAAATTGAGAACAAAAAATTGATGTGGATACTTTTCTATATAAGAGGACTAAACTCGCCAAGTTTCATCGAAATGCCTGTTGGCGGGTGTCAAAATGTCAATTTTTTTTGGTTGAATTCACATGGAATTACCATGTGAGAACCAATGAACCAGCCTGTGTTCAAGAAAGGAGCAAGCATCCTGCAACTTATGTACACGTGAAAAATTGTATGATACTCAGCCAGTAGGCATCCATTCCACACCTCCAGGCCCAGTGATACCATTGCGCAAAAAAAAAGAGGGATCGGACAGTGCACAATGTACATAGCGAGCAGCTCTGTTTTCAGTGAAGAACCACCATTTTAGGCAAATATTGCTAAATTATCCCCTCTGCTGGCTCAAAAAAGAACAGTATTACCATTTGGGGTCGAATGATCCACCATTTTGGAACGGCTCCAATACGTGTTACAGTGTTTTAGGTAGGAAATGTCCATAACCTGTACTGTATGGCTTCAACATATTGTCTACAATAAATCGATTCAAACACATCTCTTGAAATTATGCTGAGGAGCTACCTACATCGTTTCAGTTAAGATATAGCTAAGTCTCTGTGCACTTTCTAGGTAGATCCTTACAGATGGAGACTAGAAGCATTTACAACCTCAGCCGGCAGTAAGGGTGCTAAACGGACCCACTACCAGGGTAAGTGACGCAGCTCACTCGGCTAACCACGCGACATTTAATCAAGTACTAAACAATGACAATTATCACATAACACAATTTGCACGTTTATTACCTTATTGGTTTCTGCTCAGTATAGTAATAAGGTTCATAGCTTTCAGAAGTGCTTGGCCTACCGTATCAATCACCACTCAATTCATATGAAAGATACTGAGAGGGTGTGCTGTGTGCAAGGGTCACTATTAGAGGGTGACTCAGGTATAATCTATACTATTATAGATCTGTAAGCAAGCTTCATCTGCCATAAGGTTTGAACAGTATCAGGCAAAACCTACCACAGCAATTTGGATGTCGTTTTCAAATTTTTAGAGCTAATGGTGAAGATTAAAATCTGTGGAAATGACTTGTATGTACCAAGGAATGGAGTAATACATTAAATTCATTTCGAATTGAAAGAATATGCACACAGATCACTCTGTATTTGAGATGGGCACTCCTTTTGAAGAAACGTTGAGAAAAGATTACACTACGATACTGCATAAATTCTGTTTTTGGCTTAGATTATTTAGTTCTTCAGTTTTGTACCCTAAAATACCAGAATACATGAATCAAACATAATAAGATGCTTAAAACGAATAAGTCATTCGAGAATTTCCATAACCAATTCGCATTTTACCAATACCAAAGAATCATTAACTTCGTAATCACTATTATCATCTTTAAACGCCGCTTTTCAGAGATATCAAACACACTGAAAAGCAAGGTCGTTAAGACATATTCAATGATTTGAAGTGTGAAAATTGATGCTGTTGATAAACTAATAGTTCTTGAGTATGAAATATAAATCTGTTCTTAAATCTAATTTTTTGAAACTTATCTACGGGAAAAGGTAAAATGGTGTTTATATATATCAATTAGCTTCAAAGACAGTCTGAAATGAAGGCCTGACTACAATGCTACGGCAATTTATTTTTGCATTTGCTTAATTAAAAAGAATTATTGTTAAATAACACTCAAACCTTATCTTGTAATGTGCATTTTCGGTTTAAATTAATTTATTAATTATAAAACTAAATCCATCAGGCCTTTTTCTTTGACAAAGCACGTCATTTGTCATTTGCATTTCAACATAACCACAGCCTCCAATAATATTGCCGGTCAAAAATCATAGCTTCTTTCAAATTCACATTAATGCATTCACTGTATCGCGATCGAAACTTGCATTTCAACATAACCACAACTTCCAATAATATTGCCGGTCAAAAATCATAGCTTATTTCAAATTCACATTAATGCATTCACTGTATCGTGATCGAAACTTGGCCTGTTGGAACTACTAACTTACTGCTGAAGTAATGACATCAGTAATATGGAGTCAGTGAAAGCAAATGAAATTGAAAATAACTCTTAACATACTTATTAAGATTAGTTTTAATCAATGCAAATGTCTATTTTAAATCAGAAATAACTTAATGATACAACATACTGCCAAAATAAAACCATCACCGAAACAGAAAATAATTTTATTAATACACAATAATCATTTCTACATATTAATATGGATAGACAGTTTGGCAGTGGTCCAATAAAGGCGTAACGAGAATTAATTGTTCATTTGGTCTGAAATTTGATAAAACTGTTCCTGAGGCAGTAATATTTTATAGAATGTGTCACAAAATACATACTAATGAAGTAAAATAGCTCGAAATGTGGATAGTTGCATAGAAGTTAGTAAGGAAGAAATACATGTTATTACGCATGGCTTAGGAATATATTCATAAGGCATTACAAAAACTTGCCAGCAATTTTACATTCGTTGCTGCAGATGCTGTTGTTGGCAAATGGACACCGACTGCAACTGGCTACAATATCTCATTTGGTAAATTTCTGCGTTTCCTTATGCCTATGGTAAATTTCTTTTTACTTTAATTTTCACTTTTTATTATATTCAGGTAAGTAAGTGTGTTGCAAATTTCTAACCAAAAGGATAACTGCTTCTCTTATTGGACTGTTACCAATAATGTTTCACAAAGCTTAAATTTCTTAAATTGCAAACATTATATTACATTAAAATATAAGTATAACAAAAAACTTCCAGACATCAGTCAATCTAAGGCAATAACTAAAAGAAGGGAAAGTTCTTAAATGAAATTTACATTTTTGCTTCTCCGCGTTAATATTTGGTACTAGAATAAAAAAGGTAAAGCATTTCTATACATGCCAAGGTCGATGCACACAAAGCAGCGGGCAATTGCTAGTCGAGTTTATGAATGCTGGGGAAGATGCAGAGAGAGAATTGCATTAAGCAATGCCAATGGCTTGTTAGGCACCTTCGCTTTAATTGCCGCAATTTTTTCTGTCACTGACTTCAGATCTTGTAACATAATCAATAGAAACATTTGTAAATCAAAGCTCTTTGGATCTTTGCTTTCTGAAGTACTTGCAAGTTATGGCTTTAAAATATTCCATAAAAGTGTTAACACCACTTTACAGGGTTGGATGCTGGTACACTATCTTTCCTGCTGCAGAGAAGTCACAGTGGATGAAGTTTGAGTTGATTGTTTTGGTACTGGGATTGGCGATGGTTGTGAAGGCTGAAGTGATGCTAAAGATTGAGTTTTGTACAAAGAAACTTCCTTCATTGGCGTTAGTATCATCAAAAAGATATTACACCTCGTCGACATTGAGGTCATTAGAGGCGGGATGGAACTGGGGACAAGGAATTCGGCCATGGCCTTTTGAAGGAAGCATCCCAGCATTCGCCTGGAGGGATTTAGGGAAACCATGGAAACCCCAAATCTGGATGCGCGGACAGGGATTCTAACTGGCGTCCTTCCAAATGTGAGGTTAGAGCTTTAAACATTCACCCACCATGCTCAGTACCAGATAAACTTCCTCCCAAGGTAGATTAGGCATCATTTCTGCAGTGTTAATGTCTTTGTGTGTGAAAGAGCCTTGCTATTATTTCTTTGCATTATTATTGCCTATATGTAGATACAAGACTATGTACACAATATGTCTATATCATACTGTATACGAACAGGTTTTAAAGGCTTGTTCATTCATTACTGAATGAAACAAAACAACCAATAAAATTGGGAAAAAGATGACTAACATCTAAAACCTGCTCAACCAGTGACTTGGAATTGATCACAGCGATTGGCCAGTAACCCGAACTACCAAACGCTTTCTTTCTGGTAGCTCCGTGTGCATACGGCCTTACTACTCTGGTGGCAAAGACAAGGGATTGAGTGTCACCACTACCAACAGTTGACAAATGTATCTAGACTTCGTTTATTTGAGTTCGAACCTGATTTATATTTGCCCCCTTACCAAAAGCCTTCTCCTTACATTTCTCCTGTCGTTTTCTTTCTGGACAACTTTATTATCTTTGGTGATGTGGTCACTGTGCTTTACCCTACATTTCTGTTATTGCAAATACATTTATCAACATGTTAAAGCAATACATGGTATGGTCACTATTAACTAGAGATGTAGCAAACCGTATGTATTCTTTAAAGATTAGCGTATACATCGCCTGACTTGAAGTACCAAAAAGTTACTCAAAAATTCATTTCGCTACTCGCATTTGCCGTAAGACCAGCAGTGAGAAGAAACCTCATCATATATCATAGCTGCCTTTACATTTTTCTTATTGTTTGTAAGTCCCACAATGCACGTTTTGCTTTTGCAGACAAAACTGGGCCCATGTTACCCCCACTCAGTTCCAACAAGCGCTCCAGGCTGAACCTGGATAAATAAGCCAGATATCCTAATTTTGTGTTACCCTGTAGGAACTGGCACATTTTAATCAGTGCTGTTTGAAAAAATGTGATTCCACATACTAATCCGCGAAGGAATAGCAGAAACATCTCACTAATTTTAGAAATTTTTATCGCTATTCTTCCAGGTACATATTTATTTATTAGGCTCAATAACATCAAATGTCTGATAGAGTTATTCAACCTGGCCAATTTTTGTCTAAAAAGGAACTGAGAACAGTTTACTGTAAAACCTCGGGTCACAAACATTTAAACCGTAAGCACAAACCTGTGACGAGGACCCTGTACTGGGAGCGGCGAGCAGGCGGCCCACGACCACGGCCTCCCCTGTCGCCCATTCCCCCACCACCTCGGCTATTACCACGAAAACCACCCGGACCTCCACCACGAGGAAACTCGACTCGGAGACGATAGCCGTCATAGTCATAACCGTCCCTTGCATGGACTGCATCTTCAGCATCCCTGCAAAAAATCTCAAATTATTCTTGCTTCAAGCAAAAAATGTGATAAAAGTAGTAGTAGGATACAGCTAAATGAAAAAAATAAACATTCATGCAATATGAATTTTGAAATGCTGGCAATTCAATTTAACAATAAATTAAACTATATCCATTTTATAATAAACAAATACATATACCATTCAATAATGCATCAAAGTTTAACTCGCTTCGTGGCAGTAAGACAAAATTCTTAAAGAAGAAAGAAAGAAAGGCTTTGCAAAAGAGCAAGAAAAGGAGTGGCTTGGAAGCACTGTTTCCTCACACCACTTTATTTCATGTTAATACAATTGTAATTATTGAAATACCACAAAGAAAATGAGATTTTTATGATGAAAATTACCTGCAGCACATATCAGTTTATCATCCAACAGGAAGAGGTCTTCAATAAGGTAATGGGAAATGGAGAATGAACAACGTGGATGTGCACTATGAAAACACACATCTCAACCTCTTGTCATTTCTGCCAGAGGTTTGCTTCAATTGGAAAAAAATCTCTGATTTACACTGGATCTTTTTTCTGGCTTTACATCTCATTGGCACCATTAAATACAAAGGAGTGGGAAGGAATTCGGTCATGGCCTTCTGAAGGATCCATACCATAAAGAAAAAAAAAACAAATTGAAACGGCCAAACGGGTATTCAAACCCGTGTACTCCCGAATGTGAGGCCAATGCATTACCACTCACCCACCACACTCGATAATACACTGAATCATGTTTGGGAAAAAAGCAAAGTTGCAACCTGTGACAACAGCCTGCAAAATTCACAGGAAGTGTATGGGGTGCACATCTTACAGTGCTCGGAACATCAGATATAGCACTGTTTTTTTTTTCTGTTCCAGAATATGTTTGCGCCATATGGTACAGACCTGTTTGCGCCATATGGTACAAACCTGTTTAAGGGAAGCAAGCAAACATAGCACTTCATGAAACCTACAGAATTATTGTGAATTACCTCAGAGCCACACCAACAGAAGAAAGAGAAAAAAAAAAAAAAAAGAACCACCCACACAATCTGGCTGCAATCGGTTGTACTAATTTTAGACAGGACAGTTGCTGGAAAGTTAGAAGAAAATAAGATTAATCAAAATGTGACTTAAATGATTCTTAAGACCTCCGCGACCGTCTTCGTACATGATTTATAGCTTTACGGGCTATGCCGCGTCGTTTATTAGATTATCTAAGCTTTCGACTGTTATACTCCAGCCTTCTTCAGAGATACTGTTTATTTATGTTCACATAGCAACAGTCGCCACTCTGAGATGCAAAATGTGACTTGTCCATTATTCGGGCATCAATTCTCCACACAAAGGCTATGAAAAGTTTCCTGATGTCAGCTGCATTAGATGTACCACCAACAGTTGCCCGGCTCAATCTGTTGTGAGCAAGAGCGACTAATATAGACCAATGGTTAACCACCGCAGAGGCATTTCCCCGGGTGGCAATCTTAAATGGAAGCCATGGAGAGTGCTAAACAGGCCAAGAGTGGCGTAGGCAGGGCAAAAGATTAAAAGCTCAATGGTGTTATCTCGAAGATCCAAATACTATGTGTGAACGTGGGGCAGGATGGCCCATGAAACATATATGCAGGTGATTCTTGGCTGTCCTGGTGGTGCCGCATCATGTTTCTTGGTTTCAAGAAACATGACGCGGCACCACCCGGACAGCCAAGAATCAACTGACACTGGCCGCAGAAGCCTACGATTACATATATGCAGGTGCCTGCAGTGTATATAAAACTTCATTCTAGAATATCTTAATGCCAGTGGTAACGCCGTACAAGTTGCTGCCTTTTGCTCATCTGTAATATGAACTGATTGGTGTTGATGGATATACTTTGTCTTTTTTAATATGATTCTGTTCTTTCCTCATTAATATTGCTGTTTGTGTTTATAACTATTGTAACATTTGGATAATGGTGGAAATGAAAGTACTATTAAACAGTGAAAATAATCCGTCACTTACCACGGATGAAAGCAGTTCCACACAAAAAAAACTTTACAATATTTTGGTCAACAGCCATAATCATTAAGGGGGAGAGACATATGTTAGAAGGAAAGATGTATACACTTCCAGACCTACCACTTAATTCACTAAATATGTACTACTCAAGAATAACCGTAACTGATGAACTTTTTTTTCTCAGGCATGAAGGCTTGTCTGCGTATAATTTATTAGACTCTAGAGAGGATTTTGTGTGGAGGAGGTAGAGCAAGGAGCAAGACATGATTGAGCCATGACCCTTTGAATAAACCAAGTCAGCATTTGCTTTAGTGATTATGGGAAACAATGGCAAACCAAAATCTGGATGGCAATTTGAAACTGCATTCTCTTGAAGGACAGGCCCAAACGTTACCACACACCTAAAGGGTTGATTCTTCATAAACAATTGGTATTCAAATGTAATTGGTACTAACCTATAGAACATAGGTGAAATGCTATACAAACTTGTGACACCATTTTAAAATGAAGGCAATCAAAAGTCTATGAAACTTCTTATGGAATAAAAAATTAAAAAAAAAAAAACACGTCTTCACCACACCAGACACATCATGATACATGGTTACATGTGTGAGTGGAGACTTTCCCAGTATACTGACGCAATAAAGTCCTCTCAGGTGTCCAGCCAGATAGTGTTGTATAAACACGACATTTTGACAGCTATCTCTGCTTCATCAGGTGTTAAGTACCTTATAGCTGTCACAAGCTGACTGTCACCACCTAGACTGGCTTAGCCTCCTATCGAACTTCCTTTATATCTTCAGAAGGAACCTGACACCTGATGAAGACAGCAGAGCTAGGTGTCGAAATGTCGTATTTATACAACACTATCTGGCTGGACCCCAGAGAGGATTTTACTGTATTGTTACATGTGTTTTTGTCCAGCTTTTCATACTAAAGGAATATTATGGGCAGCACTATCATAACCGTGGCACCACAATTTGACGATAGATTCTTATTTAACTCAGTGTGGAAACTCAAAAGTAAAGAATAATTTTTGTTGATATCTCACTTAGTTGTCGAGAAATTGAATGTCAAAAGTTATAGGTGTGGCTCCTTGTGCCTTTAACGACTTTTTTTTTTTGGTGGTCCAGGCCATTTTCGACCTAACCACATCCCATAACAAGAAACAAAACACTCATTATGTGTAGTTCCTTGTGGAGTTTGCAAATCATTTTGGGTAATATCTAGATCACGATACCGCTGCAACCACTTACCGCCTCGCGATGTAAACACTTCCAGATGGAGAGACTATGACGTCACTGTTTTTCCATGTGTGACGTGTTCAGCCTTCGATTGATTTGAGAATACACTTAGGCCGTAGAACGTAACCAATAGTAATAATCATAATAAAGTTTACTGATTGAAAAAAATAAGAAAATTATTACTTGCACAGTCAATAATAGTATTAAAATACGTACAACATTCCAAACTGATAATTGATATCGTTCATTAGCGTTAACCTCATTAGTCACAATTCCATTGATTTGTATTTGATTACATTCTTCTATATTTCCTCGCGTGGCTGAAATTGCTATTAAAATCTTTCATACGAAATAAAATATTTATAAAAACAAGATTTCGTCAATAACCGTTTGCGTTTAGGTTGAAACGCAGCCTGAACCAAACTAACAGTGATAGATACTATTTGGAAATTGGGTATCAGCAATATCATGTGCGACGGTTACGTTTCACTATGCTCCAGGCTGCATTAAGACGTAACCACAATAACAGCAATAGATATGACGTAGAAATTAGGTATCCGCAATAAGGTGTTCGATAGTTACGTTTCAGTGTGGTCCAGCCTGCATCAAAACCTCATCGCTGATGAACCTTTTCCTGTACTACTGGTGCAAAATTAACGATTTTTCAATATGAGACATATTAGTGATGGACTACTTTCCGTGCAAGACCCTGTTAGTAACATTTAAAGCTGAGAGCGGAACCTATACGTCACATTGGACAAGGTAGCGACGTCATACTGTCTCTATCCGGAAGTGTTTACATCACGAGGCGGTAAGTGGTTGCAGCGGTATCGCGATCTAGATATTACCCATCGTTTCTTGGTCCAGGCTGCATCTGATCCTAAACACCTCAGTTTAGAGATAGGATTTGTCATCATAATACTGAAATGGTCAAATGCAAGACTCCAGTAGAAAGTACATTTAATGGTTTCATGCTGGTCCAGGCTGTATTACAACCTAATTTCTGCTTGAAAATATTATTCCAGGCTTTATTACAATGGAATTACTGCTTTAAAATAATACGTCTTGCGGCTGACTACAGCAGTTTTCCCACGATATTACTGAATGTTGTTGTAGCGGAATCGCGATATCAAGTAGACCCACACAGTTTGCACTCTCCTTTTCCATTTAAGTCACCACGAATTAAATTAAAAATTTTACAAAATATGAGAGTAAGGGGCAGCTATTATATGCCGCCGGTGCTGCGAAATTAATGACAATCTCTTAAAATGTTGGCTAAATTCTTTGTTGTGATGTTTCTGCTTTCCTCGGTTGTAAAAATTTGCACGAAATTGACAGAAAATATTTGTGCAAGATGTAGTACAACACCACTTGCTGTGTTAGTATCGATACAAGCAGTCTGATGTAAACAAATACGCAGTTTCCGAGATGATTCCCACAGAACAAATTTCCCACATGTCTCATGGTCCAGGCCAAATTTCAACTTAACCACAACCACAATGACAAAACAAACCTGATTAGGTCGATATAATCCCTGTACCGATAATGTTTGTGTAATTTTTGCAGTGCTGCTAATATTTTGCAATTAAGGAACGACTCATATTTCAGCATTTTTAATTTAATTCATGGAGACTTATCTGAAAAAGTAGAGTGTAAAATGTGAATTATAATGAAGCAGTTAAAACAAATTTCAACAGGTCAGTACCAGTTTCGGGCAGGCAGAGAATGTCTCGTTCCGCCCAAATAAATCATCAAATTTGCCTTTCTTCTCGTCCTGGCCACATTTAGCTTAACCTCATTACTTTTGAGATAGTATAGCTTAAGAACCAAGTGAGGTATCAAAATGCTTTTCATCTGCTTTGGTGTATCCATATCTTTAATTTGTTAACAGCTATATCAGTATTAGTGTGGTAAAGTTTAAATGCAGCCTGGACCAGAATGCTGTTGTTACAACATGAAGAAGAAGAATGTAATTATTGATGGTAATTAACTAGCTGCTTTCATGAGGGCCTTGTTGGTGTTGACATGCATCGCAATGTAAACTACTCCCCTTGTAACTATAAACAATATATCAAATCATACACAGTATCAACGAATTGAAGTTTTACTTAACACTTAACATCTTAAAACTGTAAGCAATGTATTCCCAACATACGAGAAGCAACATGAAAGCCTAGCCATTACAAGTGATTATACTGTAATTCAATGAGGTAAGCTAATCTTGACGGTCAAGTTTACAAAAATGTACTACAATGACAAAAAATATTAATACCAATGCTTGTATCTGTAGTTAAGGATTCAACACTATTACTAGAACACATTCATAATGCATAAATATTATCTACAAACCGGCTTGCAACCTCGTCAAACTGGGTAATGAAAAATCAAATTTATTAGATAACTTTGTAGCTTATATGAGTCATAACTACAAATTTGATAATTACAATACCTTGGATCTTCAAATTCGACGAACGCAAAAGGGGGCCCTCTTCTGTTCTTCAAATCAACGAAGGTTACCTCACCGAACTTATAAAAAAGATCTTGAATGTCCTTCGTGCGAATATCAGGAGGAAGGTTGCCTACGTAGATTCGACATTCGTTCCTGCCGTAAGACATGTTTGATTTCCCTGTATTTCCTTCCACCGTGATAATCAATTACACACAAACCAGTAAACAGTTTCCACGAGCTAAAATGGCGTTAATGGCGGTCCACTAGAAGGCCGCGAAATTGATTGTTATATGGAAACATTTGCTACCAACTGCGGAAAATGAAATTGACGCAGAAACATTGAATTTTAACCAGCTAAATAAAAAATAAATCCATATCGAACGTACTGAATTAAACTACGTAAACTTCTTCAAGAAGAAATAAATTAATTTTTTGTATCACTATGAGCTGTCGTACTTATAATAAAAGCTTAACAATGTTTTCGGAGTAGCCAGATTTATACCGCACCAAAGATCATATGTTGCACAGCGACAGCCAGTCTTCAATTGAAGGTAATGTTTAGAGATGTCTCATATTGTTTTAAAAAGAACTAACAATCTGATATCTGTGCGTACAGAATTTTTAATTTATTAGTATATCAAAAGAATGTGTTGCTTTACTTGAATATAAACCACTTCTTAAATCAATTTATTCGGCATTTAAAAACTGACGAACTCATTACATTCGATTTGACAAAAATGTCTTTTTCTTGTGCTTCTAGCCACAACCCATGAGCAGTACGATAAAAGCAACATTTTCTGACTCCATTAGATTGAACATAAATTGGTACAGTAATGGTATTTTAATTGTGTAAAATTGTAGTGCATGTTCGGTTTCCAAAGCCTGCGGCATGTAAACTCTCTTCCCAGTTTTTATTTTTATAAATTCCTGCCTGCGGGCACTTACGTTTCAGGACACAAAATATAAACTTCCACTGTAATGTAAAAATGTATTGTTAGTAGTCACATATTGATTTGCATGGAAATGCCTTCAAGCGTTTTGCATAGGAAACAACGCATGTGTGTGAGAGAAAGCGAGATCGAGTGAGAGCGCGAACTCGCATTGCATGATGGTCTGATAGAAGACTCTGGTAGAAGACTCTAAGGCTCAACCAATAGGAGGCCAAGAATTCAGTTTTCAATGAAGAGGATTTGCCCGCAATTGTAGGCGAAGTCAATGTTTCATAGCCTCGAGGTAATTCAAATAAGGAACGACGGTATTCAGTTCGAAATAAAAATTGATCAAGGTTCTAAAGTAAATCACCAGTAAAGGTAACAAAGGTATGATGCTTAGTGCAACTGTTTTTTAATTTTGTAAATAGATTTGATTGCTCTTTTCGATGATATATTTTAAATCGTGATTGATCCTGTTACCAGTAGATACCAATAAACCATTTCGCGACGGTCTTCTGGCGTTTAGTTATGTATAACTTTTAGTACAAAACAGCAGAATGTATGATGTAGTTAATGCCACAGTTAGAATTAGCAGAAATAATCGCTACAGGTTTGACAGTCAGAAACAATTGTTAACTTGCGGCAGCTAGTATTTCTGCATGTTTTTATTCTCTTTTGAAAGTTGAGGAATTTCACATGCATGGATAAAAAGCAAGAGTTAATTTTTTAGTAAAAAAAAATTAATGCATTGTATTTTCTAGGCCAACGAAAATGTCTGACCGTAAAGCAGTTATTAAAAATGCGGATATGTCGGAGGAGATGCAGCAGGACGCTGTTGATTGTGCAACCCAAGCTTTGGAGAAGTACAATATTGAGAAGGTAAAGCCGGTTCTTAATATTCATGTTTATTAATTCAGCATTTTCTCTAAAACTATCAAAAATTGGTGTATTTGTCGCTGATTAGTTTCTCCAATAGTTCACATATAATCATTTTCATGATAAGGAATTAAATTATGGTTCATGGGTCTGGTATGTAGTGAAAGCCTTAATAGTACATTATGACAGAGGTCATGTCTAGTAACAATTTCTGTCCATATGTACTTGTTTGTAATATTAAAATCTTTCAGTTTATGGTATTTTGTAATTTGTCCCAGTTCTTCACTCCCCTACCTAAAATTGAAAACTTACCTGCTCCCTTGTGCTCTGTTAAGTTTATGAATTGTTAGTTTATTTTCATGGTCTTTTCTCCCATTCTATGTGGTGTCTCAAAATCTTCCATCAATATTTACCCAGGTCTTGTAGCAAGAATGTCTTGTTCATGCCAACTGATCTCTCCAATTGCCTGCTCTCCTGCAATAGCTCCCAACCCAACTCTTTATCAGTTCCTTTGCACCATCTCCAGTTCAAGTAGCTTACACCCTAAATCGTCCCACAATAACTCCAGCAACAGTCTGACCAAAGTGTTGTAACCATTGGTTTTACTTTCCGAGTACATACTCTCTTCAACTGATACAACACTCTATAGTTAATAGATATAATTTATATTATATATATATTTATCAATATAATAGATGATTTTTATTGTGAATATTTCCTTTATTTTTGGTTTGTTTAGGTTCTTGTTTGGCAGAAACTAACCGGACGCCATTTGATTTTTCTGAGGGTGAATCAAGCTCTTTCCCCACCAGTTCTGGACAGTATAGCTTAATGTCCACTGATATTTCCTAGTATTTCTAGTTTTTTGATCAACAAATAATAACTTCTTATGATGAATAATCCTCCCTGTTGTTCCCTATATTTTTATCCAATTAGTATACTCTTTTGGGGTATTTACCTTTATTTCATGCTTATTCACCGAACAAAAATATCCTGTATTAATCCCTTTGTATTTGCTCACAGTCCTTTCTTGGTGTAAACTTTGAAGTATTTTCGTCATCTGCAAACCTAGCCTCTGACTGCAGATCAACAGGACCATTCATTATATTAATAAGTAGTAATGGTCCCAGTACACTCCCTACAATCTCTATATGCTTTGTAGGTATAGCAGTTAGTACAGCAATTTTTTGAATGTGTGCAGGTTTACTGTTCAAAGAATGGCCAGAATTCTCCTTTGGCATTAAAAATATGGTCAGCTGCTTCCTTGTTTTCTACTCCCAAAGTCTAGAAAAAGGTGTAATGCAAGCAAAAAAATTGCTCATTACTGCCTTAGCAGCTACAAACATCTCCAGTCACCTCTGACATTATAGTCAGAATATGTGTGGATGCTATCCTCTTCACTCAAAATCCACAATGTATCATTCAATATTAGTAGTCATTCTAGTCGAGGCTGCATTTTAACCTCTTCAAAGCCTTCACTGATACGGCTTCTTGAAGATCAGTGTGTGTACTGCATGCGGAAGAGCATATTCACAATAATGATGGCTGCTACACATTGGCTAACACCGCATTAAAGTGTGCCCTTTTATCAGCTTCGTGTATACCATTTTATTAAATAGTAATGCCTAAATATTTTGTTACTCATATTTTCACCCCCTCCTCCCCCCTCCCAACTGGTCAAGCTTTTAACAGCAGCCAAGAACAGTTTGTTGGAAGTGCCAATTCTGAGTAATGATATAATAAACTTGAGATACTGTACATATTCCTGCACATTGACTAATACTGCGGTAGTCAATCATAAGATGTATCATTTACAGGTTGTAATAAACTATGGACTGGCATTGACAGTTATTTTCAGGCAGTAATTGGGTTGTAATCCATCATGGACCATTATAACAGTAGAGCAGTGGTTCCCAATTAGTGGTAAGCGTACCCCCAGGGGTACGTGAGGTTTCTTCAGAGGGTACGCGCGGTAGTCTCTTGGCTAAGGTGATCACTAAAATAATTGAAAAAATCCACTTTTGTCAGCCAAAAGAAACATTACTATCACCTAAATATATTTTAAGATAAACTGTGTTTGTGTCAATTATATTATTGTAATCCTGTGGTTGTGAGAAGCACTCTACTGGGATGAACGAATTCATTTATTTATCATTTCAGCTGTAAGGGGTACGCGCAGTTGAGCTCCTTCTTGCAGTGGTACTAGGGGAAAAAATAATTGGGAACCACTGTAGTAGAGGTTTCATTAATTGCTGCTTGAAAATAAAAAGTCTCGCGATTGACTACTTCTGCTTTGTAACATTAGTTTATGCAGAGGAAAGTAGTTACTTTGAAATCTCCTGTTGACCTGGCCTTAAACATTGACCTAGTGCTTGTCTCTACTGTTTTCTGAGGTTCTGCATGTGAGGAATACGTTCTATAAGAATGTTTATAAGCTACCCCAACAAAGCATAAGCAGTTCTTCATTTTACTGCAGATTGGCTTTAAGATGGTACCAAATTAACATAATACTGCAAAATCTTCTGATCTTAATGTTAGAATTGTGCATACAGATTATTCTTGTCAGTCAAGCAGCTGTATTTGATTTAACCTTGATAGATACTGGAAAATTCTGTACTACTGTTATGTCTACAAATTATTTGATTTGTTAAGTCTGTTTCAACAATGTTAGTCTTTCTATACTGATAGACGTATCACTAGTGAATCAAACAGAGTTTTGAACTGTCTTTGTTGTTTGTTTGGGACATTGTTCTCAAGATAAGAAATTTTATAAATTTTTCTCGGGCACTGAACTGAGTAGATCAAACACCCTAGATCCAGATTAATATTAGCTATTTCCCATTGGTTCCCATGTATTCTTATATTTGCAGTATGTGTTTATTTTGAGCAGTAATGTTAGCAAAGGATGTAAAGCATCTTGCACTGTAAATAGAATTGAAATTTGCTACAGCATAAGCCTTGATGATTTTAGCATCTATTTTAAAATGATGTTTCTTTCACAAATGGTATGTTGCTGACAAAATAATCCATGCAGATGAAGTTACATAACCTGGACCAGAGTTTTGGTGTTCATGGTACAGCATTCCAGTATTTAATTTACTTTTCTTTCACAAGTGGAATACCACCAGCTATCCATGTATATAGCGGTCTAATATGGAGGCAATCCAGTTACCTGAGTCACATTAACCATTATAACCTTGTTCCTTTGCCTGTTACCACCAGGCCATCAAGATTTTACTTTTCCACAGTTTCCCGAAATTACTCCAGGTGAATGCTGAGCTAGTTCCTTCAAAAAGCCATTTGCTGAATTCCTTTAGTCTCCTGCAGTAATTTCCCAGCTCTAAAGATCTCTATTATGTTTATTAGGTGAAGTGGCATTTAAAAAGGCATTATAGTACTTGTAAGTTAACAGATGTTATGAGCAGTGTTTTTGAGTATGAGAATTCATTTGTTAGGGATCGATCCAGAAAGCTTGGCCACCTGGTAACTGTCTTTTGAGATCACGCGTTTGGCCTGTGTTGTGGCTGCTGCCGTACCAGTGGAAATACCCATGTGTGACCATACATTCTGTCTGTCATGGTTTCTTTTATGGGTGAATGCAAGTGTCCTCACCTGTGTTTCAGCAGTCCCATTATATTTACTCCTTGATTTTGTAGGAGAAAATTGGGAACTGTCAGAGTATTTATCTATATAATTTTTGCTTAAAAACTACCAATGTATCAGAGTTTGGGGTTTGAAAATATGGCAGCAATGCCTGGTAATTCTGAGTGTAAACCACAAGTCTTAAAGATTGCAATTCAGTCTTTAGGGCATTCTGGGCTCGCATTCGGGAGGACGGCGGTTTGATTCCCCATCCGGGCATCCAGATTTGGGTTTTCCATGGTTTCCCAAATCACTCCAGGCAAATGCTGGGATGCTTCCTTTTAAAGGCCATGGCCGAATTCCTTCCCATTCGTTGCCCCCCCCCTTTCCCATCTTTAAAGACCTCGCTGTTAAGAGACATTAAGCAGTTAAAAAAAATCGGCCTTTAGGGGTTTAAACTTGTGATTCTGCCTTTTATAGTTGTAAAGATACATTTTGTATTATTACACTTAAATTACTTTTGTACTAGTTAAAACAGGAAATGTTTGCTTTATTTTCTCATAGAACTGGCGAATACTGATTGCATGTACTTCAGATTTGGACGAGTTCTTCGTCTTTCCAACTGCAAATGTGCAGTAAGCACCTAATGTAAAGCTACATACTGGGAGATGTGGGTTCTATAGTCAACAATATCAATTTTATTTCTGCATAATCATTGTTCAAGGCTTGCTGCGTCAGGGATCTTATTGACCTAAACTATATGTTGATAGTTGTTGTTGCCTTTTTGGGAGTTTTGATCTGGTTGAAATTCTGCCTGCACAAGAAGGGTGGTGATTTGATCCCAGCAACAAGACTAGTGGTTTGATGTTGTTCCATAAAATTCTTGTTGAATTATTCTCAATATTATGTTAGACAACTATTTACATTCTTAATTGTGTACTGGTAATTCATATTATTGCAACTGGAATACAGTAATACAATGTAATAAATGTGCCATATTGTTCCCATTATGTGACTAATTTTTCTGTCGTGATGGCATCATTTACTGCACTGTGAAATATTGTATGGTACATTTTTTTAATCTGTGGTTTTTTACATGGTGGGAAAAGTATGCTAAATAATCCCACAAAATTCCACCAAGTTTTATGTGCAAAGGTCTTTAATCTTGTCAGTTTGGCACTTGTGTTGGTTGGTAGTTTGCAGTTTGTTTCTGGTTTCATTTTTTAAATTGGGAATAACCATTGGACCAGCATTAACAAACTTCATGTTTATTGTGGCATGTGCTGATGACCAAAATTTAGATTAATTTAGATTAGTGAGGAAGCTTTTTGACAAACTGTAGCCATATTTATTTGGGTGTGAAGTGAAGATGTTTATTTTAACAGGCAGTAATAATTACCTGGATTTTTTGTTTGTTTTATTTCAGGACATTGCAGCGTATATCAAGAAAGAATTTGACAAGAAGTACAATCCCACGTGGCATTGCATAGTGGGGCGCAATTTTGGGAGCTATGTGACCCACGAGACGCGGCATTTCATTTATTTCTACTTGGGGCAGGTGGCAATCCTGCTATTCAAGAGTGGATAGATGGAAGGAGTCCGTCCCAAAAATCACAAATCACATTGCCATATGGGAGGGGGGATATTCGTACCATTCGTAAATTTGTAACTCTTAATTCGATACATTGCTACCTATATGTAGAACTGTTCTTGGATTTAGTTTCTTTTTTTTTTGTGACTTTGATTTTGAGGGAAGGATTCCTCTAATGTTTCGACAGTATTATAACAGGATTTAATATTATTATAAAGTTCTAAAATTACTGCAGTATTGTTGCATTGCTCACATTTAAAATGTAAATGTGTGTTTGGAGTTGGAAATAAAAAAAGTACGTTCAGTTTGGAGAAAGAATCTCGGCATAATTCAATTGTGGGGATACAAAAATAGTTTGTTCTCGAGACAGTTTCAGTCGGAGTTCAGACCAAAGCTGTTAAAGATTTGTGCAGCTTTTATAAATAAATATATATATTGTGTTCACACATGAGGGAAATCTGAGAGAGATGACCTCCTGTGCATATCAGTGAGTTAATATTTTGTTTTGTTTATAGTTTACATTCGTGACCCAAGTTGGGGGATTGCTCTTTATGTTAAACTCGGCTGCTAGTTGGTTGGAAAGTGCAAGTCTAAATGAACTGATAAGTTTGAATGGCTTTTCTTTACATACAAGCTGCTACTGATTTGGCAGCTTCAACTTAGTGTAATTGTGAGTAGTTAATGCCTGAAGTCTTCAGTTAGTTTTTCCGATCTATAGTTGTAATCTGACCAATTCTTTTGCAAGTCATTTTTAAGAGATTAATGTCTTATTGTGAAAAATTTGAACTGTGAGAGCAAAGCTTTTACATTCATTAAGGAGAAGGAGATATGTGAAGTCTTGATCACTTAAAAATTTGCTAAGAGTGCTTGTAAATTTTCACCGCACAACACTTAAGTGGATAGCAGTTTCATAGCACTCATTTGTGATTTCACAGCCAAAAAGAATAAAATTAGATGCTACTGTGTTAATTTATTCTGGTTATAAATTTTAAGTTACAAATTTTGGTGCTCTCTGGAACGGCTCCTATGTTGTGGAGTGTCTGCCACATCTTCTGTACTCTGTATTATATTTAAAAAAAAAATATAGAAGCAAAATACATTAAATTACTTATATCAAGTTTGAAATAGTTGTTTCAAAATAACCTTTCCCCATAAAATAAAGTACACAACACTTTTTAAATCTATTTTATTTAAGTCTGCAGTTTACAATTTTAAGTTTTAAATCCTGAATGTATTGCCACCACTCCACAGGTCAGATTCTCATAAGTTACAAAATTAAAACCTGCAGACTGGATTATTGTTTTAAACTGCTCCTGAAAAAAAAGGAACCAAGCATTTATTAGTGTTTTAATAAAGTAAATGTCTTATATAACTATGTACCTAGAAGCTATTTGTTCTTAAGCACTAGTTATTCTGGAATACTTATTTTTTGAATCAATGTAGGTGAACTTGGGCAAACTGCAAATTGAGTTTTAGTTACTGACCATGAGTACTGTTAGCAATTAATGTAGTTTTTGAGAATCAAACATTTTGAAATAGATCTATACACTACTTTATTCATATCTGCGCTTTTGGTGGTTCTACTTGCCCTTAAAGATAAATTCTGAGACTGAGTATACAAACTCACCATGAATATACAAAAGAATGCCCAACAACAAATGAGCGAATTTAAATTTTAGATATTGATACCCTTACAGCACGAAATGTGCAGCATTGCGTAACTATTAATACTAGTTAAAAAAAATGGTGGGAAGTAATTTTGATAAAACCAATTTCCATGTTCAAGTAAATGTTAATTTCTGCTTGTCAATTTAATGAACATTTACATCCATCCACATTAATTTCCATAAAATGTCAACAATAAAGGGAAAAATAAGTTACATTTAACTCTCAGCATAAAGTATGATTTTAAAACACCACACAAAATTTTGTGATGGTCAGATGACTTTTTCCCGCTTTAGTTCCAAAAATAAGATTAGTGGATATAACACCAGAAATCTCAACGATATGTACGTATTTTAGCAAAAATTTAAAATAGGCCCCCAATCCTACATTGATTTGCCTGTTCTAATGCATATAATACTTCACTGGTAAACATTTTTTATTTGAAGTTGGTAAAATGTATAAATTCTCACCTGATTTGGAAATTGTCTTATGCTTTCCACCAAGTATTGATATGGTTTCCACTGTCCAGCAATTAATTGTCCCATAACTGGTATCAGCTGGAATGAATATTGATCATATGCCCTGCAAACAGAAGACAATGTGTTTACAGAAATTAACATGTATATGCTAATACGAATAGTGGTTATTAAAGGCTGAGTGTTTTCTAAAGTATGAAGAGGTAAGTAATTTGTCCTTTTTTTCCAGCTCTGAAGATCGATACAAAAGAAATTACCAGTTTGTTATTAATGTAATCTTACCATTCCATTCATGGTGAACAATTGCTTTAAAGAGAGATCATTTCAGTACACACCATACAGTTTCAGCAATGTTATGCCTTGTTTATTTATTAACATTAGGGTCTATGAAAGTTTATTGTGATAACAGCAGATTTCAATTTTGTTAGTAAGCTGCTCTGAAATGCAGTTTTCTTGATACTCTTAATTGTGATAAAGTGCAACGTTGCACTGGAAATTTCTCTACACACCCTTCTTTTTTTCCTTGAACCTGCCTACTTTTGTTCTACAGTTATTTCAGCATTTAGGTTTAATTTTTCATCACTTATCCGCAGATTCTCTTGCTTACTAAAAAAAACACCTTATCCTTTTTGCCAGGAATTTAGTGCAAAATAAAGATTCAAGAAAGCGTTTAGTAATGCAATAGCTGAAGAGCCAAAAGTGTTTTTTTTTTTTCCTTTAAAAAACTGCCTACGTTAAATAAAAAAAAAATTGCCCTAATGAAGAACTACCAGCAGGCGACAAATTAAAATATACCACATGGCGGACACTGAGCCGATTGAGATCCGGGGGGCTCCAAATGTAAATTTAATTTGGTGAAATGGGGATATGAGGATGAAGACAGATGCGACGGCAGGGAGGTAAAGGATCATGAACACCTGCTCAGATGCGGCTTCATGGGAACCGTCTGATTGAAGCAAGGCGATTAAATCTGCTGAATTTTGGGAGAAGAGAATCGGAGGTTTTTTCTGGACACGGAAAGTAAAGTAAGTATTTTATTTGTAAAAAAAAATGAATGAAATTGATTCAGAAGCACTGATATCGGCAGTTTTTTCTCCTGTCCCAACTTCGGTACAAACCACATTGTTTTACAAAGAATTGATCTATTCGCGCCAAATCGACGGTCCACGTGTTGGTCGAGGCGGCGGGAAGCCGCTTCGTCTGTTTTAGGGACACTGCGGTCATTGCTCATTGTTCTGTTACGAACATAAAAGTATCATAATTGATGCTGAAATTAACGAAAAATATATGTATAAACAAATATGAAGTTTGTAACTCAAGTATTAGTATTCTTATATCTGGGCACGATTCGAAACCGGACATCTCTATACTATTCACATCCAGACGGTTGGCGTTTCAAACCGTGATAGGGGTGGAGATATTATTTAAGACGTTAAATGATAACTCAACCAAAGACGTTTATAAATATGTTATGTCACAAGGACTACTTCAGTCTGAAGAAGTCTCCCAAAAATTACCGCACTTTTTACTTTTTCTAATACTATACGTACTGCAGCAAGTAATAATTTACTCAACCTAATGTCGTCCTAGTAAATAGGCCCTTTTCTCTTATGAATATCGTGTTATGTGTGAGTTTATTATTATTTTTAATCAATGGGATTTCGTGAACTGTCGACATCTAGTTCGTTAAAGTGTAAGGAACTCTGTTGTGGTCTACATGAAGAAACCATCACGACATTTGACTCAAATGATTTCGGGAAATTATAGAAAACAGAAATATTGATGGCCGGACGAAGGATTAACACAAGACCTCCCGAATGATAACTACTCACCAATCTCTGTCTATGACTTCGAAAAGACTGATTCTGTCATTTGGGCGTTGCTTTACAGAAATCAATTTTGGATTTAGAGGAATCCGCAAAGAAAACTGAACCATGTTGTGTTGAAAATTGGGCCATTTATAAAATGGGATCGTATGCTGCAGGAAAAGTAGAGGAATTCTGTTACATAGGAACCGATGGCGGAAACAAGAATCATCTTAAAAGCAGAACAGAACTAGCGAAAAGAGCCTTCTTGAAAGAGACAAAACTTTTAGTTTCAAATACTGACATAGGGCTCAGCGAGAACATTTTAACACTGTGCGTGGAACACAGCACTTTATGATAGCAAAGCGTGGACTTCAGGATTACAAGAAGGAAGGAAACTGAAACATTTGAAATGTGGTGTTATAGGAAGTATGCTGAAAATTAAGCGGACGTGTTTTGTGAAAGAGTGTAACAGAAAGAAGAGACAAGATGGTTGGTCATATTTTAAGACATGCGGCATTGGTTAATTTGTTAACGGAGGGAACAGTCGAAGGAATGAACTGTAGATGTGCACGAAGGTTAGAATATGTGAAGCAGATAATTGAAGACGTAGGTTGTATGGGGTTTGTTGAGATGAAGAGGTTAGTGCAAGATTGGAGGAGTAGATTAAACTAACCGACAAACGTATATTAGTGAAAAGTTTGGAGGAGAATAATGCAAAAAGAAAAGATAGGATGTTTCTGAGTAGACGGCAGAATTATAGTGAAAAGCTTTAAAAAAAAAAATAAAAAAAAAGACGCGAAGAATTGCATAATTCAATGAAGAGAGAGAAAGGAGAAACTTACGCCCGTAAAACATAGCAAGACCCTGAGGGATTAGTTACCTGATGCTCACGAACAAATAACTGAAGCAGACCTCTGTGATCCTTTGAGGAAGTGTTGTGTTACGTGATAGTGGGCGAGCAAGCATTCCAGGCACAAGGCCGCGGCTCGCCTGTTACGTAAAGTCACTGCTCACGGCCAGAAGTTTGGGATCGCGGACCCACAGACAACTCCGAGCCTTCGTGGCACCCATTTATGGATGTTGCAGTAATAAAAAGAAGAATCATTAGAAAAGTCTTGGGTCCAGTGGAAACAACAGAACTATGGAAATTAAGAAGAAATAAGGTAATATACTAGAACATAATGTCATCGCGGAGTAATAATAATAATAACAAGAGAAATAAGATTGATGTTTTTTGAACATATCTACAGAACACATGACATTTAGTTTCACCTGGGAAAATATCTAGAATAAGCTGGATTCAACGGGTTAAGAAAGATTTGGAAAGAAATACGAGAAGAGGAAATTATGGAAAGATAGATTTTTAGAAAGATAGATTTTTAGAAAGAAGGTATTAAGTACGGAAGGATTCCAAAGCAGAAGAGGAAAGACATCCGGTTCGAAATGGTCTGAGGAAAGAAGGAAGAAATACAGTGAAATGACGGAGGAATGAATACTGGATTTAACGGAAGAAATAAAACAATTGCAAAGGATGAATAACTGAAATTGGCACGTCGTACTAACAGGCCTCACCAGAAAGAAGAAGGAAACAACTGTCTTCCAAAGAAACGTATCATTATGTACTAGAAGCATTAAACTGAAGATATTCTTTAAGTCGGCATAAGCAGCCAGTTTAACTTGGTCGCCAACGCACAGCAGCTGTCAGGGACGGGATGGTCAATCCTCTTAATCGAGATCTACATTTTTAAGGTGGAATCCGAACCACACGAGTTTTGCCAGAGGTAAAGGATTGTTTACTGTCCTAAAAAAAAAATTCCGGTTGTAACAAGGGACCTTAGGTTTTTAAGTCAGCTGCCACCGCAGTAAACTGCCGAACCAGTTTTGGAACAAATACAATTATATTACTTACGAAATACTGCAACAGAAATTTGTTGATTATCTTATAAATAGGACTACTGGGAAATGATCAGTTACTAAAAAGAACTATATTGTAGAGAGTAATGGTCAACCAGCGCCGGCTAAAGGTTTTCAGAAGGGAGCGCCACTTAGTGAACTATAAAACAATTTACTTCAATATTTTTATTTATTGAACATATTTAAACTTACAATCTTGGTTAATACTGATCAATTATTAATCATCCTGAGATCAATTGAATACAATCAACTTTGGTCAGAGGTTGTTTGTAACTTATATTATTCTGACTAATATAACAACTGAAAAATAGGGTGAAATGTGTTTACCATAAAATTGGTGAAATAAGGAGACATGGAAAATAGAATATTTGTTTTAGAAATTGGCTTATGTATTCAGACTGTATTTTTCTGCGTCGTCATTAATCGATCTGCTGTAAAAAAGAAAAAGAATATCCCTTAATAGTACAGGAATTTTAGACAGATTTTAGGGGTAGCCTCAAAAAAAAAAAAAAAAATGTAGAGCTGAAATTTAGCGCAGAGATTCCTTAGTACCTAAGAAGCAAGTACTGAAAAGTTCCCACCTCTGGGGTATCCGCAATACAGTTTTTTTTTTTTTTTGTCAAAAGGCCTTAAAAGAGATTAAGTGCCAAATCGGTATAAACTCTTTGTAACATTTCAAATATCAGACTTAGTAACGTTTTATTGCACCAGAGGTAATTAGGGTAGGCTAACCACTGTATAAAAGTGTAATATCTGCACTATTTTTACTTAAAAGTAAAAGTATAGTCACATTTTATCACAAAGGCAGTACGAAACATATCCTTCCCCCCAATATCTCTACATTGCGGAAAAACTGTCAAAGTTACCAGGTCAGGATCTATGATCAAAGTTGTAGTACACACTTTAGGCATTAAAATGGTATATCGTTGATCCCTCTGTAACATATGGTTGTCGAGATACGCGTTGAAACAAGCACACGTGAGTCAGCGCTGGGCCGAGAGCTCCGCGCGCCGCTTCCGGGGCATTATGGGTAAGAACCTGAAAAAAATATAATGTAGACCTAGAAATTAGCACAAATGCTATTTACTACCTAAGAAACATGTCTTGAAAAGTCCGCTTCTCTGAGATGTCCCCTTCATAGTTTTATCAGGGCAAAAGTTTGTAAGTGGGGCTTAAATGCAATAATCAGTATAAACGTCTTGTAGCTCTTAAGATATCAGCTTTAGTATCATTTCATTGCACTATAAGTAATTGCGAAGGCTAATTATTGAATGGTGGTGTAGTTTTGGGCATAAATAGAAAAACTCAAATATGATAGTGAAAAAGGTATAAAACATGACTTAATTTTGTAACAAAGTCAGATTTCCAAAAAAGTATCAAATTTATCAACACCTATTATCATAGTTTTAGAACGCAGTTTCAGCATTAAAATGGTATATTCATCATGTGTTTGCGAGATATGCTCTAATTTCTTCGAACAGTGCGCTGAGATTTTGTGCGTTTGGCATTATATATAAACTGACAGGAAGAAATCTTGAAAATGACGAAACATATGGAAAAAATATACCATTTTTTTATTAAAATCTTCAAACGAAATTTAAAGTTCAGCTTCATCATCGTACTCATCATCTGCACCATTATAGGTGACATTATCGCATGCAGATCCTCGCCAATGTCCACACATTAGTGAACACTCCAGCCCACAACGCACACATTCACATCTATTTCCGCAGATGTTCCTACAATTGCAGGGCACCACATTAAGGAGATGATCCGGAGCAGGTTGAAATCAGGTAGTCACTGGCGTAAGAGCTCCATTTTGAATTTTCCAGCCCCAATCTTCAGGATCTAAAAAATTTCCTAGCCTTTCTTGAATCTGTAAGTATACTCGTAGAGAATGTTGCTCGCATGCTGCTGATGATGGTGGAAGGGACGTAAGCTGGAAATAACCTCCAGCTTTGTTTTTTTTTTTTTTTTTTTTTTTTTTTTTTTTTTTTTTTTTTTTTGTTTTTTTTTTTTTTTTGCCGAAAAGGGCGCTTGTAGCATCACACCCAGGGAATGAATGACAAAAGAGTTCAAAGTTTTTCATGTTTGTGCTGGATATGCAGACTTCTGCCACGTTGAAGACCTTACTAGCAGTTTTTCTTGTGGCAGGGTGAACTGCATTTATACGACTGCTGTCACTAACTCTTGCTACCAACATTACCAGGACATCCGTATCGTTGGTGATGACCGCTAGCTCTCGAGCCCTGTCATATTCAAGTGCAAACGATGCAATGCTGGCAACCGCGTCACAGACTATTCGCATGGAGAATTGGGTGAGGTTGACTGAAACGACGTAATCTCTCACTTTTAATGTCATAGTCATGTTCGCCACCGGTTTGACTTGAAGGCTCCTCTTTAGTTTCACACCGCCAAAATGACCACCTACAATGCTCTTTATAGCAACTTGTCCTAATGTTATAGCCAGATCACAATTGACTGTCTCATTAGTGACAACATCTACAGACAGCACTCTTTTGTCATGCATTCACTGGGTGCGATACTGTAACCGCTCTTTCCGGCAAAAAAAAAAGACTGGAAGATATTGAAGGGTTCTACAGTATTGCGTGACAAAAGTAAAAACATTCGTACATCCCAACGCACAAAAAAGAGACATAATATCCGCAAGAGACAAGTTTCCCGTGGTCCTCTGTGACAATTTTAAATCACAGTGTCAAAAAACTGGACGAACTTCGGGTAATAAAATACAGCCGGAAGATCGCAAACCAACCAATCACTGCATTCTTACTAGACTTGCGCATAATAGTTCGCGAAGGGGAGCGCTCAGTTTAGATCGCAGCTCCCTCGCGAACTAGTTCGCTCTTTTAGTTCGTTAGTTCGCGTCTCGAATTCAGAGAAACAGATCGTTCGCTACCCTTGCTACCGCTACTGCACGCGGTTTTTTGGTTTGTTATGTCAGTTTTATTAGGACGTAATCATTTTTTTGTCGTTTCTAAATGGAATTTAAAATGACCTTCTTAACAAAAGATATTGCTTAATAATAGCCCTTTCAAATTATATTAGCATGAACAGTTGGCGCCGATAAACCAAAGTGCTCATTGTCCTTTACACAAATGGGTAAATTGAATAATTGTGCTGTTTTTACTATTTACTTTACATGCATTCGTAGAATATTAATTTTTTAAATGGATTTGTTTATTAGTTCATGGAAGAAACATTACTTATAAAAGGCGCTAATGACCCTGCCGTCGACGCGCCCTTAAACCCCAACAACAACAACAACAACACAACATTACTTATAAAATATTATAAAGGCGTTTATTTTGATGAATTAAAATTCCCGTTTATAAGTAATCGGCTTTTTTATTTAAATAAAGTTTTGTAAATCATGAACAAAATATAATTCTACTACTGGCTACAAGTTAAGTACTATATGACAGAAATAGTATTACCTATATTATTAAGAAAAGTAACATTAATACTTCCAATGTGATACCTAACAATTAGACATATAAAAATAACAGTAACCACTGAATTAGAAAGTGGTAGCAATAACGAAAGTGCTTAAATTTCCAGTGAATTGGAAGTCATTGAGCTATTATTTTATTAGTGAAGGGGAGGATAATCCAACACACGTTCACAATTTTTTGGCGACGAATGAAACTGATGAAGACACAAAAGTTAAAATCTTTTTGAGTTTCGCAAGTAATTTCTTTCATCACTTTCACAAAGCTGTTAACCAACAGACTGACATAAGTATTATATTATGTCAGATTTAAAATCAGCGCTAGAAAAATGTAAAAGATACTGTTTCTTTCGTTAAGAAAACAAGATAAAGCCTTTAGAAACCAAATTCTCGACAGAAAATGATAACATAAAAAATAATTCTCTAGTATTCGTTGATAAATGTCTGGAGTATCTTAGTAAATAGTTATATTTTAATGAAAGCAATTGGCTATACAAAATCCAAAAATTAAATTCAAAACACAGGGTTTCATTTGATGACTGTGAGACTATATTAGAGGTTATAAATTTACGAGAAAAAATTAATATCAAAGTGAACAAACTTTACTCTGAAATAACAATATTACATTCATTTATAATATTATACGAAATCCAGGTAAAAGTAAGAGAAGTATTTCATGAATAACAAATGAGCTTTTGCTCGAAATTAATTTGACAACTGAAAGCGATAAAGCATATGACAATTTTACTGTAGACAAAAAAGAATTAAAGATGCAAGAAGTGCAAAAAATAAAGCTTAAAAAATGAAATAGTAAAAACATACCTTTTATCATTTTCTACTCTTTCGTAAAATATTATATTTTTGAAGTGTAGCAAATTTTTATATGTTATTCTTTTTAAAAAATTACTACCATCAACCAAAAAATATTGGAAACCCTAGTGGCGAATGGTGCTAGTTCGCGAACGGTAGCGCTCAATTTAGTTCGCGAACGGTACCACTCAGTTTAGTTCGCGAACGGTACCGCTCTCTTTAGTTCGCGACCGGGAGCGCTCTGTTTAGTTCGCGAACTAGGTCGCTCCAAGACAGCTCGCTCGCTCGCTTTGCTAGCGCTACTGCACGCGCTCTCTTGTTTGTTATGGTAGTTGTGGTTATCGATGGTTGTCTTTTGACTCATAATGGGATCAAAGTGTATTTTATTTTGAAATTCCACGTTAAATTTCCGTTTGTGACTTCTGCAATAATTATTAATGTTGAACAATTTATTTTTCTTTTATTTTTATATCTGTGTCTTCAGTGAAATGTGTCCACAAGGAACTGTGTTTCCTTTAGATAATAAACTAAAACAAAAGTTGGTCTTCGGGAAAGGATCGAACGAACTAAGGAGCGAGAGATCTGGGAACTAGTTCGCATAGTTCGCCTGTGGGAGCGCTCTTCCGAACTACACAAGACTACTTGATGAATTTGATAGTTTTTAGGAAATCTGTCTTTGTTACAAAATTAAGTCATGTTTTGTACCTGTTTCACGATCATACGTGAGGTTTTTTTTTTTACTTCTGTACAATAATTGTGCCCAAAACTACGCCACCGTTCAATAATTAGCCTTCCCAATTACTTATAGTGCAATTAAAAGCTGATATTTTAAGAGCTACAAGACGTTTATACTGATTATGGCATTTAAGCCCCACTTAAAAACATTCGCCCTGATAAAACTATGAAGAGGACACCCCAGAAATGGGTACTTTTCAAGACGTGTTTCTTAGGTAGTAAATAACATCCGTGTCAATTTTCAGGTCTACATTATATTTTTTTCAGGGTCTTACCAACAATGCTCAGGGGAATGGCGCGCGGAGCTCTCGGCCCAGCGCTGACTCACGAGTGCTTGTTTCTACGCGTATCTCGACAACCATATGTTACAGAGGGATCAACGATACACCACTTTAATGCTGAAAGTGTGTACTACAACTCTGATCATAGGTTCTGACTTGGTAACTTTGACCGTTTTTCCGCAATACAGAGATATTAAGAAAAAAGGTTATGTTTCGCATTGCCTTCATGATAAAACGTGAGTATACTTTTACTTTTAAATAATACTTTGCCAATATTATCTATCCTAATTATGTACGGTGCAATAAAACGTTGCTAATTTTGGCATTTTAAATGTTACAACGAGCACTCAATCTCTTTTTAAGCCCTTTTGGCCAAAAAAAAAAAAAAACTATGACGCGGACACTGCAGTGGCTGTTACTTTTTACTACTTGTTTCTTGGGCACTAAGGTACGTCCTGTACCAAATTTCAGCTCTAAATTATTATTTTTTAGGTTCAAACCTAAAATGCTTGGGCTATAATGTATTCTGCTTTTCACCTCTCGTTTTACAGATTTAGTAGTATTCAAACTTATTCTTAATTTAGCTTCCGGGTATTTCTCTTTTTTTTTTCATTTGCATAAGTGCATGGTCTTCTCTCAACAGTAGCCTTGTGTTTCATGCCCGGTGTTAATAGCATGGCGAACGACGGCAGATTTGTCGCTGTTGTTATGTTTGCAGTGGCAACGAAGAGGAGCGTATTAACATCACTGAATTTAAGAGCGAGAGCAGTATGTGACTCGGAAAGTCTGAAGGAAGAAATGGAGACTCTTACAAAAATATTCAGAGCCAACGCCTTTAGTTAATCAGACATTAGAAGGTTTTTCAGACCTAAAAAACCCATGGAAGACGTCAACTTATCTCATGATACCAATGTGCCAAGAAAATTCGCCTGTCTTCCATACATTCGTGGTATCACTGACCGGGTTGGGAAACTGTTTAAGCGGGTGGAGGTGCGAATTGTGTATAAAGCTCACTTGGCCAGTCATTATCCAGGGTAAAAGACAGATGACACCCAAACCAGCTTACGGGTGTTTATGAAATCCCCTGCAGCTGTGGCAGTGTTTACATCGGCGAGACAGGTCGCACAGCGACAAATCTGCCGTCGTTCGCCATGCTATAAAATTTCAAGACACGAGGCTACTGTGGAGAGGAGACCAGTGGTGGCCTCGACGTGTGAAAGAGGCAGCAGAAATCTTAAGGAATTCCAACAACATCAACGAGGATAGCGGCATTTTACTCTGCAATGCTTGGCGCTCGTTGCTATGTGAACATAAATGTAAACAGTATCTCTGAAGATGGCTGGAGTATAACAGCCGAAAGCTTAGATAATCCAATAAACGACGCGGCATAGCCCGTAAAGCTATAAATCATGTACAAACACGGCCGCGGACGTCTTAAGAATCTTTCAATCTATTGTCAGAGGTTTTAACCACTGTGCCACCAAACCGCTCATAATAATGAGCTCGGTCGCGAATATGCACATTAATATTATGCACACTAACAATCGGCGAAAACGGAGAACCCAATATCTTTCGAGGGCCTCTCCCCCACTGCTACGGGCCTGGAGAGGCCGTCCCTTTGTTTCGCCCTATGGTAGGCTCGACTCTGTGGGCGTCTCGTTAAGGAAGAACAGAACAAACCTATTCGCTTCTTGTAACATATAACTGACATTCAAGACATTGTATCACACTTAGTGGAATCACAAACAATTTGAAGGTACGTCCTAAAGTGAAAAAGTGGGGCTCGCTAGTAAAGTTGAGCCAAAAAGGAACTTAATCTACTCTAAATTTTGAATACATTGATGTGTGTAGTCACAGGGATGTTAAAAACTATCCCTTATCTATTCGTATCTTGCGCCAGCCTTTTAATCTCAACATACCCCTTACAAGCCACGTCCTCAATTATCTGCTTCATACATTATAATCTCTGTCTTTCCCTACAGTTCTCACCTTCGACTGTTCCTTCCATTAACACATTAACCAATCCTGCAAAATGTGACCTACCAGCCTGTCTCTTCTTTATGAAAACTGCTTCCAAAAACTTCTTT
This sequence comes from Vandiemenella viatica, assembly GCA_031002005.1. Lineage (NCBI taxonomy): Eukaryota > Metazoa > Arthropoda > Insecta > Orthoptera > Morabidae > Vandiemenella > Vandiemenella viatica. Next base: position 181,059,637 of record CM061914.1, on the reverse strand, counting down.
CCTCACCCATCATTTCCAAAATTCGTTCATTTCGTACTTTATCTGTCCATTTAATTTTCAGCATCCATCTATAGCACCACATTTCAAATGCCTCAATTTTCCTTCTTTCTAAATTCCATGTTTCGCTGTCATAAAGAGATGTTGTGTGTAAATGAGTATATTGGTTAATCCTTCTCGGAAGACACTGCTTTGTAAGCCGTGTGTCACCGTTCATAAAGAGTGCGCCGATAGTTCTGTATAGTCTTCTATAATCAAACAAAATATGAGCTTTATTTCAATAATTGGTTCACACGGGCAGCGAAGCAACCTCGCACCCTACCCCCACCCCCTTCCCCCTAACAGGTGTTTGCGCTCCCCTAGGCGCCCCCAGTTTGTGAAGCTATCCTTTAGGGGGCGTGCATAAACCACGTAGCTCCATTTTGGCCTCCTGTGAAGTGTGAACCCCCCCTCCCCCCCACGTAGCCCGACGTGGCTATTGCCTCTACCCCCCCCCCCCCCTTCCACGTAGCCTTTACCCTAATGATTCCAGAAGACATTTTGAACTGTTTTCTCTTGTCAGACTATCGTAAATTACATACGGGTATAATTAAATGGCAGAAATAAATATTCACATGCTGTTGTGTGTCCTGTATCTCATTTTAACTATGACAAATAATATGAACGAAAAGCTACGTGGCCTGGCTCGAAACCCCCCCCCCCTCCCCCCACGTAGCCCAACGTAGCTTTCCAGCTAACCCCTCCCCCCCCTAGACCGGGCCACGTAGTTTATGCACGCTCCCTTAGGACAGTGTTTCTCAACCTGTGGGTCGTGACCACCAGGGGTGTCGCCAAGTCTTGCTGCGGGCGTCGCCGTCACAAGACGTGTAAATGAAAAAAAGCAAGGGTTGTACATCTTACACAAAAATTTAAAAAAATTCGATGAGAAGACCACCGCGTAAGGAAAACAGTATATCACTGCCAGCAGAGTAACCGCAGCTCTTGATTTCTCTATCAGCAAGTATAGTCATAATAGAAAGAAAATGAAATACGTCGTCTTTTAAATCACTGACGTAGTTTGAATACGGGCCTGGAATTTACAAAAAAAAAATCAATTGTAAAGGGGAAGCGTATTCAGAACAGTTGAAAAACAATGTTTTGGGGCAGGGTACGCGAATTTCTATGGGTTCGCCAAATGAACGTTGGGGGTTTCCGACAAGATTTATGTTATTGCGGCTGACTGGGTATCTCGAGAGTGCAACACGCAACATGGTGAACTGAGACCGAAATTAAGCAAAATTGTTCCTAAAATCGACTCAAACTGCGACGAAAAATAATCAACAACATCAAATTAATTCATTACATATTCCTCTTTGTGACTTAATTACTTTTTTGGATAAAAAAAATAATTGTTGTTGTTGGGTTTTTTTAAATAAAAGTTAAGTTTTTTAAGGGAGTTCGCCTTGTATGGGAAACTTCATAGGGGTATGTAGAACTATGAGTTTGAGTAACCCTGCTTTAGGGGATGTCTCCTGACGCAGTGCCGGACCAAGGGGGTGAGAGGGAGCGCAAACTGGGGCTCCTTTTTAGTTCCACTGTTGCCCCGGGTGGCGACAGTAATGTCTGAAGGTGCGGTAATCTCACAGTTTATTTTTTGCCCCGCCTCGGAAAATTCGTAGATCCGTCGCTGTCCTAACCAACCGCACCGTCAAAAATTGCTAAGTGAGGATTTAGATGGTAATGGATAAAAGAAGTCTGAGCATTAAATGCTGCTAATTCTAAATATAATTTCGGCTAAGAATCAGCGATAATTTGACTAGAAAGGTGCAACTATCAACCCAGAGCACTTGGTTAAGACCGTCACTAACTCATCACTGGGAGCGCCTGGTCGGTAGGCTACCAACCAATGTTCTAAGCGCTGCAGGAATACAGAGCACAATCTGTCACAGGCGCTAGCGCTGTCCTTGGGTGGAACCTCGGATATCTGTTACCAAAAAAAAATCGCTACTTTTTTATTTTACGATTCTACGTTAGCATATGCAGATTGCAGCAAACACACAAAAATCCGAAACAGAGATTTTAACGGTTATTCACGTTCTCGGTTGATAATTTTCGACATTAAATTTATTAAAAAAAAAAAAAATCATCATTAAATCTAGAAATGAGTGGTAATTATTTACTATGTGGATGACCTTACCTGATGATCCTTCATGTGTTTGTTGTTATCTTTGAATACTGGGTAGCGGTCCTTTTTACCACGCAGTTTATTCACGATGACTCACTAATAATCTCATACAATGCTAGCGAAAATTTATGAAAGATTCACGTTCGCCGGCATGGTTTTTAAATTTTTGTAGTATCCTGACACGTTGGAAAATAAAGATCTGGTGTCTATGAAACAAATCAGCTTTCATGGTGATAGTTCTGCATATTTAACGTACTTACAGTAATCGTGATTCAAATGTTTACAATTAATTTCGCAGTGGTCTGCACAGTGCTGCCAATTCTATGGATTTATCCGTAGATTTACGGATTTTTATAAAAAAAAGTTAGGATTTTCAGATTTTGTTAAAAATCTACGGATTTTTTACTTGTACTTTTATTATTTGTGGATTTTTCCTTATATTGGTGTTTTTTAAACTTTGAGCGTATAGTGTTAATGCATTACAAAATTGTCATTAATTGAGAATCGTTTCCTTGCAATCGCTCGTGTCATCCAACGATTGAAATAAAGCTCATATTTTGTTTGATTATAGATTTTATAGATCTTAAATCTTAAGAGACCGTAATACAGAACTATCGGCGCACTCCTTAAGCACGGTAACATCCTCGTTGGCATAGCTTACAAAGCAGTGCCTTCCGAGAAGACCTAACCAATATCCGAGAATCAAAGGAGTCGAATTTTTTATTTCCTGTTTCAGAAGATATGCTAAATTTAATGTCAACAAAGAAAATGTATGGTCTCTCCTCTCCCCCCCCAAAAAATTAGGCACAGCAGCAGCGATGAAAGTGACATATTCAGAGATATTTCTTACTTTCAAAGTAGAATATTATTTTGTATTTCGAATTTTAAAAACCTGGAAATAAAAAAAGTATTCTTAATTTTGATTCTCTTGAATAAATATTCTTTCAGTTAGCAAGTCTCCGGATTTTTGTACAAAATCTACGGAAATTTTAGCTGCCATCTACGGATATTCAAAGCCAAGTGGATGGCAGCTCTGGTCTGTAGGAGATAAAATGACAACAGTAAATTTTTAGAGCAGAACTGGAAATAGTTATTTTTATTTATCTGAGAGATTACTATGCAAGATGCAAACCGCAACAAGATCCTTACAACACACACCAACTGCTTCTGAATACAAAATCCTGCGACAGAAATGGAGTCCTCGCAACAACCATTAAACTCGACCAATATTATAGGATGTGAATGACTTTTGCCTTTCATTGCACTCTGTGTTCATTTATTCCGTCGGTGAAACCAGTTTCTTCGACCTAGAAATTAGAGCCCGTTCCCACATTCGCTTGGATTATTTATGGGGAAAATCCCTCCAAAAACGGTAATTAGAATGGTCTGTACGTTCAGGTCATTGTTATTCCTCAACTAAGTGTGTTGTAACTCCGCAAGTGATCCATCAAAGTGTTAAGATGTCGCATATGAACACCTCGCTCGTCATAGCTCATTATCTGATAGTTTCATTTCTCCACTTTATTTTTATCTGTTTAAATACACTGGCGGAAATTAAAACTGTTACACCCAGACGGTGATTTGATCAATGAATGAAATGTGGCCCTAATTTATAACTTAACGCAACTTTACGGTAGCGAAACATGGACTTTAGGAATACCAGAAAGAACGAAAATTGAAGCATTTGAAATGTGGTGTTACAGAAGAATGCTGAAAATTAAGTGGACAGACAAAGTAAGAAATGAACGAGATTTGGAAATGATGTGTGAGGAAAGAAGGTTGTTGAAGAAGCTTCCAGAAGGAAGAGAGAAGCTGGTAGGTCATATTTTGAGACATGCTGGATTAGTGGAGGGAACAGTCGAAGGTAAGAACTGTAGAGGAAGACAGAGCCTATGATATATGAAGCAGATAATTGAGGACGTGGGTTGTAGGGGATATGTAGAGATAGGAAGGGATGGAGGATTACATCAAACCAGTCAATAGACTGATGACAGCAAAAAAAAATAAGTCGAAAGAATCACCTACATGCACTCATACTAGTCCGATGACGTCACAACTAAAACAAATGTTGCGGGACGAACTTGTACGGACATGCTCAACCCGTTTGGGCTCAGCTGTTAACGCTTCATTAGTCTCGTCGTTATTAGCGATTAGAGTCTGACATCATTTTGTAACACAAGAAAGATCGACCGACAGTCACTATACGTAACGAGCGAATAGACGTTTTCACGTCAAAAAGCATCGACAGCGCTGCACCGACGGACGAGGACAAGAAGGCCCCGTACTGTACACGCTCACGGCTAGTAGGAACGGCGGATTGATTTATCTAGCTGCATGTAACGCTACGTGTGGCGAAAGCGTTAACTCTATATTAGGCAAGAAGCGGGCGGTTCCTGCCACGCCATGGAACCGGCTATTGTGGATTCCAGCAAATTACAAAGGCTTCTCGTGGCATAATGAACGAACGGACGACTCCGTCAAAAAGGTTCGCTGCTGCTACTTACATTCTGCAATGCGCTGGTCGGGCATAACACAAGGAGAAGATCAGTTGAAGAGAGTTGAAAGACTTAAGCAGTTACAAACGATGCCTCGAGGAAATGGTATGGTGATAATAAGGGGACATCCTTAAATTACGTGAGGTGTTTTTCGGAACCCCCCCCCCTTTCTGGTAAGATCTGGTCAGTGAGAACCCCCCTCCCCCTAAAAATCCCCCTCGAAACTTTTGGAGACCTTTTTTTTAGGTCTCACCCTTCAAAATCCTGTTACACCCCCACTTTCGACGAAAACCCCCCCCTAAAATCGACTTTCACGCAATTTGTAGACTTTTTTTTAGCTCTACAGTCCAAATTTTTTTTCACAAAACCTCACGTGTGATTTCCGTAGACCTCCCCCCCCCTTTTGGTGAATTTTGGTTAGATTACGCTGGACCCTCCCCCCCCCGCTAATTCTCCTCACTTAATTTATGGATGCCCCCTAATTCCGTGTGGTCGTGAAGACCTAATGACAGGGTTGCTCTTGGCTGCGCATTCCTCTTCTGCCGTAGCCGCGTTATCCTCACTCGGAAATCCTGCCGGGAATAGGGTTTCTACAGTTTAACGTGGAATTCCAACCACGGAAGCGTTCTGGCGTACTTCACATTACACAGCAAGCTTTGCCAGACGCTGAAGGTCGGATTAAGAGACTACGAAAATCCTCGCCGAGACAGGGATTCGGACCGGGGACCTTTCGATCTCCAGTCATATCACTGATCTACCTGAACAATCCGAGAAAATGGTGCAAACGCGGAGGAAATAATTAAAAGAGAAACATGTGGTTGATGAATTTACAAGAACGTTAGTGGGCTTATAATAAGATACGAAGTGGCACAAAATGTAGAGGAATTATCATCAGGATTTATTTATTTGGTATTTATTTTCTGACATTACTGGAGAAATATAACAAAGCCGAAAGTAACTCTATCTCTTTGTCTTTTTGATACATTTTTACTACTAAACGGCTAAAGTGATACTGATGAAATTTGACAAGGAAATATTATGTATCATTAAGAAAGACACAGGATACTTTTTTCTAGATAAATAAGATATTGTGCCATCAAATTTTTAAAATTAGTCGAACGGTGACAGACGTATGGATAGCGTGTGTAGGTCTCCGTAAAGTTATATCGCTCGCTCAGGCTTTGTTTCTCTCGCAGTCAGTTTTTGTATGACGCATTCATAAATTTCATGTACAGACACAACTTATTATATAGTACAGTTGCGGATTTGCGCTGCATACCATGACTATCAATAATAAAGTCCAGGGGCGGACATTGAAAGTAGCAGGGGTGTACTTAAAAAAAATACGTGTTTTATCCATGGGCAGTAATATGTAGCTATCTCACGGGGTTTCAACCACGAAAGAGCATACATCTTAGCAAAATAAAAAATGTTGAGTACAAAACGGTATTGACAAAAAGTGACATAATTTTAAACTACAAAAGAAAATCCCCTGAAGGAACTGTGGTAGGTGGTTTCACACTAGCTTGTTTGTATTTTTAAACATGTTGCTAATTGGTTCCTTTCATGAGACAGGTTCAATCGTAGTTATGGTATGGTGACGGCTTCCCCGTATCGTATTTTATTGTGTTATCGTCGTATTTTAATATACGTATCGTGTTTTAATATACTTCCTGTTGTTATTCTGATAAGTATTCTTCCAAAGTCTTGGGTCAAAACTTCAAAGCATTTATTCCTTAAACATTTGAGTGACGATAAACTTTCATATAATTCATTGATGTTTATTTCTTTTACACTTTACTAATACGTATCCAAAGGTCCTCGGCAAGCAGTAACTAAATATCGTCAACCCAAACGTTCACACTAAACCAACTCGCTCACCGGCTGGTTCTTGTTACGCTGTTGTTGCCCTGGCAACCAATTCCTTTCATAATTTCTCCGTGTTATGCCACACCCGTCATATTAGCCCGAATCAACGTTGAACACCTTTTATGTATCTTACAATTCTAACACTAAAATTATAAGTTCACGCGTGCTAAATCGTGGGTAACACCTAGTTATGCATAATTCCTGTAACCGCGTTCACTTGTAACAAAAATTATTTTTTTGTCTTCTATATTACAGTAGCCTGCTCGAAACTAAACGCAGCGTAATAAATAAGTCAAAATAGTGTGACGGCAGTCTGCTTGTGATAGATTGAAAATGTATTAAGAAGAGCGAAAATCAACGAAGATGATTTTTTTTTTACTTTTGGGCTTTACTCCTCGTCGACGTCTATGTCATTAGAGCCGGGATGGGACTGGAAGGAATTGAGCTATGGCCTTTTGAAGGAAGCGTCCCGGTATTTGCCTAGAGTGATTTGGGGAAACCATGGAAAACCCAAGTGTGGATGGCCGGACAGGGATTGGAACCGGCGTCCTCCCGAATGCGAGGCCAGAGCGTTAACCGCTCGCCCACCACGCTCGGTCGACCATGTTACCTTATGACTGTCTCTGTTGCGAAGAGGAAGCCGGAGGACTGGGAGGGAGGAAGATGTAACACCAGGAACGAAGCAAGGGAGGGTGACCGAGAGGGAGATGGACGAGAGGAGCGTAGAGAAAATAGGATTGAACAAAGTGGAAGAAGAGGAGTGGAAATCAGCACAACTTAAATTTCCAACGATCGTAAAGAAAAAAAAACAAATTACTTGAAAAGTTGAGGCCGGTTATCGACGAAAAAAAGTTAACTAGGGAGGAGAGGGAGGGGAGGAACTGCATAACGCGAGACATGGCGTCATGAAGGGGATGACAACCTTAGTGACGTCACTTTGGAAGCGCTGTTTTAATGAAGTTCTAAATTTTAAATTGAAAAAAGCTTGATGTCACATTCGGGGAGAGGGAAAAATACGACATGGCGTTACAAGGAAAAAGGGGGGGGGGGCGGGTGATAAAACATTTAAGTTTATGTGACGTAAAAAAATAGAGTTTTTTTGTTGTGGCTTTACGCCTTGTCGACGTCGAAGTCTTTAGAGGCGGGAAAGGACTGGGGGCAAGGAATTCAGCCATGGCCTTTTGAAGAAAGCATCCCGACATTCGCCTGGAGTGATTTGGGGAAATCACAGAAAACCCAAATCTGGATGCCGGACGAGGTTTCGAACCCGCGTCCTCGTAAATGCGACGCCAGATCGTCACCGCTCACCCACCACGCTCGGTAATAGAGATATTACAGAGGAAATGCACGTTTCTCTCTGCTTTATTATTGTCATCATCAATCTGGCTTCAGGTTTCTTTGAATTTATTTTTTGATCCACAAAAGGAATTTCGGCAAATAGTGGGATATAGTACATTTACTGGTTTACGAAGATTTATAGGGAATTTACGGGCAATTTATCAGGTCACTAGGAGGTTCATACGTCCCCAAAGCACGTCACAAAACTTCTTGAACTTCTCAATGACAAGTATTAACTTCTCGAATAACTACACGAACTTCAGTTTTGTTTCATCGAGACCCTCAGATAAACTTACAAGAACAAGAAATCTGACTTCTTTCCGGAGATGTGAAGCACATTAATAAACAAATAGCATCGGGTTAGCACTGTTCCATCTCAAACAGAAGTCATTGGATTTTAGGCAGAACATTAAAAGCGCGGACTGACCCTGCAGAAACGTTGACAACTGCTCCAACAACAGAAACGGTACAAAAAAAAAAAAAACGCTAGAACCTATACAGAATTACTTAGAATCAGGAAGAAATATTTTTAAATGGCATTTGGAAATATTTACAATCATTTGAACTAAGAAAATTAAACAGTTCTAAAGATTAAAAAGCCCACTAAAAACATTTTAGCTTAACAAAGTTCTTTAATTATCATTTCAGGCACTGTACTGCTTTTATGCAAATTAAAAGTTCATTTAAACAATTTTTATCGATCAGAATAATACCAATTCATCGAAGAAACATACAAATTTATATTTAACAACTGTGTATTTCTATCAGGCACAAAAGTAATTGATTTAGAGGATTGTAATTAGTAGGAAACTAGGTCTTAGGTATGTCACACTAAGGCCAGACATTAAGAATGCCAGCGGCAGCACCCGTACATTCATCAATCAAACTACTCTGCCTTTGGGGCCGTCCATTAATGATGTGACGTGAAATGGGGGGGGGGGATCCACCTGAATGTCACGAAACCTCACCAAGGGGTAGGGAGGTCACATGAGGTTTTAGGGGGGCCAAAAACAGACTTAAGGGGGCGTTATATCCGCTCTTCGGACCATGAGACCTAAAAAAAAAAAAAACTCTCCAAAAGTTGCGAGTTCGATTGGTAGGGGAGTCTCCATTTTAGAGAGGGGGGGGGGGGGGTCCGGAATTACAAAAAATTTACAGTTCCAGATTCCGTGCCTACCTGACAACCTTCTTCATTGCTTATAAAATTATGTATCATACTTTGACTATATAGCCAGGGAGATTGTACTTATGATGGCTGTGTGGTCTCTGCTGTCGAATGCCAATAAATAATAATAATAATAGAAAAATTCAGATATACTGTTACTGTTAAACCAGGGGTGGCCAACCCGAATGACCTTGTGGGCCACTTTGGAAATGCACCATAACTCCGGGCGCCGCATATAAAATTATATATCCCCATATTAGATTTAGACCCACAATAGACTTTTTTTGGAGTGAAAAATTGAAACATATTGAGTTTATTATTATTGTGTTTACTATTATTCTTACACGTAAATATAGATAATATAATAATAATGAAACAAACGCACATTGTAAAGACATATAAAACACTAAAAGTAAATATATGGCTGCAAATTGGTTTTCACTACTTTGGCAATTATAAAATTAAAATATTTTGTAAAAGTGTGATGCATCCCGAGCGCGGGAAGAAATGTTCTTGGCGGCCGCGAGTTGGCCACCACTGGGTTAAACTAATAGCTCCAGGAATTGCTACAGTACTGAATACAAAAACTTACAAAGTTAATTTATTTTTGGTTAAGTCTTTTTAACTACGAATCGAGTTATTGTACAAAAACAGTTTAAATAGTCTAGAACTACTGAGATTGAGAATGGAAAAAAAATTAGGTCATCGCCATACATTATTACGGTCAATAAATTTAAAAACTTCATAATGAACGTTTACCTGTTCTAAAGCACCCCTATTTCACGTTAATATCAATGATTGGAAGTTTTCTGATAACATTCCCAAATGTCGGCGAGGAAGGGTATTTCTCACACCTCTCTCCTAAGATGAAAATCCATAATTACCGCGAAATGTGATAGAAACAATGCTAGATATTAAATCAGAAGAAAGTAGAATCCATCGCATTTCGAAACAAAATTATTGATAAGTAGTCTACGAATCTCCGTTGCACTTAACTATTTTTAGGACAACTTACAATAAAAAAAGTTGATGCAGTTTTTTTAGAACTTTGCAGACTTTTTGCAGAAAACATACTGAACGAAGGCCCCAAATACTTGAGACTAGCACATCAGATACGGGAGTTGGAGGGGGTGCAAAGAAAGGCTGCTAGATTTGTCTCTGGAAATTACTGCAGAACATAATCAGTAAATGATATGGCAAAGGAACTGGAATGGGATTCATCGGAAGTCAGGAGGAGGGTGAAGAGGGTCATGGGAGTGTACAAGGCATATACTGGTGATGAAGCATGGAAAGATATTGGTGTAAGAATGAAAAGTAATGAATGGAAGGGAAAAGATGACCAAGACCACATGCTGGCACTCGATTTCAGGCACAAGGGTGTGGGAAGATTCTCTTTTTTAGGTAAGGGTGTCAGGGATTGGAATGAGTTACCAAGAGAAATGATGAATAATTTACCAAACTTAAAGTTGAAACAAGTAGAGGGAAAAAGTAGTTGTGAAAAGAAGAGGGGAAAAATTGGTGTGTGGTGAAGTTTCCACCGAAACGAGCACTCCTTCACAATTAAATTAAAATCACTTGAACTTTTGTACATACGTACTACCATCTACGAATAATGTTTCAAAACGAAGATGATATTCTCGTAGCACAAGAAAACTAAGCATTGCATTTTATGTCATATTTCTTAATTACGCACATATTGCGATAAGAACAGTAAACAGGTGGCGAATAGAAAAGTTGAATCAATTAAGAAAGTGTTATCAGAGACAATTAGAGTGAACAAGTTCTGAGGTAGACTACAGCGGAACCACTTAAACACGAGTGGGCGACTGAATCGATACAATCTAAACAACAAGACTCGGCGAGTGCCGACAAAGCGTTTCATTTCCTTTCTGGGGATATCGTATTCTGTCATCAATCAATCGAATAGTTCGATTCAATCCTCCATTTCCTCCTATTCTGTCGCCTCTTCGTCTCCATACGTTCATTTATATCCATTTTATCTATTTCAACTTCTATAATCTTTGGCTTTCTCAATACTTCTTCAGCTGTTCCCTCTACTAATGAATCATACTATAAAGAAATTATTTTAATAGCAAAAAACTTGACAGTACTAGCGATTTTTGTAGGAAGTTCACCTTTTCTCGTCTTGTGTCGGGTGTGATTACTTTCTTCAAGATTGGCTGTCCTCTGGAAGATATTCCAGAACGTGATTATATGCTCATAATGATCAAAATCATTAGCAATATGCTCGCTGATATTTGCAAATATTATATCTTCATATGATTACATTCCGAATTTACAGCTACATCTTAACACGCTTCATCTAGGATCTTTTGTTTTGAAAATGTCTTTAATAACTCATGTATTAAAAAAAATTATCTGAAAAAGCGTAGTTAGTAAATAAAGGTGCTAAAACTAACAGTAACGCATAAAAGGGAGTCACGGTTTAGTTTCCGTATCTAATGACAGTTAATGATAACGAATTCTTTACACCTACATTTCACACAACAATGTAAATTTTCACTGGCATATTTGCGACCTGAATGCATTTTTTAGTGTCAACAGAGCAATTAAAGAGGCTAAAGGGCTAATATGTTCTACAATTATTAACTCTAACCGCAAGAAATATAAATTTTATTTTTGTAACAAATATTAAGGGTCAGAAGGAAAGTTTATCTGTGGGCTGGATGCTATGGATGTTTAAAGAAGTTGCACGAGATTTCTTGGGGCTGTGTAATTTAGAGGTGTGTTTTCCAAATTTATTCTGTGAGGTTACTTTCTAGCAACACGTTGGAAGTGCAACTTTATTTAAACTGTGCTCGGCATTTTTTATTTATTTATGCCGGAAATACGGGTTGTGGGTTAAATTTAATGAAACGTTCATTTGTGATTAAAGCCATGGAAATGATGTAATATTTGAGATCTTCATTGTGTTATCAGACACGACGACAAGTATTAATCATTGGCACCATTTTTATTATTATTATTTGCGAATGATCCTTATCCGATCACGAAAAATCCTGATTATCATCATGGCTTGTATTTAAGAATTTGTCCAAAGTGTCCACTGAATAGCCTGAACTACTGAACCGTGGATTGTCACTTCCTGGGAGTGGGTAAAGCTTAAGTTTTGCCGTCTGTCCGCGATTCGTGTGACTTCGTTTTCTATGATATGTGTAATGTGTAGTTTATAAGGCGGAAATTGGGGACAGTGACTGAGGAAAACCGCCTAAAAACAGCAATTCGGACGGCAGATACGCGGAGTCCAGGACTGGAAGCTGGTTCTGTTGTACCACTGCGGATAATCAATGGGACAATTATTTGTAGAAATACCGATCGAATTTGTGCAATCGATAGTTGAATGACAAACGTTTAGCTCGATACCGGATGCCGATGGCTACAACAATCAATGATATTTTCAGGCACTACACAATTCCATCTTTGATAATGCGTAAACTGTTATTACAATCACACTCAAGTTTTTTTTTTTTTTTTTTTAACTTTCATTCCTCCCAGCTGGGAAGTCATGAAGACTCTTTTCAGCCTAATTAACCTACGGGGAGGGAAAGGGGATGGAAGTCGGCCGTGGCCTTGAAGGGAGCCATCCCGGCATTCTCCTGGTGTGACTGAGGGAAACCACGGAAAACCCCAGTCAGGATGGCCGAACGGGGTTTGACCCCCGTCCTCCCGAATGATGAGTAGGAAGGTGATTTCACCTTCCTACCATATCACTCATGTTTATCCCAGTCTTTTATATATATATATTCGCAGCTCGGTAACTTCTCTCAAACAGCTGTTGCCATGTTGGTACTGTTAGTGTCGAGTTTGAAGACACACAATCCAGTACTTAAAGACAAGAAGCTATAGATGCCACAGAGAACCAATGGAATTACTTTTCCGTTTAATTTATTTAATTTTAATAGCACTTTGACCCGGTGTCAATTTCTCCACATACCTACTATGACATTTCACGAATTAATATTCCCCAACACTCTCTTTTACTTTATACTGATTTTAATGTAAAATTCTCTCCATGTTTCAGGTATTCCCTTGGTAATATATCCCTATCTCTGACACCCTTACCTACAAAAGAAAATTTTGCCACTCCTCCTTATCTAAAATCAAGTGCTCTATTGTGGTCATGTTTATCTTTTCCCTTCCACATACTGTTCGTAGCTCCTCTGTCAATATCACCAGGGACTCTGTTCACCTGCATTCTGTCTTTGAATGACTCCCAGTCCAGCTGCTTTATCATATCGGTTAGTGTGCGTATTCTGCAGTAATTTCTTCAAACAAAATCTAGCCGCCCTCCCTTCCATCCTCTTCAACTCCTGTACTTCATACTCGTAATGAGGATTCCACGCGAACAATGGACAGACCAAGTATTTGTATCCCAATTCTCCCACTTTCTTGCTTTATCTCTCTCCAGTAAAGGCAACATTTTGGAAATTCTCCCTACCTCTGCCTAATTTGTTTTCCTCAAATTAGTTTTCTTCTAAAAATAATAAATAATAAAGAAGTTTCCATAAAAAAAGTGATCACTTATTTGTGGTCTATATTTAGTCTTTGCAATTTATTAGACGAAATAGAAAATATTTTTAGAATACATAAAAAAGAGAGGTTGCTTACTTGACACGAGGAATATCACTTGAGCGTTACAATACGGCGCGTTATCTAAGGTGATATGGGAATGATGACAAGATTTAAATGTAAGCACAACCAGTAACAGTTGATCAGTAATTGGAGCGTGCAGATGTATATTTTTTCATTTTTTTATGATCTGAAGCCTCGTCGACGTCGAAGTCATTAGAGGCACGAAACGATTGGGGGCCAGGAACGGGAAAGAATTCGGCCATGGTATTTTGAAGGAAGCATTCCGGCATTCGGCTGGAATGTTTGGGCGAAACCATGGAAAACCCAAATCTGGATGCCGGGACGGGGATTGGAACCCACGTCCTCCCGAATGCGAGGTCAGAACGTTTACCGTTCACCCACCACGCTCGGTGAGAGTACAAAGGCAGATGCAGAGGGGAAGATGGGAAAACGTTAAATCCCCTAAGAAGCGCCTTTTATCATCTGTGCATTCCTGTCGCAGGACTAAAGTCGCTGGCAGAGTCGCCCAACAAGAGGCATTCCTGAAGCATCCTACAAGGCACAAGGAGCCAAGAAAAAGAAGAGAGTGAGAGAGAACAAGGAGGATAGGATGGGAAAGGAAAGAGCAGAAAAGGTCGGCGGTGAAATTTGGAAGTGGTTGTTTGGGATGCGTCGCAGTGCAAACTAAATATAAAGGCGGACGAGGCGGCGCGGCGGGACAGCCTCGACCAATGTGTGATCGATAGCGGCGGCGGCGGCCGGGTCGACCCCCCCCACCACTGCGACAGGCGACCTGGCCCGCCAGCGAATCAATATCGGCTACCTTCGGGCGAAGTCGGCGCCGCTCGGCGCGGGACACTGCAGCGGCGTGCGGACGACCGTGGACGGCGAGGCGGGAAGGAAGGAAGGAAGGAGGGGGAAGGGACGAGGAGGCAGACACATCCGCGACAAAGCGCGCACCTCGGCCAATGCTATCGCGCACAAATTCGCTGCGGCTGTAACACGGGAGGGAGACAAAACGAAGAGGGAGCGAGGCACCTCCCTGAAATGAATACACCTCGTTTGATCAGACGGCCGTAATGCACTATCTTTACGGTGCCAGCCGGCAGTAGGGGGGTCTACAACAAGCAGTCAACTTCGGAAACGGCTTAGGTGTCCCCCCTCACACTAATTAGCTGTAGAGAAATCTAATTATACTCTGCGAAAATGGAATGGTGCACCTAAACAATACAAGGAGGGTGGTATCTTACAAATCTTGTGAGTTGTAGACAAGCAATCCCTCTTTTTTTTTTCTTTTCTACTATTGGACTCTCACCTAGTTTGACGCAATCATCCATCTTTTTCTTCAAAAAGGTATGGTCTAATTAGGAGACGTCCATTAATTACGTGAGGTGTTTTTCCGGAATTTCGGTCTCCCCCCCCCCCCCCCACTCTCGTGAGACTGGTGAGATCTGGTGGGACCCCCCCCCCCTAAAATGAGGTGAGAGTTTGATGGAGAGCCCCCCCCCCCTACTAATCAACCTCGCAACTTTTTGAGAACTTTTTTTTTATGTCTCATGCTTCCAAGGGACCAAATACCTAAAGTCGACTTTCACGTCATTTGTAGACCTAGCTCTACCTTCCTCCAAGAATTTCAAAACCTCACGTGAGATTTCTGTTGACTCCCCTCCTCCTTTGGTGAGGTTTCATGGGATTTCGCCGCCCCCCCCCCAACTCTATTTCCCCCCTTACTTCCCGTTCCTTGCGCACACTCCCTTCTCGCCTCTAACAACGTCGACGTCGAAGGGGCGTAAAAAAAAATTAAAATTATATCTTTCCGAAAGATCATAATTCCAGCAGCTATTTCGAAAATCCATGGAAAATCAGGATGGCCGGACTTGCGTCCTTCCTAATGCAAATGTCAAACTACTTCTTTAATCATTCGTAATTTCGAAAAAAAAAATGAACATTTTAAGCTCTATCTCTCCACTTCATTTTAAACATCAACTTTTAACATGCTTCAGTTTTTCCTTCTTTCTCACATTCCTTCAGTTGCATTTCCATAAAATACTGTTCTTACAGTATACAAAGTACTTACCAAGTCTCACATCAATGTTTGATACATTTTTTTTTTTTTTTTTTTTTTTTTTTTTTTTGGGAAGAAATTTTTTTCTAGTGTTATTAAGCTGAATAATAAATCATCTTAAACAGGAGGCTGGGTTCTGCAACAGACTTCTTTATAATATCTTTAATATGTTGCTGTGGTATGAACATGTCTCGAGATTAGGGGTAAAATATTCAAAGCCCACACTGCTTCTTCCGTTAACCTTTTGATGATTGGGTGTCTGTTTCCTTAATCACCCGTACGAAAAGTTTATCTCGCCCGATTGTTTCAGTCGGTACTACTCGCTGATGGGGAGATAATTAGATTAGGGAATTTCTTCAGGATGGGTAACTGGAAGGTAATGGGTAATTTACAAAGAATCCGTCCAGCAGCGATTTCTAAAATCCGTGGAAAATCAGGATGGCCGGGAATGGGAACGAACTTGCGTCCTTCCTAATGCAAATGTCTAAACTGAACACCCTTCAACCAGGCTCTGTCTGCACCAAACATTAATCATCATAATATAAAAGAACGCACCAAGCTATGTACAGTGTTTTAACAGTCAAGATTATTTTTTAAACAAGTGTTCCTTAGTCGCCAGATGAAGAAACACAGACACATAATCAACTTAAAAAAAAAAATAAAATAAAAAAAAAAAAAATAAAATAAAAAGAATACACGATACTGCAGATCTAGATGTGCCAGGAACATACCAGCAATAGCAACAGAGACTGGACAGAATCAATCTTAAGTTTCTGCTTAGTTACTAAGCTGGTCTCAAGACCTCAGATACGATCATCCTTCTTGCTGCAGGTTTCTAAAAATTCCGTGAATCGATCTGTCGCTACGGGAATGCAGCGATAGAAGCCATCTCTGCACAAAATGCTTTAAGTCTTTATCTCCCTCTCTCTATGCTTCTTCGATACTCGAGTAATGTAGTACCGTGATGATTCTGAATGGTCAATGGATATAGTTTGTCAGTATTTATAACTGCTGCTTTGGGAGGTTGCTGTGTTAGAAGATGGTCTGAAGTGTGCGAATAATTATTAATAAACATTGTACTGTGTGTACTATAAAGATTTGGTAGAATTAATTAAAAACAGATATAATGATAAAAAATTATTATACACATATATATATATATATATTCTTCGAGGGCAACTAGGACCACGTTAAGCCTACTTGCATTTGGCGGCAAGTTTCATCTTCTTTTGGGCTCAGAAGTCCTTCCTTAGTTTTGAATGGGTTTGTTTGCGCCCTTCTGTCCAAGAGGTACCGCGTCTTTTTTTGGAGTTTTCGTCTCGGTTTGTCCCACTTGTCATTAACTTCTTACGAAAAAGATCTCTGGAAAGATTCTTCGCGTTTTAATCCCATGAAATTATTATTACTCTGCTAATGGGTTAGTGCCTGTTCGACGTCGGAATCAATACAGGCGGGATGGTACTGCGGACAAGTAATGGGAAGGAATTCAGTCATGACCTTTTTAAGGAACCATCCCGTCATTTGCCTCTAGCTGGATGCCCGGACGGGGTTTCGGGCCGCCGTCCTCCCGAATGCGAGGCCAGAGCGTTACCGCTCACCCTCCATGCTCTGTTTATTACTTACAATCCGCCAGTGTGGCTCTGTGCGCTGAGGAGGTACAACGAGACCGGGCACGAGCTTAGGACGACCTGACTGCGGTTTTTAGACGGTTTCCCACAATCATTTAGGGACGGTCCCAAATCTTCACCTAATAAACTACACTTTCACAAACAAAAAATAAATTTGATCATACAGAACACTCGAAGTTACACATTTCTCAGCCAGATGGCAACAGAAGACTTTCCTCCATTACGTCGGGCCTAACAGAACCGGTTAGACTTTGGCAGGAACTCAGTCATAATAGTCCCATCCCTCCCCCCTCCCCTGCGTCCTCTCTCAGGCGCGTTCCCACGGCGCGTGGTGGGCAGTACGCGCCTCTGATCTTTTACCGCCTGGCGGTGGGTCGAGGCGCGCCGTCCCTGCTAGCATATGCGGCAAAGATTAACGGCGTTCCCTACCACGCGCCGTGGGTACGGAGCTTCATGATTCCAAGCGACCTTGTTGGTCGAATCGAAGAGAAAAAAATACATATTATTACGTACAACTTACGCAGTGATCTACAGTGATTACAAGGAATGCAGTCAACCTTTGGTAAAGGATCGAATAATTAGTGATTACTGGGTAAAACGGAAAGCAAGGCGGATGGTTTACAGAAGTGGCAGTTTTCTTTGGATAGTAATGACTAGAGACCAGATTGTATGCATTTGAATGTTTGCATATGCATTTGCATATTAAGCCTATTTCACCAGTTATTGCATATATTACCTTAAATAAAGTAATGATGCATATTTTCGCTGTATTTCAAATATTTTTTGATAGTGTGTGTAGTTAATAAATAAAATCTTCCGTTGTAATGGCAGAACATACTAGCAGCACAGCTCTTAGTCTAGAAGAACTATGACCAATGTTTGGGAATGTAAATAAACTGATTTCATCAACAAAGAAAGTGTTTCTTAAAGCACGTTCTCGTAATAATGCCCATAAGAAAATTTCTAAACGTGTCTTTACCTCCGGAACCAGAGGTAGCTCGATGGGCGACGTGGGTTGAAGCTGTACTGTTTTATAATTAACATTTCGAGGCCATTAAAGGTGTAGCAAACGACTTTGATAGTGGAGTGGCTATGACAGTTTGTCAGTACAAGGAAGCATTTAACAATTCTAGTATTAAAACCACAGCTGTGATTAGCACTCATTTTTCCTGCATACCTACGAGTATTAAAAAAAGGTTTGAAACTCATAGTTTGATGTAGACTGAATCTATGCAGTTAATGAATAAAATCCGCATTCCCAGAGGTATTCCTGTGTAAAGTAAAAGTGAAGTTTGAAAATATTTTGAATAACAACCCAGGTTTAGAAATTTTATGTCAAATTGATAGTTTTAGTAATGGGGCGGGTGAACTTTCTCCATAAACAATGACTGTTAACACAGCACCAAATTTCAAATACTGCCTAGTTACATCAGTGAATGTGGAACGGTCCTTATCCACTTAAAATTTTTTTTTCGAGAGATCGAAGAAACAATCTTACTATTGAATATTTGGAACAGTTCCCAGTTGTTTACGTTTACAAAAGTTAAAAAAATATGTTAATTAATCATTAATTAGTGAATTTATAAATATGTTATTTAACCGCTTGCTAATTGTATGCTGATTTTGCAATAAAAAATTTAAAAATTACTATTTTTATATTATGTAATGTTGCATATTCTGACGTTTTTTTGACACTTTTCATGCATATTTCTAGCTTTCTGCATATAATCCGGTCTCTAGCAATGACTAATGCTCAGTGAACACATGCCACAAAGAAGAAACATTGGTCCTAAGTATTACGTGAGCTGGCAGTAATAAAGAACACCAAACGCAACAGGCATCTCTAAACTTATACGCGAAACAGTACTGCCAGAGTGTAACAACCGTGATATAATGAGGCCTAAGGTAAACAAGCGGTTTAACGCGTTTAAAACTCTTGTGAATCAAGAGAGAGCTGAGATTCCGTGTTTCGTGTCTAGCTTATTTACAGTGGGCGGGCGTTGACACGCAGAAGCTACTTAGCGGCACGCTACCCTACAGTCTGTCGCCCTGCACGGGGGACAAGCTGGAGTTACCGGTAAACAGGCTAGTCTTACGGCACAATTCTACTATTGAAGTCACTATGTACAGCTACAAAAAGGGAGACTGCCGTCTACAGCAGGGGTGGCCAACCCAAATGATCTTGCGCGTCACTTTGGAAATGCGTCACACCTCCGCGGGCCGCATATAAAATTACATAACCCCATATTAGATTTAGTTTAAGTCACTTAAGAGTGAAACATAGAACGTGTTATATTACATGTTCCAAAATGCGGGCGCATCACGACTTCACGGAATATACGTAATTTAGCTATTCTGCGAACTCATAACTGTAACCTCATAAATAAAACAGGCATTATCTGTCATATAATGGCAAGAATATTATTTTAAAATCAAAGTTAATTTTTCTCATAATTTTGACAGTTAATTTTTTACCATATAGATTAACAAATAACGTATTTTTTTTTTTTAAAAAAAAAAAAAACATTGGTTTTCACTACTTTGGCTATTATAAAATAACTATATTTTGTAAAAGCGTGATGAATCTCGCGGGGAGGAAAAATGTTCAAGGCGGGCAGCAGTAGTGCAATACGGACGATGGTTATAATCAAATGAGACTGTGGAGGTTTCCTCCCCCCCCCCCCCCCAGGTGGTGGTACCAGTAGCGCGCGTCCCACAGAGGCCGACCTATGATTTACTGACCGCAGACACACGCGAGCCTCTGCAGCAGAAAGGCAGGACTCGCCACTCTCAACCAGGGACGTAACGGATATACGCATCCCCGCGTGAAATCCTACCTCCGCTTCCGCTTTAGCGGATGTTTTGTTTATACTGCAACATATATTATTCTTTTCTCTTTATACGAGATTCTGCCCATCGTCAATTAGCTAACAACAACCTGTATTTTTTTTTTTTTTTTTTTTTTTTTCTGACGATCTTGTAATAAAAGTAACAATGAACTGAGCGGTGTGATTACCCAAGCGACGAATTTACAAGTTTGGACTTGCATGTAAAGTAAAGCGGCCTAATCACGGTCCAAATTATAGGACAGAACTACTGTATGGCGAGCGGTCATAAACCACGTAGCTCCGTTTTGACCTCCTATAAACCCCCCCCCCCCCCCCACGTAGCCCTAGGGGGCATCCACAAATTACGTGATTACGTGAGGTGATTCTCCGGATTTCCGGACCCCTCCCTTTTCTGGATGAGACTTCGTGAGATCTGGTCCGACCCCCCCCCCCCCCCTGGTGAGATCTGGTCCGTGAGACCCCTAGAAAAAGCCCTCGCAACTTTTTGAGACTTTTTTTTAGCTCTTCACTCCAACAAGAATTTCGAAAACCGCACGTGAGATTTCCGTTGCTCTCCCCTCCCCCTTGGTGAGATTTGGTGTGATTTCACCGGACCCCCCCCCCCACCTTATTTCACCTCACGTAATTTATGGACGTCCCCTTATCGCACACTCGCAGGATGTTTCCTCCAGCCATGATGTAACGCCATAGTTTATTGGGCGTGTTGGTTGTCTGGGAGTACAACAAAGTCCACGCGTCCTGCATGTACTCCTGCAACGCCTTGCACGGCCCATCAAGAGTCCTTTATCGGAAAAATCGGATCATCGTAGGTCCTACAAGTTGGACTGTAAACCGGCCACTATAGTGGTGGAAAGGCGGGTGGCGGGCACGGAGAATTGCAGTGGCGTGGCCTTCCGCTTGATTGAATTGGTTGAGCTGCGAACTCCGCAAAGTTCATATCACAGAGATTGTTGTCTTAGACGCGTGTGTAGTTATCTAAATAATTTAATTCACTTGGGCGCCTCCTGCCATTTCCCGTATATCCCTAACAAAACTGTTACCATTTCGGATAGGTGCAATGCACCCTCCGCCACACACTTTTACTGAATCACCGAGCGTGGTGGGTGAACGGTTAGCGTTCTGGCCAGTGCTGCCATTTCTACCGATTTATCCGTAGATCTACGGATTTTTATGAAGAGTTAGGATTTTGTTAAAATATCTACGGATTTTTTTATACTTTTTATCATTTGTCTATTTTTCCTTTATTTTTTTTTATTTTTGAACTGCTTTACGTCTCTTTTTAACATCGAGGTCTTTAGAGACGGGAAAGGATGGGGGGTAAGGATGGGGGCAAGGAATGGGAAGGAATTCGGCCATGGCCTTTTGAAGGAAGCATCCCGGCATTTGCCTGGAGTGATTTGGGGAAACAATGGAAAACCCAAATCTGGATGCCCGGACGGGGATTCGAACCGCCGTCCTCCCGAATGCGAGGCGAGAACGCCAACCGTTATTTTTTTCCCTGATTTTTTTTTCCTGATTTTTTTTTTAAAACTTTGAGGGTATAATGTTAATGCGTTACAGAATTGTTAATAACTGTGAATCGTTTCCTTGCAACCGCTAGTTTGAACCAACAATTGAAATGAAGCTCCTATTAGATTTTATAGATCTTAAAAGTCCGTAATACAAAATTATCGGCGCACTTTGTATCCACGGTAACACGGTCCTTGCCACGGCTTACAAAGCAACGGCTTCCTGGAAGGTATAACCAATATCCGAGAGTCAAAGGCGTCTCAGTTTTTAACATTCCCTATTACAGAAGATATGCTAAATATAATGTCAACAAAGAAAATGTATGGTCACTAGGGAAAAATAAAAAATATACTAGGCATAGCCGCAGCAGTGATGAAAGTGACCATGTATAAAATATGTTAAGAGATATTGCTTACTTTCGGTGTAGAATATTATTTTTGTAATTTTAAAGACATGGAAATAAAAAAAATATTCTTAATTTTGACTCTCTCTTCAACAATTATTGTTTCAGTCTTTCAGTTAGTGAGTCTGCGGATTTCTGAACCAAATCTACGGAACTTTTAGCGGCCATCTACGGATATTCAAAGCCAAGTGGCTGGCAGCATTGGTTCTGGCCTCGCATTCGGGAGGACGCGGATTCGAATCCCCGTCCGTGTATCCAGATTTCGGTTTTCCATGGTTTACCCAAATCACTCCGGGCGAATGCAGTATGCTGCTTCCTTCAAAAAGGCCATGGCCGAATTCCTTCCCGCTCCTTGTCCCCAGTCCCATCCCGCCTCTAATGACCTTAGCCGTCGACGAGGCGTAAAGCCGTAAGATAAAATAATAATAAATAGTAACAATAATGCGATGTTGTTGCAGGCCATGTTTCCACAGTTGCTTAATTAATTACTACATGGCCTGCAACAACATCGCACTGATTCAGTCCTGCCAAACATTTCCAACAGGCCTATTCAGCACCTACAAGAAAACACACCTCAAACTGCACAAAACCATGGCGAAAAATCAGATTCAACAAGAAGTGCAAAATTAATAATATTCGTCGCTGATGATGCCTCGATGAGAGGTGAAACGCGTACGACGCAGCAATAAATAAACTAAACAGTTGCATTGGCGTGTTCTTTCAACTAGTAAATAATAATAATCATTTTACGTTTTTTTGTTGTTAAAAGATGAGGCAAAAAATAAACTATTATGGCAGTATTATATGGAAATAGACTTTACTTATGAAAAAAATGTAGAATTTGGAAAAAAAAATATAGCTGCTTTTTGATATAAAATTTATTTTGGATAAAATATTAAAATATAAATAATTATAAATTTATTTTTCCACCTCCGCTTCCGCAAAACATCCGCATCCGCGAATGTAAAGCACTGAACATCCGCATCCGCATAGGTGACATCCGCTACAACCCTACTCGCAACTCGCTCACGACACAGCGCTCAACTGGCAGGGACGGAAACGATACGACGTTCAGTGGGACCGAGCGTGGTGGTGTAACGGCTAGCGTTCTGGCCTCGCATTCGGGAGGACGGCGGTTCGAATCCCTGTCCGGGCATCCAGATTTGGGTTTTCCATGGTTTCCCCAAATCACTCCAGGTGAATGCCGGCATGCTTCCTTCAAAAGGCCATGGCCGAATTCCTTCCCATTCCTTGCCCCCATCCTTTCCCGTCTCTAAAGACCACGTTGTTAAAAAGGGACGTTAAACTGTTACAAAAAAAAAAAAAAAACGTTCAGTGGAACATCGATTATCCGAATACCGCTCAGCCGAAACGTCAGCTAGGGGAGCGTTCGTTAGGTCTATTCGCTCGTTACCTATAGTGATAGCTGGTCGAGCTATCTTGTGTCAGATCTGAATCGCTAATAACTACGAGACTAACAATGCGTTAATAACGGCTGAACTCACAACGGAGTTCGCCTCGCAGCATTTGTTTTACTTGTGACGTCATCGGACTAGTGTGAGTGCTTTACGCCTCGTCGACGGCTAAGGTAATTAGAGGCGGGATGGGACTGGGGACAAGGAACGGGTAGGAATCCGGCCATGGCCTTTTTGAAGGAAGCATCCCGGCATTCACGTGGAGCGATTTGGGGAAGCCATGGAAAACCCAAATCTGGATGCCCGGTCGGGGATTCGAACCCACGTCCTCCCGAATGCGAGGCCAGAACGCTAACCGCTCACCCACCACGCTCGGTGGTGTGTCGTTGTTTCTAGCTCGCGAAGCACTACTAGGAGCCCAAGTGAAACGATAGAAATATTAGATAACTATGTACATTTTCGCGGCGGCAATACTGTAGAAAGACTAATAGACTACCGTGCGGCAGTGATGTAAGCGGGGCTTGACAATGGAAGCGGCGCTAGCTTCCGAACGATTCAACTTTGACGCAGCTTGAAACCCGAGAAGTTTCTCTATAGTAAAATTATTCGTCGGAATTTAACTAAAGATTGATAGACAATTAAATTGAAAATTATAAAAAATAAAGATATAGCCTTATATGAGTCGTAAATACGCTAGCAGTTATAGAAAACGCATATTAGAAGAAAGCTCGCGTCAAAAGGAACTCAATAAACCTAAAAAGTCCAGGGCCGAACAAATTCGAGAGCTTCGACAAGAAAATGAAGTGTACGTGTGTTACATTAGCTAGCACAGATCTCTGATGCATGCGATAAACTTGTAATTCATCTATTCTGTAACTGTTATACTACTCTGTTTAACTATTGTATTAAAGAGATTTATAATTAAATTGCATAATCATACAACACGCTTTTGTCTCGACGTTTCCAGGAAAAATCTACGCCGCGGACCCGAACTGAGGCTTTCTTCAATATAACTAGCTTCATTCAAGTCTACCAAACTGTATCCCACAATCGTCAACCTTTTTTTAATAAAAAGAAATCTCCCCAGATACGAGACAACCTCCTATGTCCTTGCATCCTCTGCAGTTCCAGTTCGCTTTCCGCAAAACAAGTGACTTTTTTTTTTTTTGCTTTTGGTTTTACGCCTCGTCGAAGACATTAGGGAGCGTGCATAAAGCACGTAGCTCCATTTTGGCCTCCTGTGAACCCCCCTCCCCCCATGTAGCCCTACGTGGCTTTTGCCTCCACCCCCCCACGTAGCACGTAGCTTTTTTCCCTTTTGATTCCAGAAGACATTTTGTACTGTTTTCTCTTATCAGACGATTGTAAATTACATAAGGAGATAATTAACTGAGGGAAATACATATTCACATGCTGTTGTGAGTTCTGTTCCTCATTTTAACTGTGAAAAATGTTATGAAAGGAAAGCTACGTGGCCTGGCTTGGAACCCCTCTCCCCCCACGTAGCCCAGCGAAGCCTTGCAGCCACCCCCTCCCCTTGACCAATCCACGTAGTTTGTGCACGCTCCCTTAGAGGCGGGAAAGGACTGGGGACAAGGAATGGGAAGGAATTCGGCCATGGCCTTTTTGAAGGAAGCACCCCGGCATTCGCCTGGAGTGATTTGGGGAAACCATAGAAAACCCAAATCTGGATGCCCGGACGGGGATTCGAACCGGCGTCCTCCCGAATGCGAGGCCAGAGCGTTAACTGCTCACCCAGCATGCTCGGTAACATATGGCTGAGGAGACGGTGAAAACACTACATGTGCACAGAACATTTCGCAAAACTAAAGCAAACTCCGTATTATTGTTTCCCAGTATACCAGACGGCTTTGATACTTGGTGCCAACACGCGTGGATGTACTCCGTCGCACTCGGCGGTGTTGCGACGCGAGGAAAGGTCACTCGGCCGATAGTTCAAACTCGCCACCGCCCCTCCCGAATACGCTTTTTTGGAGATTTTCCGCTGTCACAAGACAAGACTTATGATCTACATCTACATATATATTCTGCAATTCACAAAATTGTGGGTGGCAGAGATTGCTCAGCACCAAAGCTATTATCTTTGCTGTGCATTCCAATCCCTAATGGTACGAGGGAAAAAAGAATTCATATAAGAATCAGTGCGGCACCTTATTTCTCTAATCTTATTGTTCCTGTCATTCCGACTCAAATAGGTTGGTGGACGAAGTATTTCACCACACTAGTAAGTGAAAGTGAGTATACGCAAGTTTAGCTATAAGTTTAAACGAAACGTGCGTCGTCTATCTACCAGAGACTCCCAGCCCAGTCTACTAATCACTTCTGTGACGCTTTCATAAGGACTGTAGCAAGCGGTCACGAATCGAGCAGCTCTTCTCTGTACTTTCTCTATGCTATTAATCAACCCCTTACGAAACGGGTCCCAAATGGCACAACAATAGTCCAAATGTGGACGCACAAGAGATTTGTGCGCTATCTCCTTTGTTTATTCATTACAATTTTTCAAGATTCGACCTAGGAATCGCAGCCTAGAATTAGCTCTACCTACAAACTAATTAATGTGTAAGTCCCATTTCATGTTCCTTTGTACTGTTACTCCCAAATATTTCGCAGAATCGGCCATATCATTAACTGAACTGTTTACCTCGTATTTCTGAACAATTAGATTCTTGCACTTTTTAAAATTTAGTGAAGTTGGCATTCAGCGCACCATGCCAGAATAACATCCAGATCACGCTAAATTTCTAAACAATCGGCCGAATTCCTTACTTTCCTATAAATAACCGCATCACCAGCAAACAATCTAAAAATGCTTTTCACTTTGTCTCTGAGTTCGTTTATAAAAATTAAGAAAAGAAGTGGTCCTATTACACTTCCTTGAGGTACACCCGATGTAACGTGATGCTCGGTATTTTCCGTCTCAAAATACAAAGATAACAATACGATACCAATTTAATGATCATTCAATTGCCGGCAGAACGTTAGTCCAAAAAATTAAAAATTATCCAAGCAAATAATAATAATAATAATAACTGGAGATAATTTAACAATATCCGAACTTGCATCATTTATGTGATGTTACGTAAACCTTCTTCTCTCATGCCTGTCTGTATATATTATTTACGGGTATATAAGGGGTTTAGGAATCGGAAGAAGTTACCGACAAATTGAACTTAATTCCGTTTGAGCGCGAGCACCGGTAGTAATTTCCATACACACTCCCATTTTTCCCTTTTCCTGTACCCGCATACGTTTCCCGTCTACAAATTTCAGCTTTAAATTCTTTCAGCGTTTTTGGTAAATTATTCATCACCTCTCTTACTAATCGGTTCTAATTCCTCACCCCCAAGACCTTCGAAAGAAAATCTTGCTACAGCCTTAACGCCTGTAATCGAGTGCCAGCTGTAAAATACTTCTCCGTAGACAGAGAGTGAGGTGTGATCTGAACTTAGGCAGTGTTGTTGTAGTGTGCCGTGTGTGGGGCGGTGCGCCCTCAACAAGTGTTCGGTGCACAGCAGACGACGCGACGTCCGGGCCGGTCGAGCCCCGCCCACCGCGAGAGATCGATTGCGGAGCAGCCGCCACTGTCAAACACGGCGCTCCGCACCTGGCGATAAGCCACCACCCACAGTCTAACCCAAGCACACGACTTCACAAGACCAATTCATACCTCTACTAGAGGTAGGTCAGATTCGAAATCAGGGCCCTGAAATTAAAAAAAAAATCAATTCGAGACGTAAGGGAGCGTCCATAAACTACGCGGCGCGGTATAGGAAAGGGGGGGGATGAGTTGGCTGGAAAGTTACGCTATGCCTATGTGGGGGGGGGGGTGTTGGGAGCCAAGCTACGAAGCTTTTCATTCATATTATTTGTCACAGTTAAAATAAGGTACACAACACACAACAGTAGTTCCGTCATCTTTTAGGAAGCGTGCATTAACCTCGTAGCTCCAACTTGACCTCCCGTGAACCCCCCTCCCCCCCCCCCCCCCACGTAGCCCTACGTAGCTGTCACCTATAACCCCCCCCCCCCTACCACGTAGCTTTTTTCCCTTTTGATTTCAGAAGACATTTTTTACTGTTTTCTTTTTTTTTTAACTGCTTAACGTCTCTTCACAGCAAGGTCTTTAGAGACGAGAAAGGATGGGGGCAAGGAATGGGAAGGAATTCGGCTATGGCCTTTTTGAAGGAAGCATCCCGGCATTCACCTGGAGTGATTTGGGGAAACCGTGGTAATCCCAAATTTGGATGCCCGGACGGGGATTCGAACCGCCGTCCTCCCGAATGCGAAGCCAGAACGCTAACCGTTACACCACCACGCTCGGTACTGTTTTCTCTTGTCAGACGATTGTAAATTACGTACGGAGATAATTAACTGAGGGAAATAAATATTCACATGCTGTTGTAAGTTCTGTTCCACATTTTAACTGTGTAAAATGTTATGAAAGGAAAGCTACGTGCCTGGCTCTGAACCCCCCCCCTCACGTAGCCCAGCGTAGCCTTCCAGCCAACCCCTCCGCCCCTCCTGAAAAGAGCCACGTAGTTTGTGCACGCTCCCCTATCTCTGTATGTAATTTACGATAGTCTGACAAGGAAAACAGTACAAAATGTCTTCTGGAATCAATAGGAGAAAAGAAACTACGTGCAACGCGGGGGGGGGGGGGGGGGTAGAGGCAAACGTTTTGGGGAGTTGGGGGGGAGGGGTGTTCACAGGAGGTCAAAATGGAGCTACTTAGTTTATGGACGGTCGCTAAAGCGGAGATTTGTTTCCGACAAGATGTACTCAGTCACATGGTATGTTCAGTAATAAAGTTGCGTTGGTGAAACTGGTAGTTCACCTAGCTATACATACCCTCCAGTGTGGCGCCACTCACTGGTGTATACGGGTCTGATACGAGTCTTGGTCCCCGCATACCGGGCGCAATCACCAAGGCAACTGCCGGGACGATTTCCAAACTCCCCCTCATTAACTACATTTATATACATATATCACTCTCTCGACTGGTATGATGCAATCTTCCATCCCTTCCCATCTTGCGTTAACCTCTTCATCTCAACACACCCCTTACAATCTACATCTTAAAATTATCTGCTTCATATATCCTATATTTTACGGATATTTTACGGTAGCGAAACATGGACTTTAGGAATACCGGAAACAAAGAAACAGAAGAATGCTGAAAATTAAATGGACAGACAAAGTAAGAAATGAACGAGTTTTGGAAATGATGGATGAGGAAAGAAGTTTGTGGAAGAAGCTTAAGGAAAGAAGAGACAGGCATATTTTGAGACATGCTGGATTAGTTAATTTGTTGGTTAATTTGCTGGTGGAGGGAACAGTCGAAGGTAAGAACTGTAGAGGAAGACAGAGATTAAAATATATGAAGCAGATAATTGAGGGCGTGGGTTGTAAGGGATATGTAGAGATGAATAGGTTAGCACAAGATAGGAAAGGATGGAGGATTGCATCAAGCCAGTCGAAAGATTGATGACAGCAAAAAAAAAAAAAATCCTAATCTCTGTCTTCCTCTACACTTGTTCCCTTCGTCTATTCCCTCCGCTAACAAATAAACCAATCCCGCATGATTTAAAAGGTAACCTACCAGCCTGTCTCTTTTTACACGCTTTATATTAGCTTGACTTGTATGTATGTATGTATGTATGTATGTATGAATGTAACGGAATTTTACAACTCCATTCTGACCCACTTCCCGATGTCCGAGCTGTTTGAAATTTGGCACACATATTAAGAACCGGTGACAATACAATAATTTCATAGCTATATCCTGCTATGCTCATTACTTTGACAGTAACAACAGAAAAATGGTTGAATATCGTGGAATTTTGCAATATAATTTTAACACAATTCCAGATGTCCGAGTTGTTTGAAATTTTGCTCATGTATTGATAACTGATTACAATACAATAATTTCATAGCTATGTCTTGATATTCTGATTACGTTGACAGTAAAAACATAAAAATTTTGCACACCTTTTAAGAACCGTTGACAATACAGTAGTCTCTTAGCAACGTCCTGCTATTCTCGTTACTTTGACGGTAACAATAGAAAAATGGTTGCCATGTAATGGAATCTTTCATTTCAGTGTTTACCCGCTTCCTGACGTCCGAATCGTTTTAAATTTTGCACACTTATTAAGAACCGATATAACAGTGTATTCTATACTTGATGGGATTACTGAGTTAGGCAAATGCAGCCGCGACATTAGTGCACAGGTGCGATTAGAGAAATCTTCGTCTTTTGGCGGCCACACCCTTCGGAGATTTCCCACCCAATATAGCCATCATCATCGTTCTCCAGTTTCCCGGGTGTGATTTACAAGCCTTGGTTGCTGTAGACGATCGTCTTCTGCTATCTCCTATCCAGAAACGTTTCTCTGTCTGAAGTCTCTTAACGTGATGTTGAATAGTAAGTATTCGAAATATTACTTCGTACTATTATAGAAAAGTAGCCTTCCTCGTTTACCGTGCTCTTGTTGAGTTGACCATTTAATTGTATTTTACTCGTGGGAATAATAATTAATAATGAAACTACAACTCAAAGAAAAAGAGAGATTGGCGAAGAAAAGCCAACAGTAAGAAACATACTTTTTAAACTATCTGAACTAAAAAGTTAAAAATAAAATTGTAGTTTAAAAAACTAAAATCACGCTTTCGTAATAATGTGAACTAAAAGGTTAAAAATAATATTTAAATATAAACATTTTGTTTAACAGTGATAGGACGTCCCACAATTCAGGATAAATTAATTGTTTTGAATAAGCTTAAAGTATAAAGTCACTGATTAAAAAATTAACTTTAATGTTAAAAAAGCGTGGGGTGCGCTCTACATAACTTTTGACAATGACTCTGTCTTTACAAACAGCCAACGACAAAAAATATAAGACAACTGAAATAGCACCCCATGCTTTTTTACATTAAAGCTAATTTTATAATCAGTGACTTTATACTTTAAGCTTATTCAAAAAAATTAATTTATCCTGAATTGTGGGACGTCCTATCACTCTTAAACAAAATGTTTATATTTAAATATTATTTTTAACCTTTTAGTTCACATTATTACGAAAGCGTGATTTTAGTTTTTTAAACTACAATTTTTTTCTGTAATACTCTTCCACAAGCTTCAACTACAGATGACACAAACAACAATACACAGAGCGTAGTTCCACGTTTCACGGACAGATGGCAGAACAGTTTTCCTCCCCGGGGAGGCGTCAGGCTCATCTACAAATTGGCCAAAACCCTCAAATGCCCGAAATAGCCATAGAGAAGTCTGAATTCTTAGTGACAAGGTATTGTGCCTGGTGCTATTTTAATGCTTAACAAATAAATCAAAACGTCTCAAAAAATACCCCAAAAATTCCCCTAAAATTATAAAGCCCCTAAAAAAAGTCCCATCCCGCGTAGAGGCCCCCCAAATTTGAGGGGAAAACCCCCAACGTGGCGCCCATGCGACATCTAAACAGTATCAACCGACGGCCGAACCCTTCGGAGATATCCCAGTCAACAATGCCATGCGCATTATTAGATGATTAAAAGCCCACTATGAACGGAGCTTTACATGCCAAGTAAGCAGTGTAGCACCACTCTGCTTCCTTTGAAAATATGAATACATAAAAATAAAGAAATGTAATAGCTCAAAACAAAAAGAGCAGAAAGAAACGCAGTCGCCAAAGCCATGACGAAATGTTCCTTCAAATAACCTAGTTGGGGACACACGATGTACACACGGGGAGATTCCGACGAAATGTATACAATCGGAAAATATTTAGCTGCGATAGAGAACACACAAGTATTTGGAGCTGAGGGTGAAGCAACGAACCAAACGATAAGATAACGCAAGTATGATGATTACGCTCAACTAAGAAGTTACACTGACGCATTGGAAATGTGATACTGACGTAAGGAGGGGAAGTCCATAAACTACGTGACTCGGTCTGGGGGGGAGGGGTTTACTAGAAAACTACGCTGATCTACTGGGAGGGGGGGGGGAGATTTCCGAGCCAGGCCACGTAGCTTTTCATTGGAATTGTTTGCCTCGGTTAAAATACGGTACAGAACACACAACAGCATGCGAATATTTATTTCAGTCATTTAATTATTTCCGCATGGAATTTACAATAGGGGGCATCCATTAATTACCTGAAGTGATTTTCCGGAATCCCTGGCCCCCTCACCCCCCTGTGGCATAACAGGTTCCTTAGAGAATTTATAAAAGACAAGTTTACTCTGGGGGAAATTGAGAGTAATAAAATTTAGGGAGCGAGAGAAAAAGTTTAGTTTGCGCTTCTGAGATGATGATATAAGGTTACTGCCAGCAAAGGACCTTTGTATCTTCGGATCCTTAAGTATCGGATAATGTTTCAATAAATTGTAACAAGTCGTTGAAAGTTTATAATTATTCAAATATGAAAGACTAAACTAATAAGTGTTAAGCTGAAAGTTCATTCACGGATTCAAAACGATTTTGTATCCCAGCTCCGACACCAAAAGAAGAACATATAAAAATATCACATAAAAAAGGACAATCGATCATAATAAATGCAATATGGTATATATGTTGATATATGACAAACCTTTATTAAATACAACCTCCCCCGCCCTCCCCGTTTATGATGAAGTGAGATCTTGGGGTACCCTCCAATAAAGAACGACCCCGTTTTTTTTAGCTCTCTGTTAATCAAGAAATGAAAAAGATGACGTGAGATTTTAGTCGACTTGCCCCCCCCCCCTCCCCACTCTGCTCCCTCTAGGCGAGATTTCGCCGGATTCCCCCTCTTTTCCCTATTTCACCTCAAGTAATTAATGTACGCCCCCACAGTCTGAAAAGAGAAAACAGTACAAAACGTCTTCTGGACTCAATAAGGAAAAAAGCTACGTGCCACACTGGGGGTGAGGGGGAGTAGAGGCAAAAACTCACAGGAGGTCAAAATGAAGCTACGTAGTTTAAGGACGCTCCCGAACGATAGAGGCCTGAAGAAGATTAGAATATACGAATGTAGGTACTAATGGGTTTTTCAGATGAACAGCTTAGCTCAGTATAAAAAGAGACGGACGACTGAATCAATCCAGACAAAAGTATGACGACAGTAAAATTACTATTAGCATAAAACATGTTGCACCTGAAATGAATGTACCAAAAAAGGCGATAGTCTTATAAAGCTGAGATGCTCAGAAATCTGATGTGACATTTGGGTTTTTTGCAGGTACCGTATCCTTAATATAACCCTTGTACGCGAACACTTGTTTGTTGAAGTTGCCGTAACAGTGTGCTGTGAATTAAGGGACCAGTTAGGAACTCGAGTGAAACTTGCGACGCGGAACAATGCCTCTCTGTAGCGCTGTCGTGCTTCGCACATTGTCGTGCTCCGAGCGCGCGCAGCCTTGTGCTCAATCCTTGCAACACCAGCAAGTCGACAAACTGCAGAGACAGCCTCCAACAATGCTCCCGGGGAAAAAAAAAAAAAAAAAAAAAAAAAATCTGTATTCGGAGAGAAACGGGATCCTTCTGTTGTCGCTTCGCTGTCACTTGCCTCTAGTCGTAAATGTCTGGCAGATCAGTGGTACGGAAATTCCGAATGATACAAAGAATTGGAAAACCATGCGGGAGAATGGACACAGCTCAAAGTTGTCCGTACAGTGCGGTACAGAACGATGAACAGAGCAGTAAGGACGAACAGCCAGCGATATACAATATGAGGGTTGCCTTTTAAGCTTTTACAATCGAACAATAGGTGGCGTTAATGAGTTGTGGCACCACTGTATTTGTGAACAATGACGTTTGTTATTGTGAAGCCAGTGGCAATTTAGAAATTGACTGAGTAAGTTGTTGATAGTGAACGTTTAAAAGAAGCAAGTTTGTGCAAAAATGAAAATCACCCGTGAAGTCTTACGTTGGATGATTTTTTATGATTTAAAAAAAGGCCTAACTCAACAACAATGCATAGAATCGCTTCGTGAAACTTTTGGTAATGAAGCACCATCAGAGAAGACTGTTTACAATTGGTTTGCAGAATTTCGTCATGGTCGTGCGTCCGTCAGTGATGAATGTCGTGAAGGTCGGCCAAAATCGGTTTATTCCTAGAAACATCGACGCTGTGCGCAACATGATCAAAGAAGATCGGCATGTGATTTACAGACAGTTAGAGGCGTCTCTTGTGCCTGAAATCGAGTGCTAGCTTGTGGTAATGGTCAACCTTACCCTTCCAAGCACCTCTCTCAATTTTCCCGCCAATATCTTTCCATGCTTCATCACCAGTATAGACTTTGTACATTCCCATGACTCTCTTCACCCTCCTTCTATCCTCCAATGAATCCCACTCCAGCTCCTTTATCATATTAGTTACCGATTGTGTTCTGCGGTAATTTCCAAAGACAAATCTGGCAACCCTCCACTGCACCCCCTCCAACTCCTGTATTTGAAACCCAAAATATGGGTCCCAAACTACAACACCATATTCCAGCAGCGGTCTGACCAACGTTTTCTACCCCAATTCCCTTACTTCTCTATTGCATCCCCTCATTCCAACAGAGGAAGGATTTTTAACCCTTTCTCTACTAACTGTCCAATGTGTTCTGCCCAGTTAAGTCTGCTATCAAATGTTATGCTGAGTTATTTACATTTCTAGTCTTCGTTTAGCAGCTTCTTTCCCACTTTATAATCATAATCAACCTTTAGATTTTTTTATCTGTGTACGTAATAAGTTTGCTCTTCTTTGCATTTATCTTCATTCCATGTTGACTCACCCAGCTAGTTATCCTAGCTAGATCACCCTGCAGCTGTTCACAGTTTTCTACCGTGTTGATCCTTTTATATAACATTATGTCATCCGCAAACAATCTAACTTCAGACAGTAAGCCATTAACACAGTCATTAATTAGAATAACGAATTGCAATGGTCCCAATACACTACCCTATGGAAATTCCATGTTCACTCCTACTTATTTTGATACTGCATTTCCTACCCTAACTTTTTGCTTTCTACCTTTTAGGAACTCTTCTACCCAGAAAATCACACTTTTATCACCTACATCAGTTTTTAACTCATTTATCAATATTTTATGGCTCACTCTGTCAAAAGCCTCTCTGCACGTCACCGCTGTGCACATGTCCTGGCTAGGGTTTGGAAATCTATGACCAAAAATTAGAGAAATATGCCTGTAAATAATACCTTAAAAATGGGTAAATATGACCTAAAAATGATGAAATATGACCATACATTTAAAATTATTGTTTATCAAAACATGCTCAATTATACATCATTTATTTTATCTCGTAGTGTTGCTTTCTTGTGGACAGCATTATTTGCTTCCGAGCACTCGCTGCGCCATTGGAAAGTGAATTTTTTCGAAAATTATTTTCATGTTCCTGTAAACAAATAGATTTCTAGATTTTTACTTTTAAAAATAGAAATTTATTAAAAATTTGTAGTGGATTAGTTAGTGCGCGTGCCACTGTTTATTACTGTTTGATGTCAGCATTGCAGTATATCACCATGCATCTTCAAGTTCTCGAAGAGGAATTTTCTACCGTTGTGACTTAAAACTGTCTAGTACTGTGGAAAGCTTCGACATCGCAAGATGTCACGGAAGCGAACTTAGGCAGAGTCAGGTCACTGCGATTTAACTGAGGGTCGTCTTCAGTCACCACCATGGGTCGTTCTGAACATGCTGTGTCGGGCGTCATGGCTCCCGGGTGGTCGAGGAAGGCGCAAACTCAACAGGGACGTAGCTACTATGGGGCTAGGCGGTGCAATGCACCGGGGCCCTTACCAGCAACGCAAAGCAAAAAGAAGGTCGCCCATCTGGCCTGAGGGCCCAAAATAAATTTTTTGCACCGGGGTCCTTGTTCACCTAGCTACGCCACTGAAACTCAACCAACGCTGCTTGTTCACCGTGCAGTGGCCCACCCGCACTACACCAATGCTACTAGCAAAAGGATATTTGGCAATGCCCTTACGCCGCCTGGAAATCGCTGTATTACTAGTGAGTCAAAACTTCAAAGCGAAATGTTGGTCCGAGGATTTACTTTGCCAGAATGCGCACCTCTTGTTTCGAATGCGTAATTTTTTTTAGTCAATAGTTAAAAGTTGGCAATGGTAAAATAAGAACTTGTTAAGAATTAATTGGTCTGTTCGCTTGAAATGTATCACACGCGTTTCTCACGTCATAACTTTCGAGATAAAGTGTACATTAAAGCAAAATGAAACGTACCTTAGACGTGATGCCACATGACAGTTAAGATACGGTACAATATTAACAGTACAGACATCCGCCATTTGCGATTACATTATTCACGTCAAAGATAGTATCCCTAATGCAACGTGGACCAAAATGAAAACACACGCACTTTGTTACAAAATAAATGCATTACATTTGTTATAACGCCGTAGCTGTATATTCAGATTGCATGACGAAAAATTGCCGGCTATTTTAGATTCGTTGCTGTCTAGCGCAGATGGTATCTTTGGCGTGGAATAATGTGATCGGGAATGGCGGCCGACTCTGCTGCTAATATTGTACCGTATCGTAACTTTCTTGTGGCATCACTTCTAAAGTACGTTTCATTCTGATTTAATGTAGACATTTTCCCGAAAGGTATGACCAGAGATACGCGAGTGAAAAATTTCAAGCCAATTCCTTGCCATCACGTTCCCATTTTACCGTCACCACGAGTTTTTAAAGAACTAATGAACGTCTCAGAATGCATCCATTTATTGCTCTGAGGTTTGATAATCTGTACCGGACGGATATAGTACTGCAAGACGGCACGAGCACGACAGTAGGTGTTGCGACAGAGAAACATAGTATGTCGTTAGCCCGGATAGCTCAGTCGGTAGAGCATTAGGCTTTTTAACCTAAGGGTCCAGGGTTCAAGTCCCTGTTCGGGCGAATATTTTTAGATCTTATAAATGGAGTATTTCACAGCACGTTCTAAACGCTATATCTGGCTGAATTCAGAGGATTTTCAAAATGTTAGTCAGGAATGTCATATCTGGGAATTGGTCACTTTTTACATACATATTGCAGTCATTAGTCTTTTCGACTCATTTGATAATATACTATATCCCTTTCTATCTTGCACTAATCTCAACATATCCCTTATAAGTTATAACTTTCACTGTGATGCATCACATTGTAAAGTAGAAACCTAAACGGAAAGTG
Source organism: Vandiemenella viatica (assembly GCA_031002005.1). Classification (NCBI taxonomy): domain Eukaryota; kingdom Metazoa; phylum Arthropoda; class Insecta; order Orthoptera; family Morabidae; genus Vandiemenella; species Vandiemenella viatica. Next base: position 181,022,944 of record CM061914.1, on the reverse strand, counting down.
CATCGGTGGATAAGGAAATTGTATTAATGGAATACACTATGGTGTGAAACTTATGGAAGACATGAGATATGGATCCCTCGAGGATACAATTAACAAATTTTACGAGGGTGACAAAAGTTGAGTTAGAGTTCTTAAAAGTATTAACTGATTCAAGTATTAATAACGTGAATACTCAAATTCTGGAGGCGATTTCAGTTATTGAAACCAGCTGTAACTTGAAGATTTCTAGCAATTGGAGACTCGTGCACTAGCCAGCAATACCTTTTCCGAGTGTCAAAACAATCCTTTTAGGGAATAGTTCCAGATGTTTTTAACGCATTATCCAAAGCTCTGAAAGAATGGGTAAAGATAATGAAAAAAATACCCATTTATATTAAAGTTTTTATTGTTATTCAATTTCTGTTGCCATTCTTGAAAAAAAAAACTTACTTAGGTAAAATGTATTGAATTAATCATGTCATTTGAGGATTCTATACAGGGTGATTCAAAATAAAGTGGACAAAATGAAATGGTAGATCCGTCATACAATAAGAATAAAAAATCGCATAGGAATAGAGGGTCGCAACTGCGATCCGGAGCCGCTAAAGGGCGTCTAAAATAATACTGACACAAAGAGAAAAAAAACAAAACCATTACATATCACTTTATTGATAATTACTCACTCACATGCGATTAATTCAAGCCAAATGTTGAGCCTACAGCAGATGCTCAAAGTTTTTGCCAGATGCATCGAGACAAGCCTGGCATCTCCGTTGCATGGATACCTTCTCAAAGACACCAGGTGTATCTCGAACACATCCGGCTGCCGCAACGATTCTTCCTACCAAGTCTTCCGGCGTTTCAACAGGTGTTTCATACACATGTCCTTTTAAAAATCCCCAAAAGAAAAAATCCAAGGGAGACAGGTCTGGTGATCGTGGTGGCTCGTGTTTGTAACGCAACGCCCTCTCGTGGCTCTAGCGCCCTCTACAGGCGTTTGCGACCCTCTGTTTCTATGCGATCTTTGGTCCTTATTGTATGACCATGTCATTTTGTCCACGTTTTTCTGAATCACCCTGTAGATTCGTTAGTTGGAGTTTCAAGTGATGGTTGTGGCGGTAATGGACGTGATACCATCAGACTCTGCTTAGGCTGCATATTTGCTATTCCACAAAAAATCTTTGAGACCGTAAAACTGTATTAAAAGGCAACACTTTTAGGTATCCATGGCAGCAGACTGTCTCTGTGCCGCGAGCCAACTCGAACAAAGACACCTCCGTCTCAACTGCGCGCGAGCCAAGTAGTGGGGGGGTTCCTTTGCCGCGCGCCTAAATACCGGCAGAGAGTGGCTAGCAGCGCGGCATGTTCGACCGCGCCAATGTTCGAGTCGCCTCGCGAGCCAACGGCGTATCCATTATACGCGGATGCCGCGCTAGCCAATGCTCGAGGGATTTCCTTCCTATACGTGCCACGGTCGACGACCGAACATTTCCGTAATTCGTCAAATAATAAGGGTGTTAAAAGTGATCCCTCACACTTGGGTCGGTCGTACCCAATGTCCTTTCCTAAGGGGGCGTCTATTAATGACGTGAGGTGAAATAGGGGGGGAAGGGGGGTACGGCGAAATCTCACGAAACCTCAACAAAAGAGAGGGGGGGGGAGTCATCGGAAATCTCAAATGTGGTTCTGAAATCCTTTTAGAATTGCAAAGCTAAAAAAAAAATCTACAAATGACACGAAAGTCGATTTTAGGGGGGGGGGGGTAAAAAAAAGTCTTCAAAAAATTGCGAGTTCGATTGGTAAGGGGGGGGGGGTCCGGAATTCCGGAAAATCACCTCACGTCATTAATGGAATCCCCCTAAATACAGTTAGAGGCCGTCCGTGAATTAAGTCGCTTGTTAATGGGAATTGGAGGGGGAGGGGGAGAAGGTCGACAGGAGGACTAGAGGGGGAGGGTCATGAGTTTCGTGACGTCAGGTTGTAAGTGTCGTTTTAATCAAGTTCTAAATTTAAAATTGCAAAACGTGTGACTCACAACTGGGTGGGGCGGGGGGGGGGGGGAGGGTTGTACACAAAGTGTGACAAGGGAAGCGGCGGAGAAAAAAACCAATGAATTGTGTGACGTAATTTAAGAATGGCGCCTTACTGTCTGTAAAACTACTGCAACGAAAAAACTGTAAACATATTACCTGCTTGCGAGCAGACGTGTACATGAGGCTCTTCCGTCTTATCGCTAACTATCTCCCTTTTACGCCCTCCTCCTAGCAATGTGGACGGACGGGTGATGGTTAACCTTGTAATTCCATACCTATACATATATATTATTTCTCAAAGTTTTTTGTGATGAGCCATCTTCCTCCCTTCAGACTTAACCTAAATCGATAAATCATTTTAAAGATTAAGTTTTCCGCTTTGGCAACATCATTAATTAAGAAAGGTATTTTTAAAAAAAAAAAAAAAAAATTCAATCCGTAAATGGCAAAATTATGAGTAGTCTAATTCAGAGTCAAGCTACTAGGCTGCGCTGGTGTCGATAAGGAGTGATCACACTACCGCTAGATAGCAGCACAACATATCACAGAGATATTATTAAACCGTGTATTTTCTACAGTAAGGAGCTTTTTGGATATTTTTGTTTCTTTTAGGGAAACATATTACTAATTCTAATTGTTTCGTAGGACGTTGTACGCACCTGTTTCGGTTGACAAATGAATAATTGAGCCTGTTCTTGTTTCATCCTACTACAGGCCGCCAACCTCGCTATTCATCGCATATCATTAGCGAAACTTTCGCGTGGGTCACCTAGTTGCCCTAAAGGGTAACGAATAAGAAACAATTAATGAAATTAAAATTCATAAGGAAATTGGAAACCACTGCATTAAAAACCTAAAGGGTATCTACTACATACAGGTAATTTCCCAAGCTCACTCACCTCAATAGCTATTGGCTGTAGAACGGTATCACGTGTCTGCCTTCGCTCGCAAATCAACAGCCACCACAGATATCATTATAATAAATTCGAGGTTATGTCCCCAATTTAATAGCTAAGCAACTGCTACCAAATTAATTGGCATAATACATTCATCAAGTTTGCTGTTCGTAGCATTTCATAGTTAAAAAAAATATCGATAATCTTTACGGCCGAAAAATCGGGGAACTGCCATTCACTAACATTTTACCAATGAAAGTAACATAAAAAAAAATTACCCATGGTTTCTTCTGTAACCACGAATGTCAATTGTCGTTCTGACGTAGGCTAAATTTCAATTTAGTTAAAACTTTCGCTGTTGCTTGACCAAAGTTTATACATTACGATTTATTTGCTTTTTACGTATTTGATTGACCACTTTCGTTAATGATCTTTGTTCATGTTCGCTGAACGTGAGTTAGGTTATTAAAGTGGACATCGGGACAAATATGCTACCGAATCGAGTGTTCTGGCAATTCATTTCAGCTGAGATGCTTAACTGTTTAGTAATCTGGAATCTGCATTAATTTCTCTGGCCGTTACAGACACTAAGACGAATGATTACTTCAAAGCAATCAGGAATTCTTCAAATTTTGCAGAGTGAACTTTAAGGGCCAAATACAAGTTTGTATTTCAGCAAGTGCGAGTCTATGACCTTTAAAACTATTATACGATAGTACGATCGTCCCTGTCCGTGTTTAGTAACTTCGTCTATTAATACTTCCGAGTTCTTCAAGCTCAAGGGTGAATTACACGTAACCTTCGCATTTGGACAGATCACACCAAACTGTTATAATCTGTGACTTTAAAAACTGGAACTATTCTAGACCCGTGACGATACACAAAAAACGGTCACAGGCTAACACTAGTCTTTAATAAATACAGGGATTCTACGTCGAGATGACTCTGGCTTAAGTCAAACATTCCGGATGTAAAATAATCACCCAATCGGCTCTCTGTTTCAGGAATGTTCAGGGTGGAGTCATCAGACACGTTCCAAGACTCCCTCATTAACACACACGTCCAGAGTTCATTCATGGCAACTCCGCTCGCACGCTTCGTCCTGCTGCGACGGAAACCAGTTTTTTCCTAACGCCCGCTTCGTCAACGATACAGCCAGAGATCAGCGCGGCAAGGTCTTCGAGGGTCACTTGTGACAGTAGATGCTTACACTTCTTCTTCTTCTTCTTCTTCATCATCAAATATGTGGAAGTTTATCTGCCAATGCAATGGCCGATTGGAGGTCAAATTGAGATACATTTATTCCAATTTGTGGACAAGACAACAGATGTACCATGGTATCTCTCTCCCCGCACGAACATGTGGTATCTGGCTGTTCTCCCAGGTATCCCCATGAGCCAAGAGTATCTTTGGAACGGCAAACTCCAACTCGAAGCCTGTTTAGAGACTTCCATATGGCCCATGGTTGTTCAGACCCAGGTGGTAGACCCTCTTTTGGCTTGATCCACTCGAAACCTTATTGTAATCTATTCTCCCAAGCCAGTATTCTTTCATTGCTTGGAGCTCCAGTTGGTGGCTTTGAAGTCCGCATGAAGCTTGAATGGGACTTTAGTCTCGATGGCGCTGGTGTATAGCCATGTAGAGGGTGTCGGACGTCTTCAATCACTTTAAGCCTTGCCACGCTGGAAACGACCGGCGTCCCCTGGTAACAGAAGGGAAATTGCCTCTGGCCAAACCTTGCATCACGATGACAGCATCTACAGCTTCTGCTAATGCTTACACCATTTGATCAAAAGTATTCTGACACCTATCTGAAACTGTATTAGACTTTACCCGAGTCATGTTCCCTGTTGTTGGACACTAACAGGGATTGGGTCCACTCTTTGCCTTCACGATGGCTCTGACTCTGCAGGGGAGACTTTCAGTGAGGAGTCTTTGGAGGAACGCCAGAAACCAGAGAACGCTGGGGTCTGCAGTGAAGTGACCTTCCAGTGCGTTCAGGTCAGGACACAACACAATTCTGTGTCATATCTCCTCCGTGTTTCACTACTGGCACTATACACGATAGCAGATAACACCGAGAGTGCTAGTGTAACAGTTAGCGTTCTGGCCTCGCATTCGGGAGGACGGCGGTTCGAATCCCCGTCCGGGCATCCTGATTTGGGTTTTCCATGGTTTCCTCAAATCACTCCAGGTGAATGCCGGGATGCTTCCTTTAAAAGGCCATGGCCGAATTCCTTCCCATTCCTTGCCCCCCATCCTTTCCCGTCTCTACAGACCTCGCTGTTAAGAGACGTTAAGCAGATAAAAAAAAAAAATATAGCAGGTAACGTCTTAAAAGCAGTCGCCAAACCCTTCCATATAAACTTTCTGCAGCTAATACAGACTCGCCAGCTAATTAAAGGAAAGAGGGCATCAAACATTTTGGACTAGGTCTTGTGTCTGACATGTTACTTATGACAGATGCACAACTTAGAGCATTTAAACGAAGGACTTTGTTCCTAATAGATGAAATACTTGGAGTTAATCCTGTTGACTTCCCAACGCGAGGAATGGATTTACAATATGTAAGTTATAGCTCTTTATCTACATATACTAGCGCAACAAATGAAATTTTCAAAGATTCAAGTTCACAACCTGAAAACGAGACCTCACTGTCAGTTGGCTCTCAGAATGAACTGAGCAACAACCAAATCGTTTAACACTATTATAAATATATAATTTCTGCTTAATACTTTATTTTCATTTTTTTTAAATATAAATCTTTGAGTAAAATATTGATATAATAAACATTTGTGAATTTACGTTAATGTAATTAACATTTCTTCCCCCATTACACATTCCCTCATTTCGCTGGTGGATCACGGAACAAATAATTTCCACAAGTTCGGTATGTGAATCTTTCAACATTTTTAGAATGCATGAAATCTGGCGTCTGATTCTTTTAGTTCAGTGCCCGCAACGAATACTCGGCAGATGATGTTCCTCTCGAGTAGGGATGCACCCAATATTTCCTCTTGTTCCTCATTTGCATTTAAGTGAATAATAGTAGGCCTACATAACTTTATCCTCTTCTTCACTTAAACTTGACATTTCAAAATCAGAATAACCTCCTAAGGATATGTCGGATGAAACCTAGGCACACAACCCTCCCCGCCTATTTCTGCAGGCAGACTGGCTACTTCAAACGCTTCGTTGGCGGACCCCGTGACGTACGAAACGCGTGCCCCTGGACCAGGATACATATCAGCCTAACCACATCACATTTCATTCAAGATATCTCGAGAACCAAGCGAGATATATAAAAAAGTTCTTTAATTTCGAACAATAGGTTATCGTTCACGAAATTCAAAGAATGTTTTTTAAGTTTATAATCTATACTTTATACTTGTCTGTACTTCAATCGAAATTTTAATAATTGCGGAAATCCGATCAGCAAAAGTCACTGTTTGACGCGAAAAATCAGCCAAGTGTTAAAGGCGTCAATTACGGGCAAATTACTACTGTTTGCTCTGCTAAATCCTGCTTCCATAGCGAAATATACTTGTCCTTCAACATATAATTGAGAACAACCGTATGAACTTGATAAAAGCTGCCACAAACGAAAAATTTATCAATTAACCTGTTCTGTTCTACAAAAATGTCAACAACTACTATGGCGTTTATCACGGCATGACATAATGCTTTCTGATTGGCGTTCGCGGTCACAAGACTGAATGCCTCATTTTGCTGAATTTATTTTCTAAAAATAATATTAATCTTTGTATTTTATAATAAATAATTTTGTTTTAAGTTATCTCCTTAGAATGATTAATCATTAAAAACTGCAATCCATCCAAAATATTCTTAGTGGACACAAGCGTATTGTTACTAATGGTCGCACGTCCAGAGCGGAGTGCACTACCCTGCCGGCTGCAGACATCACAAAGAGGAACTCCGCCTTACAGATCACTCTACTATACTCTGTTCACACTCAACTGGCGGCTGAAGATCATGTTCCCCTTGCCCCGCTCGTCACCCCACCACCCCTACCCCGCGAGTAGGATCCTGTGTACAGGCAGGTGATTGGCACATTTGTCAGAGGGTACTTTCTCCCTCCCATGTAGTGTTAAGACCAGCAGACTGGTGATAGATCAGAGTGACATTGAGCTGCCTCTGTTATTTGAACGGGGTATAATACTATTATTATTATTACTCCGCGATTAACTAAAAGTGGGTGGCCGAGGGTGCATTGCACCTAACCCTACGAAGCGCGCAGTCTGTTTTCCAGAGGTGACCGCCTCCCTTTGCGAGCTGCAGGTAGGCGAGCAAGTGCGTGGGCACACGCGTTCAAGGCCTCAGTGCGTTAATGTCAAGGGGCCACAACACTGCACCAACAACTCAATTCATACGTATTAATTATCTCTGTCAGAAATAAATATTGAATGATATTGAACATTTTCATTCGCATTTGCCTGGAGTGATTTGGGAAACCGTGGAAAACCGAAATCTGCATGCCCGGACGGGGATTCGAACCGCCGTCCTCCCGAATGCGCGGCCAGAACGCTAACCGTTACACCACCACGCTCGGTCCATCGTAATTAAATAATAAGACGTACCTAACTATATACGCATCCCTGAACCCTCTGCATGTGTTCACTTAATTAACATATACAGTGCAAACTTTGCCAAAGGTAATGACACGATAAAATTTACACCAACGCAGGGATTAGACGCGAGGATCTCAAAGACAACTTACCAATGACCGCAAGGGCGGCTGTGGTGTTTCGCATTATTGCTGAAAGGCGATGCACCAAACAGGGCGGCTGATCGATAAGATATGGCTGTGTTCCCTCTACGGCTGATATGACCTCCGGGACAGCAAGTGTTGCTCGCGCCAGTAAATTCTGATTCTTTACGTCAAACCAGTCTCTTGACTCATAGCATAGCTGCCACATTTCTTGAATGTCGCTTCGGCACATGTTCCAGAACGACTACGGCAAAGAAATATAGACAGCAAGAGTTCGACGCCAAAAGGGACCATCCATAAATTACGTCACACCTTGAGGGGGGGAGGGAGGGGGGTCAACAAAGTGTGACATCGTGTGACAAGGGGGGGGGGGAGACGTGCCACTATCTTTGTGACATCACATGCATAATTTGTGTCACTTTTTGGCTCGTATTGTCCCAGTGTCGAGGCATACTTATTTAAACGATTATGTGGCATCTGTGGAATATATTTTTCATCATACAAAGCGACTAACCAACATAAGCAATTACATAAGAGGCAACTAGAGGTTTTCGCCATCATGAAAATTCGTCCACAAAGCATTGGCGCTAGACGAAACAGGAAAGTTCTTTGCTTATTAAACCATGGGCGTATCCAGCGATGGGCAGGGGGGGGGGCTGATCCCCCCCCCTAGAAGAAAAATCAAGTTGCCTTCAGTACGCTTCGACGAGTGAAGAACTGGCTCAGGAGCACTATGGGAGAGGAAAGATTGACTGGATTATGCCTGATGAGTGCGCATCGAAATTTCGTTAAAGTACACAGTGAGATATTGACAAATTAAGTTATTGAAAATTTTTCTGAGAATCCGACACGATTAATGTTTACATAAAAAAACTATAATTGAGTTACGATCTTCATTAACTGCGTAGTAGGTCCTTGGATTAATATGTTAATCAATAATAAAAATAGTTTCCTCAATAGGTTTGAGTTTTATTTTGTAAGAAATCGTCATGTTTCAGTCCCCCGCCCCATTTCATCGAAAAAAATACGAGATCCCCCCCACCCCCCTAGTTCTGATCCTGGATACGCCCTTGTATTAAACGATGGTCGATGACGATGCTTTATGGTTGGATGATGTTGATGTATCGAATGTTCCCAACACTATCGAAATCAAGAATGAAGTAACTATTATACCAATAATAAACAGTATCAAGGAATGGGTTCTAAATCCATGGACACATGACGACTCAATTTTGTATCATTAATTCGATTTTTTATGTTTTTTTATATTTTCTTAAATGTTTGATTTATTGTTGATATGATTTTTTAACTACGTAAATCATTTTGGAAGTGCTGTTTTAATTTATAAATTGCAAAATGTGTGACGTTACATCAGGGGAGCGGGGGGGGGGGTCTGACAAATGTGACAACCTGTGACTTGGGAGAGGGGAGGGGTCCGAAAATCATGAAATTCGTGTGACGTAATTTGTGGATGGCCCCAAACAATAGCAACAGAAGGAATGGACGACAAGGTTAACGCGCAAACAGCAGCATCTAAACCTTTTGTTTTCAGTTAGCTGAATAAATAATAAAGTAGTTTCACTTTTATGCATCTGTAATCTCTGGCTGGAGATCCGGCAGCATGATTTGTACGTCCATCTGTTTTTTGATTGAAATGGAATTTTTATGTGTAATTATTAATAGCAGAATACGGTTTTCCGGGTTGTCTATCAAAATATGGCCGCAAATACTTTTAATAAAAAAAATTTTAAAAAATATTTTCAAAAAAATTCTTTCACTTGTTTTTTAAATAAATTATAATTTATTTCAAAGAGAGACATGTAAGAAACTTAGAAAGTTTGGATTGCCCTTGTAAGAGTGGGCGCAGTAATGGGATGCCAGCTGTTAAAGATATGTAGAGCGAGAGAGAGATAGCTTGCCACACCCCTACTTGCACGCTGCGCAGGTTAGCTCTCGCCTCCTCGCAGCCACCTCCCCACCATGTTGCCTGATGCCGTTTCAGCTACCGGGCGTTTGATGTTTACCGACTGGGTGACGGATAGCGGCGCGGCATCCCTGCCAGCAGAAGCGGCTCCCTTCCCACGGCCCACTCAGCACGCGGCGCAGGTTAGCTCTCGCCTCCTCGCAGCCACCTCCCCACCATGTTGCCTGATGCCGTTTCAGCTACCGGGCGTTTGATGTTTACCGACTGGGTGACGGATAGCGGCGCGGCATCCCTGCCAGCAGAAGCGGCTCCCTTCCCACGACCCGCTGTTGATAGCAGGACAGGCGCGGCCGCCAAATGCACGAGCCGTGGGAATCCGGCTTTACATAGGCAACCCAAACTTTTTAAGTTCTTTACATATCTCTCTTTGAAATAAATTACGATTTATTTAAAAAAATAAGTGATCGAATTTTTTTGAAAAAATATGTTTTTAAAAAATTAATTATTAATACTTGTGGCCATATTTTGACAGGCAACCCTGCTGAATCGTATTCTGCTGTTAACAATTATACATAAAAATTGAATATCAATAAAAAAACAGATGGAAGTAGAAAACATGCAGGCGGATCTTAGGCTATGCTAATAGTAGATACTATATCATATCAACAGAATTTCCACTTTCTGTCAGTATTATCTTGCGTAGAATATACTTCGTACATAAAAATCACAATGCAATCGCGGCACATCTTCAATTTTCAAGAGAAACGTTTTCGCTAAGAGTGCGTCCGTTAATGACGTGAAGTGTTTTTGCGGAATTCCTTCCCCCTTCCCTTTTCTGGTGAGACTTCGTGAGATTTGGTTGGACTCCCCCCTCTCTAAAATGACGTGAGATTTTGACGGAGACCTTCCCCCCCCCCCCCCCCCCTACCAATCGACTTTTCGAGACCTTTTTTTTTAGGTCTCATGCTTCGAAGGGCGGGACCAGAATACCACCCCTAAATTCGACTTTTTCGCTTCATTTGTAGACTACAAGAATTTCCAAACCTCACGTGAGACTTTCCGTTGACCCCCCCTCCTCCTTGGTGAGATTTCGCCGGACCCCCTCCCCCCACTTCTCCTCACGTTATTAACGGATGCCCCCTAAATTCATTGCCCCGTCTCACACCGCAGAATGGAGATTCTTTATCTTATCTTCATTAAACATTAAAATTTTCAAACCTCTCGTTCGGTTCCACTACAAACAATATGAGTAATACCAGCGAATTAATATGCCCTTGCCTCACATCTTGTTCAGTACTGTTCTATGTACAGAACTATTAGAAGCCTCCTTTATTAGCATGCACTAAGTCTATGATGGTCAGAGGTAAGGGTATAAATCGTCCCTATTTCTATTGTTGCTTGATGCTCAGAAATAAAAGTGATGAGGATCCCCCTTTATCTATAGGGGGGATAGCAGCTAGGTTTAAAGTTCCCATTCGTGTAACAAATCACTATAAAAAACCGGTGAGTGGGAGAAAGTTAACATTCCACCAAAATGAAGTACCTGGAAGGTAGTTCTATAAGCTGAATACAAACTTCATTGTTAAAATTAAGGTAGAATATTTTGTTGTGTGGAAAAAAGATAACATTCTTGGAATGTTGTACCTTTTTCCCCTCACTGTTCATTTAGGTCCTCATTTTGTTTCTAACACGGTTGCATCAAATCTAAGAAACTTTAAGTCATCCCAAAAGTGACACAATACATCCCTCAAGAGCACCTTGCGTTTTACGAAAATGTGCTACAACTACCAACTACTAAGACAACCAACAGTGACGCTGACGACAAGTTCAAGTAAATACGAACATTTTAGTCTAAATGATAAGTAATTTTTATCAAAATCCTTAAGATCAAAACAGTATCATTATATATCCATCAATAAATATAGTAAAGTAAAACAAAATCTACATTGTGGTCCTTTTTTGCCTAAAAATACTAATGAGTGTAAAAAGGATAAAACTCCAATTAAAAGGATTTTTGTATCTATGAAACAAGCAAACGTTACGAGTTAAAATTTACGGAAAAGTATTTGCAGTGTATGTTCATAAACAAAGACAAGAATCTAAAACTAGAGCTGTAATTTTCAGATTTTAACAACAACAAAAAAACTAATTAGTGGAAAAAATAACATTCTACCTGATAAAAAGTTTTTGTCATTAGTCTTTCAATTGATTTGATTCAATCCTCCATCACTTCCTATTTTGTGCTAACCTCTCCATCTCTACATACCCCTTACAACCCACGTCCTCAATTATCTGCTTCATATAATAAATGTTTCACGGGAGTCCAGCCGGATAGTCACTTAGAATGCTGGGATGGTTCCTCACAATAGCCCATGGGCGCCTCCTGCCATATCCCGTATATCCCTTCCAAACCATTACCCTTTCGGATAGGTGCAATGCACCCTCCGCCACACAAAATTTTTGTGAATCGCGGAGTAATAATAATAATAATAACAATAGAATGACGACGTTTCAACAACCTGCTCGGTTGTCTTCATCAGGTCTATTTTAGATATTACTTATTGATTTAATGAAGTAATATCTAAAATAGACCTAATGAAGACAAGGTCGTCATTCTATGACTCTATCCGGCTGGACTCCCGTGAAACATTTATTGCATCAATACACCGGAAAGTCTCCATTCACATATCTGCTTCGTATGTTTTATTCTCTGTCTTCCTCTACAGTTCTAACCTTCGACTGTTCCCTCCACTAACAAATTAACCAATCCAGCATGCCTCGAAATACCAGCCTGTCTCTTCTTTCTGTAAGCTTCTTCCACAAACTTCTTTCTTCACCAATTTTCAAAACTCGTTCATTTCGTACTTTGTCTGTCCACATAATTTTCAGCATGCTTCTGTAGTATCACATTTCAAATGCTTCAATTTTCTTTCTTTCTGGTATTCCTAAAGTGCATGCTTCGCTACCACACATATATCTACGAAACGGACAAAAATCGTAAGTTTAAATTCTAGGAAGAGATACCTCAGTGCATGTTCTGCAAAATTGTATTAATAAGTTTTTTTTGTAAAACTAATAGCATGCTCAATAAATAGGTGTTTTTTGTTTTGTTTCCGAACAGTTAAGTTCAAGGAATGTTATCCTTTTTCCACTCACCAATTCCAATGTCTTGCGTTCCCACTCCGCTAGTACTGAGAATCTGTGTTTGCTACCAGTGACGGATCTACGAATTTTCCAAGCAGGGGTAAAAACTTTGAGATTGCCGTTCCTTCAAACGTGATTTTGCCGCTTCCCTGAAGTTGTCGCGCGGGGCAAATGCCCCGGTTTGCTCCCCTACCCTAGACCGCGCACAGTTTGCTACGAGTACATGCAGTATGTGGTGATAAGTATTTTTCCCTGCACGCTTATTGGGTGGCAAACGTTTCTTTCCCTACACGAAGTCCAACCTGTGTGTAAAGCATCAGGAAAAGTACTGCACTTATACGACATCCATGACGGCATAAAAAGCTAACTAAATGCGAAGTGATGAGAGAGACAATGCGATTCTGGTATGGTCATACAATTTTCTTTGTGTATTTATTCATTTTTCCAGAATTTGTACATTCAAGTACACCTTGTCTGGATTCGCTAATAATATTTCAATATTTTATCCCAGAACTCGCATGTACTGTCCGTGTTTTAACTTCATACACGAACGAAATACTTCTTCATCAGGCAAATCAAACGGTTTACATTGCCATCATTTGCACTTGGTTGAAATCATATTTAGGTTTCTTTAGATATACGGAGTATCTCATGTAGTTTTAATTCCTTTTAGTAAATTTCTGTTCCCCAGCTACAGGAAATGAAGACGCGTGGTTTGGTTTGTTGCAGTTACCGAGAGTTGTTTTTTGTTTAGTTTTTATATAAGAATGCTCGGTAGCTACACGGGAGCTGAAACTTCAACCCCTGTCGCTTGTACCTCCACTTTCCAGTACTCTGACAAACTGAAGATATAAAAAGCTCTTGCTGTGTTTCTTTCACATGAAACAATGTACGAACGCACATGTGTTTTGAGAAAATAGTTGTGTCACCGGCAAAGGAGACCACGCTAGATGCTGGAGTCAACGTCCTACGCAACGCGTCAAGGATAACTGGTAAACTGGTACACCACAGCACTATACATATCTCTGGGTCACAGGGACGCCACGGAAACTCAGGTCTCACTACAAACAAACTTCACTAATATCAGCACAGCTCAACACAATGTTTCACCCGCAGGCTTTGAAGCTTGGTAATTACAATAGCTCGCAAAACACAGATGGAGAGTTCCACACAATTTGAAGGATGGTCATTCTGGCCTTTAAAGTATATAATCTTACATTTAATACATATTTAATTAAAAAAACTCTATGGCACGCTTCATTTGTGCTCATTACATTCAACAGCGCCTCATTTCACTCTTAAATATTTGGAAGTCACCAAGCTGGATTTTATAAACACTTCATTATGATGCAGTTTTAAATGATTTAATTTAATTGCAACGGAGAACATGCTCCAGTGGCAACCTAATTACCACCTTCTTATTTTTTTTATTATTATTATTATCTTACGTACTTTTAATAGTGTTAAATCCTTAGATCCTTCCACTTTTGCCATTTACGAATTTTAATTCTAAATTCCTTCAGAATTTTTGGTAAATTATTCATCACTTCCCTTTGTAATTTATTCCAACCCCTGACACCCTTACCCACAAAAGAAAATTTTCTCACTTGCTTATGCATGAAATGGAGTGCCAGCTTGTACTAGTGTGCGCCCTTGGTCATTTTATTCCTGATTCTTCGACCAATATTCCAACAAATATCATCGCTAACATAGGCCTTGTACATTGCCATGACTCTCTTCACCCTTCTCCTTTCTTCCAGTGCCTCCCAATCCAGCTCCTTTATCTCATCATTTACGAACTAGGTCCTTCGTTAATTTCCACGAACAAACCTAGCTGCTCTCTTTTGTACACCCTACAACTGCCTGTATTTGATAACCAAAGTGTGGATCCCAAACTACAACACCATATTCAAGCAGCGGTCTAACCAAAAGAAAATGGGTTAAAAACCCATTTTCTTCACTCCTCTGAAACATCCTCTCATCCATCACCCTCTTCAGCAAATGAAGGATTTTTTAAAAACATTTTCCTACCATCTTCCCAACGTGTTCTGCACACTACAAAAAGTATTAGAGAATTATAACAATAACATACAGAAAGGAAGTGCTGAAATGATTTACTCTAACTGTTTGCATACCAGTTAAAAGCTACTGATTTAAAGAATAAGATAATTAGAGCTACTTTGTCATATTATCCACAGGCAACTGTTGAGCCAAATCAAAGTTTACAAAATTCATTGCAACACTCACACAGACATTGATAAAATTTATCTTAAGCTGCAAGTTTAGAAAACAGCAAGTAACTAACAGATAGATTCAGGATGCGAATATAACGATCATACTCCTGATACTTTTGCATTTTTAAACTTCATAAAATCTGAAATCAGCAGATTTGAGAAGTAGGGACAGTACTCTGGTTGTTTTGATTCACATTATCAGAAAGCAAACCATCCACAGGAATAAGTAAAATAGAACTTTGAGGGATGATATGGAAAACAAATTCAGGTATTTTCAAATTAATGAGAAAAACTATAAATATTAAAGATTTTGGCAGTCTCTCTCTTTCCTTATATATACAAACAAGGAAAGAATGAGGAACTATTGCTTACCACAACTGATTGCTAGATATAGCATACTGGAGGGAGGGGGGGGGGGTGTATGAACACATACACACAAACAAGGAACAATAACATAATTTTTGGGTATAAACCCTTATTTACCGGTATAACATGAATGAATAGGATGAGAGTCAAAGAGCAACCTTTATGCCAAGAAAATTGTTCCTAGTGTATTTTTTGTTTTTGTTTCTGCAGTCCACCAGTTGAAAATACGAGTATTTCAAATTCTTCAACCGATGTTTCACATTTTAAAAATTAAATTAGTGTTCCATTTCCATGTTTTATGCTCTTTCTGCTCCATCCTGCTCCTTTCCCTTTTCTTATTTACCTTGGTATTTGCTATTCAGAATTAGAAACAAAACAGACACAATGCAGTGGCCTATATCCTCCAACCTGGCCATGTTCTGCTGCTGAAGAAGGGCAAAAGTTCCAATAATTGAAATTTTCCATGTGTTTATGTCTTGTTTTGTGTGTCCTTGCCATTCTGCCATCATAAGTAAGTCATCTGAAGTAAGAAATTCTAATGTAAAATTCTATTTCACTCCCCAGTGCCTATTGTTTCTTTACAAATGTATATTTATATGAGTGCCAGTGAAAATGCTGTTAGACAGAGAAAATACCCTTCACTATTGGTGAGAGATGATCCCCCCCCCCCAGTCCTTTCTTATATATATTTATCACTCCATATTGTATCATCTTTCTCTCTCCATTTTTCCCAAACCTGCCTTATAGTCCTACAAACAGAAATCATCACCCATCATACTTATTACCATCAACAACTTGTCTAGCCTTTGCTACAGTTTTTAACATTTTATAAATTTCTTTTTATTTTTGTTTAGTTTTTAACAACTTTTACATAGCTTTTAATTTATTATATAGTAAAGAATATGAATGTTGTATTCCCAAGGCTTTCCCACCACAATCCTTATTATAAAATCCAACTGATATTCCATCAGCCTTAATGGTCGCTCCAGTGTAAACTTTCATCTTCCTTAAGTGTACTGTCTGAAAATTTTATCATTAGTGTATGTGCTTCTCTCTTAACACCAATGTGCCTTCTCTTGTGCTAAGTGATAGCCTAGCTGCTTATCATCATTATTATTTACAGAATACTGTTTCATTATATAATAAAAACGGTAAATAGGAGTTTGAGAATAAGAAAATTTAATTGCTTCTAAACTGAAGATCTCTATGAGGATATAAACTGGTTTGCAAATCGATAACATGGTATTAGACAAAAATTTTCATTTGAAACTTGATTGGTGGGCTACATGTGAAATATTTTGGAGGAATTTGATGTTGAAGTCTAAGGTAATTGACAGAGTGAGCCATAAAATGGTTTTAAATAAGTTGAAAATTCCCACCGATGATGCCCCACTTTAAAAGGGCGAAATGCGTCTGGTGAAAGGAAGTTAATAAAAACATTGTAAGAACAAGGCGTTAATTCAAAAACAAAGTTGAAAACTGTTGGAGTAGATTTAAGTGACTTGCGGAGTAGAAGAATTTTTAAAAGGCAGAAAGCAAAGTATCAGAGTAGCAAAAGCCATATCAAAAGAGGTGCAAGTGAATATGGGAGTGCCACAGGGTAGTGTATTGAAACTGTTGCTATTCATTATTCCAATGAATGATTGTTGATGGTTTACTGTTGGAATTTAGGTTCCTTACAAATGACATAATGGTATATAAGAGGATCAAAACAGGTGAAGACTTAGAACAGCTGCATGATGACCTGGATAGAATATATAACTGGGTAGGTCAACATTGAGTAAAGTTAATGCCAAGAAGATACATCTTATTAGATACAAAGATAAAACACTAAAGACTGTTTAAGATAACACGGTGGGGGCAGAATTGCTTGCTGAAGGCTCTATGTGTAAATATCTTGGCATAGTATTTGATAATAAACTCAACTGGTCAGGACACATTGGGTAGGTGGTAGGAAAAGGTTCCAAAATCCGTCATTTATTGGACAGGGTGATGAGAGGATGTACCAGAGAAGTAAGGGATCTGAGTTACAAAACTTTGGTCAGACCGCTACTTGGATATGGTGGTGTGGTTTGAGAACCACGTTTTGGGTTTCAAATACGGGAGTTGGAGGACATGGAAAGGAGAGCTGCTAGATTTGTTTGTGAAAATTACCACAGGACCCAGTCAGCATCTGATATGTTAAAAGAACTGGATTTGGAGTTATTTCAAGACAGGTGGATGGCGAAGAGAGAGAGCTGGAAGTGTAGAAGGCATATGTTGGTAAGGAGGCTTGCTCGGATATTGGTTGAAAAATTAGGAGTAGAGTATCGAAAGAAGGAAAATATGACCATGAGCACAAGATGGTACTTGATTCTCCGCATAAGTGAATGGGGTGATTTTTTTTGGGCAAGGGTATTAGAGACTGTATATATTACCAACGCAAGTGAGGAATAATTTATCAAAAAAGGGAAGCAATTTAAAATTATGCTTGTAAATGACAAAAATAGATGGGTGGAGGAATTTAAATGTCAAAATAAGTAGGATAACTACTAAAAAATAATAAGAAAGGCGAAATTAGATGGCTAGGGAAACTGGCACCAGAACATCCCCTCCAATGCAATTAATTCAATTCAGTTTAATTCTGATACATTGGACACCATCCATAGACTTTTTCTAACATTTGTGAGCAATTGGACTGAAAATTCTATACAATACTTCAAAGCAAATACTCACCACTGCAGCATTCGATTGTTCACGTGACTAAACTCCAGACACATAAACCTTCCTCCTGGTTTCAGGACGCGGTATGCCTCTTGAACCACTCTATCAACATGGGTGCAATTCCTAATACCAAATGCGATCGTGTACGCACTGTAGCTCGAGTCCTCAAACGGCAGGTTCTCTGCGTCCCCACAGACCCAAGATATCCGATCTCCAGAGAGGCCCTCCTTTTCAGCTCTTTGCTTACCTACATCCAGCATTGCCTGATTAATGTCACAAACAGTCACGTGACAACCAGTGGTGCCATCCGCAGCAGGAGCATTCCTTAGATTATCAACATACCGAAGAAAACGGAATGCTATATCGCCTGCGGAAGAAGAGAATCGTGTTTACATAGAAAGTAAGACCGTGAGGGATGGTCAAAGCTCTAAGGATATAATTAATAGAATGAGCCAGTTTATGGGTGAAATTAATAAAAAGTAAAACTATGTTTATGATGTACAACACTATCACCTTGCTCATAAGGAAGATCTCATTGTAGCTCCCAGATACTAGCCCTGGTGTTATATCCGATTGCCAAAGACTAGCTGATAGAATAAAGTTATTAATGAAGAGATTAAAAAAAAAAAAAAAAGGCTGAAGAATTCAGAACCTTCTTAAAATTATTAAAGAGAAGAATATAACAACTAAGATACACGGTTATTAAGGGCTAATGAAGAGAACAATTGAAAGGAAAATAAAAGAGAGGTTGGATTATAAGATATGATACATTTATTTATAAGAACACTGAACATTAAACAAGTCCACTGACTATTTAGATAGAAAAACAGGATTCCCTTTTTCCTATACTTGGTATTTATAAAGCAGGTTCATATAATAACTAGACCTTCCATCAGGGTCTCTATTAATTTATGAAATTTAGCATTTAGCAAGATCATCTGCAAAAGCAAATGTTTTGCTGGATGTATGAGGACTGTCAGAATTATCCATATTAATGAATAAGGGTCCCAGGACAGAAACCTGGGGTAGTTCTTTGTTAACATTCTTGAGATGCTTATTTTATCATTCCTTCTAGATATATTAACTAAGTGGTTTCCCGTTTCATTTGGAGTAGCTCTAGTTCAGTGAGATTTGCGTATTCTAGAATTAACTCAATTTCCTAAGTAGGTCGCTACATTTAAAATTTAGGCTTTGCACTGTGTTTTCCGTCAAGCGTTGTGCAAACTTTTGCAGCTCATCTTTGGCCTCTGTACAGTTTTTCTCCAGGTAGTTTTTATGGAGAGTCCTAACTTTTTTCATCCCATCCCAGGATACAACTTTTTCTTGGATCTATTTGTATGCACTCTTCTGCTGTTGACAGCACAGTACCGGCAAAATGTTGGTATTGGTCTGCTCTAGAGACATTACATCACATAACTTTGTCATAACTTTCCTCATTAAAAGTTTTATACACAATTTGAAATTCTCCAAATTTATGGAGTTGTGAATTCCAATCTTACATATGATCTCTTTTGGTAAATGGTAGAAGTGCCCCAATATTATCAGACAAGACAGAACACAGATAATGGCTAGTCCATCTTCTTAATTTAAAGATACAGCAGACATTTGCATCAAATATTAATTGCAGATTTGATGCTTCAACCCATTAGCATTATTGTGGCCAAATTCCCATTGTATATGATGGCAGATGAAGTCTCCTATATAAAATACAGGATGCCAATGCACTAAACAAATCTGAGGATGCTTTGACTTGTATACATTTACTACGTTAAGTTTGCCAACAGATATGGTTGCCTTGTAACTGTTGCCTTTGCTATTCATGCTATTCATGACATAGTAGTGCATGGAAGGGAAAAGATGACCATGACCACAAGCTGGCACTCGATTTCAGGCACAAGGGTGTAGGAAGATTCTCTTTTTTAGGTAAGGGTGTCAGGGATTGGAATGAGTTACCAAGAGAAACGATGAATAATTTACCGAAAACTTTGAAGGAATTTAAAGAAAAAATTTGTAGAGGGCAAATGTAGGTGGGTGCAGGATAGGGGGAAGATAGCTGTGTAGGGAAATTGCCACCGGAGCCTGTGCTCCATTGCAATTAAATTAAATTGAAAATTAAATATCATAGGTCATTATGGGTGTAAGGTTATGGTGATAATTAAGTACCAGTAAGTTCCAAGAACCATAGCCCTCAATTTTAATTAAGATTCATCAACGGTGTGGGTTCCTGTAAATGGGCTACATTAATATTCTGTTCACTGAGAATTCTGGTCAGATATTCACTACTTATGCTCTGCTCGAACCATCAGTATTTAATTTGCATAGTTACATTGATGGTCCAAAACTCACAGTCATTTGGTTCTGAGGGGAACCATTTACCAGGAATTCAGATTGCATGTAAAGTCTGGCAATCTAATCATTCTAGCTCTTTAGCATTACCCAAGATGTACCATGCAAAAGTGAGCTAGATTTATGAAGTCATTTGGTATCTTCTAGTAAAAATACATATAACACAAACAGAATAACACAAAACAGACACCAAGTCCGGTGAGTGAGTGGTGTCACTCGGACCAAGCATTCATGAGGCTGTGGATTTAAATCCCCATATTTCAATCTTCCACTGTCTCCCAAAATTACTCCAGGTAAATGCTGGAATGTTTCTTTTGAAAGGCCAAATTTTTTCCCATTCTTTGTTTTCAGCTCTAATGACCTCAACATTGATGAGGCACAAAGCTCAAAAAGGGGGGGGGGGAAGGGGGAAACAACAGAAAAGCAAAACAAAACAAAATATACCAACACAAAATATACATTTTGAAGTATACAGCAATACTCCATGTCATCCCTCACTTTCGGTTGTCCTTAGTCACCATAAAAGTGAACAGAAGGTCTTTTCCACGAGTATTTTGACCAGTTTGGTATAGTCCCTCACCACTTCCTATACGAAGCTAATATTTTCATCTTCATACATACTTTGTATCACCAATTATGTGCTTCACATACTTTAATGGTTCTTCCAGAAATTCTTTTATTTACTTATCATTTCCAAAACATATTGTTTGTCAGGCTACACACTTTCCCCATGCTTCTATAGAGACACATTTAATTTTCTTCTATCTGGCTTCGCATTCACGAATATCTTCTGAAATTCTTCCCGGAACAGATATGTTATGAAACCTACCTTCATTCACCCACACACATCTAAACACTATGGCATAAGTTTTAGGGCATTAAGGCTTTAACTTGAATGTACTGTTGTGAAGGAACAGGAATGAACCAAATGTGAGAAATCTGTAAACTCAATGACTGCACTCATATTTTTCTGGTGGTTCAACAAACCAATACTGCGAAAAAATCACTATCATCAACAATGTTCTCTCAAAAATAATACACATTCTTCATCAGTTCCACAGTGGTATCAACACCAAACACAAAAATAATGAGTGTGTTTTTATTTTTGAAAAATAGTTCCATTACTCTCCTGTCCAAGAGACCAATTGTTAATCAAGAGGAACACACTATCAACAGAAAAGGTAACTTTTTTTTTGCTATCAAATCCTAACATTGTCTTTTCATATTTAAGTATATATTACAAACTATACATCTTATTAAATTCCCATTGAATCTTCCACGGTGATAACAAATAAATTAGTAAATTGTCAACTACATATATATATATATATATATATATATATATATGTAGTAAACAATGAAATCAAAGGTGATAAGTAGTGAAAAGGAATAACAAATTGTGACTGGAAAATAAGCCACCACTTACCTTTAGATGATGGTTGGCGTGAACACATTAAAAAGACAACAACACAAATGACATAGTAATTTTCGGGTCTTAGCCCTTTATCAACAAGAGAATGAGGAGGGCGGGTGTTGTAGACTTCCTCACAGAGTGACTCTTGGCCAGTTTCCAACAACACCAACCCTCCATAATGTTCTCTTGTTGATAAAGAGCTAAGACCATAAAATTACTGTGTCATTTGTGTTCTTATGTGATCACGCCACACAACCATTATCTAAGGTAAGTGGTGGTTTATTTCCTTGTCCTAAGTTGCAATTATTATATACATAAAAACACGATTCCATATTTTTTATTCATATAAAAAACAGTAAAAGAATATTTATATTGGTCATTAAGTGTGGCAACATATTGGAGGAATAATTAGGAGAGGTGCATGGAAGAGAAAAGATGGCCATGGCCACAAGCTGGCACTCGATTTCAGGCATAAGGGTGTGAGCAGATTTTCTCTTTTAGGTAAGGGTGTAAGGATAGAAAATTTCTTTACTTCAAAACCTTTTACATTCTGGAGTATATTGATTATCTTCTCTCTAGATAACGTTCCAATCCATGATTTCCTTCAAATGTAAACTTTCCTATTCTACTGTGCACGAAAGTGGTTTTTTTTTTTACTTATGGCACTGGGGACAAATAACGGGAAGGAATTTGGCCATGGACCTTTTTGAAGGAAGCATTGCTCAAATATACTTTATCTGCTTTAGCTAACTGGCAATTAATATTTTCAGGTATTTATATTTTATTCCTTCAACAAACAATTCCCATTATACTCAATCATCATCCCTAACATTTTTGAACATCTCCATTTTTGCAGGTCATCAGACGCATCCTCTTCTGAGGCTGCACTGTCATAGTTTTGATGGGAGGGTGTGGGGAGCAGATGTGCTGACATCTGTCTGCGAAATGTGCAAATTGTGTTATATGTGATAAGTCCTTTTGTTTTTGAAATGTGTAGTTTATGAGGAGGAGATTGGGCGATCGTTCCAGCATTTGCCTAAGTGAATGCGAAAACCTGCCTAAAAACCTCAATCTGGATGACCAGAACACAATTCCCAGGATTTGAACATAGGACCATTGTACCTCCCCGATTCATTGTGGTGGCACTTTAATGTATGCAGAAATGTTGATGAGCTCCTTCACGGAATAACCACACAAATTACCTAACAAGCTGACTCTTTTTGGATTTATTTTATTCCAAGATATCCTCTCTGGATTCCTCTGCATTAATTCAAAATCCTCTTGCTATAAGAGAGTAACTGTGTAGCCCTAAATACTGGAACTTAGGGGATTTGATGTTATGTTAATAACTGAGGATATAAAGATTATGAAGTCACTTAAAAGTAAAAATGAAACAAACCAGTTCCTCCTGCAACGTCCAACAGACGAGTATCGAACGTTGGACCCAATCTGTGAATAAATATATCTTTCCAGATTCTATGAATTCCTAAACTCATAGCATCATTCATTTTGTCGTAAGATTCGGCAACTGCTTCAAATACATGATGTACTGAAACAGAAGATATTTAGTACCACTAAATGTTTAATTTCGTGGAAATTTCACTACGTTAACAACACTTGATTCAAACCTTTTTCAGCTTTTTCACTCTCCCTAACGGTTTCGAAACCAAAATGAGTTTCAGGTTCTGAAGAATCATAATGTTTATGGATTTCGGAGGTGATTCTACGGGATGTCACACTTAAACAACGTTTTCCCAGATAAAAACGTTGCCATAACCTAAAAGAATTCGTTTTAAACGCCATTCTAGCAGAAATCATTGTTTACAAACAACGACTTTGGCCAACTTCGAAATAACAAAACATCTTTACTAAACAAAAGAAAAAAATTGTGTAATGTGATAACAAAAATCAAGATGTAAATTTCAGTAATGTAATTGGCACTAACAAGGAAACGTGCGTTATATTATGTAACACGATCCAAGCATTAATTCCGAAATGAAAAGAGTTAATTTAATTTAATTTAATTGCAATGGAGTACCCGATCCGGTGGCAATTTCCAAATGCATTTGTATTAGTTAGAAAACTAAAAACGTAGACCGTTATTGCTTTGTTAATTATAGGGTAAAATTATTTTTTCTCAAATGTGTAAATATTTCTTTTTTGTGCAGTCATTCAATTCTTTGACTTTCAGTTGACTACATGGTTGACTCATGGAGGTATCATGGAGGAAGGACTAAATACCACTAAAACTGTAAACTCTTGGTTCCTACTGCAAATGTACGGCGACGATATTACTTTCCAAACATCGCGCTTTTAGCATTGTGTTTGCTGCTCTCAGTACGTCAGTCACTAATATTTCAAAGTTTTTTTTTATGACGTTAGCTTCCGCAGATAGTAAACAACCTCGATTATTGTGGGACAGGACACCATATTGTATCTTTCCTTGAAATATTATTTGAAATGAGTCTGGAGTTTTGTTGCTTACCAGAAGATGGGAATAGTAGTACTGGTTCATTAAGGAACCTTTACAAATAGGGTTGAAAATTACAGGCCAATAAGTTTGACGTCAGTGATAGGCAAAATGATGGAGAGATTAATATAGAACTATATCAGAAATATCTGTGAGGAAAGAAACCAGGGGCGTAGCTACTATGGGTCTAGGCGGTGCAGTGCACCGGGGCCCTTACGCTCAGGGGGCCCCCAAGCATACCTATGGGGGCCCCAAAACGCACCTCTGGGGGCCCCCAAGCGCAGTTCAAAGACCCACGACCCACGACCTTCATGGCAAACTGGCGACTTTTTTTTTTTTTTTTTTTTTTTTTTTTTTTTTTTTTTTTTTTTTTTTTTTTTTTTTAGCTCTACAGTCGTCTAAGGGGGCCGCTGAGACACAGTAAGCCCCTCAGTAAGGGCCCTCTCACTGCTCAGAGGCCCCTAAGCACAACTCAATGGCCCCATCCTCCCTCAGCTCAGAGGGCCCTTACCAGCAACACAAAGCAAAAAAAAAAAGGTCGCCCATCTGGCCTGAGGGCCCAAAATAAATTTTTTGCACCGAGGCCCTTGTTGACGCCACTGAAAGAAACTGGTTTGTAGATTGACAACATGACTTTAGGCAATGATATTTATGTGAATCTCAGATGGTGAGTTATATGCAAGAAATTTCAGATGAATTGGACAAAGAGAGGCACTAAATCTCTCTAAGGAATTTCACAAAGTGAGCGATAAAATGGTTTTAAATAAACTGAAATCTATTCGATTGGATGAAAAAGTTACTTTCTAGATAGAGCAGTTCTTAAAAGTCAGGAAACAAAATGTTATAGTGAGAAATACATTATCAAAAGAAAGAAGTTTTTCTCGGCATTGAGAGTTGATGTAGTGTTCTCGGGAGACTAGCCGAGTAATCAAGGTGTTTCCACACGAAATTTCGGTGTTCTGAAACTCCGTCGCCATCTTCTGGTGAAGTGCCGGGTCCGACGGAAGGCTGCGAACCGGCACTTTACCAGAAAATGGTGACGGAGTTTCAGATCGCCGAAATATCGTGTGGAAACACCTTGATTACTACGTCAATTATCAAAAGAGGTGGCAGTGTATTGGGACCGTTGCTGTTCATTATTCTAATGAATCAATGTGTTGTTGGTTTACAGTCAGAATTTAGGTTTTTTTGCTGATATATAATGGTATACAAAACAGGTGAAGACTGTAAACGGCTACAGGGTGACCTGGATAGAATGGAATGAAAATAAATGTCAAGAAGAGTCAGCTTATTAGGTACAAAGATAAAAAAAATAAAGGTTAATTATGATTATAAGGTGGAGTCAGAATTGCTTGTTGAAGGCTTGAAGTGTAAATATCTTGGCATAACGTTTGATAACAAACTCAGTTGGACAGAGCACATAGTGGCAGGTGGTAGGAAAAGGTTACAAAAGCCTTCATCTACTGGAGAGTGTGATGAGAGGATGTACCAGAGAATTTAGGGAATTGGGTTACAAAATTTAGGTCAGGATCATTGATTGAATATGGTGGAATAGTTTGGGACCCGGCTATCACATTCAGGAGTTGGAGGGTGTGCAAAGGAGAGCAGCTAGATTTGTTTGTGAAAATTATCGAAGGGCCAAGTCAGTAACTGATATAATAAAGAGCTGGATTCGGAGTCATTGGATGATAGGAGGAGAATGAAGAGAGTGCTTGGAATGTACAGGGCATATGTTGGTGATGGGGCTTTTGAAGAATATTGGTCAAAGAATTAGGAATAGTGCATGGAAGGAGAAAGACGACCATGACCACAAGATGGCTCTCAATTTCATGCTTGAGATAATGGAAAAATTTTCTTTTTTTGGCAAGGGTGTCAGGGATTGGATTAATTTACCAAAAGCGCTCAAGGAATTTAAAATTAAAATTTCATAATCGGAAAAGTAAATGGGGGGGGGAGGAATTTAATACTTCAATTATAAAAGATAATTTTAAAAAGGGAAATTAGATGACCAGGGGAATTGCCACCGAAGCGTTTAGATTCGGAATGCTGTTAAGAAAGTTAATTCTTAGCTCTCAATAGGATGAAGTTATTCTCAAATATTTGTTGGATTAGTGTAGACAAGCAGCATATCATACATTTTTTTTTATATTTTGCACATTATAGGCCTTATTCTAAACAAGTGTTGAATGTCTAACTTAATCTTCCGAATTTTTATGTATGGTAACAAGATAAATTCACTGATGCTCCTTCCGTGAATTGTTCCATATTGCCATATTAGAAGAAATTAAATATTAATTATTTACTCACAGATTTTGTTAATTTTAGATGATTTTACAGTGGTGTGCAGTTCTGAGTCGTGGATAATTGATGGTGAGTCATGAGTATAAAACGGTTGCATGCCGCTGGTACATAACTCGCAATAAAATCTTCTCGGGTGTGCAGCCGGATTGTGTTGTAAAAACACGACGTTTCGACAGCTAGCTCTGCTGTCTTCATCGGGTATCTTCTAGTTGTATAAATGGTTCCATTCTGAGCGAGTAACCAAATAGCGGGCTGTATGTGATGGTTTACGGTGCGCACTATCTATTTAAATTCCGTCTGGCCTTCGCCTAATAAGGTGCACAAAGCTTAGCCATTCAGTGTGTTCAGAGGTTCTGCACTACGTCGGATGACCATTGACGTTGAATATGGCGGATGCGTGGGGAGAGGTCCATCTTCCAATGTTTTGGAGAGGCACCGTGGTGTTACTCCTGGAGTCATGGTGTGAGGAGCCATCGGGCTATGACCTCAGATCATGGCTTCTGGTGACTGAGGAAAGTCAGACGGCACACCGGTCAGTCACGGACACCCTGCGTCCTCATGCGACAGTATCGTGTGCCATTTGTCAACAGGACAGTGTTCGTCTACACACGGCATGTCTCTCTATGAATTGTCTGCGTGATGTCGACGTACTCCCGCAGCCAGGAAGATCCCAAGATCTGTCACCGATAGAAAATGTGTGGTAACAGCTTGGACGTTAACTCCGACGCAGTGTTAGAATATCCAGGATATCATAGACCAGTTTCATTAGTTGTTGGGCAGCTTGCCTTCGGACAGGATGCAACAGTTTCCAACAGAATCAGTGCAAGAATGTATGCCACCCAGACGTGGTGCAACGTTGTACTGCCAAGTACTTTACAATTTGACTCGATTTTATAATCATTGAAAGCAGGCACAAGGGTGTGGGAAGGTTCTCGTTTTTAGGTAAGGGTGTCAGGGATTGGAATGACTTACCAAGAGAAATGATGAATAATTTACCGAAAACTTTGAAAGAATTTAAAGATAAAATTTGTAGGGGGCAAATGTAGGTGGGTGCAGGATAGGGGGAAGATGGGTGTGTAGGGAAATTGCCACCGGAGCCTGTGCTCCATTGCAATTAAATAATAATAATAATAATAATAAAACATGACTCATTGTCTCAACCTGCGAAATTTCATTTCGTTTTCTCCTCTCCTTCTTGGTGCCTCAATTTTATTTTATTTTTTTGTCAGGTAGTGTACATTAGATATTATTTGATATGGAGGCCCAGGTTAAATTTCTGTAATCAGTGATTTTTGTAATAATTTAGTACGGGTACTGAGTAACACTTTTAAGGTTCAGTACTAATTTTTTTGATGTGTCCTATGGTTTTAGAGGACTAGTGATATCTGTCTAAATTTATTCATATTTCAGTGGTTTCGTCAACTATCCAGAGGTTTTGTAAATGTTTCATGAATCATTTTTTATTCGGTGTAACTTATTGAGTATTTACCTGTTAAAGTTATCTTCTGAATGATTTTTCCCCCCTTGTTACAAGTTAAAAGTAAACTTGCGCAACATTGATATTAAAGAAAAGTGTTGATAAGAGCGAATAGGAAAAATGCATCAGACATTTAGTAACCGTTTAGGGAAGAGGGGAAGGTCATTTAAAATTCTGCCTTGTAATATTCTGGAGTGTTTCGGAGTCTTCGGAATTATTATTTGTATTGAAGGACAAAAGTTTCCCTCTGGCAGTAAAAGTATTTTCATATTAAACCTACCTGCTAACCATTCAACCTATATATTAGGAACTACCACATTGCCTAGAAGGTTAACAGCCACAATCAAGCTACTTAAATGAATTTCCTTACGTCTAGAATTCAGAAGACAAGATGACATAAAATCATAGGTGAACTAGTCAGATTTTAACTAGGATTACGAAAAAGCATTCTAGACATCTTAGTAAATAAAGAGCGAGATGGTTTGGTCACGTGATGAGAATGGCACCAGACAGATTACCGGGAACACATTTTGAAAAATTTTTAACTGGAAAAAGATCAAGAGGAAGATCACAATATAGTTGGATTTTTCCGCCTTAAGATTTTACGCCTCGTTAAAGACGAGGTCATTAGGGGTGATAAAGGACTGAGTTCAAGGAACGGGAAGAGATTCGGCCAAGGATTCGCCTGGAGTGACTTCAGGACTTTGGAATAATTGGATGAAACAAGTACAAAAATATCTAGCCAGTATTATTCCATATTGGGAGAATATACTGGAAGAGAAGTGGTGGCAAGACAGGAGATCATGGAAGAGAGTTGGCCATTCCCATACTCTGTCTACTTTAGAGGAAAAGTGATGAAATCAAAGGTAGGAGATATGAATGACGAAAAACATTATCAAATATGTGTTGAAGAATAAAATCTTATTAGTTTGTTTGTAGCTATGGAACCATCCAGTCATTCTAATATCAGGTGGATGTTGTTAACCTGAAAACAGACTACGCAGTTGGCTACTGCATTATTTCCTTTTTATACTTCACCAGCCAGGTAGGAAGAAAAAGCAATCAACCAAATTCGTGAATCGCAAAAGTGATAACTTTTATTCCTGATATACATAAATGATCATGGAGGCAATGTTAGTAGCCATTTGAGTCTTTATGATGCAATTTACATACACACCTATATATATATAAAAGATAAAGGGTTTTTGCTGATTGTTTAGTGAGTAATTATTTCAATATGGAGCAATAAACGGAAACTTAAATTGCAGTACGAGGTAATGCGCATATCATCGAATAAAAATTGATCGTTAGCACACGATTACAGTCATTCATTTCAAGGTGTAAGTTAAGATAAAAAGAGATCAGCGCATACATCGGCCGCTGGAAAAGCTAATTCTAAACTGCGATTCGTAAGTCGAATTTTTGTAACGTATCTGTAAACGAAATGGCGAATAAAACTCTTGTATGTCCTCATCTGGAGTATTGTGTTGGCGTATGGAATCGGTATCGTAAGTGATTGACTAACAGTATGAAGTTTCTACAGAAGGCGTCACGATTTCTGTTGCCAGAGAGACAGAATTAATACCGAAATTGGGGTGGATAGACGAATTAGTTTCCACTTAATTTTGCTGAGTAAAATGCTATCAAACTCTGTCATTTATGATGAAATATTCGCAGATCAACGTACTTGGATCGTAACGACAGCATATGTGCCATAGTGACGATTTTATGAATTGTTTGTTTATTCGTTTTTTGGTTTTTGTTTTTTTTCCCCTTTGACTTTACGCCTCGTCGACGTCATTAGAGGCGGGATGGGACTGAGGACAAGGAACGGGAAGGAATTCGGTCATGACCTTTTAAAGTGATATGGGGAAAGCATGGAAAACCCAAATCTGGATACCAGGATGGAGATTCGAACAAGCGTACAAGGACTGAAATAAATTACCTACTGAAAGAAGGAACAATTTATCTGAAACAGTGAAAAAATTTAAAATTCATAAACAGGTAAGTAGGTAGGATATGAAGTTATCGTTAAGTATTCAAAACATAAAAAAAAACAGGATAAATGCAAAGAAGAGTAATGTTATTAGGTACACAGATACAAATCTAAAGGTTGATTACCATTAAAAGGAAGGAAAACAATTGCGTGTTTTTTTTTGTAAGTGCTTTACGTCTCTTTTTAACATCGAGGTCTTTAGAGACGGGAAAGGATGGGGGGCAAGGAATGGGAAGGAATTCGGCAATGGCCTTTTGAAGGAAGCATCCTGGCATTTGCCTGGAGTGATTTGGGGAAACCATGGAAAACCCAAATCTGCCCGGACGGGGATTCGAACCGCCGTCCTCCCGAATGCGAGGCGAGAACGCTAACCGTTACACCACCCCGCTCGGTCAATTGCTTGTTGAAGACTTGACATGTCATAACATCTGATAACAAACTCAACTGGGCAGGACACATTGAAGAAGTTTCAGAGTCCTTCACTTGTTGGAGAGAGGGATGAGGGGACGTACCATAGAAGTAACGGGATTGGGTTACAAAACTTTGGTCAGACCATTGCTTAAATATGGACCCCACATTTTGGGTATCAAATACAGGAGTTGGAGGGGGTAGAAAGATGGGCTGCTATAACTGTTTTTGGGAAATTACTGCTGAATACAATAAGTAACTGATATGATAAAGGGACTGGAATGGAATTCCCTGGGAGATAGGAGAAGGGTGAAGAGAGTCAAGGTGTATTTTGGTGGAAGAATTAGGGGAGGGGCATGGAAAGGTAACGATGATCATGACCACAAGCTGGCACTCGATTTCAGGCATAACGGTGTGGGAAGATTTTATTTTTAATGGAAGTAAGTTAGGTATTTCAATAAATTACAAAGATAGATGATAAGTAATAGACCAAGTGCACCATCACAATGAAATAAAAAAGGTAAGTGTGAAGGTAGAGTGCCACTGGAACATATCTTCCATTGCAATTAAATTAAAATGAAAACTCGATTGCAGAGGGTGGTTTCAAAATTATTATTTATTAATTGTAGGTTATGTACAGTACAAGTGAGGGAATTAAGTTACAAAATCTTGGTGACATGGTTGCTAGAGTATGGTGGGATAGTACAAATATAGGAATTGATGGGAGTGCAAAGCAGAGCACCTAGATTTATTTGTGGAAATTAGTTCCAAACACAATAAGTAAATCATGATAAATGAGAAGGGTTGAGAATCTAGAAGATTTGAGGCAGGTGACATAAAGGTGTTTGTATTTGTAAGGTACATATTGATAATTAAGGTTGGATGGATATTAGTAGAATTAGAAGGAAGAAGGCACTGTAACCACAACTGGTATCTGATTTCAGAATTAAGTGAGTGAGAAATATTCTTTTCTATGTAAAGGCATCAAAGAATCAAGGCAGTTGCAGAAATAAATACTAAACAATTTACCTGAAACACTTAAAGAATTTAAAATTTGTAAAGAGAGAAAAAAAGTAGGTGATTACAAAAGTCGTGGTGCTGAAATAAGGAAGTGTTTATAGTGAAGAAAGTCACATGGCTATTTCTACATATACTTTTAATCTTACTTGAATATTAGCTATTTGGTAATGTCTGATATTTACAAAATCTTCCTGAACATGATGTGTGACAATGTTTGTGGAAACTAATTTTCTCAAATGATTAATCATTGAAAGAAAAAGCCACAGCAAGTCTACCACTTTATTCATGGCAACATATATTATATGGGAATGAATGAAGTAAGTAAAATTAATGTCAATGGATACCAAACTGTAAAGTGCGTTTAAATAGAAATGTACTTTTTAAATTTCTGGAACACACATCACAATGGCGTCATTCCCATTTACGTGACAAGTGCAACCCATTTACAGTTGCAAACTACACATGGCAAGTGCAACCCATTCACAGCATTACATTAAAATTTAAGGACAAGACTATTTCTCCCTATTGAAAGATCAGAATGTCACTATCTTGTCTAGTAGAAACATAAAAGTATCTGAATGAAAAGCTATAGCACACGTAACATGAAGTAGGAGAAAGTTTGGTCTACCATTCCAACAAAATAATGTTTTTTCATTCTGCAATGTATTCTCTACACAATTATTGGAGCATTCACGAAACTTATCTACAATGGCAGATATTGCTTTTTTAAGGTAGCTTTGAAGTAACCAGAGGGGTTTGAGAGAACATTTCCTGACTTAGCTAAACAAGACATCACTGAACCTTACTGGATTCTTGTCTAGAAAATCGGTGTTGAAGCACCATTCTGCAGAGTCAATTCATTTAATACCATCCATATTCTGCAGCCTAGATGGTACCATCAATCTGTATTATACAAGTGCAAGTCTCCCATGAAGTAAATGATTTTGTTCTTGGAGTAGAAGTCTAGATTACCATCCCCTAGCCTGCTTTTAAAATGACCAATTGGTAACCTCAGGAAATTGTCAGTCTAAGGCCCTTCTCACACGGCGCTACTGAAAAGAAGCCAGTTGCGAACTAGGATCACAAGTAAGTTTCTTTCCAGTCACAACACTAGTATTTGTATGGAGGCTCTCACACGGGGCGATCGGTTGGAAACCAGTCCGCAACGCGTCCGCAATTAGTTCGAAGCGACGCAGCATGCCAGTTGCCGCGCTGCTAGTTTTCAATTAGTTTCTCAACAAAAATGTCGGATCAGATAATATTAAACCTTGTTGCTGAAATCGAGAAACATCCATGTTTATACAACTATAAGTTGAGTGAATATTCATGGAAAGTTGACACAGAAAAAGCATGGACTGTTATCAGACAGAAAGCTAATTTATCAGCAATGTAAACATGTTTTTAACAAAGAGTAGTGAATAATATTGTATATAAACACTTCAGATTTATGTTTCTTACATTAAATTTCATAATATTAATCCATTGCCACGGAAGTGCTCTTTGTGGAGTAATAAAGTAATTGGCTAAATAATTTTTGGTGTAATATGCCGATGAACGAAAACTAATTTTAAATTGTGACAGCGGAATTATGTGTAGTGTGTATGTTGCATTATTTCCAAATTTAATCGGACTGTACAGGGCTCCTTTCCCACTCCTGGCAATTATGCAATATGAAAGCTGATTTTAGTATATTAATCACTTTTTGTTAGTCATTACATTGTATGTGACTGTAAAACATTCTAAGTTTTTCCATCATGGCAAATGTACATTCTATAGTTAAACGGGAAATCGTTGGTATTTTCATCACTTCGTAGTTTTCCAAGCAAAAGCTTTTGTTTATAAAATAATTTGTTTAAATCTCCTATTCCTTCTTTGAATAATATAACATCCTCATCTGAATCAGAAGAAATCGTCGCCTCACTCAAATCTCACGAGTGACTGAAATTCCAGAGATTTGAGTCGCATCGT
This sequence comes from Vandiemenella viatica, assembly GCA_031002005.1. Lineage (NCBI taxonomy): Eukaryota > Metazoa > Arthropoda > Insecta > Orthoptera > Morabidae > Vandiemenella > Vandiemenella viatica. The sequence goes on along the minus strand of CM061914.1, from coordinate 180,989,536 downwards.
GTGCGAACATTGGTCAGTAACTAGTTAGCAATTTCAGTCTGTGTTCAGTTCCGTTTCCTTTGAGTAGCGTCGTGTGAGAAGGGCCTAAGGATTCCATCATGGACCTGGCAAGCCAAATTTCGGTTTTATATGCTTTGCTGTAATCACTCATACGAATGCCTGGATGGTTCCTTCAAAAAGGGCAACCGCCAATTTCCTTACTACTACCGGCTCAAACAGTTTGTGGGTTTTATCTTGCATCAAGTATTCATTGTCGCAGCATTTTTCAACCTGAGGACCAGTAATCTATATGTATATTGGAGTTGAAAGGGCTGCTAGATTTGTCTCTGAAAATTACCGCAGACCACTATCAGTAACTGATATGATAGAGGAGCTGGAATGGAATTCATTGAAAACGGGAGGAGGGTGAAGAGAATCATGGGAGTCTACAAGGCATGTATTGGTAATGAGACGGGGAAAAAGAATTAACATAGGTGTAGGGAAAGGAAAAAAAGATGGCCATGACAAGCTGGCACTCGAGGGGTGGTTTTTTTTTTTTTGGTGGGTGGTGATGGTGCGGGAGATTAGGGATTGGAATAAATTACTAAGGAAAATGGTTAATAGTTTACCAAAACCACAGAAAGAATTTAAAATTGAAGTTCGTAGTTGGCAAAAGTAGGTAGGTACAGGAATGGGGGAAAATGGATGTGTAGGGAAATTGCCACCGGAGTGTGCGCTCCATCGCAATTAAATAAAGTGTAGAGTTTGTGAATTGTCACTTGTAAAACACGTTTCGTACTATGAATGCTCTATGGTTATGATTCCATGTTAAACTGTATACCCAACCACCACACGCATGCAATGAGGAGCAACATGAAGCTATCAGTCAGTTATCTAGACCACTTTAGATCTCGGATGAGACTTGAGATTTTCCAAATGTACTGCTGTAACATAGTAGTCTTTGGTGCTCAACTGAAAACAAAGTTTTGACAGCTAGCAACGTTGCCTTCACATCGCAAAGCTAGTTGTTAAAACTGTGTTCGACAAAACTATTGGCTTGTGAAGACTTTGTAGTAGCTCAAACATGTGGATGTCATTGGAGTTTTCTGTTTCTGTATTGTGTTAAAAAATTTCACTATTAACTGATGTACTCAAATTCAAGAGGAACATTATTCTAAACACTGGAATGATTCTTTACAGTAATTTTTTTCCCCTGTGAAATGGATATATATCGTAAGCCATAAGTTACCAGTAAATGAAATCAATCCCATCAATACTTTTGGATTCCATGCAAGACCAAAAATAAAAAAGAAAGTAAAAGCAACAGACAAAAATTATATTCTGAAAGGTAATTAATTCATAATAATAATTTATTTTCTTAAAAAATATTCAGCTTACATGATATAAGCAAGTACAAATGGCAGATTAAGTTATAATAGACAAGCTAATAAATTCATTAACACGCAACTGTCACAGCTAACTGAGGAATTCATTAAATGAATTTTTTTTCAACTGTAGACAAGGAAACTAATACAGTGTATCATTTAATATGTTACATCTAAACATACCAGTCCAGTAATAACTGGTCATTATTTGTTGTATCTACAGTAACATTTTTTTTATTTAATGAACAAATATGTTTCACACCACCTCTATATTTAATACAGTCTAAATATGTGGCATTAATTCACAATTCTCTCTCTCAGTTACAAACTACAAGCATATCATTTAAACTAAATTCAGAGTACATACAAAGAAATTATAGTGCAAAATGATGTCCATTGATCATAAATAAATAAATAATGTGGTTTAATCATGGTAAAGATGGATAAAGGAGCAACTGATTATTCTAACAGACAATACAACATTACACAGAAATAACATGTTTGAGCCATCTCTAATAATTTCGACGTCGACAAGGCATAAAGCCAGAAGTTAAAAATAAATAAAATTGGGCAAGCTCCTTTCATAAGCAATGAATGTTTTTTGTACTTTACATCCAAGAGAACTAAGTTTTCACATAATTCTTAGTTTATAGTCAAAGGTATAAAAGTAGTTAAAAACCTTCACCTAACAGAGTTACGTGTGAATACTATATCGTGTCATTAGTTTTCCCACTAATTTTCTTACTTGTTCATAACAAGCAGAGAAGGAACTTCAAGAAATAGTAACAGTGAGCCAAAATCAATTAGGTGTCTGTTTTTATCTCGATTTGCACTTGAGATCAGTCTGATAACTGGTAAACTGTACTTTAAAGTAGTAGATAAAAGTGAATTCTGCAGTATACCACCGTATGTAATGTGATTGCCTCATGATGTGCACTCATATTTGTATAGATGATCAATTTTGAGCACATACGAAGCGCAAAGCTGGTTGCCTATTGACCACCCTGTCAGGTCGACGCTATGGATACTGCTTCGTGCTACTCTTACTAGAACCTTCCTTGCATGCATCGATCCAGAGCTGCTGCTGAAGATCATGAATGATGGGCTTCCATGCTTCACTCAGGAAGAGACTGCCAACCCTATTTAAATTGTTTTACAGCCTTATCTCCAGCATCATCTTATTACCGAATCCCAGAAATGAGAAGCCTGGGCAAAAACTTCAGTTTTATTGAAATATATTCTGTGGCACATTTCCCACATCCTGCATTGAAGATATTATCTTGCTGAACTCCCATCAAGACTATGCAGAAACAATAAGCCACAAAAGACTAAATTCTCACCTAAAGTAATTAATTGGTTCAAAACAAAAATGCAAACTACCACAATAATTCTTGAAATATTAAGTTCTTAACATATTCTTTGGACAGATCTCTTAGTATCTGGCCAAAGATAAAATTAAATAAAATTTAAACTTTTGTAGAATATTAACAATAGTTTAATGCCTACAAACAGATCTGATAAAATAAAACAAAACACTATGAGAAGACATGAGAGATAATTACTGCACACTATTCTTGTGGTTATATTTTTTAACCAATCAGTTTAAAAACATCTCTCACAGTAGGGCATACTAAAAAAAACAACTGAAAATTCATATGACATAATCCAAAGATAAAACAACTTTTTTATCTTTTATATACAAGTAAAATTATCCAGACACAGCAGATCTGATAAAATAAAATATGTCAGTCAGACAAGAGAGGCAATTAATAAAATTACTTCATTCTTGAGTTTATATTTTTTTTAGCCAAAGGAAAAATCTTTCAAAATTGGTATACCAACGAAATCAGAAAATTAGTATGACAATTAAAATCATAAGATAAAATCACATAACTTTATCTACTATACACAAGTAAAATTATGTAGACACAATTGACTAAAACTTCAATTACAGAACACAACTACCACCGTCAACAATTTTCAAGGTATGTTCCAGTGTAACAAGTTATTTATACATATTTGTACATTTCTTAAATGTATGTATTTCAGTAAATTGTAGGTAATATACAAAAGTATGTGTTATTTACCTAGCAGGTCACATTTGATCAAGCGGTTGATGCAAAAAATACTCACTACAAACTGATACTTATTACAAGTTAGTGAAGGTAGCCATTTAAGACAAGTTTTAAATTAATTTCATGATTTTGACATTTACAGCTATTTTTACACATCTCCTAATTCCACTTTGGAATGGTGCAACAGATGATGAACTTTGAAGTTTGCTGATATGGGATATTTTCAATTTCACACTAACGGAATATTAAACATATACAAAATGTAGTTAAGGCACAAGAAGGAATACAGGATCATTATTCAAAAATTAAGTTTTTAGAACCAAAAATTAATTAATACCAAACCTATCGATATAAAGCAAAACCATGTAAGCATATGCTATAAAATGCTTTCGCGAAATTTCAAAAACTAAATAATAGCAGAGAACATAATCAGTGTATACTACAATGATGTGTGGATGGTGTAGACATATATATGTGGAGATAGTATGAATACAATTTTTGGTCAGTATCCTTCATTAGCATATTATTATTAAACAGCACACATCATAAGAAAAATATCAGATTTATCATCAAATATCACTCTGCTCACATCTTATCATTCTGTTCATTTTCTATTTATTGAATGTCATTCACAGGGACATTTCCATTTTCTGTGTCTGTTTAAATTTACTGGTTAAAACATTCCACTTCACGTCGAACCCAATAAACATTTAAATAAAGTTTGATTGTAATGGCAATGACTCTGCCTTACACAGTGAAAATAAGGAAGCATAAGGAAAATAACCCATCATTTATCGCACATGAAGACAGGAAAGCAAGGGCAAACGCAAACACACTTTACAATATTTTGGTAAATAACCTTACTTATGATGGAGGTGACATATGGCAAGGGGATAAGGATGAACACAGGAAAACATGAACATACTTTATAATAGATAAAATGTTAGCTGAGTGATCTATAGACAATGCAGAGAAAGCCTCCATTCTAATATACTTTATAATATTGTAAAGTGTGATTTTTTTGTGTCCGTCCTGCCCCTCAAGCAGTGCTGCCAGCCACTTGGCATTGAATATCCGTAGATGGCCGCTAAAATTTCCATAGATTTGATACAAAAATCCGGAGACTTGCTAACTGAAACAATAATTCTTGAAGAGAGAGTCAAAATTAAGAATACTTTTTATTTCCAGGTCTTTAAAATTACAAAAATAATATTCTACATTGAAAGTAAGAAATATCTCTGAGCATATTTTATACATCGCCACTTTCATAACTGCTGCTGCTATGCCTAGAAGTTTTTTTTATTTTTCCCTAGTGACCACACATTTCTTTCTTGACATAAAATTTAGAATATCTTCTGTAAATGTTAAATAAAAACTGCGATCCCTTTGATTCTTGGACGTTGGTTGGCCTTCTCGCAAGGCACTGCTTGTAAGCCGTGCCAACGACTGTGTCACAGTGCATAAAGAGTGTGCCGATAGTTTAGTGTTACGGTCTTTTAAGATCTATAAAAATTGTAACCAAACAAAATATGAGCTTTATTTCAATCGTTGGTTCACATGAGCAGTTGCAAGGAAACGATTCACAGTTATTGACAATTCTGTAATGTATTAACACTATACGCTCAAAGTTTAACAAAACACCAATATAACGAAAAATCATCAAATGATAAAAAGTGTAAAAATCCGTAGATATTTTAGCAAAATCCGAAACCCCTAACTTTTCATAAAAATTCGTAGATCTACGGATAAATCCGTAGAAATGGCAGCACTGCCCTCAAGCCTTCTTCCTAAGATAACATTAGTATATAGGAGGTAACCATCATTTACCACATTTGACAGTAACACAGCATCAAAAAACAAATTGAAATAGCCACACAAAAGACACTGTACATATGAGTGTATACCCCTCATCAGCAGGACAACATGGTGTGTACAGGTTGGAAAGCCAAGGAAAACTGTGCCAGTTGATAGTGATCATGGGTGCCGGTGAATTTAAAAATTGACAACTGGGGTTCCGAGTTGAAGAAAATATACCAAAACTTTCCAACGAAAATAATAATAATAAAACAGGTAAAATATATGCACATTTAAAACAAATAAGTGGAGATTTTTAATTCTGAGAAAGTAGTCACTAACACGCGCTTTTGTCTCTTTATTCACTAAAACAACTTAGATACTACAGAAAAGTGGCAAAAGAATTTGCATTGCTACGGTAACAGCAGATCTATTTTTGAAAAATTCCTTCTTAATTCCGTGAACACCATGACCAATCATACTGTTTCACACTTATTTGATGTAAAAGAAATTGCGAAGCTTCAACCCATTCAAGGTGTGTAGTTCTGACAATGGCAAATACAATGTATAAGCAGTATTTACATAAAATCTAATAAATCAAGTATCATATCAAATTTTATGTACCAACAGAGACTTTATGGTGTATGATTGTAATGAAGTCTTCACAGGTGTATTTCATCTTACAGATGTTTTCTCAGTTTAGGAAGATGACTGAGCTAGTCCTTGAAATATAGTGTTTTCACAACACAATCCAGCAGTACACATGTCAAGACTTCATTGTACAAATTTTATATCAACCACACACACGTAAGACCAAACAGTCACTGTCCATTACTTCAAATCTTTAATCCTTTAGTCACATAAAACTGATAACGAAAAATGTATGTAAAATAATTACAAAGAAGTTAATAGTGAATATGATAGCAATTAAACAATTCAGATAAATTAAACTTCTAAGAAATTAACATGCAAACAGAAACATGAAACTGATTTCTAGTCTTTAAAATACGATCACTACCTACTGTAAACTGTTTAAACTTCTCTGGCTGAACAGTGTAATACAGGGCAGGCATATCAGTATCTAAATACAAACCACTATAACAAATCTGTCCTTTTTCAAAAAAAAAATCACTTATTAAATCCTGACTGTGGGCTAATTTTCCGGTTACTTAGTAAGCTAAAATATACGTTTCGCTGTAAATTCAACACAAACACTCACTTGCATCTTCATCAGATCTCATAAAAACTGCAATATGTAGTTATAATTTAATTAGTTTGATTCTTCTTTCCTCCTATGAAAACACTTCTATGAAACCATTATTGGCCAATGACAATCAACATTTTTTTCATACACAAATTGTGGAACACTATGTGGTCAACCAAGGATGGTAGCGTATAGACTCTTTGCTTCTGTCACCATAATCATACATCACTTCATCTCCAGCTGGTATATCTTCTTTGGCTACCAGAACAAGGTGTGGCTTGTTCAAAATGCTCACAGTCTTTGTAAGCAGATTTCCGTTACGGCTGTGATTCACCAATCTTCCCAGTCTGCCAGTCTCAGCTGTCGCATCAATGCTGAAATATAATAGCAGAGTTATTAGGCAAGTTGTAATGCAGACATGGCTTATCATTATATTGCCATGAAACAAAAGTGTTTTTTACAATATAAAGAAACTGCACCAACACTAGGGAAGTACACGAGATTAGAGGTGGGCAAAGTGACTTACTAAAAAGAGCGGTGTTCATTTGATCACTCTACGAAAAGAACTAGTTCTTTTCAATGGTTCACCAGTTCAGCATCTGTTTGCTTTATTTACATTTAGACTGATTACTTAGGTTAATCTCAAATTGGTTATTTTCATTTATTCTGAAACATATTTGTTTCTTAAATACTACCGGATTACTTTCACGCATAAAAGGCCACATCAAGGTGACAATGAAATATTGTTCAGCTTACTCGGAATATTTGATATTTGAGCATAGTTAGTTTTACATTAATTTATTTACTAACACAAAGTACAATCAATTTTAAAGAACTTTTTGCTTTAAATGAAATGAAGGCTACTGTTCACAAGTAAAATTTTACTTATTTTGCCATTCAGCAGCCTACTTCTTTTTTCAATGCAGATTTATCCAGCTTTTGAAAATATTCTTTCACAAGGCACGCTTGTAGCCGAAATACACAAAGAGAAGCAGAAAGAGAAGTAGAGCGGGACGTCAGATTCGAAAGAACTAGCTCCCCAGTGGCACTGCTCCACGCTGTGCTGAGCGCTGGAATCGGAGAACGTCGCGAATGACCTAGCTCTTTCTGTGCTGAGCGCTGGGATCAGAGAACATTACAAACGAACTAGCTCTTCTCAATCTTCGGGATATCTTATTCTTTCATAGTGGAGTGGATAAACAATGAACGGCGTGGAAAAGAGAACAAACATGAGTCGGTCCGCGAGCGAGAGTGGCAAAGCTGAAACCGACTTATTGTTGGCTCACACTCGATTGAGGTTCAATCGAGACCGACGCACCACCGTCATTACGGCATCCAAGAAGAACTACCGTTCACTTTTTGTGAGTGACAGCTCACTCGCTCTTTCTAAACTCATTCACTCCCGAATGATTCATCTCTACACGAGATGTAATGAGAGCGAAGAGGGAGAGGTGGAAGGAAACGGGGAAGGGGAAGAAAGACTAGCAGTAACTGATTTCTCAGTTCACGAGGACTCAATTCAAAGGCCCTGAAGACCTCAATAGTGATTCAGGAAACAATTTTGCTGTCACTAGCAGAAACTAATCAGGCAATCTGTGCAAACACACTCTGTCAATTACTAATCACTCTACTGTAAAGATGGTTTCAAGTAAAGCCAACGAAGTAGTGACTGCACTGCGCGTATCAAACACCGACTTCTATTTGATGTGAACTCAAGAAACTTATTGTGCCCCAATTACATATCCCTTTTATGTATTTCTGTATGTATAATAAACAAATATTTGTATTTTAACTTCCTAGAATAAGGGCATATAGAAATAAAAATGGATGCTAGATTGCAGTGACCAAATTCCAATTAGAAGAAGCTGGTAAATACACACAGGTAAGTATTGCACGAAAATGGTGAACGCATTTCAGGATTAACACAGGTCCCTGCTGCAAAGAAACAAGTCTCGGCATTGTTTTGGTAAAATGGACTAGGTAGACTTGATGTCACATATTCTAGGAAAAACAGAGTTAACCAGTAAATTAAGAAACTGTCGATTGAGTGCAAATCTGATGTTTTAACTCCTATCCGAATTGGTCATTTTACATAAACCTTCAGAAACCTCACACAAAAATCAGAAACATAAATTGTGTCCACATTGGAAAAAAAAAAGATAAAAGATTCACTTTTTTTTACTTATGGCTTTACGCCTCGTCAACAGCGGGGTCATTAGATGCAGCATGGGACTGGGGACAAGGAACGGGAAGGAATTTGGCCATGACCTTTTGAAGGAAGCATCCCGGCATTCACCTTGAGTGATTAGTAGAAACCATGGAAAACCCAAATCTGTATGCCCGGATGGGAACTCGAACCACCGTCCTCGTGAAAGCGAGGCCAGAGCGAAAACATTCACTACTACAAACTCTATTTGTTATTATAGTACAGCACCGTACTTCATTTACAATTCTAAATTCCCATTTTTCCTCCGTTAAATTTGAAACCTAATCAGAGATACTTCATTAGTAAATACATGTTCTTGAAAAATGTGGTGAATTTATTTTAATATCATAGTTACTTTAATAAATTTCACGTTGACAATAGAAGAGTTAGTAATCAAACTGCTTTTACTAATGGTCGATTGATGGAGTGACCAAGCTGCTACAATGAAACCGGATATTAATTATTACCAGAAGAAAACAATAAGGTACGAATCTGCACCTTGCAATAAAGGCAAAATGTCTTATAATTTCAATGCTTTAATATGATCAAATAATATTCCGCTATAACTTACACTCTCCACGGCTATAATTTCACTGCAACCAACTGTTACTAAAAGTAATTATCACTCACGCACTGATGATTTCAAGACTTGTTTAATACAAGCACAATTTTATACATGTAGATTAATGAAGCTTCATTTAAGCTAATCACAGCAATGTTTTGCTTTAGATAAGATATGCTGTTTTTATTATTCAGAAACTTAATTGTTAAAAAGAAGACCTACCAGTTTGGCAGCCATACAGGACCAGGGAGGTAGAATAGCCTAGGTTCAAATCTAAGGCCTAGTGTACCAATCATGTTTTTAAGTGGTTTTCCCCATCTAGGTTAACTGAAAGAACAATCATCAAATTCTCCCTCAAAAATGGCAAATGTCACACAAACAAATCAACATTTGTTTTGCTACAGAACGCAGCTTACACGGTTCACAAACAGATGGTAACACATACGTTGCTTATTTAGGCTAGGTCTGTGTTAGCAACCGTGACAGAGGTGGTATTTGCAGTCAGCAAATATCACAAGGTGGCCTGGGACATCAAGTGGGTTTCCCTGGAAGCAAATAAGTTATTCTTAAGGGTTCGGACAGCTATGGATGTGAGGAAGGCAGTGCTTTGGAAAATATTCTATTTTACATTATATGATGGCTACAGTATTGTTTGTTTAAAACATTGTTTTTTATAAGGTGCCACGAATGAAATTGTCCTCGAGGTAAAGATCTTAACTAGCACACTCCCTTACTGTTCCTTGTGAAGAAAAAAGAAACACTACAGATATACATTAAGTGATCTGTTCAAATTATTCAATTTGATAAAATTTGAATAACATAATGCTTGTCTGGTGCAGGAATGAATTCAATCAGATGTTTTATCTTTCTTTCTTTTAGATGTTACAATAAATCACATAAAACACAATCCCATACTACATGAAACTGGCATATTTGTCTTCGACTGAACAAATGGAACAACAGTACTCAATGCAATAGTACTAGACATTCAAGCAGAAAATTGAGTAAACTAGAGCTAAGAGGAAAACCAGCAATGCAGCTAGCAAAATTATAAACATATTTCAGTATGTCCAGATAAACAATGTGATGAGTTGTTAATTTATCCATATATTTGTTTTTGATCAACCTAATATTTCCAAGACTGGGCTGTACTTGCTTATCAAAATCTCTGTAATATAACAATATATATTAGTTGCTCCAAACCCATTCCTTTCACAAACCGATTATTGTTACACTTACCAGTACTGTGTATTTTTGTACTTAAAATAATACATGTAACATCCAGTATTTTGGTCCTGAGCATAGAGAACTTCTCGCATCTTTGCCTCACTTATATCAATCAGTTCCCCAGCATACTCGACGACAAATTCTCCTTTGCAGAAATCTCTTGTTGTTACTATACCACGTCCCTTTCCTTCAAAATTATGCACCTTCAAAAGAATAGACATAATTATTTAGTTACAAGTACAAAACTTACAGAACTTTACAGAAACATTCTTATGATTTCAAATTTTAAGAAAAGACAGAGCAATACAATACACTCTTAAATGTTGTCACTGCAAACAAGTCAAAACTAAAAAATAAAAAAAGATCTACATTAAACAGGAAAAGCAATTTTTCTATCTTATTTACACACAAAAAAAGGAAGGAACTGTCACTTATCACACATTATGCTATGGTAATCCAGATACAAATAGCAAGATCAAACATTAAATTATTCAGCAGTTAAATTAGAGCGTATTGGGATTCCTCAGGTTTGTATGTCATTCTCTATCCTTTTTCTAACTAATGATTCAGCAAGTTCACATGTTTCTATCAAATTCTTTCCAAATATATAAGCATAAAGGCAATATTTATCAGACAGGCTATCACAAAGTAACAATTATGCTAAATTTGCTATCAGCAACTATGTTTCCTGCCAAATTCAACATTATACAGAATGTGTATACCAATCAGATTAACAAAGAATGACAAATTATTGCAAGTTAAAGCTTAACATAATTAGTACACAACTATTTCATAATCTCATAAAGTAAGATAAAAGATAATAAATAGTCACAAAACGATGTAGTCAAATAATTAAATTACAATTTACATTAAAATATTGAAAATGAATTTTTTTACTAAAAAACAATTATTACTTTTAACTTTAATAATTTAATTGACTTCCACATTTACACTAGTTTTTATGTAGCCTGTCAGGATTAGCCAAAGAGCTTCAGCATTACTGATGTGTTCCTTCCTGTATTTATGCCAAATCATACCATTCATCATTACCACTGCTATTTTTATTATAATACTGTATATCTGAGGAGTATTTAAGATAATCATTATCACCAGCCAGTTCAATCATATAATGATCTGGTCTCTTTGAATCATGATCCAAGACATGATTTCAACAATCATTTCCAAATATAAAGGTTTTGGGCAAATCTTCACAAGCCATCATGAGTGATCTTGCATATTATCTTTGTCCCACCAGTCTGGCAGTCATTCTCTTGGTCATTGAGAATGCCGACACTGTCTTGGACTAGAATCCATCATTTCTAACTACCTTTCATATTTTCTTCAAGCAATATAGTGTGGTTGCTGCCATTTCAGGGTGGCCATTTTCTCCAATAAGTTATTAAGCTTTGTAACTGATATGATGCCAGTTGTTCCCATCTTGATTTTCCAAGTGAAACCTAACACTTGACATTTCATTGACTCTTTAGGTTGTTTTACTGTTTCAGTTCATTCAGGTCTCAAACTGTAGGATGATCATAGGAAGAATGAATGCATTGTTCTTAACTACTTTCTTCAGATTTGTGAGCATTTTATACAGTTGCATATGAGGTACAGACTGATCATGAGGTGAACCTAATACAGAAGCACAGCCTGAGTATTATAAAGAACATAGAAATTGCTGAAGTTTTTTAAAAATTTAAAAGAAGAGTGTTAAAAAAATGCAAAGAAAGAGCAATAACGAACATATAACAACAGCGACATATCCGCCGTAGTTCGCCATGCCATTAACACCGGGCATGAAATAAAATTTCAAGACACGAGGCTGCTGTGGAGAGAAGATCAGTGGTGGCCTCGACGTGTGAAAGGGGCAGCAGAAATTTTAAGAAATACAAAGAACATTAGTGAAGATAGCAGCCTTTTACTCTGTGATACTTGTTGACTGTTGCTATGTCAACATCAACATAAACAGTATCTCTGAACAAGGCTGTAGGATACCAGCCGAAAGCTCAGGTATTTCAATAAGCGGCGCAGCATAACCCGAAAAGCTATTAATTATCAACCAAATCCAGTTATACAACTAGTATTTTGTTGGAGTACAATTAATAAAAGTATTAGAGTTTGATAACAGGGAATTCATAACCCATAAATAGTTACAGGGTCAGAGTCTTCCTTAAAAGGAGGAGTGGTAAGAAATGAGGTTTATCCTGGATGTTATGGAGAAGGAACTGGTGGAGCTATATTCTTACTTGTCAGCAAAGATTACCATGGCACGCTAATATTCAAATAACACAGTAAAGAGTGGTCTGGTGGCTCAGTGGTCAAGGCATCTGACACGCGATCGAAAGGTCCCCAGTTCGAATCCCTGTCTCGGTGGGGATTTTCATAGACCCTTAACCCATCTTCGCCTCTGGCACAGCTTGCTGTGTAATGTGAAGTATGCAACTTCGGGTTGAGGACCACTTTAAGCTTAGCTAGTAATGACTTACTGATTGACAACAATGGCTGAAATCATGCAAAAGGAAAAAGTTACACCACCTAACGTTCGGTGTGCGCACACGTTCCGAGCCTAATGGCCCGTTTTTCTATTTGTGAGCAAGGCAGATGCCGAAATATTGTGTAGTTGTTTGTCCGCATTAGTGTTCTCTCATCGCATCCGTCCACTTTGGTATGAGTCATTAGGTAACGTTCGGTGTGCGCACACGTTCCGAGCCTAATGGCCCGTTTTTCTATTTGTGAGCAAGGCAGATGCCGAAATATTGTGTAGTTGTTTGTCCGCATTAGTGTTCTCTCATCGTATCCGTCCACTTTGGTATGTGGTGGGTTAATTTCCCTTTCTTTTCTTATTTATATCGCCTAGAAGCCGCTTTCATTTTCCTTAGTTGCACCATCTAAAATGTTTGATACATGATGGTGGATTAACACGTCAACCGGCAGTAAAGTGATCAACACTTGATTCCATCTGAAGCAGGAGTGTAGGTCTTGGTATAAGACCAAACTTTGGGAAGAGGGTTGATTAGAGTGCAAATCCATCACCAATAGAAAAAAGAATAAGTGTTCTGTTCATTTAATCTTGTTCGTCTAGTGCAGAACACAGTATTTCCTCACGCTGAGCATTTAAAATTACATTCACATGAGTACTGTGCAACATAATGTCCACCTCACTCAATTTCTTTTGTATCAAGACTCGAGGTTTAGTTAGTTCCATATACAGGCAGATAGTAATATTGAGAAAATGCGCCCACAATACCTTGAGGTAAAGGAATGTGCCAGGTGAAATTGCATCTCATTGTTAATAGGAAGCTTCAGGAGTGATAAAATATTTCGGGAAAACAAGTGATCAAGAAAGTATCGCCCCACATTAAAGTAAGGAATTTGAAAAATTAGAAAATATTACCTGAAGAAACATTTGCAGTGGAATCTTCTGATGAATTGTTTGTGAATATTGCAGTTGGTAACAATTTTTGGAAATATTTATGTTGCTGGAGAATTATCTTTCACATGTTGCTGGTAGTTTGAGACCCTTTCAAAATTTCAGTTTTTGAGTTTCAGACATTCATGCCGTGGTCTGAAGGGATGCTGGAAACAGCCACCAAGAATTGGAATATGCCTCTGTCTCATTTATGTTGCTCAAGTAAGATGTACGTCGACTTTGTCCTGAAGCTAAGTGTTTTGAACTGGTTAGTAATACCACAAGAATACTTTCTTCAGATGACAATGCCTACCAACATTTGTTTTATGATGTAAGTATATGCAAGAGGTATTTCCTTCAGAAGCAGTTCTGAAAATAAGATAGGATAGGGAAAATAAACAGTTACCCGTCACTTACCACAGATGAAGGCAGGAGGGCGAAACACATAAAAACACAAAAACAAACGAATTGCACAATATTTCGACTTTAGTCTTATTCTTGTGGGAGGCGAGACATATGAGTAAGACTAAAGTCGAAATATTGTGCAATTCGTTTGTTTTTGTGTTTTTACGCGTTTCGCCCTCCTGCCTTCATCTGTGGTAAGTGACGGGTAACTGTTTATTTTCCCTATCCTATCTTATTTTCAGTGCCTCTCAGCAGTTTCTTTGTTTCCTTTATCCAAGAAGCAGTTCTGACTGATATAACTGAGTTCAGTTAACCAGTGGGCAAAACTGAAGTTCTTATATGCAAAAATACAATAACAATGATATTTCAGAACTGAAGAGATTTCAGGGAAAGTATTAATATGTAGACGGAGAGCATGTAACAATTTCTTTTAATTACATATAAATATTTTGCCAATGTCAGAGGCACTCTGCAATATCAAATCGCAATCGTGGAGATTGCAGCCAGAAGTCACACCGAGATGTGAAGGATGACCAGCTGCTAATGTGGCCTGTCTACCCTTGGGAGCAAGGACAGAGCAAGATGTTTAGGGAAGGGGGACGGAAGTCGGCTGTGGCCCTGTTGGGAATCATCCCGGCATTCGCCTGGAGGGACTGTGGGAAACCGCAGTCAGGATGGCCGGACAGGGTTTGATCCCCGTCCTCTCGACTATTAGGTAGGAGTGATTAGTTGGAGTTGAAATGCACTTTTTGGAGACAACGAGCTTATGTGAACATGGGAGCTGGCGTGATTCTGAGACAAAAGTTATGCATAAATTGCGGTCGTCATGGCTATGATAGGTGCAGTGGAGGGATTTTGCTCATGGAAAAAGCTGCCTTTCCCCCAAGGTGGAATGATTGGATAATGGTAACATGAAAATAAGGAAGGATATGGAAAATAACCTGTCATTTAACACAGATGAAGGCAGGAGGGCCAGACAAACACAAAAAATCTTAACACAATTTACAATATTTCGGTTTAAAACCTTATTCATGTTGGTAGGATTGGGCTACTTGGCAATGGAGGTATGCACAGACCACAGCTTACAGCATGACTAACTATACACTCCTCTGCCCACCAGCTACTGACAGGCTAAATCGTATATTCACATAAGCTGGTCATCTCCCACAAGAGAGGGAGGATACTGAGAGGAACAAAGCAAGATGTTTGCGAAAGAAGCAGAGAGTTAAGTTTTTTGTTTCCACAGAGTAACCCTCTGCTATAGCCAAGAAGTCAGTTGATTATGTACACGGATAAAAAGGTAACAGTTTTTTATGATTACAGAGTGGGGGGGGGGGGGGTAATTGCTTGTTGGAGACCACAAGTACCTCATGAGATTTGATAGAAACTCAAGTGGGCAGGACACACTGGCAGGTTTCACAATCTATTTATTGGATGAGATGTCCAAGGAAAGTGAGGGAACTGGGTTTCAAAACTGAGGTACAAAAAATTGCTTGAATATGTTGGTCTTGTAGGGACCCACATTAGGGGCTTCAAATACTAGAGTTCAAGGCGGTGCAAAGGAGTGGGTAATTTGTTTGTGGAAATTGCAATAGAACACAATCAGTAACTGGTTTGACACCAGAGCTGTGTTCAGAGTCACTGGAAGATGAGTGAAGAGGGAGTACTAGGCTTTTATTTATAGCAAGGCTTGGATAAATATTGATAGAAGAATTAGGAGTGGTAAATAGAAGGGAAGAGATGATCATGAACAAAAGCTGACACTTATTCAGGCATAAATTACAAAGGGAGATTATGAATAAGAAAAGAAAGGGAAATTAACCCACCACATACCAAAGTGGATGGATGCGATGAGAGAACACTAATGTTGACAAACAAACAACACAATATTTCGGCATATGCCTTGCTCACAAATAGAAGAAACGGGCCATTAGGCTCGGAACGTGTGTGCACACCGAACGTTACCCAATGACTTTTTTTTTTTTTGGTTTAAAAAAAAAGGTAGTGATGGGTTAATTGGAATTTAACGGTGGTTAAGTCCAGGTGGGTGTCTTGTATCCAGGATATTCTGGTACGCTAGTTCCCATCTCCGGAGTTCTGCTGTAGTGGTGCTGTCAGGGAAAACTCTGACTGCTCTCACAGTGAAACAGTCGTTGAGGTTGTTGGAATCATGGCTATTGGCATGTTCTGGTACTGGAAGGTACAGGTTACGAGTATGGACTGTTTGTCTGTGGCCATTCATTCTAACAGAGAGTTGCTGTGTGAGAACTGGTGCAAAAGCGGCAAGTTAGTTGGTATATCAGATGAGTGGTTGAACAGGTGGCATGTCCAATAATGGGGAAAGTTTCTCCTGTGGTGGGATTGGAATATGTAGTGGTGGGTGGAAGCATGCTGCAGGTTTTACAGCGGGGTCTATTACAAGGATAAGATCCATATGGTGCTTTTGGAGAGTCTAACGGAGGGTATTTGTGGAATAAGATGTTCTTAAGATTGGGTGGTCTGCTAAAACATGCACGAGGGACATTGGGTAGAATTTTGGGTAGGAGAGTACGCATTTCCGGAAATGAGTGAAGGAAGTCATACCCCTGTCGCAAAATATGGTTGATGGACTCGAGGCCAGGAGAGAACAGAGTGACAAAGGCAGGGCTATGGTTGGTTTTTGTAGGAGACAAGTGAGAGTGGTTACGTGGAGGGTGGTTGATCGCGCGGGAGATCTGTTTATGTACAAGATCCCTGGGGTAACAACGGGAAATAAGGGCTTGGGATAGGTTTTGTGAGTATTGATGGAGAGAATGAGCGTCAGAGCAAATGCGACTTCCACGGATGGCAAGGCTGTATGGGAGGGAACGTTTCGTATGGAATGGATGGCAGCTATCAAAGTGTAGATACTGCTGTAAATTAGTGGGTTTGATGTGGACTGCGGTATGAAGGACACCGTGCCTGAGCATGATGTCAACATCGAGGAATGTGATGTGTGAGCGGGAGCAAGTCCAGGTGAAATTGATGGAATTGTTGCTATTGTTAATTGGGTAACGTTCGGTGTGCACACACGTTCCGAGCCTAATGGACCGTTTCTTCTATTTGTGAGCAAGGCATATGCCGAAATATTGTGTTGTTTGTTTGTCAGCATTAGTGTTCTCTCATCGCATCCGTCCACTTTGGTATGTGGTGGGTTAATTTCCCTTTCTTTTCTTATTTATATCGCCTAGAAGCCGCTTCCATTTTCCTTAGTTGCATCAAAGGGAGATTATGAACAATTTACCAGAAACACTGAAAAAATTTAAAATTAAAATTCGTTGAGGGCAAAAGTATGTAAAAGGAAAAAACATGAAATGGAAAGCAGGTGTGTAGGGATATTGTCACTGGGACGTTTTCTCAATTGCAATTAACTTTGACATCAAAAACGTAATTGACAACACAAGCTACTGGTGGTTGTTATGGTGGCACTAGTATAAATGTATTCTGAGAGAAGGATGGAGAGAACCTTAATATTTTACTTCCCACATCATTACCTCATCGATGGTTGATAAACTGATGTGCATCATGAGGAGCAATGTTTTCTTCACTGTCTTATCAAGATTGGTTATTCAACGTCTGTCCCAGTATTATTGTCAATTCCCCAGTATTCTTATTCAAATAATGGACAAAATCTGTTCAACCAACCAAATTTTTGAAAAACGTGTACAACATTCACAATTAAACGGATAGTCTTAACATTTCAGATTATGAAAACCGACATAGACTTGTGTAAAATTTTTTAAGTGAAATCTTATAATACCTTATATGGTGTAAGCAAAAGACAAACACTAAGTTATGTAGGCCTATATATTATCTTTACCTCAAGCCCCTCCTCCTTTCCAGATAGTACAGCTTCCTCAATGGCTCGTTGCCTTTCTTCAAGCACTGCTTTTTTGGTCTTGCGTTCACTGCGGCGTATGGGGAAGTACTCTGTAAGCTTGTGATTGTTTTCTGTGGTAGACAATCCAACAGATGTTTTGATAGTTTTTGAAGCTGGTGAACATAATGATGTTTTTAATTTGACTCCAGTGGGAACGGCCAGAGATTTTGGCTGTTGGTTGGCAGCCTGACTTGGATTAAGCCTGAATAAAGGGAACACAGAACAACATTAGGAAACAAATGTTACAATGAAATTTCTCAGTGTTTATGTATCCAAAGATGATAAAAAGGTGAAACACACTTAATTACTAATACTTTCTTGTGAGAACATTATAAAATTACTGAAGACCTTTCAGTCTATCAGCTATTTGTCAGAATATTTCATAGAAAGTTCTTTATTAGAGAAAACAAATATATATATAAAAAAACAAGACTTTCATATTATCATATAGAACACACTGTAAATTATTGTTTTTAAAAATCAATTTTTGAAACATTTTTAGACAGTGCAGCATAAATGTTACACAAGGTAAGTTCCAACACCAACTAGTTTCAAAATTAAAATGATATTGAAACATAATAATTCCTTAATTTTTTCATCACTAAAGCAATTATAATTACCTGCGCCGTGACTTAGATGCCTTCTTTGGTGTTACAGAAATTCGTAAATGTGAAAAGGCACTTGAGGGAGACAATGTTGTTTGATCTTTGATTACTTGTATCTTGTGTGGTGTTGACGGAATTGATCCAATTTCATTTTCCCCATCTGGAAATAGAGGCCACAATATCTCATCTCATTCTAAATAAAGGACTAAAACAAGGGAGCTGAAAGCTAACTACTGATGGAAAAAGAAATTTCTGGCAATCAACACTAAAACAAAAAGGTTGTACAGAATCTGCATTCTATCTGATGTGTGCTTCTGTGCAGAAATAAGCCAAACAACAAACCACTACAAGCTGTGAACAATTATAAAAATGGTCACATACAGAATAATCATAACAACTTCATCAACTCAGAGATAATTCCATAGAACAGCTAACCGGTCAATACTGGTCTGTTTACAGTAGCAGATATGGAATATCCCATTTTTCCTGAAATATAGTTTCTATCTTCAACTGTCTCCTCTTTTTGTGAGACTATTCCACAAACTTTTCTTTCTCACACTCATTTTTATTTATGGTCAAGTGGTTATATTTTCAGGAAAACTCTGTTAGTTTTTTTAATAGTACCGGGAATTCACTAGATATAGATAAGAAGAAATTAGGATAATTATTCACAGAACTGCACTTCTACTATATAGGTGGGGGGGAAAATCAAAATTAATTTTCACTGTGGTCAGAATTCACCACTCAAGAATTAAAGTTACACATTATTGTCACTCTCTAAATGCCCGCCTTTTAATCCCGACAATGCAGCAGAAGCATGCCTGTGTCGATCCTTGTCAATTAATATCTCAATGAAATATCTTCGGTCATCGTTAAATCAGCAGTGGATCAGTGTTTAGACCTGAAAGTGCAAAGTTATGTAAGGGAATTTAGAGAGGAGTACTTTAGTACAGACGAAAGAGTTCAATTCTGTAAATTATTTGAAATTAAAAGGACTTCAACAAAACGATTTAAAATTTAATTTCTGAACGGTGCAGCGAGTGGTACAGAAGCAAATTGTGCTGTCTACATGAAAGCAACACTACTAGATAAAATAAATGATGTATAAATGAGCATGTTTTGATGTATAGTAAATTTAAATGTTTGGTCATATTTTGTCATTTTTAGGTCATATTTACCCATTCTTAAGGTCATAATTGCCTGCATATTTCTCTATTTTTTTGGTCAATGAGATCTGAACCCCACTGATAACTAACTTTTTCCAGGAGGCTGGTTCTTTTCACCAGTGCTGTTCTGTTTTTGTAGCCATCCGCCTTCAACCATAAGTTGTAATTTTGCTTTACAAGTAATAGGATTCAGTTAATTTTTCTATTAAATCTGATTCTATTTCTATAAACATAATCCACCATTATTGCTATGTTTCACGTCTTTTGTATTGATTTAGTTTACATTTGGTGCAAATCTATTTCTCATGTTTCTTTTTTTTGCTTACTCTGTTCTGTTAACTGGACAATGTCACCATCAAAACACATTATACTGGTTATTTCACCTTGAACCCTTATGCTTCATTTACATGTTTTATTTACTTCCTTCATTGCTATTTCTACGCATGGAGATCCTCTACAAAGCAGGCAACTGATTCTCATGGAGAATCTCCTATCTTCATATTTTAGACTTGATTTCTTTAAAATCTTGTTACAGCCAAATTTATAATGCAAAAAAAGTTTGATAATGTGTGATAAATTTCATGTCTGTCAGCATGTTTTTTCTTCAGAAGCGTGACGACTATGCTCTTATCAAAATTGGATGGAATATCTTTTTATTTTTTTTATTTTTATGTTAATCTGAATAATCATTGGATCCCTTCATCTTCAGAGATCTGCAGGAATCTCATCAATTTCTACCACCTTAATTTAGTTCAAATCTTTCAAAACTTCATCAAATTTTGTCCTTAAAAACGGATCATTAATGTATTGTATTCTATCCCCAGCATACTACTATTCAAACCATTCCATTCATATAGTTTCTCAATGTAATACTTCCAATGATTAGTTCTTCTGAGCTTAAAAGAGGTTTTCCACCAATAATTATGATGTTTATACAACCTTTCTTCATTTATTAGTTTCTATTCTTCATTCCCAGCCACTACTGTTACCAGATGTAATTTTTTTTCCTTTCTCAAAGATGAGGGGAGGCAAGTTTTGCTTCTGATGGCAAGTCCACGTTCTTCTTGTTTCAGGCCAATATTGCCACATCTTTTAAGAATTTCCCTCGATTACCACGAATACATCAGAAACTGATAAGTCCGAGTGTGGATGGCCAGCAGCAGTCAACACAGCTACAACAACAGTGTTTTTGATCTATTAGTCATACGGCTGAAGGGATTGTAGGTTGTCAAAGAGATAATGTTGGGTCTATACTTTCCAATGCACTGAATCGAGAGAATCATATTTTAATATAACTCGTCTGTAACAAAATTTCTGTGAAATTGTAACAAGCACTCAAGATCAGCACCTAGTGACCTACTACATAAACATTTTAATATATTAAGGGAGTTCTTCGCTTTAACTTTGAGAACTTTCAGGGAAGGTAGGCTCTGAGTGGGTCCAAAATAAAAATGATTTCAGTATAAATATTAAGATAAGCGATATTAGGGCCACAACAGATTCTTTTCTTAATTTCCCCCAAAGAGCAATAAGGGAATGGAATTGAAAGGATTTATCAAGTGAGAAAACTTAGAATCCAACAGGAATTGGTCTTGAGGAATCACTGTGGCTATCCAAATCTGGCTTTCCACAGTTGTCCTACATCACTCAATGTGAATGCCTGAATAATTTCTTAATATAAGCCCCTGTGCGCCTCATGTCACACCCACTATAGCCATTCCTACACACATACATCAACCACAGATAGTTACAAGGTTTGAAATTTAGTTACAGGAAGGAGTTCTAGACAATAAGGGCCGCCCCCCTTCAAAGTCTAATCAGTGTGCTGTGGAGACTGAGAAGGAGGAGTATTCATATTATAATAGTATCATGTGGTCATAATCACCTGGCAATAGGGTTTCTTACTGGCTATACAATTCAACCATCATAGCTGACTAACCTAATCCAGTAGTCCCATCAAATATAGGGAACCTATGATTTAACAACGAATCTGAACCGCAGAAGCATTCTGGCCTACTTCGCATTGCAGTCGGCTGTGTCAGATGTGCAGGGTGTGTTAAGAGCCTTTGAAAATACCAGCCAAGACCGGGACTCAAACGTGAGACCTTTTGCTCTTCAGCCAGATGCCTTAACCACAGAGCCACCAGATCATTATACTGATTAGCGATTAACATTCATGCTTATGTGCATTCACAAATGATGAAGATGAATTAATGGTGATAAAGTTTTGGAGGTACAGAAGTAAAAATTCATAGCTGAAGTGGTAGGATGAACTAACAAAATAAGATCATGGTGTGAAGATGAATTTATAATTATAGTTCAGAGTTGAGGGAAAAAAGGGGTCATAATTTGTGAGGATCTAAATACACCAGATGTTAACTGGATGGCAAGTGCAATTAGAAACATGAGGGAGCAAAGATTTTCAAACACACTGGCAAAGGAAGGGGGATTTACAAGTGGTACAACAAAAACAACTGAGTCACAGTGTGTCAGAATTTTTTTTTAATCTTATTAAAATTTGTGGAGTCTCACATGACACGTCTTAAGTGATCACGAGGCAGTTTCGATGGTCCTAATGCAGTTCACTAAATAATGACTCAAAAAGAGGATAGATTTAAGTATAATTATAGCAAGGCAAGCTTTTAAAAACTGAGAGGTTCAATGTGTGGAAGGAAAAGTGCTAGTACAATAGGGAGTAGGTGGAAGCAGTTTGCATAAACAGTAAGAACAGGGAAGGAAATTGTTCCACATAAATAAATACGAAATAATAAAGAGCAGCATGGAACCTACATACTATAAGAGTTAGAAAGAGCAAGTTGAAGGGAAGAGAGGATTATGATGATAAATTATCAAATGATTTCAGACAAAATGGTGTAGCAAAGGTCAAATTTATGGAATGGGGAGGAAGGGACTGGAACAAATTATCTGAGGGAGCATTGAAGAATATACCCCAGACTTTGAAGGATTTTAAGGTAAAAATAGGTATGAATTGTAGATAGGTGTTTTGGGAAATTGCCACCACTGGGGAATGAGTTACATTTCAATTAATAAAAATAATATATAAACACATCACGACAGGACCAACATGCCCTCTGTAACCAACTTAGTGAGAAACCACAGAGTAATGGTGAAATGTATTTCATATGGCCAGCCACAGCTCCAATATTAGTCGTATGTTTTGCGTAAACAGAACATAGCTGGCCAACTCAACATCACATTTAAAACCAGTTTGAAGATTGCTTTTCCAACATATTAAGTATGGATGAAGTTGTCCTATGGTACAAGGAAGGTCGGATACAAAACATAAGACAGCAAAATCAGCTAAAAAGCAGAAGTACTGGATAGGACCGGATTCTGTTGTTAACAGTCCCACCACTGTGCAGCGTAGATGTCATTAGAGGCAGGAGAGGACTGGGGGAAAGGAACGGAAAGAAATTCGGCCATGGCCTTTCGAAGGAACAATCCCGGCATTCACCGCTAGTGATTTGGGGAAACCATGGAAAACCCAAATCTGGATATCCGAAAGGGGATTTGAACCCGTGTCATTTTGAAAGCTTGGTCATAAGACTTTAAAAGCTCACTTCCATCACAATACATGAACCAGCATCCAGACAGAAAAATATACTCATAAGATGCAGGTTACACACAAAACCATTCTGTATTGTTCAGCCTAAGTAGGAGATTCGTTGTCACTAGAAATGGGAATTTTCTGAGCCCACAATAAAAGGAACTTGTTAGGTTATAGGAGTCAAGACATCAAATAATGTCATGATTTAAGATCCTTTCCAGGGCTCGTTAACCCCTTGTAACAGAACAGGCATAATGCCTTTATAGTAATTTTATTTAAGGTAATAGAATTTACATCTATGGATACGTTGGTTATGTAAGCTCTCTGAAGTACAGATATAGTAGGATTATCGCTGTTGATGCATGGCGTGTGGATTGTAGTTAAAATGTTGATCCGCATTAGACGTGATTTCTTAAGTGTTAATCTTAATTAAATGTATTGTAATTATAAATAATTTTCCTACCTTATTAAATAAATAAACCTGCAATCTTCGGATCTACCAAATGTCTGGTAGTAAATTTCTTCGTCGAGATTTAAGAATACATGATACAAGAAGATAAATAAATTTTAAAATAGCTACATGGCAATACCGCGACAGGACAGTGTGTTTTGAAGTGGGATTAATTAAAAGCATAATTAATCACGGACAAACACTGAAACAAAAGGTAGGAAAAGTGAATTACATAAAGTAACAATAATTAACAAGCGAGCAGCCATTACCACCGGAACGCGACAACCGAATTGAGCCGACGATTCCCGAGGAGAGCCGATCCGCTCAGTATTAATAAGAACTACAATCAGGCAACATCTCGACCGGAGCGGAGAATCACCTTCATTTACGGGAGACGCAAGGGGCGGCATTGCAGAGCGGGGCGCAGTCCTAGAGGCTAGCAGTTCTTCTCTTCAAAAGGAAAGTGCCAATTTTTTTATCTTTGTAAGAAACACAAGCTGACATGAGAGAATTTTCATATGATCATTTGCATTGAAAAAAAAAAAAAAAAAAAAATTAAATTATTTTCTTCCCGAGTAAAAGTCAGTTTGAGTTAATATTGAAAAAAAAAATTAGTTTCAACTTTCCTGGGGAATTTTATTAATTAATATTTGTTACCTTGTTTGCATTTCATTGCATGCAATAGCGTACACCTTGTTTAACAATAACTGTGATTGGTGTTGGAGCAGAATTTATGTTTCCATCTTAATTTTTTTGTTTGCTTGCTGGTTCGGTGGATACTTTTTTCTTTGCAATCAAAATATTGTGCGAGTGTATTGAAAGTGTTGACAACATGGCTACAGAAGAGAGTGAAATGGTGGAGGGGATGGCAGCAATAGGAAGTGAGTCCTTGAATGACTCAGGTCCTAAGTTCACTGATGGGTCAGTTCGTGCTATCTTGGTACAGTTGAAATCTTTTCAAAATAGTATGGAGTCAATGAATGACAACTTGAGGGCTGATTTAAAATCAGTAAAAAGTAATTTGAAATCAGTAGAAAGTAATTTGAAATCAGTAGAAAGTAATTTGAAAACAGTAGAAAGTAATTTGAAGGCTGAGCTTGGGGGTCGATTGCAATCACTTGAGAGTACAGTGGGGAATTTAAATATGTTGGTAGAAGACAATGTTCGACAATTAGGGAATGTCCAATTAGAATTAAGGCAACATAATGTTGATTGTAAGGAACAAGCTGAACGACTAGCGGAACGGCTAACTAGGTTAGAGCATAGTGTGAGTAGGGAGACAATACTGTTACGACAGAATAACGAAGTACTCAGTAAACAGTTAGTTGTCGGGGAAGAAGTCAATGTAAGTCACGTGAGGCGACTGGAGGCGGTAGAGGATCACTGTATCCTTTTGGGGAAACACATCAAAGAAGATAAAGAAAAGGTAAACAGTGTGGTCGCAAATGTCGAGTTGATTTCACAGAACTTGGGTAAGTACCAATTATCCACAGCAGCGTTGATAGAAGATGTTACTAGAGTGAAAGTTCCGGCAGTAGAAAGGGAGGATGTATCCAATGTCAGGGGCCATCATTCGACTTCAACAGCAGCGTGGGTCGAAGAGAAAATTGAATGGGAACAATTTGATGGTGATGGGCATATGCACCCCATTGAATTCATTCGGGACTTTGAGGACTTTGCACCTTTCTCCGTTGCTTCTGAAAAACAGCGGATCAAGATGGTTCGTTGGTACTTGGCCGGAGGAGCGAGGCGATGGGCCGACTGGTTTGCTGGCAATTGTAACACATTTAATGAATTCAAGAGGGAGTTTCGACAACATTATTGGTCGGTGGATAGGCAGATAGCCGTACATAGAGAATTGTTAAGGGAAGAAACTTATGTGGCCGCTAAGGGGACGCAGAAAGACTTTTTCATGATGTGTGCGGTCTCATGCAAATACCTCGATTCGAGTGAAGTGCCAGAGCATAAAAAGATAAGAGTGATATCATGGGGAGACGCAAGAACTGTGCGACATAGGAAGGAATGCTGGGCAGCCTTGGTGGGAATGACTAGTGTGTGTGAGAACCACACCGGGAATTCGAGGGGAACGCCGGTAGGTGTGAAAGAAGAGGATGTTGTAGAAGAGTACCGGAATGATGGAATAAGAGGAGTTTTCAAGGTGGTTTCTCGAAAATCTTATAAAAGTGTAAAATTGAATGGGAGTGCGGGGTCAGGCACTGATTGAAAGTGCATTTATATGCAGACAAATCCTCCACGTTTCTCACTTTTCTGAGGCCATTAGGGTCCAAAAGGAGGTATTTTGTTTTTAACTTACGATTAGAAGTTCAGCTTCGACATAGGCAAAGTAATAGGACCAATGTGAAAAACAATTAATAATAAGAATAACTCATGTCATGTTGTGTTTCGTAGGTGAAGTGTTAGCCGTTGTAGCCCTGTGGCAAGGTGTGCATTTGGGGGACAAAGAAAAAAAAAAAAAAAAAAACACTATGAAGATCAATATCAACTTTTGTTCAACGAGTGGTGTTTGATTGTCTTCTTCTTTGTTTTTTGTTTTTTTTGTTTTAATGTTCCATTGTATTTCTTTCTCCATTTATATGTGACTTCAAGGTTTGTGCAATAATGTTAAAAATTATTGTTATTAACATAAGAGTAGTCGAGTGGCTGCCAGCCAAATTTTTTGTATTTCATAAGTCATTTCATAGTCTGATATGTATAATCATTTCAATCTTAGTTTAAGGGTTACCTGGCGACGGAAGTCGGGGCTTTGTCAATGCCAACTTCCGCCTGGTTCCATCGGTGGGAGTGTAACAGAACAGGCATAATGCCTTTATAGTAATTTTATTTAAGGTAATAGAATTTACATCTATGGATACGTTGGTTATGTAAGCTCTCTGAAGTACAGATATAGTAGGATTATCGCTGTTGATGCATGGCGTGTGGATTGTAGTTAAAATGTTGATCCGCATTAGACGTGATTTCTTAAGTGTTAATCTTTATTAAATGTATTGTAATTATAAATAATTTTCCTACCTTATTAAATAAATAAACCTGCAATCTTCGGATCTACCAAATGTCTGGTAGTAAATTTCTTCGTCGAGATTTAAGAATACATGATACAAGAAGATAAATAAATTTTAAAATAGCTACACCCTTTCCATGCTTTGTTTCAACAGTGGGTTTATGTTGTTTCTTTCCAAATCAGGTCACATCAGACCAAACAATAATAATAAAAAACTTCACAGAAACCAGGAAAGTTCTACCAATGTTTTATAATGGATTTTTAGATTTATTTCTAGATTGTAACACTACAAAGCTACAATATTAGTATACATTTCTTGCAAGGTTTGTTAATTCCTTTGTTTTGATGTGTTCTGGACATTTTAGCCTCTCTATGAGTTTCAAAAAGTCACAAGCAATCTACGACAACAAAATATTTTCCATAGAGTCGATTGTTTTCGCTGCACACAAATACTCTTTTGGTTTTTTTAACATTTTTCCTCTTGGTACAGGCCACATTTCAACCTAACCACAACCGGTAGGAAGATGGTGAGACTGGATATCACAGGAAGAATAGTAAACAAATATGAAATGGTAGATCAGCAAGTAATGGAGATAATGCAAAAATATAACACTCACCATATTGGGCGTATGCTTACGAAAATGATATTGTGTGTGTTGAGCACCTTCACAATGAAAACCAGACTGCAAGGAATTGTCATTTTGGTTTTAAACTTTTAACACATGTTCCTTGGGTTATATTATTTGAAAATATAAGTACATCAAAGCCAATGTACTATATTGTACCAAATATAAACTAATCCAGTATAGTCGTTCAAATAAAGACAGAACAGTACAAGATAATATGCAAGAAATGCATATTATTAACAATTGATGCCTATTGCAGATGTTTCTTAGTTGACATTCTTTGATATATTAAAAAAAAAAAAAAAAGAACCCTGCATTCATAGACAGCACTAAGCAACATGTAGTCCAAGGTGTTAACACTCTAATGTATGACACGATAGTCAACCTCTTATGATGAAATGTCAATAATAGCCGAGGTGGTTGTTAGCTTGAAATGCAGTCTGGACCAGAATGACAACTGACAGATAAAAGATCAAAATCAGCAAAGGTTGTTGTTAGGTTGAAATTCAACCTGGAACAAAATATCTTGTTTGATTTTTACAACATTGTATCTATTTTTGCAGTTAGTATCATCATGGGAAGTTGGCTGTGATATTCATTAGACAATTAATGTCCTAGGCAACTATTTGCCTATCTTACAATATGTCTGCTATACACTGCTCAGTGCTGTTTATTATTAAACGGGTAATATCTAGATTGCGATACTTCTGCAACCACTTACCGCCTCGCGATGTAAACACTTCCCGATGGAAAGAGTATGACGTTACTACCTTGCTGAATGTGACGTATACTTTTCACTCACAGCTTTAAATGTCATTAATGGGGCCTTCCACGGAAAATAGTCCATCACTAATACGTCTCATATCGATTGAGAAATCGTTAATTTTGCACCAGTAGTACAAGAATAAATTCATTTGTGATGAGGTTTTGATGCAGCCTGGACCACACTGAAACATAACTATCAAACACCTTGTACGGGACGTTTCTGCAGTATACGTGCAGGTCCCGGTAGTGGTCAGGAAGGCGAGTGGTGAGAGTGAAACTTACTTGCACAGGCCGCTCTCGTGAATGATCAGGTCTGACACCCGCCGTCTCGACGGCAGAGAGGGTCCTAGCGCTACTACAAGAATAAGACGTACTGTGATGTACTGTGAGTTTATTCGTAGAAGCTACAAGTAAGTTACGCCCGGAAGGTACGGTCCACACCGCGACAGGTACTACTGCTGTTTCTGACTATCGGAAGTATTGGCAGGATAGCGGCGAAGCGCGGGGTCGGTGGCCATGCCCGAGGCGAATGTGTCGGTCTCGAATCACAAGTTCAAGTCTAGCAACTGGCGATTAGCTATTAAGAAACCTCGCTGCCCTCATTCTCCTGCAGCGTTGCTTGCGTGCGCCGCTCCCGCAAAGTCAGCGATCCTCGATCAGCAATTCTAGCGACCTGGTTTCCCAAGCCGCGTCGTGATGCAAGCCCGCATCAGCCAACGCCTTATGCCATATTCCATTTAAATTAATAATTTATTTATTGTTCATTTACACCCCTGACAACCTTATTGCGGATACCTAATTTCTATGTCGTATCTATCGCTGTTTACGTTAATAGCAGCCTGGACCGTAGTGAAACGTAACAATCGCACACGATATTGCTATAACCCAATTTCCAAATTGTATCTATCACTGTTAGTATGGTCCAGGCTGCGTTTCAAACTAAACACAAATGGTTATTGACTAATCTTGTTTTTATAAATTTTATTTCATATGAATGATTTTAATAGCAATTTCAGCCACAGTAGGAAATATAGAAGAACGGAATCAAATACAAATCAATGGAATTGTGACTAATAACGTTAACGCTTATGAACATTATCAATTATCAGTTTGGAATGTTGTTCATATTTTAATAATATTATTAATTGTGTAAGTAATAATTTTCTTTAATTTTTTTATTATTATTACTATTGGTTACGTTCTATGGCCAAACGTGTATCCTCAAATTGATCGAAGGCTGAACGCGTCACACATGGAAACACAGTGACGCTGTACTCTCTCCATCGGGAAGTGTTGACATCGCGAGGCGCTAAGTGGTTGCAGCGGTATCACGATCTAGATATTACCCTATTAAACACTTGGTGTGACATATGCCAAATGAATCTAGAACAAATATTTTTCTCGAAGAATGAAGCCTACGAAATAATCATCAACAGTTAATAAGGCGTATTTCTTGCACAGGACTGTCCATATTTTGAATGACTTAATTTGATTAACATATACTTTGTACTTACAATGTACACATAAAGGGCACATGTGAACAAATTTTCAGACCAAAATGATAATCCCTACAAGAGTGGTTTACATTGCATAGCCACACTGCACTGTACTGCAAATGGAGGAAGTTACTGTTGTGAGGCATGAAATGCAACTATCTAAGCACTTAATACAGTATCAAGCTGCTGAACAATAATATGTGGTGGCTGCACTAATTATGACACCTACCAAAAATTAAAACAAATCTCTTGAAACTGATTAACTGCTTCCATATGATGAACTCTCATTCTTCTCACTCACATTCTACAGAAAATTGTCACAAATTAAAAACACTGAAATACGAGAAGCTAAACAACTGCAAAATTGAGACAAAAATTGTTGGTACAGGTATCATGTCAACCTTAACAGTTTTGTTTTCTCGTAGAGATTGTGGTTCAGTTGAAATATGGCATGGACCAAGAGAAAAAATTGGGACTGCACCACTTTTGGAACCTACCAAAAACTGTTACTAACCTATTGAAATTTGGATTAACTGGTGCGTTCTAATGTCCTCTTAACCTTTTGCACTCTTATGAAAATGTCACCACAAATTAAAAATGCCAAAGTATGCGAGGTTGTGCAATTGTGAAACGCTACAAAATGCACTGCAAAAATTATTGGTAAAGGGACCATATGAACCTAGAAAGTTTTGTTTTGTTATAAAGATCATGGTTAGGTTGATTTGTGGCCTGGACAAAAAAAATTAGAATTTGCAAATTCTGTGGCATCCATCTTGGAATGGCATATTTGTTTGAAATAGAAGCAATCAACTGTTTCAGAGAAAAGATGGCAAGCGTTGTTGTGGTTCACCTTGGACATATATTTTTTATTTGTAAATTTTGTGTAGCTTTTTACATTGGAGGGATGCTGAAATGGCAAGAAAACATTACAGCAAAGGAAGTCCCCAACATTTCAAGAGATTGATTTTGCAGTGCTGGCAGTATCTAATAGCTGTCCATCCCTCTCAAAAATCTCGACATTTTTAATTTAATTTGTGGCACCTTTCCTATATAATAAAAGCACAAAATCTGAAGAAGACTTTATAATGAAACAGTTAATCCAAATTTTAACAGGTTAGTAGCACTCTTAAAGGTAAGCACTGAAAATGATTCAGTCCCCAAAAAATCTTTTAAAAATTTCGTTCTGTGGTATCCTACTCAGAAATTCTGCATTTGTTTACAATGGAAGTAATTGATTCCCTTTATTGATTAACAACTAGTGCATAGCTGAGAGAATGCATACAAGAAAATTCCTGTTTGAATATTTTTAGCAACTTATTAAGGTGTGCAGAAACTAAAATGTTAAGAACACATTACAAAACAGGAATTAAGCAACAGTTCATGAGATTTTTATTAATTTCGCAGTGGTTGCAGAATCTGATAGCTGTGCAACACATATGGAATTTTTGGGTAGAGACAAGGAGAGGTACATGTGAATTTAGAGTTTATTTCGCTAGTAATAAATAGCAGACATCACGCCGAGAAACATATTTATTTCTTTTGAGTGAACCCTCCATAAACAGAAGTAATTGTGATGGCACTATTTAGCGGCACGTAGTAGGATTCGCGGCTAATGGATGCTTCTGATTGGCGGTGATCTATGGTAGTCAGTAACTTATCAGATGCGTAATTTATGTATTAATCTGCATATTGCAGTTATTAATCATTTACTGAGTAAAAAAATTGCCTTGGAAACGCTCTCCATTTAATAGAAACTATCCTCAGGTCTGTTAATCCGGCATCAGTTGATTTAAATTTTATTCCGCTCTTCTGAATTTCCTCGTGTGGCTACAATGGTTATTAAAATCGTGCATAGGAAATATAATATTTACAAAATATGATTTCATCTATAAGCGTTTGCGGATAAGGTGTAATGCAGCATGGACCACAGTAACAGGGATAGATACGATTTAAAAATTGGGTTATTTGTTACGTGGCGATACCGCATGCACTGGCGACGGCGGACGTGACGACACCGTGACGTCACCGTGACGCAACGAACCGTACAGTCACAGCTTGTAAACATATGTCACTATCGGGACGAGAAGAGGGAAAAATATCGTTGTTTTGAGGTATTCGCTGTCGATGTACCAACATAAAGATAATTTATTATTGTGACCGGCCGCAGAAATCCGATAACACATCAAACACTGGACATCTGGTTGTGTTATCGGACATCTGCGGCCGCTTACCAGCGGCCGCCTGCATCTGATTCACCTTCGGGATATCAGTTTAGGTTGATATTGTACACAATAGCACTAAAAGGAATAAACCTAATTATGTTGGTAGTCGACAGAGAATACGTCAACGCCGGTCAGTGTCGGAATCGCAGTCTAGGATTAAACCTTTTCTTCTCCTGGTATCGTGGAGTGCACATTTATTTCCTGTAATTTGTCCCCGCCCATGAAACCCCTCCTTTCCGTGCGGTCCCGTTAGTGAGATATGTTTACACGCGCTGACTGTACGTGGCGGTGACGTCACGTCCACCGTCGCCAGTGCATGCGGTATCGCCACGTAACAAATAACCAAAAATTGTATATCCACAATATCAAGTGCGACGGTTACGTTTCACTATGGTCCAGGCTGCATTACGACCGAATCTCACATTTTCAAAATATGATTTTGTCAATAATTGTTTTGAGTTATGCTGTAATGCAGCCTGGACCATAGTAACAGCGATAGATACAATATGGAAATTGGGTATTTAATTTAATTACAATGGAGCACACGCAATATCGTGTTATCGTGACATTTCACTGTGGCCCATGTTGCATTATGACCTAAATGCTAATGATGTCATTCATTAAATATTACAAATCGAGTTTTACAAGATAAAAGTATTGAATTTCAAACAGATAAAACAGATGTTAAAATACGTTACATATAGTAGTTTATACGAAACTTATTCGGCGATAAACGATTCATGCGCGGCAAATAAAACACTAACATTTAACGAGTCACGGCCAATCAGAAGCATCCATTAGCCGCGAATACTACTACGCGCCGCTAAATAGTGCCACCAAAAATTACTTCTGCTGCATTTGTTTCTGGGCATGATATCTGCTTTCTATTGCTAGCAAATTAAACTCTCAACTCACATGTACCTCTCCTTGTATCCACCCGAATTTTTAATTTAATTTGTGGGTATTTTCCTACAAAATGTGAGTGGGTTAAGTGAAGCACACATAGTATCAAAGCAGTAAATCAAAATTCCAAGAGGATAATACCATTTTTTGTTAGGTCTAAAAAGTTGTGCAGTCCACATTTCCACTGGTTGCCACTCGAACACAATTTCTGTTGCAACTACTATTACAACTAGTATTAATCATTTAGTATGAATGAAGTATAACAGGCTTCAAACAGAAAAAAGATCATATTATATTTCTTACTTTCAACTGTTCTCCGAGGATTCTGGTGCTTCAGAGAACAATCATCAACTGGCACAGGATTAGTCTTAAATGGTGCAAGTACATCATCCCTTAAAATAAGCTTTTCACTTTGACGGTCTGGATGAAAATACTGTGTAATTTCAACATCATGCAGACATGGACTGGAATGGGATAGTTTTCCCCTAATTTCTTTAACAGGTTTTGAATCTTTCTTCTTCGGCACACCAGCATCTTTATCACATGTTGTTCCCTCGTCCAATTTAGTTTTGCTACGGGCACACTTTCGGCGACCTGAATAAAGAAGAAAAACAATCACAATTATCATTCTCTACAATAAAGGCAAAAACCATAAAGAATTACGTGGATTACAAACATGAGAATCACCCTTAACACTACTTCATATTATTTTGTTCCGACAATAACGCTTTCTTACCTCGAACCATTTCTGCAATCTTAAATTATGAGCCTAAAAGATTCACTTTACTACACAAATAGCTACTGTTGACAGTCCATTAGTTTCAAACAGAACATAAAAAATTAAGTTCATTGCATTAAAGGAAAAACAATTCTACAATGGCACATAGAGATCCATCTTCATTTCTTCTAAGATACACAGAAATTATTATTTAACCGTTTTTGTAAGGAATTTATTTCTCAAAATAATAAAACTAAACAAAACAACATATAAAAGTAGCTCCCAAGCTTGGCAAAGCTAAGTTCTGCAACGCGATTGGCTGTTCAAACGAGTTACTTTTTCCGTTGATTATAAACTAAATCTTGGTTCTTATACATTGCACCCTCTGCAATTGAAAATAAGTGCCTGTTAACAAAAAATAATATTTAAAATACGTCTGGGGTCAACTAAATAAATTAAGTTGGGTCTCAAAACAGCTTGATTAAATGGAAATTCGTTTTAAATTCATTCAGAAATCAGAGGATTATGCCACTGTATTTTTTAAATTATGTCGAGACCGATTATAACTGTTGAAAAATAATGTTAACATGAAAAGTATTTAATAAATTGTTCGAATTCCATATAGTTTGTTATATTTATCATATTGTGCAAGCTAAGCAAGATAAGTCACTATGTTTGAGGAATAAGGATATTGCTGCTTAGACTTTTTTTTTTTCTTTAAAAAAATCACCCTCAGAATAGGGAAGCGCAAAGTGTATGCAACTACTATAAGTTAAAATAAGAAATAATGTTTATTGATTGGTTTTAGTCGATATTTGTTAACTTTACTGCACTATAAATTTTCACTCAGAGCTTTAAGCTATTTCAACAGTGCC
The DNA here is from genome assembly GCA_031002005.1 of Vandiemenella viatica. NCBI lineage: Eukaryota > Metazoa > Arthropoda > Insecta > Orthoptera > Morabidae > Vandiemenella > Vandiemenella viatica. Next base: position 180,954,978 of record CM061914.1, on the reverse strand, counting down.
TTTAGCTGGAAATATACCTTATACACAAATAACAATAGCTGCTAAGATCTTAGTAGAGTAGTTTTCCTTTTTATTTTACAAGATTCATTAGATAAAATGGTGGCATAAGAAGCCAGGGAAACATATACCATTCATAACTGTAAGTTTAAACAAAACTGAAGCACGGAGTTTGTTAAAGAAATGATAAAATGTTCTAAACGCAAGCAAGTTATTTCGAACATTATTAACTCAGTTAATAACTATAGTGTCAACGGCATATAGTATTTAACCCCTGTTTGTTAGAATAAAAATATCAAAAAAGTTAATCCTATGCAATTCTCAGTTCGAATAACAGAATGTAAGTTCACGATTCAGGCGATCGGCTAATTCTCACACATTTTTGTAATTAAGTAAATTGGATCTACCGTTATTTATTTCCTATGTCTTCGTAAGTTTTTCAAACTGATAATAACGCGACAGATATAGGTTTCGGTGAATCATAATTTCCGAAATTTGCTTTAAGAGCAAGCCAGTACTAAAAAAAATTTAATATCGCCAATTGGGAAATAAGTGGCATAAATGTTCAACTTTGTATTCAGTTTCTCACTCCAGGAAATGAACTGAGAATGGACATTTTTCTGACTATAAACAGCTAAAAAAAATCAAGTTTTGATCGGGCTAATACCCACAAAGAAAGTTCTTATTGATTCAATGAAGAATTTGATTGTTACTTGTAAACCCGTTTTTAAATGAATAGTTAAAATATGTAAGGTACATCAAATTTTTCGTGGTTATATTGTCTCTTTTATACAACTTTACATCGGTTTTACATTAAAATAACTAGAAGAAACGTTTCCATTTAAGGTACCTTGTTGAAACTAGTTACTATAAAATATTAACAAGGTCACAATCTCAGTTGTGGTCTGTGGGTTTTTTAATCAGCGGTCGTTTCAAAGGCCGGATGATTTTTACAATAATTCTTCTCGTTTTTAAACTAGTGTAAATATATAAAGCCATTCAGATAGTTACATTTTTGTTTCATATAGGTACACACTATGAGATTTATATTTTGCTATTACAAATTCTTGTTTAGTGACATCTTGTAGTCATAATTAAACATCAAGCTCAAAAAGTATACGAATCATAGTAGTGCAGCTAATACAGCATGTAATCGATGGATGGCGCATTGAATGCTGGGATTCAACCCAAGATGGCGGGAGGAAGCATTGAATAAAAGATTGAAGTTAGTCCGCGCTGTGACAAAATGCCTCGTTCTAAGAAATCGGTGAGTATTTAGCTTCTTTTTTAGCATAACATCACTGAGGATAGGTCAAGGATTACGTATCAATCAATTTTGTACAGTTGTATGGAAGTACGGTGCATAAAACAGAGATATATTGAGTATGTAATTTTTATGATGTATAGAGACGGAATGGAGGTACCTCTGAGGTTTGTTTATGTTGTTTGAGAATAAAATAAGCGTGTAACATCATTAGCTTTTATATTCTGCTCTTTTAATTGATTACATGTCACTATTCTGAACGAGGCATAAAGCTTTTGAATAATATAAGCGAGTTGTCTTTGTTTTACAAAGCCGTGGCTTAAAAGAAAAAAGAAAAAAAGTAATCGGTTTCGCTTCACCTCTGGATAGTAACGGCGCATAATTCCAGTCGTGTATGGAAAGTACTTAGTCAGTTTTCGCTATTATCATTTTTTCACCTGTGTTATTATGTTTTAATTACATTGCCGACTATTTGTTTAGATTAGGAGTCAATGTTTTGTTTGTTTATGTAGGAGCAATCCAGCGGAGGTATATAAAGCAGCATCGATTTAGTTGTAATATCAAATAGGTTTAGACCTGCAGAATTAATAATTTTCTTTGGCCCTCCCATTTTACCACCCTTTTTCATTAAAATAAGCAAAGAAACATCTCTCCAAAAAACTCAAGGTAGCAGATGTTGCACATCTAATTTCAAGTTAATATTTTAATTTTGGTGTTTCCTACATTGTTTAGCTTTCTCTATTGCAGTTGAAAGGCTGTAAAGTTTGCTAGTTAACATATTAAGTACTTGTTTATGATTTTGTTGTTCATGGAGATGAAGGTATTGGAGTACCTGCATTTAATTTTTTGTTGTTGGTTTTTCTGTTCATTTTAGTGCATTAAGGGTGGAGATTGTTGACTGCCATCCCAGATAGTTAAATTATATCTCGTACTGGAGTTCAGGTGGATCAGTGTAAGAGGTAACATTGTAATTTCTTGAGTGTGTTGATGTGTGTTTATTTTTCTGGGGCAATTTCATTAGACTTGGGCCACATATGTGGTAGGTTAATGTTGTCTTATACAGTGTGTGGTTGGTTACATTGATGTGGTGTTTGATTTTTATCTTCGTTTTGCTGCGGGTAAAGTGCTTTCATTATTTTTAGAATTCATTTTCACTCCACCATAAGATAGTAAAATGAGAAAACTGTCATTTTTATTCCCTAATTGACTAGGTGTGTGTCTGCTCAATGTGGTAGTTCAATTTTGTTTCATGACAGGTAACAAGGAGATGTATACTAACCTCACTCCTAATTGTAGTCTAATGCACATAAGAAGGCATTAGGACATTTTCATTGCATTTTTGGTGGTTGTCTCGTATCATGTCTACTAATATCTGCGAACCAGTTTATTATTATTATTATTTTTTTAATAAATAAGTGTAGTAGTATACATTGTATACTTATGCCACACGAGGTAAAGTCATGATCATTTACTTCCAGAAGTAAGTCTAGCAATATCATGTTGGTTCAGAGTGCATTACAACCTAATTAATGGTTGGGAATAAAATGAAGCATGATTGTTTACTGGGGGACTGCACAAATTTCTACGCCTTCCCAAAATTTGTATATCATAATGAGGAAAAGTCGCCACAAATTAAATTAAAAATGCTGAAATATGAGACACTGTGAAATACCACCAGCACTGCAAAAAATGACACAACAATTGTCAGTATTGTGATATATCAACCTAAACAATTCATGTTGTCATAAAGGTTGTATTGGTTTGACATATGGACTTGACCAGGGAAAAGCCGAGTGTGGTGGGTCAAAGGTTTCCCCAAATCACTCCAGGTGAATGCCGGGATGCTTCCTTCAAAGGATATGGCTTAATTCCTTCCCGTTCCTTGTCTCCAGTCCCATCCCACCTGTAATGACCTTGATGTCGACGAGGTGTAAAGCCATAAATAAATAAAATTTGTTTAAAAAAATAAATTGACCAAGGAAAAAATTTCATTCTGTGGCATTCACCTCTGAAATGTTGTTTTTGTTTACAACTGAAGCAATCAATTGTCTCTGATTACGTGTATTGGTATAATGTGGCAGTCATCCAGGAATGCAACTCATACAAGCATATATTTTCTATTTGTAAATTTTGTGACATTTTTTTCAATGGAAAGAAGCTGAAATGGCAAGAAAACATTACAACAAAAAATTAACCAACATTTGAAGAGATTTTAATTAATCTTGCAGTGTTCTCATATTTTGGCATTTTTAATTTAATTTGTGGCTACTTTTCTGTAAAGTGAGAGTGGGGCACTTGGAGAGGGAATTATATGGAAGCAGTTAATCCAAATTTCAACAGGTTAGTATCATTTTTAGATAGGTGGAGGAAGTCCCAGACTACTGTGTTTTATCATTACCTTATGTGATGTAAAGTAGTTTCACTGGTATCGTATACTCCTATAGACTTTAGCCCTTCACGTGTGGAAATATGTTGCTAATTGATAAAATAACTAGGACTATAAATTTCAAGGTAGCACTCATGACCGTATGTACGGTTGGCTATGTGCTGTCAAGTGTGATGTAGCTGCAAATGTTTCATTAGAATTGTTTGTGTTTAACATTGTTCAGTCAATGTTGTGCTGTCTTTTGATGTATTAAAACTTTAACTTGGTCCACAACCTGAAGGTTGTTGGTTGGATCATCCCGATGAGGCATGTTAAGCCTTTATGTCAGAGGCAGGACGGTCAGTTCCTTTCCTCTGGGACCTAAATTTTATCGTGGAATCCGAACCACGTAGCGTCCTGGCATAGCTCATATGATCAAACACAACTCTCCTGCCGAGACTCGAACCCGGGACTGGAGCAGTGAATGTTTTGAAATCGAGCGCCTTAACCACTGACCTACCAGACTGCTCGTGATGTAATATTGTGTGCTCTTTAATGGCTGTTTTATCAACTGGGTATATGTTGGATGTTCATATCGTGTGTTAATTTTATTTTGATTGACTTGTCATATGTATTATGAAAATGTATTCAAAACTTGTGATCTGTGTTGTCTGTTCTAAATTTCACACCATTTGATGAAAAGAAAAGAAGAAAAAAAACTTTGGCATATTATAAAACATAACTTGAGGAAATTGTGAAGTGAATTTAAAAAAAAAAAATAATATTACTGTATAGAGATTTGCGTCATGGAGGGTGCTTTCCTTGATTTGGAAAGATTGTTTAAACATTAAATTGATCTTGGCATGCTTTGCTCACTCCAAGATAAAACTACTTTCATGACCATACCCTAATTGTTTTAATCATAATTACAGTATTTTCAGATATCAATTGGATTGGTTAAATCAATTAAGATTTAGAATTAATTGACCAGGAATATTTAATGGACAGTGTTATGTAACTTGAAGTGGATCATTACCTGTTGTAATTGAAAGCAATCATATCATGAATAAAAAACACAAGTTAGATGTTAGTTTACTTAAAAAAATTGATGTTAGTCTTTAAATATTATTTATTAATTCTCCTTGCATCAGGTGGCTATACCAAATTACAGTATAACAACATCCTTCTGGTGGATAATTTTGCTTTAACTCCACAAATATCTCATTTAATATGATTTTCCTAATATATTATTTTCTCAATCACTGTTTTGTTCAACTTAGAAAATTATTGTTTTGTCATATAACAGTCCTCAATTAAAAGATAATTTTAAATTGAAAATGATAAGTAATTTATTTTCTACCTTTGACCCATCAACTATTATATTACAAACTTATCAATTGTTTAAGAACATTTATCAGAATCATATTGGTTACAGTTTTTGATGTATCACATCTCAATTTAATGTATTGTGATATAAATATTAGTTTAAGACATAAAAGAAGAATAGAACAATTATCTTAATTTCACTATTTTTTATAATTTTATTTAATAATTATAACAAATATTTGTCCAACGATAACATGGGTTCCATGGAATCTTGATGCTGCAAACTGAGGATTTATAAACAATATCTGCTATAGTAATTTTTTGGGATTACTGGAGATCACGATTCCGCCTGTAGTTGGCATCATAATACTGCCGTGGTCAAACGCAAGACTCTGCTAGAAATTTTGTCTGAAGTACATTAAACGATTTCATGCTGGTCCAGGCTGTATTATAACCGAATTTCTGGTTGAAAATAATGGTCCAGGCCGTATTACAATGGAATTACTGCTTGAAAATAATGCATCTTGCGACTGACTACTGCAGTAGTACAACGATAGAATTTAATGTTGTTGTAGTGGAATCGCGATCTCCAATAGACCCAATTTTTTTCCCTCAAAATTCAAATACTTGTAAAATAGTAAAAGAGTTTCTAAAATTACTGTGAGAATTAAACCTTGTATGCTTTGAGGGTGATTAAATTCCAGTATTGTTCATAAGCTTGTGTTACTGTAATACTGGAGGTATTGGGAAGGGGACTTGTATTGGATTAAATGGGGTAGTATTATTAGGTGTTCAGTTTATTCCTAGCTCAGTAGCTGCTAGGGCTAGACTGCTGTACAAATATACTAAGAAAAAAGCTATTACTTCTGAAGGAATAAATAAGGTTATAATCCATCGTAACCCTATAGAGACAACAAATGTGTGTAATAGTTGATATGTCCCTTCTCATACTACACCTCATCGTCATTGAAAAGTTAGTGAGGTAATTATTATTCCTGTAGTAATTAGATTAATATCTAGTATGTGGAATGATATTTCTAATCCTGATAGGATTACAGATCTAATAGCCCGTCAAAGGTGCTGGGCTGTAAACAACCAAATGAAATGGTCAGTTCGATTGGATAGTTAACATAAACACTGAAACTGCATATTCTTGGATTATGGCTACTGCCAATTTTAAAATTGATAATATTGTTTGGAATAAAATCTTCACAGGCGTTCCCAGATGTCGTAAAAAGACAACATTTCAACAGCTGGTCTTCTGTCAAAACATTGTCTTTTTACAACACTGCTATCCAGCTGAGCTCGTGAAGATTTCATTACATCAGTATGCCGGGAAGGTCTCCATTTTAATATTATTTCGATTTAACGGAGTCGACAATCTCTTGGTTGTCCAAGTGACGCTGTTTCATTGTGTAGCAAATTGATATTTTGGCTGTTGCCCTGCATTATTCCTTTCAAGCAGAACTATGTTGTCGATGTTCTATTACATACGTATTGCCGACTACCACGCTAGAGAATTTTCGTGATGTTCTCTGATGCGGACAGAGCAGGTCACTTGCTTCCCTCTCCCCTATGCAGCGCCAAACCTGGCCAACAAAGAATCAGGTATTCTGAGTGGCCTGATGGACTGAACTCTGAATAATGGTAGTGGACAACTGGTACATAAGAGCACACAATGCCCTTTTACAACACAGTTCTGCCAAGAGGAAGGCTGCAATACGAATGCTGAAATGTCGGCCTGCTACACAATAACGTGATGTCACCTGGACTGCTATGGGGCCAATATTACTTTGGCCACTAAAACAAGTGCTATTACTTGATATGAAACACTTGGTCCAGTATTTCCTATAAAGTTTAGCAGTAAATGTTCTGCAATTATGTTAGCTGCTAATTGGATTTCTAAAGTTCATGGTCAGATAGTATTACATATTGTTTCAATTAAAGCTGGATATTATATTAGGGGAACCTGGAGGACCCAGGTGTGTAAATTTATGATTAATATTATTTACTCATCCAAATATTATAAACTTATTCATGCAGGTAAAGCAATTTCAAATGTCAAAGATTTGTCTTGTGCTAGTAAAAATACACAGAAATAATCCTAGGAAGTTATCAATAAGATTATAACAAGTAATGAAATAACATAATTGTTATGCCTATACTTCTTTTATGTTTTAATAGCATTTTAAATTCTTTTTGTTGTGAAGCTATTATGTCATTATATGTTAAATCAGATCGGGATATATCGGAAAACTTACTGAAATCTTTGTGATTTGGATAAATTTTCTTAATCAGTTAATTGATAAGTTTATAATATTAGTTGTTGGGTCAAATGTAGAGAATAAATCACTTATTTTCAGTTTAATACCGAGCGTGGTGGTGTAACGGCTAGCGTTCTGGCCTCGCATTCGGGAGGACGGCGGTTCGAATCCCTGTCCGGGCATCCAGATTTGGGTTTTCCATGGTTTCCCCAAATCACTCCAGATGAATGCCGGGATGCTTCCTTCAAAAGGCCATGGTCTAATTCCTTCCCATTCCTTGCCCCCCCCCCCCCCATCCTTTCCCGTCTCTAAAGACCTAGTTGTTATAGGAGACGTTAAGCAATTAAAAAAAAATTCAGTTTAATCCTTTTGTAATATAATTAATGTGATAAAGTAAAAATTTAATGAAATAAATATAGTAACTGAGAAAATAATAAACCAAATATCATATTGAACGAGATAGTTGTGGAATTAGAATAATTTTCTATAATTTGGTTTGTTTACTTTTAAGCTTAAATATTTTTTTAAGGAATTGCACATTAGTGATAGGGATGTGGGCTGTGTGGTATTAACACGCTTAAGAGACGTGGACACAAAAGTAATTGAAATTCTCGGATCTTAGCCCTTCCTCATGAAGTAGAAGATGAGTGCTGTAGGAGATACTTTTTTTTTTTTTTTTGTTAATGATAAGAATAAATTTTTATAGGTACTTCCAAGTTATCCATTCCACAGATTATGAACATTGTCCATAAAATATTCATGGTTGATTAATTCTAAATCTGGCTTGATTTAATTGACCAGGGGTAGCACTACTTTTACCCAAATAGATAGCATTGTTCATGAATTAAGTAAATATGATACTGTTGATAGGATTTGAATCTGGATATTTATTGGTAGAATGGTTCAGTTATCACATAATAAACTGAATCTGTTGCTGATGAAAATGATTTATCCAGTATCAAATTCAACATTGTGAAAATCTGAATACTCATAATAAGATCAGTTATCATTTTAATTGCAATTAAGATAGTAGTGGTATCATCAGTTAGATATATAGTACATTAATTGATGGTAGTGCAAATATTAGTGTTCAAATTAATCGAATTTTGTGGCCAAGAAGTGTTTTTAACAATATGATAGCTTGTTATTTGATATATCATGAATTACCTAACTACTATTATAATTATGATTAGAGCATGGTCATGGAAAAATTATAGTTTTGTAACGAGACAGTGATTTGTTGATGTAGGACTTTATTCATATAAAAGGTTGTCAAAACAGGTTTGCAGGATTATATTCATTAAGTTTAACATGTTTAGGGGATTATTTGGAGTCAGGAATTTAAGATTAATTGTTTAGGAAATTTTGAACTTTCGAGAGGCATTGTCGGGTGCCACTAGTGCACAATGAAAGACCTTGTTTCTCGATTGTAGTTGTCTGTATCATGGCAGAATTTGGCAAGGTCACAAGGCTACACTACCTTCAGGCTTAAAATATAGATAAAAGCTAGTAAAAATTATTCAGAGGTGTAGTGCATTGAATGTGGGACTCTTTGGAACAGTGTTCTGGTATTTTTTACTAAGTTTTTTTTTAAGCAAGTTTTGAGGATGTATCAAACTTAGGTTTGGCTTGAGTGATTGTTTGCTGTGGGGTCGGCCAAGTAGGTGAGTGGTGAGAACTTACAGTTTTCGGAAAAGAAAATCTGATGTCATAATTTTGCATGGTCAAGTTGATTAAAGTGTTGGTGTGGAACATTTTATGTGGGTTTCAATAAAACCAGGCTTGAACTTCTGACAATCATAATTATTTTTCAGTTGAACAGAATAACCTGCAATCTGAACAATATTAAAACCAAGTATGCCACCCCTCAAATTTATATCATGACAGTCGTTCTATCGAATATGATGCTCTATTTTGTAATAAGAGATTGGATCAAATTAACAAAGCATTTCTAATAAAAGTTTAAACTTTATATGTAAAGCTTAAATTTACCACACTTGTCTGCTTTAATTAGAAATGATTGTGTAACATATCTATAAGCTATATTTCTACTAGCTATTCCCAGTCGTTACAGACATTATAGTTCGTTTTCAAAGTTGTTTGAGTGGAACATAGAAATTTCAGACAAAGTAGTTTCTCAACTGTAACGAATTTTGTTGCATTATTTTCCACTACAAAAACCCATCACAATAATCATTTTAAAGTGTATTCATTATACCCGGAAAAATATAGTTTAAGAGATATTTGATTTGTTTATGTTTTTAAGCCAGTGAGGACTAAAACCTAAAATTTGAAATAACTTGGAATCGCGTAAAGTTACAGCTGATTTTTTACCATCAGTTATAGTCAACACCTTCTAGAGTATTTTGAACATAAAGTAGTCAGGCAAAGTATAATTAGGATTTTTAATTAAGGGGTAAAAACTAAACTAAACGAGATAAAAATAATAAATTTAGATAAGATAGAGCAAACTAAGAGGGTTAAAAATATACCTTGGTTCCTGTAGAAAGTTTAAGCATTTGTAAGATAAATAAGATTTTGGAAACAGATTGTCACGATTGTTAGGAAAAGTGCGTCAAGGCTGATGGGCCGATGCCGAGGATTTAAAATTAATTTGATAGAAACCCTTTTTGAGACTACACTAAATTGGAATAGATATAATAAGATATCAAGAGGCCCAGGTATTAGTTACGAGTTAAACTATCAAGTACATTTTGAGATATTAATTTTCGAAGGTTTTTGCTGACGTCACAAAGTCAACTGAGCCAATAAATAGAAGGCAGACATATGGGCTGGCACTCATTCTTTTGGTAGTTTTCTAACAGTTAACTTCGTGTCATAATGTGCCGCTGGCTCCACGTGGTTAAGAGTCGTAATATATTTTAAAATGCTGTAATCATACTTTCATATAAGTTAGGGGGCTTGATGAAAATTTGTCTCTTCTCGTGTGAATGTGTTTTACCTACAATCTTCTTTGGAACTGTTATCAGATGCGTTATTCATAATTCTGGTACCTACATTGTATGGAGGAACTTTTTAAGAATATAAGTATTTTGGGACTTTAAACTGTGTCACCGAGCGTGGTGGTGTAACTGATAACGTTCTGGCCTCGCATTCGGGAGGATGGCGGTTCGAATCCCCGTCCGGGCATTCAGATTTGGGTTTTCCATGGGTTCCCAAATCACTCCAGGCCAATGCTGGGATGCTTCCTTCAAAGGCCATGGCCGAATTCCTTCCCATTCCTTGCCCCCATCCCTTCCCGTCTCTAAAGACCTCGCTGTTGAAAGACGTAAAAAAAAAAAAAATTTAAACTGTGTCAAGTGAACTTATTTCATGTTTGGGGTTTATTTACTAACGTGTGGTGACCACATCAGTTAAATCTTAAAGGTACCAGAAGGCTACTACAGTTACAATCATTGTTGTTCACAGTTAAGGCAGTGTGTTGCTTAGCCCCCCGGTATTCACTTTACGCCTTACAATTGGTAATTCAGATTATCTATGTTTGGCTGGCAGATAATTTTGGTTTCATTCATTAGAACTAGGTTTATTAGTATTTTATATTCATTGTTAATTTGATTCTATTCTCACATAAATAGTAAAGATGAAATAATCCTGACAAATGAGATTGTAGATCTCACTCTTGATATTAGAGTTCGTGAAGCGTGTGTATGAGGAAAGTCAGGGTACTTCCATGTTATTATACCCACTAAGCTTATGTATAATGTTGAGGAAAGTGTGTTAGGTTGCTCTAGGAATATAATTGCAAATTGTATTTTCAAAAAAAAATCTTTTATTGTTAATGCTGTAAAAAATGGATATGCCCAAAGAAGATGATGGAGCTAGCTATCTGCAACACCATCCAGTGGGTGTTTGCTGTAATTAATTTGTCATGTAATTCTGACAATCTAGACCCTTGCATATTTCTGCCTTAAGGCTAGACATTACCTTTGGTATTCCTTTGTTACAGAGTTCACCAAGTTCAATTAAAATTTGCCAATCTATAAGCCTTATTCATACTTCTGTTCCTCACTTATCATATTTACTGTCTAATTTTGTTTCCATGACCCCCTTTTGCATACGGAGCTCTGATTTGGGAGCTGTTTTAGCTAGTGTGCCATCATAATGTAATTTTAAAAGATTACAGATTTCATTAAGTTACCCTATTGTTGTCAATAGGTTATTTCTCATAGCCTTCTGTTTTCTTATTCTATAGTTCGTTTCTGATTCATTTGACTTTAGGGCCAGTTTTCAATCCCAATGAGAAGACTGAGCACTGGACTCCGTCACCTTATCAAGAGACCATTAATAAGCAGTCAGAGATTCCATTAACAGGATATCTATCGCCAGTGGAAATGAGTACACCAAGTAATGCAGAAATTGTTAATTGATTGGAAGCTGCTAATGAATTTGTGTTCAAACTCTATCACACCCATATAGATACAAAACATGAGGAACGGTTTTGGAGACGAACTATTGAAGAAAGTAGTAATTTTAGCACTATAGCAGTTATTCCCCATGTCTTGTTAATATTTGCAGTTAGGTTGCATTGAAGTGTGCATTCAAAATGTGTGTCTAACTGTTAAAAATAAAAAAAGGAATAATGGTCAAGGAATCACATTACTACCAGATCATCATGTTATTAACGTTTTTCTTGCTAATAATTTGTTTTTGATCTGAAGTAGCATTTTGTACTAAAATTTGCCAAGGAAACACAATTTGTAAAGATTCATTATTAAAACATTTTGAAGATACTTTGTCATAATTTTATTTCTCAAAGTAAGTTTTTGGTTGGTTTATTGAAGCAAACTAGGCGTTTTAAAGTAAGAGGATAGGTTCAGCAAATTATTTGAGTGTTGTGTTGTTACAGTAGTTTTGGTTTCTTAAGTTTTGTTCAATTTCAGTTTTTTCTCTTTACCATTTTGTCCCATCTTTAGAAAAGCTGCACAATGAAGGCATAATCCTTAACAAAATAAAATCTTATTGGATGATATTTACATTGATTAATAGAAATTCAAATCATAATGGCTCATATACGATCACATTTAACTGTGTAAATCCTTTGGATTTAGTGCAATTTCTTTTTCTACTTTGCACTTTTTGGAGGAAAAAATATCATTTTACAGAGTCATTACCGAGATAATTTATTGTTTTAGGCGAAGAAAGTTAACTACAAAGAAATGAGTGATAGTGAGGATAATTCTGCTGGTTCTGGAAGTGATTTTGATGATGATGAGGATCCTGACAAGATTGAAGTTCCAGGTACTAACCCTAATTATTTATTATTTAATGTTATTTGTAAATATCATTTGGTTTTCTTAATCTCACTGTCATTGTCCCTTCTTGTAGGTGGAGGCAAGGATTTAGCAACTGCTGCTGCCATAAGTTCATTGAAAGAGGAGGCACAGGAATCTAAAGTAAAAGTTGAAGATGGTGTCAGTGAGTAATTTTTAAGCACATCTTAAACCTTTACGTAAACATTTAGACTAAAGAAAATAATTACTTTGTTTAAATAACTGTTAAATACTTTATGAGCGTGCATGATTTCTAATCAGTGTTTGTTACACCTGTCTAGATAAAATTCTAAAATGTTTCATTCAGTAGAAGTTACAGTTTCAAAAGGTGCTGTCATAATTCTGATGACAGTTGGTCCTGATGAACATTTTCTTGTATAATTAAGTTGGCTTATTACCCTGAGAATAGTTTCCCTTAGTTATTTTTTGTATGTCAAGTGTTAGTAATTAAGGTTTTCCTTATTTGTCCGAATTATGCCTTGTTCTTCTTTGCTCCCTTGTTTAGTTAGTAAATTTAATTTTAGAATGTGAGATCTCTGGAGAGGAAAAAGTGCTAAGCATCTTCTTACTTATTATTATAATAATCAATTTGTAGTGATACAGGCTAAAAGAAATGACTAGGTAAGGTCAGTTGTTCTGTCTCTAGATACAGCTAAAGTTTTAAAAATGTATTTATATATAAAAAAAGGCAGCATAGAAAAAGTCATAATTTGGCCTAATGAACAAAGACTTGATCACTAACACTTGAGATACTGAAGGAGAATCAATCGAAACATTGTGCTTAGAAAGCAAAGTTGGATGGTATATCTGCAAAAATCTCTATTAAAACATGTTCGATTCTAAAATCAAACAAAGGTTGACCAGGAAATTCAAGTAAACATTGTCATTTTCTCTGCCTATTAAAATGTCAATTTTTGTCATGTGCAGTTGTTTCATCCAACTTTATGCATGTGTTAATAATCTGTTGTAGAGGTCTAAGGATGCACCAGTATCTAGTTCTTAGTTTATGCAATTATGTCTCTAGAAATGTCATTATGAAGAGTTGAACAATTATGTCATTACATAGAATATTCTTTGATTTAATCGTAGCTTAAACGGACCTAATGAAATTACACATTCAGACTACCTGTAAGCCAATGTTACATTAATGAATTTTTTTACTGGTTTGTCATTTAAGCACTAGCAGTTAGACAGTTAATGCTATGGTGATTATTTACTTTATGCGCAGACAACACCGGTTCCGGCAGCCAAGCCGGCAGCAAGTTACCCGGCGGACTCGTCACGAAGGGTAATTCTTCACTGGGCTACGAGAAGGTGCGAGTGGCGCCGGGCGCCGGCCAGATGCCGTTCCCGTTCCCGTCGGCCAGCATGTTCCCCAACATGGGCTTTTATCCTGGCATGGCTGGAATCCCCCCACATGCGATGAACGCTGCCCTGCTCCAGCAGTGTGAGTCACAGTGTTCCTTGTAGTAACGTAAAAGCTAATGCTACATGTTCCCAAAACTTCTGTCACCAGGCAGAGCTCGTTGAATAAATTTCCGGTTTCTTCACAGCAAATCTTTTTTATTTAAAGTTCAATTGTAATGATTAGTCATAAGCTAATTGTCCAGATAGTTGGTTTATAGTGTAGTGGTGTGGGTATCTTTGTGAGAAAACTGGGTATTAATTCTTACAAATAAATTTTTAGAAAGTGAACAAGTAAACTTTTGGAAAAGTGAATGAGCCATTTAGAAGTAACATTAAAGTTCGTATATATAATGCTCTCGGGTGACTAGCCGAGTTAAATAAGTGTTATAATTACACGATAGTTCGGCGATCACATTCTCCGTCGCCATCTTTGCACTTCACCAGTAGATGGCGACGGAAAATGTGATCGCCGAAATATCGTGTAATTATAACACTTATTTAACTCGGCTAGTCACCCGGGAGCATTATATATATTCTCAAAGCCGAGAGAAACTGCGTTCTTATGTGGATATTCGTTTTGGTTGCTTTTATTTTTTATTGTACAATACATACATTATATTATCTTCTGTGCAGAAGACAGTGTTTGTTATCAATTTGGTGAGAATATTATTACAAGTTTTATTCTTCATCTTATAGATCCATACATTAAGATATAGTAATGTTTGTGTTTTCTGATTGTTAGTGTATTACTTACATTCAAATTCCACCTTACAGCACATCCATTGCATTAATTCTTAATTCATTGTTTTAAAAATCAAACAGATAATATGTTAGTTTTCAAATAGACTAAGTTTTGAGTAATTAATGGAGACACCATTTCAGTTGACTTCCTCTTCTTTGCAGCCATGGAGATGGGTGGCATGAATCCAATGAACCCCATGAATGCGATGAGTGCCATGAGTGCCTTGGGACTGAACCATATGAACATGGGGGCATTGAACTCATTCATGATGCAACCAAATGGAGGATTGCTGAATCAGTTGATGCAAGCAAGTGGTATGGGGGCTATGCACCAGGGTTGGGCCGGGGGCCTCTCCGGAAAGATGGTCTCGCAGCTCTGGATGAATGACGAAGCAAAGGTTTGTGAGCAGTGTTATCAAATTTCAATTTTCAAGTATTAAAAAAAGATAGGATAGGAAAGTAACCAGTCAGTTACCTTAGATGAAGACAGGAAAGCCAGACGAACTTGAAAAACACGAACACACTTTTCAGTATTTTGGTTAAAAAACCTTATTAACATAGGAGATGAGACATATGGCAGGAGGAAAGATGTGTACACATCCGGACCTGCCACAGGACTCGTGCAGTAGGCTGTGGCATGTGCATACCCCTTCTTTTCAAATGGCTCAATCCTACGTACAAATAAGGTTTTGAACCAAAATATTGTAAAGTGTTTATTTGGCCCTCCTGCCTTCATGATGAATTTTTTTCGCCTATTCTTATTTTCATTGTGACAGTTAAGTTTTTCCTGGCTTATGGCTGACAAAAATTCTTCTCGGTTATTCTGCCGATCGTTTCGGCAGCAACCTCTGTGCCGGGGGCAGAATATTCTTATTTTCATTGTTTAACATCTTGCTTACCCCTCCTCCCAGAGTTCCACCTCAAATAACCAATCATGACCTGATCCAGTTTTCTTGATAGATTTTGATCTTTTTTTTACAAGGTACTCTACATTATACCATCTGAGGAAGATGCAGTGTATAATTTGTTTTTATGGATTGTTCTCTGTGAACTGTTTTCTCCCGTCTTTCCATACACACTCCCTTAAAGCTATTTCATACCTCTTGATAGTCCTAGGACGGCGGTTCGAATCCCCGTCCGGGCATCCAGATTTGGGTTTTCCATTGTTTCCCAAATCACTCCAGGCAAATGCCGGGATGCTTCCTTAAAAAAAAGGCCATGGCTGAATTCCTTGCCCTCATCCTTTCCCGTCTCTAAAGGCCTCGCTGTTCAGAGACGTAAAAAAAAATTGATAGTCCTCTGTTCCTCTCATATATTGCTGTAGAGATTGTTTCTCGATAAATAACTATGAGTGAATTAAAGCCTGCTGTAAGGAATGCTTTTTTTAAAATCACATTTTAATGCTTGTTTCCTCTCCATATAAATGACGACAGGTAAATACATATAGTCTTATAACCCGATGGGGTCTCAAGTTGCTTCTCATTCCCCCCCTGTCATGACGGGACCTACAGTTTTAACGTGGAATGGAAACTATGGAATTTTCCAATGTACTCTCTGGAACAAAGCTTCTGTATCATGATGAGATTTGAACTTGAACCTTAAATTTGCAAGAAAAGTTGTTTAAACAATGAACTAACAAACCACTAAATGGTAGCAGGTAGAGGCAATTATGTACCAAAATCTATTCTCATATGAGTTTAATGCGAATATGTTGCTTTTTAATAGAAGATATATTTAGATTATTGAAAAGGTTTCTTTATATAATACAAAAGGATTCAGCATAAATAATTCCTTATTGTGTTGATAAAATACAGGTTTTTTTCCCCACAATATGTTAAAGTTTAGAGTATTGTAGTTTTATTCCTTATTGTGTTGATAAAATACAGGTTTTTTTCCCCACAATATGTTAAAGTTTAGAGTATTGTAGTTTTATGGCTGGAAGAAATGTACACTTTTTCTTCTTTTGCCACAACAGAAGGCATTTTGAATATTGCAGTGTTAAAGAAAACCTATTTTCTTGGTAGTTACATAAAATGTTAATTCTGATTTTTATTGTTTGTTTTGAAACTGTAGATGAACCCAATGGCAGCTGGGGTACATGAAGAGGAAGAAGTGGATGATGAAGATATGGGTGTAGCTGAGACCTATGCAGACTACATGCCCTCCAAATGTGAGTTGACAAAATTTTAATTTGCTTCGCTTTGTATTATAATAATAATGATGAGAGTGAAAATAGTAATGAAAATAAGGAAGGCTATGAAACAGAAACCCAACTCTTACCTTATGAAGGAAAGTTGGCAATGACAAACACACAAAGTAGAGAACAATTTACAGCGTTTTCACATAAAAACCTTATTAATCTACGGAGATGAGAAAAACCGCAAGTAGATCAGAAATGAACAGGAAGAAATGCTGCTGTTTGGTAGTGTGGAAAGTAAATATAGACACTGGAAGGGTGGCTGCAATGAAGAGAGAAAAATGCTGCAGAAACACACACACACACAAAACATGTTTTAGGTTTTGCTCCTACATTTGTGTGTGTCCGTGATCAACCCGGCTACATAGACGTCCCTGTAGTAAGTGTAATTGAAGTTGTATCTATCAATTTCAACTGGACTGATCTCTCTCTCTCTCACACTCACACACACACATACGTCATCTTCCTAAATGTATACATTTCTGCACGGAAAGGTGTCCTACACAGAAACTTACCTGTTCTATTTATCCCCAACACCTAACACACATCCTCATTTCCCATGTCCAACACCCTGATCCTGTACGAAACATCTCTCACACAACCCACATTGTGTGTATATAAAATTTGACCATAGCCCCAAATTTGTCACCCACTTCTCTTCTTATCTCGATTCCATTAACCAGCCTTTATTCATGTGCATACTTGCCCAAAATCTACTCTCTTCTCCCCCAAAATCCTACCCAGTGCTGCTGCATTCCTCCCCCCTTTTCTCACATTTTTTCAGCAGACCATCCAATCTCACGAACATCTTGGTACATAAGTAATCTCCTTTTGGTTTTGCTGCTACACTACTTCAGGAAAGTTGCTGCAAAACTCGCAACATGCATCCCACTACCTATTCCAATCCTACCACAGAGGAAGCTTTTCCTTTTATTGAAAATGTTACTTGGAATATTACACACTTCAGTTACCTATTTACCTTCTTATACTGAGTGTGATGAGTGAACGGCAATGTTCTGGCCTCCCACTTGGGAGGCACGGGTTTGAATCCCCGTCCGGCCATATAGATTTTGGTTTTCCATGTGTGTCAAAATCACTCCAGGTGAATGCCATAATGGTTGCTTCATAAGCCGAACTCGGATTCCTTCCCATTTCTTGCCTACAGTCCTTTCCCGCCATTTGATGATCTCAATGTGGATAAGGTGTAAAGGCATACCTGTACACGCTGCACTAGCTCATGTGTAAGCCTCTCCACTGATCGGCTCTCCATCAGAATGAACAGCCAGTTCACACCGGCAATATAGATCAAACAACTGTGAAATACGACTTTTAGCAACGACAACTCCAGTTATAGGTATCGGGGTATTTCCTGTCACTACAATCACTTCTAAACTCCAGTCTACAAACATATTCCAGATACTAGGTATTCCTTTGTCTTTGGTAAGATATCATCAATAAACCATCACTGAAAAGTAGACACTTGCCTTATCAATAATAAAATTGTTGTTGGGAAAGGGGGCAGCATGTTGTCAGCATATAAAAAGTAGTCTGCTTGGAGTGTTTTCCCTTTGACCATTCATAAAAATCAGTCAGTGATAGTTTTTCTCTTTGTTGATCGTTAGTGCTGTTTACCACCTGTAACACTTCGAGTGAAGACTTGATATCAGTATTCAGAAGTCAAACTGCTGGTACTTACTAATGCTCCACTAATATTCCTTATTTTGTTACAGTAAAGCTGGGTAAAAAACATCCCGATCCCGTAGTGGAAACAGCTTCGTTGTCTAGTGTGGAACCTGCAGATGTATTCTACAAGCTCTCGCTGCCAGAGGAAACCATCCGGTCGGGGTCTCTGTCGGCCCTCCAGTTGGAAGCCATCACGTACGCCTCACAGCAGCACGAACACTACCTTCCTGATGGTAGCAGAGCGGGCTTCCTGATAGGTTTGTCTCGCATTACGAGGTCTTACTGATTTCAATATTTTAACTACCTAAAGAGTTGTGTTGATCTTGGATTCTGTCATTGGTCTTATTTTATCTTTGGTTAAACTTTGCGCAACATTTCTTATTGAGGCTGCTGAAAAAGAGTGAAATGATGAGATTGTCTTAGTCTTCCTAATTTATATCTAGTATCTACAGTTCTCGAGATTGATGCGATGAAGATTATGAAGTAATGGAAACATAAAACAATTAAATGGGCACTTAGGTTGATAAGTTTAGTGTGAATTTTATTTCTAAAGATGCATAAAGACAAAATTTTTGTGATAAGCTGTCAGGAAATGGAAGTACCAGTGAAAAGAATTAAGTAATTGCTTTCCTGTGACATTTTTTGAAATTTTGACAGATATCAGATAAGAGTTTTTTGGTAAGGTTACATTTTTATTTGATATAATTTTTTTTTTAAATCTCTCAAAATTTTGGTAGAATATGATGGTTGAAGCTCCACACCAGGTCATCTGGTTCCAACTAATGGCCCAGTGGCCACATTAATTTGTTATGAAGAATGTCCAGTAGAATTTATTCTAAGGATTGTCTGAAGATCCCCTACTCTTGAAATTTATGGAGCCTTCCATGTGATGGAAATTAATTGCAGTAGAATATGTGCATTGTGTTGTTCCCCACAATACCTTGTGCAAACTGCTTATTCCTTTAAACTGGAACAATGCTTTCAAATATTGATGAAGTGATTTCTGACTTTGATCCCAAATGTGATTGGGACATCATTGTCTTATTGATCTACTTTGCAGCATTTAAAAATATTCTTAGTTCAACATTTGACTATGTTTCGGAATTCGGACATGTTCAGATGTTTTTGTACAATTTAATGGGTTTGGTGCAGAACTCTATTTCATTATTGGTATCTGGGTCTGTCGAAGCGGGATAATATATTGTGCTGCTGATTGAGTGTGTTGAAGTTTGTTGTATTGTTGTTGATAAACAATCTTACAGCTATAAAAATTGCAGTGCATCAGTTTGTATGTGATAGGAAGCAGAAGTAAATACTTACACATATCACTGCCTGCTGCCGTTCTTAAAAATGTCCATAATTACATTTTTAATATGTTGACTGTGTAGGACTCAGATCTGCCAGTCTGCCATTACCGGGTCTGTAAATATTTTGAATATCAAAAGGGGTGTGAGGGTGACGCATCAACTAAATATGATTGAAAATCTGTGTGTTTCATAAGGCAATGACATAAGCTAGTACTGCAGTTGACAAATTGCTTTCATTTCTGCAATGTTTAAATGAATTCTCATTAACAAGTTCTTTATTGCTTATGGTTTATCTGTAAGAATGAATGTTACTCTGATCAGCCAGAACATTATGACTACCTACCTACTATCAATATAAACTCATCCAGGCGATAGCATCACCTGATGAGGAATGACTGCTAGTATCAGTGAGCGTGCCATCCGTGTTTAGAATGGGGAAGGTGTGTGATCTGTTTGACTGAGGGCAGATTGTGATGGTCTGGAGGCTCAGCACGAGCATTTCGGAAACTGCGTGACTTGTTGGGCGTTCGAGGAGTGCTGTGGTGAGTGTCTCTAACAACTGGCGAAACCAAGGTGAAATCATGTCCAAACATTGAGGGGTTGGGTGGCCACTCCTCATTACAGATGTCAGACTGTAAGCATCTTAGAATTTTAGTAAATTCTAGCCTCTCACCTTTAAGTATTAGGGGGAAAGCTTACTCTGGAGTAAAAGATAGTTTTCAGTTCATGTACAGGTTATGGGAGTAAAGCTTTGTATAGCATAGAGATACTGTAACCAAACACACTAAATAAAACCCTTTAGGAATAATAAAAGTATTTAAAATTAAATAAATGCTCTAAATAAACCTTTGATAACAAAAAGAAAACATCAGTTTGGGAGGAAATAGATTAAATCCCCCAAGTTCAGTTTCAAATAATAGATTTTGATATAGGTTAACTTTACAGTTTCTAAACCAATTTGAATGCAGTAAAGACTTTCAGTAGTTGCTAAATGCCGAATATAAACTTTGAATAATAATAAATAAACTTTAAATCAACTGAAAATTAAATAATCATCAGTAATCCAACTTTGTAATTATGAGCTTCTAACTGGGGAGCATTTTGTCATTTTTAAACCAATTTAGGAGCAAGAAAGTAACTCAATACTTAATAATCCAACTATACTAATTTTCTGTAATGATATTAACACCTTTTACTAACCTTAAATATGATAATCCAAAATAATCCAGTTTAGTACACAAGCAATTTCTAAAATTTGGTATTTCACTGTTTCCACACACTTTTGAACAAAATAAAGTAATTGTAGGGAAGTAATCATGCAATTAAAATATAAATTCACTAAAATTTCGTAGTTTCTGAACGTTTAAATAACTTAAATTAATTTTTATACTTCGTCAGATGCTCTGCACTTTTAATAATTTTTTATCTCAAAATCCTAGAGAACATTCGAAATAAAAAGTAGATTTCCGGAAAGAACTAAAAATCTAATATCACATATAATAATTTCAAGTAATTCCAAGTAACAGAACCAATTTTATAGAGATCTTAAAATTTATTTCTCATTGCAGGCACGTGCATAGTTTCGAAATTAATTTCAACCGATCTAAAGTAGACACAGAGATGAGATAACTTTCAGAATACGTAGTTTAATTCAGTGAATCTCGTGGTAATTTTAGATTTGCGATAAAAATAACAGAAATAAAGTTATAAAATTAAAACTGAAATTGCACTTTGGTTACGTCGTAGTTAAACTTTCCCTGCACCAATCTTAATAAAAATTACACCGATAGACTCAGGAATTTTTATATAACAAAGTGATAATAATATAATTTGCATAAATTGTAGCGTTAATAAAATGACGAAATGTAGAAATTTCCAGAACAATAGTAATTCCCCAGAGTAGGAAAGTAGTTCACTCCTACGCTAAGATCTTTTAAACCAGATGCTTAAAATTATTCACTAAATATCCATTATTTCACAATTAAATATGTCGGAACACTGTCACACCTAAAGTTTTGGATAACTGTTTAGTTACTGAGATATTTCAGATCTAAATCGTCTATGTGTTAGCAGAAAGTTGTATTTTGGCTCTGACGTCAGCGAAGGTATAAAACATGACGCGTGGTGAAGACGGGGCTTTTTCCGGGTTTGAAGTCGTGCTAATAAGATGTTATAAGCGTGTGCGCTGGTAGGTTGGCAACTCTGACTTAGGTTGGTAGCTCAGGTCTTCGGTTGGCACTACCGGGTTCGGCCATGATGGAACATTGTCGGGGGGCGTGGCATTTGTTTACTTAACATGAACTGGTAATTCTCATCGGGGTTTGGTCGGTTTCTACTTCTCTCCATAATCTGTGATTTTTGGAACGATTGTTCGATTGCCTAAGCAACTTAAGAATGCTGTTTGAACTTTGAATTTCATTCTAAATAAACTCTGAGAATTTTGGAAAAGTGAACTGTTTTATTTCTGTAGCTGCTGTAATACCTTTTCAGTATTTGGGGTCTTCAAATATTGTGGCGACCTGTAGCGTTCTAGTTGTATCCTGGCAACATGGTCAAATTAAATTAAAGTATTCAACAAGGTTTCATCGGACTCGGAGGTGTGATCAAGAGAGTAAGTTAAGGCACATAGGCGATACTCTACCCCGGTGTCGGCCATAGTTCCTTACAAGACGCCGTGGGCTGGGCAGACTGGTGAAACAGGCGGCGAACTGTGGAGGAACTAACATTGGACTTTAATGCTGAACAGAGTACAAGTGTGTCTGAACACACAGTGCACCAAACTCCCCTAAGAATGGGCCTCCACAGCCAACGATTCATAATTGTGCCAATGTTAACACCATGACATCGGAAGCAACAAATGAAATGGGCACGTTACCGTCGTCACTAGACGTTGGCGAAGTTGCATGGTCTGATGAAACCTGATACCTTCTTCATCATGCCGATAGGAGGGTGCAAATCTGTTGTTTCCCAGAACAGCTTCTTGATACCTGTACAGCAGGACAGAGACAAGCTGGCTGCAGATCAATTATGCTCTGGGGAACATTCACGTGGGCGTGAGCCCAGCGGAGCTTGTGCAAGGCACCATGACGACCAATAAGTATCGTTCACTGGTTGCAGGCCACGTACACCGCTTCATGACGACCATGTTTCCCAACGGCACAGGCATTTTTCAACAAGATAATACAGCATGTCACAAGACCAGGAGGGTGACTAACAGAGTGGCGAGTTACAATTGATGTGTTGGCTCTTCAATTTGCCAGATCTGAACCCGATCGGACACATCTGGGATGTGATTGAACGTGGCGTCAGAGCTCATCGCGCCCCTTCCCAGAATTTACAGGAATTAGGTGACTTGTTTATGCAGATGTGCCAACTTCCTCCAGTGACCTACCAAGGCCTTCTTGCTTCCATGCCAAGAGGTGTTGCCGCTGTTATCTGTGCCAAAGGTGGACATACCGGCTATTAGGTAGGTGGTCATAATGTTCCGGCTGATCAGTGTATTTGTATGGAGCTGTTTCATATGATTTTATTTTTCTGATAACTTTTGGAATTAATTTCTGTCCTTTCTAATTTGTGTTTACTTCGGAAAAAATATTTTGTTTAAAGCAATTTTCTGTTACCTAGTTGTGAAAGTTATATGTAAGGCTAGTTGTCACCTGACAATGGTGGCAAATATTATGATCGCCTAAAAATCGTGTTTTATCGATGAACTAACTCGGTTAGTTACCCGAGAAGATTTTATTCGTATACTTGGATACGTTTATTATTCCGTAAGATCTTATTGTGATAATGATCAAAGCTCATAATTTCATATATAACCTTCTGAATTATAATATATTGTTTCTGATTGTTCCGTTCCAGGTGATGGTGCCGGAGTTGGAAAAGGTCGAACAATAGCAGGCATTATTTTTGAGAACTACGTTAAGGGACGAAAGAGAGCCATTTGGGTCTCTGTGTCAAATGACTTAAAGTACGATGCCGAGAGAGATCTGCGAGACATTGGGGCACCAAAAATAGAAGTTCATGCTCTCAACAAAGTAATTATTAACATTATGAATAATAACTTTAATGATTGGTATGTTTTGACAGATTCTTTGGGTGTTTGATTGAAAACAGCAATATTGTTTTCAAGGGAAGTGATGAAGGTAGTTTGTTCAGTGACATAATTAGTAGGTACATAGTTATTCATTCTGCCACGACAAGTGAAAAATCTCTCTCTCTGTATGTGTGTGTGCAATAGATTTATTTTTTCTTTCAAATTATTATATTTTTGCTCCTTGTCAGCAAATTCATTTGTAAGATCAAAAGGGCTTCACAACATAGTATATTGCCATTGTTTAATACATTTTCAAAACCTGGTATGTTTTTTTTTTTTAAATAACTAATTTCATCATAATTTTTTGTAATTGTCGCTTGCAAAATAATGTTTCAAGGTACATAACATGCAGAAGAATGGCTTTTCTTTTAACAGTCCATTTTCCATAAATATAATTCTTTTCATTGTGTTTACTAAATGGAGATAGTTTCTATTTTCTTTCATCATTGTTATACTTACATTTTTGTGATATGATATATAATATAGTGGTTTGTTGAAAAAAGATAGTCTTCTGAATGATATATATTCATTGAAAATATTATTATTTCACAAGATACAATTATGAAAATAATGATTAAATTAAATAACAATAAATACATTATTTGGTAGGAAGTGGGGGAAAAAAAAACAATTTTCTGAGAAGATTGTAGTCTATTGTATTCATTAAAGTTCATTAAAAATATTATTTCACAAAATAAAAGTATGTAAATGAAGATGGAATGAAATAATGCTCAGTGATTTACAGGGGAGAAAAGTTAGCAATAAATTGCTTCGAACTCAACCTCGCATATTGTAAAATGGACATCTTACCAACTGAATAATACTGTCCCACATTGAATTGGGCGTATTGCCTCTAGTATATAACCAGCATGGGGATTTATTGCATTGTAACATGTTGGAAACTAAGACCCATTTGAAGAAATAAGTTTCATGGACATATGGAGTGAATGCTTTTCAACATGTATTCATGAGAATGAAATCCATTTTTTTTACCATGTCTGACTGTGTCCTTGTAAGACAGTTTATGGTGCTTGGTATAGGGTTTAGAGGCAATAGTGGATAAATTCTGACTATCTGGGAATTGACTAGCAGGGCAGGGTAGTTGCTGGTGCTAAATCCCAAACCTCTCCACAACCTACATGGAGTGAGAAATATCACACTATTGGATGTGAGTAAAAAGCTTGGCCATTTTCTCGATTCTTTTACCTTTCATCTATGACAAAAATTTCACACCTCACATACACCATCACAGTTGTCCATACATGATGCAATGATACCAACACCGTCTGCAAAGGGAAAGGCAAGGGTAAATTTTACAAGCGGTCACCTTTGAGGTAAATATAGATGTGTGGCAGTCACCTTTAGTATCATGGTATATGCAATTATTTATTCATTAAAAGTAACTTCAACATTGCAGTAGCCTTATATGTGTGAATATTCATTTACAAAAATCAAAAGTCTTGACAATAGCGGCAGAGATTTTAACTGCCGAAACTTTTTGTATAAACGATGGACTTACTTGGCTAGTTACCCGAGAAAATTTTATTCATTTGCAACGCCGAGAAAATCTCCAGTCTTATATATCAAAAGTAGTGTTGCAAACTGAAAAAAAATAAACAATTCAGATTTGTGAAAAAAAACATAAAAAAAACCTAGCACCCTATTTTTTTTCTAATTTTTTTTTTCAGAAAACTATATATTTGATAAATTATAGTTTTATTTATGGAACTTACGTTTAACATGTGTGTTTTAAATGTTACTAAATCATATAATATCTTACATAATGATTCATAAATGTATCTATATAGGTAACATAATTTTTTATTCATCTTCTATATCGGACCCACATTTACTAGTATCAGTACTACCAACACTAGTTCGGTCGAAGTTGGAATTTTCAGTTTCTTCTTCTGTCCCCTCTAGATCCATAACTTCAGAAATAGTTACATTTTCTTTTACTGGTTGTATTGCATGCAAAAGATTTTAAATTGTGAACAAAGTACACACTGTGAATGAAGACTGCGCCGATAGTTCTTTTAAGTTTGAATTGAAATATATTATCATACAAAATAGGAGCTTTATTTGTTTTCAATCGTTGGTTTACGCCAACGGTTGCAAGGAAATAATTCATAATTACTGACAATGACTCAGTATTATCACTATACGCTGCGAGTTTAACAAGTATACGAATATAAGGAAAGCACAACAAGTAATAAAAAGAAGCAAAAAACCGTAGTTAAATTTCCTAACTTTTTGAAAAGATTTGTAGGTCTACAGATAAATTTGTAGGGCCTGGCAGCACTAGTTCAAATAGCAAGTATCAATCCAAACAATGGGGAACGGCCGAACGGGGATTCCTTCTCACGCAACCTAGCCTTTTCGGGAAGTCCCCTTTCGTAAAAGAAAACTTCAGTCGATGTTACCAATATTTTTGTAATTTTTTTTTTCTACTGAACCAGAAAGATATAGTAGATTTTAAAGTAAGATAAGTACTTAGTATAAACTCTAAAACAGTCATATTAAATGATAAATGCCTTAAAAATTTGAAATTTACTAGTTATGAAAAAAACATGTCCCAGAAAAAAAAACATGTTTTTTTTCAGTTTTTTTTTCATGTTTTTTTCACATCAGAAAAAAACTGTTTTTTTACAACACTAATCAAAAGTCTTGTTTTTACAATTTAGACTACCTGCAAAAGTATTTACAAATGTGAGCTTTAAGCAAGTAAACATTTTGACAATTCATTAATGCATTGTTACTGTTTTTGTCAACAGTTCAAATATGCCAAGATTTCATCAGCAGTGAATGGAAATGTGAAGAAGGGTGTGATATTTTCTACATACTCTGCTTTGATTGGTGAGTCTTCTCAATCTGGTGGCAAATACAAAACAAGACTGAAGCAGCTGCTACAGTGGTGTGGTGACGACTTTGACGGTCCTGTTGTGTTTGATGAGTGCCACAGAGCCAAGAATTTGTGCCCTGTTGGCTCGACCAAACCGACGAAGACGGGCCTTACGGTAAGTAACAAAATAAGCACCAAAGGAAAAAGTGAAAACTGATGAGAAAGGGTTCAAATTAAGATAGAATTTAAGATATCTGACACAAGGCAGATATGAAATGTGCTCAATATGAACTTGAAAAATTGTTTAACAGTGGTTTTTATAGTCGCTGTTTTTCATCAGGACTAGATTTTGTCATTTTTTTTTACATTTTGTCTTGATTTGTCAGATGAATTGTTTAAGGTACTGAGCAAAAGTCAATTAGGGCTTTTATTGTTATAAAAGAAAATGGTATGGCTTGTTGCACTGTAAAAATTAGGGAGGGCATCAAGAGAATTAGGTAGTGGAAAATGCTGAAGTTAGCACACTTCAGAAATTGAAAGGGATGAAGATCTCGTAATACCAAAACGTTGCTCGGGGTTATTCAACATTCGCATTAACTTGATCGTGATGGTTGGTACATTTAAAGTATGCTTGCATTGGTTCTTTATACTGTTGCCAATCCCCTGTAATTTCCCCGAGAGATAAAGGTCTCTGGAGTAAAACAGCTCTTGCGTAGACAAAGTTTATATTCTTGAATTTTACGTAGTACAAGCTGAGGTACCAGAAGGATAAGGCATCGAAACTATCGTCTCCATGAATTAGATTGCAGGTTGACGTCACTCACACTCACTGATTGGCAATCTTTCAGAAAATTCCCCCAAATTTCGAAAGATCATCCTATGGCATCCCCGGAATAGCATCAGAGTCCACTGTCCTGATCGTTAATGTAAAATTTATAACAACTTGAAAATTTTCAAAGCTCCCCGTTTCACCAGTACTAGAAATCTTTAAAGTCCACAGCCTCGTAGTTCGCTGCCCCATCACGTAGCTCTTTTCATCTCGACAGCCTGCTTGAAAAACTGTTCGAAAACTATCCCTGACTCCTTGCGCTGGTCGGCTTTATATAGGGTAGGCTTATCTTTTGCTGAATCGCCATGGAACACCGGTTTATTCCCACGGGTAAACACTATTCTTTAGTGAATTAGAAAAAGCCCCCACTCCTGTGGAACACTAATTTTACTCGGATTTTCCCGAAATTTTACTATGTTATAGTTTAATTTATTCTGAATCTTTTTGGTCATGACAACTTTTCTCATAATTATTGTCGTTTAAGAACTATTAATTTCTGAAAGTTACACATGGGGATGCTATCATATGTCAATGGTAAAACTTTGTTTTTCTTACTTTAAATGTCAAGTTGGCTCTGAACTGTTATATGCTTATTACTAACTGAATTTTTCTCTTTCGTTTAAGCATACTTTTAGCTTTCTAGTTCTTTTTTTCCTAAAAATATCTAATTATTTTGATTTGAAATATCTCCTTATAAAAATTTTAAAACCACACGAAAACCACCTTAAAGTGATTGTCATTCTCTGCTTTCTTTGTGGAAATGAATGCAACCAAATTCATCATGACTGAAAAACAATCTTATTCAAGTATTATGTCTTACAAAAATGTTTTAAAATTGATTTAAAAAGTGCTTTCTTCTTAAGAAAATCATTTTAAAAGTTCTTTACTATACAATTCTATCAGATTTGCCCCCTTCTAAATGGTTATAGTAAGATAATGGTCATGTATAACAAGGTTATGTTCTGGCATGAAAAGTGCTTTACTATTAAACATGATAATAAAAGTTATTCGCTATGCATTATATTTAACACGCCTCTTGCTGAACAGTTTAGTTGAGATATTTGGTATATAAAAATCTATTGGAATACTATGGATAAGATGGATGAACCAGGTCAAGAAAGACAGAAGTGAAGGGAGTTGCTTTAGAGACAAATTGTAAAAAATCTTGGAGTGATTAGAAATAAGAGCATATGCCAGACAACCTGCAAAGCTACCTCGATCCCCTCTCCCCCCCCCCCTTTTTTCCTCCACTCCCGGTTTGGAACCTTTCCCCTCCTGTCGTCTGCAAATGATGTAATTTCTGACATTAAACTATTAACACAATCATTCATCAGAGTAATAAACAGCAATAGTACCAGCACACTACCCTGTGGTATTACCATTTTCGCTTCCGCCTGTTTTGAAACTAAATTTCCTACGATAACGGTTCACTTTCTGCCTTTTAAGAATTCCTCTACACAGCAAGTCACTTTTCATCTAATGAATCCTTTAATTACTTCTGCTCCATTTTCAATTTGCTTCTTACCAATATGTTGCTCTCTGTGGTATTGAGTTGTGAATCTACTTGTAAGTATGATTTGTAATAATATGCATTGCTATTAACTACTGATTTTATTCACGCATATTATTATAGTACTTTTAGTGAAGTATTGTTGTTAAAAGTCCCTTTATATGTTTATATATTAGTTGGCACTTTCCTGAATAATGAAATACATACAGAAACAGTGCTATCTTTGCTACTGAATGCTAAATTGCTCACACCTTCTTCCTACATTATTATTTAATTATGGTGTATTTATTTTTAAATCTGCTAAAGCACCATTATCAGTAGAAGTTTCTTCCGAAATGCTTGATTTCTAGGTATTGTTAATGCAGTTTTACTCACTTCTTCCAGGTAAAATAGTATTTTATCATGTGGAGGGATGAATTGTTTCGTATTACTGTCTACTTGTATATTCGGTGTGATTTGTGTTTATTTCAACAAACCATCAATGATTTGCTCGGAGTAATAATACATGAAATAGCTGTCCCAAAGAAAAGATTTTGGCAGATTTCTCCTAATAGTCATATCTTAATGTTTATAATTTAACTGCATTGCAAGACTACACAGTAACTGCCTCTTTTTATGTGCATTTCTATTAATGTAACAGAGTCTGGTGGGTGATGGGTTCATTCAGGCCCTGGAATTTGCAAGGATCCAAGATTCAGTCATCAATATCCTGTTTTCCTAAAGTTTCCTGATATGATTCCTGTAGAATCCCATTGTTAAATTCTTCGCATTCCTAGCCCCTCTTCCCCCAACCTCTCATGGTTCTGATGATGTTTGTGAGCTGTTATATCCTTGTTAAAAATGTTGAAAGAAAAATGTTCGTAACAATATCTTTTTTGCTGATAGAGTTTGTGAAAATAATTTATTTGAATAGGATAAAAAACACAGGTGCTTTCTAGGTCCTCGAGTTGCAAAACAAGCTTCCAAAGGCCCGAGTCGTGTACGCCTCTGCTACTGGAGCCTCTGAGCCACGGAACATGGCATACATGACGCGGCTGGGTATCTGGGGAGAAGGAACGCCTTTCAACGAGTTTAACGACTTCATCTCTGCAGTTGAAAAGAGGTAACAAAATGAAATTCCTATCTGTTTAAATAATGGTACCTGTTTCCATTTCATGCCACTGATATGAAAGACATTACCATCCATCTGCAACTATGGTTACGTAGATTTTGTTTTAATTGATTTACAACATTATACAAATGTTTTTCAGTAGACCCAGCATTTATTATTTATTCACATACATGTAATTTATAAATATTACTTTAATATTTTCTATTAATATTTACTGTATATCCTCTCATGTTCATTACTTTTGAAGATGTTCCCCCATTTCCTAACCTCCTCCCTCCACCACTCCAGCCACCCAGGCTTTGTTAGTTGGGTCCACCATTCACCCAGAGCGCATGGGTGCGATCACATCCGATCTACTCACCAAGTCTATCGTCTACTTTCAACAATAACGTTCAATACTGAAATATTGTGTCATATTTGTTAATCAATACCAGCCAACGTCATCTGTAATAAGTGTTGGACTGAATTCCCCTTCCCTTCCTTAATTTCATTGCCTTGTGCCATTTCTATGCTTATTATTTTTATTGAAACTATTAAAATTTTTATTCACCTTTTGTCACATTTCCTCCCTTTCCTCATTTGTTCAATTTATAAAGTTTGTTTTATTGTGTTTGATATTTATTATGTTCGGCTGTCATATTTAATAAGGAACCATTCCTCCATTTCATTGATGTGTTGATGTTTGAAAAACAGTCAAAATTAAATCCTTGGATACAGTTGGATGTTTCCTCATTGGCAGCAGGGAAGTACTGTTTCTAATTATATGCATTCTAATTTTCTAGGGGAGTTGGTGCTATGGAAATAGTAGCAATGGATATGAAGCTTCGTGGCATGTATATTGCCAGACAACTTAGTTTCCATGGGGTTTCCTTCAAGATAGAAGAGGTCCCCTTATCAAAAGATTTTATAGAGATTTATGACTCGTCTGTAAAATTGGTAAGTATTGATTCGCCTGTTGTTGTTTGCCTAGCTGGTCATCAAAAGTCGTAGTACTAGAAGTATCAATGCCCTCAATTTCCTGTTGAAAAATAGATTTTATTCTTTTGTTGTTGTTCCTTATTTCTCTAACAGTGGCAATTTCTTATGTATCTGGTATCTAGAGGATCCTTTTTGAATCCGTCCTCCTTTTTTTGGATAAATTGTTTAGGTGTAATTCCTGTTGTTACAGTGGGTTGATGCAATGAGCAAATTCCAGGAAGCAGCAGAGTTAATCGATGCTGAGAATCGTATGAAGAAGACTATGTGGGGCCAGTTTTGGTCATCGCACCAGAGATTCTTCAAATATCTGTGTATTGCAGCAAAAGTTAACCATGCTGTTACTATTGCCCGGTGAGTAAGAATTTATGTTCATTGCAGGGTTAATTTAAAGTGTGTGTTGTATTATAATGTTCAGGATCTTTATTAAAAAAAAAAAAATTAAAATGAGAAATAATGTGCACAGTCGAGCCTCTGACCCCTGTTTAACAACTCCAATAATTATAATATAAATACAAATGTGTGGGTGCATGTTTGTTATTCCGTCGTGCTGAAATGGCTCAATGGATTTGAGTGAAATTTGGCAAGAAGTTAGAATATAGTCTGGAATAGCATATAGGGTACTTCTCATCCTGATAAAACAAACATCATTTCCTTTGAGAATTAACCACATATCCAAACGCAATGGACAAACAGAAGATGAATGAAAGCACATACTGTATTAGTCTGAAATGCAAACACAATGAAAAAATATGCAAGGACATTGAACTCAACCAAATTCCAAATGACAGATTTAATACTTTCATATTAAAGCAGAAATTAATAGCAACAAAGAGGAGAAATTAATATTTATTTTAACCAAAATAATGCGAAAACAAGGAAATAAAAGAAGAATTAACTCTACTACATTAGTTAAAGGCAATTAAATGTGTGAGGTATCCATTCAACACTGATATATAAACTATTCTGGAGTGTATACTAACACTGCAGCCACAATTTCACTTTGACAATGTTGTTTGCGTGTGTAGAAGGGTGTGCATCTCTGGAAAGTATTGAAGGGTCTACTCAAAACTCTATCCACTGTCCCCTGCACATGTTTTAGCAGATCCCCTAGTCTTAACATCATGGTTCACAAGTACCATCCTTTTAGACTCTGCAAAACCTCCATATGGATCTTCTCTATGCAACAGACTTAATTGCATAACCTGCAGCATGCATGCGCCCACGATGACTTATTTTAACCCTACCACAGGGGAAACCTTCCCCACCATTAGACTTCCGTGGATCATTTACCTATTCAAATTATGTATGTATTGAGTGCTGGTGCCTGTGTAAGCACAGTCACATGTTTCTGTTTTCATGAGTAATGGCATAGCCCAAAATATTGTGTTTTTGTGGAGTGTATTAGCTGTCTTCCTACCTTTATCTGTGGTGGGCAATGGGTGTATTTTATCTTTCCTTTCCACGTCAATATATCATCATCATTTTGAACCATCTCCAGTTTAACAGGTGCAGTTTTCAAGCCTTCCAGTGTTTTGGTTTTGATTGTTTTCCATATCTGTATATGATATGAATATTACTCAAGATTAATCATGAGACTTGGAAGGAAAAATATATTTCCATAAACCAGTCCTGACTGGGAGAAGGAATATTTTCATTTGTAGGAAAGGTAGTAGTAAATAGATGGAATAAATGTATGTGGGGAGGGGGAGGGGGGAGGATGGATGTGGTGAAAATTTTACCCAAACACTGAAATAGTTTGAACTAAAAAAAAAAAAATTGAATTGCAAGGGTGGGTATATTATTACAACCTTCCATTTTTCAGCTTTTTACCATAATATCATTAGTATCTTTATCCATTCTTCAAAATTTATTCAGTTCCCTTAAAAAATGAATACATTAGGAGACTTGCAAGATGCGATTTTTTTCTGGGAATGCTGCCATATGTACAGTGTGCATGTGGATCTGACAGAAAAACTTTACAGCGTATTATCAAAGAAATCTTAGAGTATACCAAGATGACAGTGAAGACTTCCTGTACGTAACTCCAGCAATGATTGGCAACATTAAAAATTTAAATTTTTGTTTGTAAATGTGGCTTTGAATGTTTTGTACGTTTTTGTTTATGTGATGTGTAAATGCGGTGTGGTAAATAAATTTAGGTTACATTGCCCTTAACTTTTAACTGTTTGTGTTTTACACTCTTTACAATATCCTATACAGAAAAACTAAAATTGAATGATGTGAACACTGTAGCATATCACTGTGCCCCTTTCTCATCTTATTTTACTAATATAACTGTTTTATTTTGTACAGGGAAGCTGTGAAATGTGGAAAATGTGTTGTGATAGGTCTGCAGTCTACGGGGGAAGCAAGGACTCTCGAACAGCTGGAGAGGGATGATGGAGAACTATCAGATTTTGTCTCCACTGCAAAGTAAGATAAGAAAATGTATATTATATTTTTGTAAGTTGTCAATATTAATAGAAGTCAATGTGCTTTAAAATGTGACTAGGGAAAGGTATAACCTGTCATCAAAATGTAAGTCAAGGGATTCCGCCTTGTGGATGAGCAGTGACGTTTTGCCTTCCAAGTGGACACAAGTTTCAATCCCCTTCCAGCCATCCAGATTGCGGTTTTCCATGGTATTCTGAAATCAGTGCTACCGATTACTGGAAAAAGATTGTGTGGTCATATGAATAATGATTCCAGTTACCGAGATCTGATGGAGAGTAGGGTTTTAGTATGGTGCTGTTCCAAGTCGGATTCAATTATCTAAGGGTGATCCTATTGAGCCCTGCATTTCATTTACATTGACATGAAGGCTAATCCAGATTGTTGTGTTTTCTACTTAACTCATTTTTAGGCTTCTGTATCTGAGGAGATATGGAGCCAACTTGCTCAGGATATACAGGACGCCCTTGACTACTTTGAAAGGTTTTACTCTGCTGGTTTACTGGCCATGTAGGAACAGGACACTTCCAAGTTAACCAGTAATATGGTCAATTTAGACTTCATTCTAGTCCCAAACTCTGATCTTGCCTCAGCGATGAAAGGAAAAAACTTATAATGTTTGGCAGAGGTAATGGTTCCATTGAGCACTGGCCTGAAGCTTTTGAGCAGCTCCTTCCAGTGAGACAGCAGGGATAATGGTCTGCTTTCTCACCTTTTTTTCGCCTAGAGGGCAACATTTGAGTGTGATTTTAGTAGCCTACTTCGATACTATTTCACGTTTTAACATACTAAGTTTTGTATTCTGTTTTAAGGGCATATTTGTTGGTTACCTGTCCCTTTACTAAACAACACTGAAAATGTTTTATTTTCTGGTCTGATCACAAAAATCTTGACCCGAGTAGCAGCATCATTAGTGGGTGGTTATTTATTTTTGCATATTAGAGTTTTAATCATCGTATTATGAATGTGTTTTACATCTTGTTTTGCCTCTTTACATCCAGCCAGATATTTTATTGCTTTACTTTGTTCTACTTGCAGTATAACATACCTCTATAGAGTCAGTAATGTAGACAGAAAATTTATTCCTGTTTTTGGCACTTTGCCATATTAGTTTCTTGTATGGACATTAATGACTATGATGTTGACACTTCCTACAGCCACACCAACATCATCTAAATAAGTCACTGCCACCTTTGCAGCAGGCTTTCATGGATTCTTTGTTTCCATGTCTGTTGTTGGATATGTGTATCTGTTAAAGACTTTAGATTATGGAATTAAAATTGCAGTAGGCTTGAATCACAATTCAATTTTTTTTTTTTTTTTTGATATAGGTACTTTTGGATTAGAGAAAACTTATCTACTGTATAAGTATGGGCACACTATTTCATAATTAATTAATCTGTGTCTTTCAATTAAAATTTTAGAGGAGTCCTTCAGTCATTAGTGGAGAAGCACTTTCCAGCACCTGACAGAAACCGCATCCACAGGTTGCTGGGTATTGATCCACCAAAAAAGGACAAAGCTAGTAACAATGGTGACCTAGACTTGGAGCCTGGTGGTTCTAGTGGTAGTAAGAGGAAGCCCGGTAAGTACCTTATTCTGTTCCCTAGACGTATTTTAGGTAACTATTATTTGTGTACTGAAGAACAGTTAAGAGCGTATATTAGCTAAACAGTAGAAAAAAGTTGAGTTTATTATATTTTACTGAATCTGTAAATAATCTATATCACAGTAAAGGCATTTACTTCACTAAGTCTAGCAGTTGTGTCATGGTCAAGCATTTTTCTGTATGGTTTGGAGCTGGAAAGTAATGGAGGTAAAAATAAATTGTGAATAGATATTAGATGTTGCAGTATCGGTAATAACCGAATAGCATGATTCTTGTTACTTAAAATTGGATGCTTGGGGCTTTGAAATGCCCTTTAATTGTGCTTTTGGTTTACCTGCAACCTTTATGTTTTGCATGAACACTGGAAAGTACTTTCTTAACCCAAATTTAACATACAACTGTTTGATTTCAATTATGTTCTGCAAAGCGTTTTAATTTTATAGTTTACAGCAAAACCAAATGTTTCCCAAGCATAAGAAAATTCTGTTGTAGTGGGTGCCTTCGTTTGAAATACCTTCTGTGGGGAGAAATGCATTTTTTTTTCTTTGGTTCTATATTTTTCATTGCCATAGTGAATAAAGCAAATACTGTTATTCAAAAAAAGTCACAGCAGAATTGACAAAGCAAGCTTTGACTCTATTTTTTTAAATGCCTCATTGCCTATTTTACACGTCATGTGATAGTAGTTATCTAAAAATTCTCGATGGTAATTATAGAATTTTATTTATTGCGTCTGTACTTTTGGAACGGCACTTGAACAAAAATTAAATTACATTGCTACTCATTTCTCGTGGAGAGATTGAAACTGTATTTATATTTGTTTTACAGTAAGGCAAGCAGCACAGAGAGCAGTGAAAAGGGTGAGGATGTCGTCATCAGAGGAATCCGACTCTGAAGTAGACAGAGACAGTACTGGAGGGGGAAACAGCTCCGGTTCGGAATTCAAACTCTCTGGCTCGGAGTCTGACGGCAGTGAAAGTCCGTCTGACAGCAACCAGAGCTCCGACTTCAATCCATTTTACTCTGACAGTGATTCTGATGCCGGTACGTACAGCTGGTGTCTTCTCCTCATTTTTTCATCAAAGTAGATTGTTTCCCTGCCGTTTTGTGGTTAACATTAATTTTTTTCGCACGGTATCTTTTAATGTTCTCTTTTTATTTAATTATATATTATTATCATACTTTATTGATGAGGAAACTATGCATTCCATCAGTTCCATTTTCTTTCTATTTAAAATAAAATGCCTGTGTACAAATTTTAATTAACATGACTAAAAATATATGTATGTTTAATCACTATATTAACATGTGATGTTATTCAAAATTAACTATGTCTGAACATCCATTGTTGTATACGAAAATTTAATTTCTTAGTTGCTTGAAGATTAACAACATAATTTCTTAGTTGTTAAAAAAAAATCACTAAAATACCGGCATTAGTTTTTGGACATAAATTTTAAAATAAATATATTCGGTGTACACTGTTTCCCAAAATTGAAGCAAATAGCATATAAATGTGTGTGGATTACTTTAAAAAAAAATGTGTTTATGCCTTTATGTGCATGAATAACATAAATTAGAAATCTTCATTCGCAGTAATAAAATTGGACGGTCAGAATCATTCCTCAGTACTTGAAATTTCTTAGTAATTTGTTTATAAATAATATAGCTTACTGAATATAAAAAATTTCTAAGTGGTCAGCCAAAGAGTACCATTGTTTTGATAGGCTGAAAATAACATAGCTATCTAGGCATAGTCCAAATGAGAACTGTTAGGGTTCAAGAATACAATTAGCGTAACTTGACACTATAACTTTAATTGAAATTTTATAAGGATACAAAAAATCAACTTTGTCAGATAAGAGTTGTAAATATATTATTTTTAATTAAAACAGCATGAATTCTACTAGGGAGGCTCGGTGTGCTGAGCCGCTGCATGCTTGATCTGGATAAAATACAATAGGACAGGCCACTAGTCGAGGCCCCTGCGTACCACCCATCCTGATTGCAGTTTTTAGGCAATTTCCTGAAATCGTGTAGGTGAATGCTGTGATGGTGCCCAATCTGTGTCTCATAAACTACACATTTCATAAACAAAAAATACATTTCTCACAGAGACAATACTTTCCTCCAGTTGATTAGGTAGGAACTCATTTTATTCCTTGTCCCCTCTCATGATTCACAATGACCACCTGGCCAATGTACACATAGTACTTAATGGGGATTTGGTGGGGAAATGGGGGGTGGGGAGGGAAGAGGACACGAAAATATGGCTTTTAGAGTACAAAACGCCAAACAAAAGGCATGATGTAATTTCTTTTTTTCACCATACAAATTAATCACTTTTTTTCCTCCTTTAGAGTTTTGATTTATTTACACATTGAGGCACTGCAAATCACTTGCAAACAGTAGAATTTGTTTTATCAATGAAATTTCCACTCTGGTGTCTTGTTTACAACTTCATGTGCAGAGGATTGACGTCATAGTAGACACATTGTCAGCTATGAGCGTTTTGATTCCAATATTCAAATTAACATAAAAAAATTTCACAGTTTTTTGTTGTTGTTGTTGATGTAATAGACACACAGCTACAGTATTGACTACTTGCAAAAATTACTCAAGTACCTTTTAAAAAAAATAAAAAAAAATTAAGGCAATGCAAAATCAAGCAAGAATGAGAGATAAAGCCATTGGTTAAACTAACATGTCATTGTTTACAATTAAAGTGTGGATAGTGAAAATATGTCTCATTGATTGACAGTGTTTCTCTCATTATTTGTGTGCTGTAGAATTGAATTGAATTTAATCAGATAAATTACCATGTGCAATTACTTTTATTTAGACACATTTGATTTATAAGTCACTATCATTCCATGAATGTGAAGTTACTGCTTTCCAGATTATCTTGGCAGTATTAATGGATGAACTTGTATGAATTTCTGAGCTTTACATAAAGGCTGTGATATTTCTGGTGTATTAGAAATTTGTCCTAGAGTATTTTGTGGGGCATTATCATTTGCAGCACTCACCCCTGTGCTAAATTTATTTTCCAATACTGTTTTGAAGACATTCATTGTCTCTGAATATCAAACTTTTAAATAATAAATTGTAAGTGCTGTGCATTGGTCTATTTTCATATTTAACTACGGCCTTTAGGTTTTTGAAAGGCAGTGGTTTACCATATGTTCCAGTTTAGTGTGTTGATTTACACCAAAATGTGGAGATGTTTTTATCCTGCTTATCATACCTGTAATAGAATCATATCAAATAATTCCTTGGAATTGTACTAATTAGCATCTAAAAAATGAATGAAAATTTCTTCCATCTGTTGAGAACAAGATTAATCCCAGAAATGTACTTTAAGACGTGCTTTACAGTTAGGCAAATGGTTCAAATTCTAACACGTTGAAATTTAGCAATTAATCGGCAGCAGTTTTTGAAATATTGTGTTGGAGGTTGATGATTTTGATGATGGTTTTGTGTATTGATATAGATCCTTGGGACCGCCGCAAAAAGAAGGGCAAAAAGCACAAAACACCAAAGAAACGGCAGTCGACCCAGGATAAGATCCAGTCGTTGCTGTCACGTAAGACGCACAAAGGAAAGCGCAATGGAGATGCAGGTGGTGGAGGTGGGGGTCGTCCCCCTCCACCTCCTCGGGACGCGATTGAACGAGCGTGCTGTATGAAGGAGGATCTTCTGCGACAGGTGGAGTTGTTGGGAGAACGTCTCCCGCCCAACACGCTCGATCAGCTGATTGACGAGCTAGGTGGCCCCGAGAATGTTGCAGAGGTTAGTTTGTGTGTAGTTTGACACTATGCAGCAATTTGTTTTTAGCCTATTTTTCTATCAATAGTAAGAATACGAAGGAACATTATTTTTAGTTAGTTTTTTAAATGTGCTTTTGAATATGCATGTATTTTGCATTGAGATAAATTAAATTTGATTACACACCTGTATATTCTGCAGTTCACAAAATCATGTGTGGTTGGTGCTTTACACTGAAATTGATCTCAGTGCTTTTCAATCCCTAACTGTCAGAGGAAAGAAAGAATACATGTGGTATCAGATTGTTGTTTTGAAGCCTAAGACACCATCTGGAGATTGTGTAAGTGCAGTTTACTGACAGGAAGGAGGATGATGCAGTTAGAGAAATTGTGGGTTTAAGGAGATAATAAATAGCACCAGGAAACAGGGCATTGCTTAATACATTTTTTCTTTAGTGTGCAGGTAGAAATTTTCACACATTAAGGTTGTGGAGGTAAGTAATTTGACTTAAGCAATGTCTCTTGTTAGTTTGATGTATGATAGAAAGCAGAGTAAGTTATTTTAAAGACAGCCTTGGCAATGAGCACGAAAGTTTTAAAGTTTTCTAATCTTAAGTTTTCAAATAGCGTTCCCACTAGGTTGATAGAAGAATTACTATAAATAATAATCACCACACAAAAGAACTATATCGTTCTGAAGTGCTTATTTTGAATTACTTGTTAAGATTATTACCAACAGCCAGTATATTTGTAGATTGAACTTCTAAAGAAATACTGTAATCAAACCTTGTTTCTTTGGAAAACATATAGTTCTATTTTCGCATCATACACTTTGATGATGAGCTTACTGTTAGTATATCTAAGATCCATTGTGGTTGTGTAAGTGCTGCCAAGTACAGTTAACAAAAAATGGATGCTTTATCATGCATATTTTATGACACAGTCAGTTTGATTCTTGGATACCATGATGTGGGCAGATATAGGCTAACTATTGAGACTTTGATGGACAACCAGATAATTTAGATTATATACATAAAATTTGATGAAGATTCTTAAGCTACTGTGAATAAATGGAAAATGGACTCTGCAGCCCATATTTTAAATTGGAAAAAATTACTTCAGTGGAGCAACATTTAAAATTCTGCCCACAAAGATTTCTTGGAAGATTCAGTTATACGACCTTGCTCTATTGACCTGATATTGGACTTAATTTCAGTTATAGGAAAATGCAAACCAGACGACACCCTTAGGGTGTGTGCGTTAATTACGTGAGGTGTTTTTCCGGAATTCTGGACTCCCTCCCCCCACTATTTCACCTCAACGTAATTAATGGATGCCCCCTTATTAATGAATATCAAAAATAAATTTCAGATACTACATAAAAGAATCCAATAGTAATGCATCCTGCCGTGATTAGGCTTGGTTTCTGCAAGCACCTCTTAATTAATAATGTTGGGGGGAGAAATCTCTACTAAAATTTGTATTATAAATGTTTCAGATGACTGGTCGAAAGGGTCGAGTTGTGCAGACGGAGGATGGTATTCAGTACGAGTCGAGGTCAGAAGTTGATGTTCCTCTGGAGACTTTGAACCTTACAGGTATAATTAACTTTGTCTTTGAAATGTATGCTCTGTAGTTAATAAGTATCAGTGTATTAATACAGTATAGTGTTAAGGCTGGTACTTGCTGTATTTGTGTTCCCTTACTTACTCAATTACTATGCTTTA
Organism: Vandiemenella viatica; assembly: GCA_031002005.1. NCBI lineage: Eukaryota > Metazoa > Arthropoda > Insecta > Orthoptera > Morabidae > Vandiemenella > Vandiemenella viatica. The sequence goes on along the minus strand of CM061914.1, from coordinate 180,914,216 downwards.
CAATTGTTGGGTAAAGAAAACTGTAGCACATAAAAATGAAAACATAGTTGCATGGAAACTAGCCTAAAATATGATCACAGAGAATATTTCCTCTGGCATTAGTGTAGGGCATATTCTTTCTCATATCTTATAAATAGTTGGCAGTTTTAAATTGAATGATACTGATTTATTTCAGAGAAACAGAGGTTTATGGACGGTGAGAAGGACGTAGCTATAATCTCGGAAGCAGCGTCGAGTGGCATATCGCTACAGAGTGATCGGCGGGCCAGAAATCAGAGGCGGCGAGTACACATCACACTGGAACTGCCCTGGAGTGCAGACCGCGCCATCCAGCAATTTGGTCAGACTTCTTTATCTGTCATATTGTCCCTAATAGTAAAATGCTTTGTCGATATGTAGCGCTTTTACCTCAGGGAAATATGTCTCCTAGAAGCCGATTTATTGTCAGTATGGACCTTTTAATCTTGTGGACGAATGTTAATAATTTGGCACACTCGTAGCATTTTTATCCCATTTTTTCTTTTCTTTTTGTAAACCACTGGTTTCATAAGGGAAATTATAGGAACTGTCTCTTACAGCAAGTGATATTAGGACAGTACAAAGGATAGGGAAAATGACCCATCACTCACCAAAGTAGAAAGTTCTGACGAGTGGAAAAAATATGAGACGAACAAAAACATACACAATATTTCAGTTTTACACCTTATTAATCTGTGAGAGCAATCTGAGTTTTCTCCAAAACCACAGCATTTTCAGAACTTCAGAGATGGGAACTTGCATACCAAAATGTCCTGGATACCAGACACCCCTCTGGCCTCAACCATTGATAAATTTCTATCTTTTGACACATCACTCATTATTATTAGTATTATCATTGTTGTCTTTTAACCAGTAACAAATTTCTTTATTTACTGTTCACTTTAACATTGTACCTTTTTGCTATATATATTAATTTTTTCACCACCAGTGATTTATATGTTTTGTGTATATCATCTTAATTTTTCCTTAAATATTGATAGTTCACTTCTTAACATTTCACCCCCACCACCTCTTCCCCCACCTTGTCTTCCGCTGCCCAGCCAGACATGTGGTAAACTTTGGGGTGTACCAATCTCCCAAACCATGTGACTCGGTCCCTTGCACAGGAATAAGGTGTAAAACTGAAATATTGTGTATGTTTTTGTTTGTCTCGTATGTGTTTCACTTGTCACAGCCTTCTACTTTGGTGAGTGGTGAGTCATTTTCCTTATCCTTTTTTTATTTATATTACCTAAAAGTCATTTCATTTTTCCTTAATATCTTCAGGACAGCACAGAAACAAAAAGAAAAAAAAAGGTTATTATCAAATGACATAGAAATTTTTGCAACTAAACATGGTGTGAATAGCTTATAGTTGAGGACATACATTAGAACTTTGTTCTAACACCCCTAGTTATAACTCTGTTCCGTATATTACACTTCTTTCATTGATTTTTAGTCTCTTGTAGAAGTAAAATAACCCACATATATTGCTTATCGATATTGCTTAAAAAGCTCAAAAAAGTGTAAACAAGAATTTCGGTCATTACACTTTCTAAAAAGTGCCTTTGCCATCGTTCGATCCTAATGACCTTGTTGCCGACGCGCCCTGCAGTCCTTATTATAACAACAACAAAAGTAGCCACAGAAACCATTTGTGTAGTTAATCCACTTTGGTATGCTTTACTGGATTGCACTGACATTTTCAGTGATAAGTGTAGTTTTTCATTTGTGTGTTATAATTTCATGATTATCATAGAAACATGATAACTGTTAAATAAAATGTAAATCAGTATATTTAGCAGGGAAAATTGTAACTTTATGTTAATTTGATGAAAATACGGTATTAAAGCAAATTGATTTAGAGATATCTATTCATTTATCAGGGTAATCACTAAATATGTTATCAGTATTTTTGTCTCCATTGGTGCATTCAATCAAACAAGCTATTATACATATGTTTTCCATACCTTGGATGTATTTATTCTGAAAATATTTGCAGTTGTGTCTGTTAAATTTTTGTGTTTCCATCTAAATAATTAATATATGGCAAAAGTAGACATCACATTACCAAGTAACGTGAAATTGTTAAGTGTTGAATGCTGTGTCAACTGGCTTAAGAGAAAATCTATGGGTGCAGCACATTACTGAAGCCACTTCCAGTTATTGTCATTATGTTAATCTGTTTAGTTAGTAAAACTATGGATAAATTTGTTTCTAGCTTCTCAGATTTTGAATTCTTGTACATCGTATAAGTTTTAAAATTTATTATTAATTTTACATTATTAAAAAGTAAGTTGGAGCAATGGACAGGAATTTTGTTTAATGGTAATCTTATAAAATTATTTAAATGTGTATCCATTTTCATTATTTAATCAAACAGATTAATTTTTGTATAACATGTCATTTTCAAAATGTATCAGGCTTAAAATTAGAAATGGCTGATGCAGTGGGGAAAAAATTTCATCATTTAATTTAATGCTACCTAGTATAAAACATTTATAGAATAACTGGCATGTTAAGAAAGGTACTTTATCTTTTAAAATTCCAACATTTTTGGAAGCAATGATCGTAGTTATTTAATATCATAATGGAACCTATACTTCACCACTCGTTACTAAATTGAAGTGGTTTCCACCAAACCAAATGTTTTCCAGGCAAATGCTGATTTAGTACATTCAAAAGGCTGTGGCCAGATTCCTTTAAAAGGGAACAGCTTTTGTTTCTATGAGAATGTTGTGTTTTAAATTTTGTGCTAAGTTTAGCTATCTATAACATGATTTAGACATTTTTATTCAGCTTTTGGTAATTTTCACCTTCCATTTGCAGGTCGAACTCATCGTAGTAATCAGGTTAATGCACCCGAGTACATCTTCCTTATTTCGGATCTAGCAGGAGAACGGAGATTTGCTTCAACAGTTGCAAAAAGGCTGGAAAGTTTGGTGAGTTTTATTTCTTTTATTTTGGATATGAAAGTAAAAATATGCATCTAAAACACTGCAGTTTGTTAATGAAACATTTCTATGTTTTATTAATGAGTTGTTGATGATAAGGAAAAGGCTTCATAGAATTGTTTTTAATTTTTACATTGGCAGCTCTCTAACAGCCATGTGTGTACTGCAACTTTGTGGTAGTTGACAGGTTTGAAAGCCCCAAGGGACATAATATTTTCTGTATTAATAGTTTCCAGCACTGATAACACTATTCTTAACCCCCACACAGGGAGCTTTAACACACGGTGACCGTAGAGCCACCGAGACAAGAGACTTGTCTCAGTTCAACATTGACAATAAGTATGGACGATCTGCTCTGGAGGCCACCATGAAGACAATAATGGGCTATGAAGCACCCTTAGTGCCTCCTCCTCAAGATTATAAGGGGGATTTCTTTAAAGGTAATTTTTTAACTTTCTCTAAAAAATAATAACTATACATATTAAAACTTTCATATACAGTAGAAGTCCGATTATCCGAGGTAAACTGGGCCGGGACCACCTCGGATAACGAAAAACTCGGATAATCGGAGGTCAAGGGAAAAGGTTACAATGAATCAAAAAACGTATTGAAACTGAAATACATAATACAATTTGTTTATAGTGTAAAACTTATTTGTGAAGCAATAGAGTTGTTTTTTGTACATTAATTACGATCATTTGCCAAAAAAGTCTTTGTCTTCTGTGTCATAATTTTGTTTCTCTTCCTAGTGGGAGTATAGCGCCAACGCTGTAGCATCATTATGTCGGCTGCTGTGCTTTCTTCCTGTTGCTCAATATACTCAAGTGCTGCTTCTATTCTTTTTAAACCTTCAGCATGATAAATTGTTGGAACAGTTTAATTTTTATCTTCTTCGTCTTCGATTCCTTGTGCACTGACAACCATATTAACAATTTCATCATCGTTAAGCTGATTTTGATCGTCATTCAACAACTACTCTTGTATATCTTCATTGTTAATTTCTTTTACGACTGGAAGTTGGTTGGCTAACTGTGTCAGTTCGTTGACATCTTGTTGAGCTAGATCGTCCTTTTTAGACTTTTCCATACCAAAAAGTTTCCTCCATGATCATTGAAGCGTTTCCTGTTTGACTTCATCCCACGCCATGGCTGACCAATAAATTGCATCTTTCACTGATACTATTTTCTTTAGTGAATCTGTCACATTGCTACCTCTCTCTAAGTTGCCTAATAAACCTTGAAGCTCCCCATCATATTTCAAAAATTTGCCTCGGTTAACCTGGTGGCTCGGATAATTTCAACTCGGATAACCGAACTTTTACTGTAGATATTTCTTGTAGCTAGTCATATTTGCGGGATGTTGGTGATTTAATGTATAACTGCAACCCTCTATCATTACATAATAATTTATTGCACTTTACTTCTCCTTAAGTATTGAATGAATAACAAAAGTTTTATTAAGGATATCATTTGGGTATTTTGTCCTTTAGAATGTTTTAAGTGCCCTGGTATTCAAATGTGACTGCAAAATTAAAATTGAGCAATAGCTTCCATAGTTATACTTCAGTTTTTTTTTTGTTTTGTTTTTTTTAAGATTTTATGGGAAACGGTATCCATGTCCAAGTTGATAAGGTATGTGTATGAAATAGCGGTTGGAAAACAATGGAATGTGGAAGCTCACATCACATTCGCATATCTTATTTGCTGCGTGGTTGGTAGTATGGGAGAGAGCCATGGGACAGTAGTGGGGTGATGATGGCTGTTTACAGACTAGGATTTGGCTGAAATTAGGGGATATACTGAAGAATCTTCTGCGAGGAGCAGAGAGGATTTCAGGAAAGACTTGAAGCAAATCTTAACATTACTGTAGGATTTGCTTAATGAATTCAAGGCTCGGAAAGTACTGTACGACTAGATTATAATAAGGCAGCTAGCTCACTCTATTGTTCAGGAATGTAGATGAGCCCGAAAGTTTCTATGTATTTCCACATTTCAACACTGCTGCAATCTTCAGCTTTGGCAAGCGGTGGCTTTTCTCCTGTCCAAATATATGTGTACAGTATTTTCAGGTTTTACAAGTGGAGATTTGATACAGTTTTCTCTGGAATTGGGATAGCTATTAATGGTGATTGCATTTTCTGCAGATGTTGCTGATGCTCTGGTGGGTGTTGGTTTGATTGTGAACAGTGAGAGCATGCCAGGTGTTCTAATGCTGGACAAGGACTACAACAACATGAGTAAATTCCTCAACAGGTGAGATAAGCAACTTTGTTATATTATCGTGGAGAATTTTAGTGAGTTTATACATCTGCTTCCTTAATGAAACTTGATGGAGGGTGGATGTAATTACACAAAGAAAAACAAAATGAATGCAGTCTCTCAATATTTCAGGTAACCATTTAATCATATGGGAGAATTGATGAACATGCAAGTACTGTGGGTGCACTCCCATGAAAACTTTCCTTTTTGTGTCAGGTTTTTACAACTACTAGTGATCACCTTAGGGGTCGAAATTCGTCTGTAATTCATTAAGTTGTTTAGTTTCTTTCATGAAAAAGTAATAATCATTATTTGAATTTGTTCTATTGCATTTGCTGTGAGCGTAGATATATTATATACTGCATATATTGACGTCATTGGCTGCGAGCGTGTACCAATACGTTATTAGCTTGTGTTGTTTGGCTTAATTCCCTGCAATACCTCTAAAATCAAAATGATACACTTGACGCGTGACTGTATCCAAAATTTTAGCTTCTGAACTAACCATAGCAAATGATGAAATGTATTTATCGATGGTTCATTTGAATTAAGTCCATCATACAATGATTTAATTAGGTAACAATGAAAGGAAAGAAATGCCGCGAGGCAATATTTACATGGAAAAGAAAGCGAAAATACACCCAACACTCACCAAAGTTGAAGGGAGGATGGCAGCAGCAATACAGCACATCACACAAACAAAGAAAAAACAATATTTCGGGTGAAAATCCCCTTTTTCAAGTTAACAGAGAGGTGGCTGGTCTTGCGCAAGACTTGCGTAGGACGCAACCACTCATAGAATGCCATTCTTTTTTGTCTGTCTCTCCGACCTGTCAATGTTCTATATCGAGGCATAATGGAAATAGGTGCAAATATCTGAATGGAACAAATAATCCGTATTGAAATTAAAAAATCAAAAGATCCTTAACTAAAGTTTAACCTTTTAAATAATAAAAAGACCATATAGCATCTGGCAGAATCGCTACATTTCTTTTTGAAGTGTTCCTTCTATAACTTCAAAGATTAATCTATACTTTATGCCAGTCTTTCATTTCACAAGACCATAGAATATCTCAATGCTGGGAATACATGTCAGAACAGTGGCTCCGATCCTATTCCACACACACACACACGTTCGCGAATTAATTTTTTATTTCAATAATCTATTTGTAACACATCTTAGCTATGCTTTTTATATTTTTTTTTTTCTTTACTCTTGACCAAGATCACAGACATTTACAGATTCGCTAACTGTCTTTGCCACTAAAAAAAAAAAATAAAATAAGAATAATAATAAAAAATTAAATGTAAACAACAAATGTTTTATTTAATTTAATGTATGTGTAACACATATTATATATAGATTTTAGCTTTCTGTCCTTGTTCTCCATATAAACTTTAACTATGCCAAATCTCACACTCCTCCTTTTGCACAATATCCTTTAAAAATGGATCCCTACTTTTTGCTTAGCATATTAATGTATAGATAAGAGCTTTCTGCACTTCTTCTCAGAGTAAACTTTAACTGTGTCAAATCTCACACTCCTCTGTTTGCGCAATATTCTTAAAAAGCGAGCCGAAGTTTTCACTTAGCATATTAATATTTAGATAGTCATCTTCCCCCCCCCTCCCCTCTCCACCACTTGGTTTGCTTTCAACTTTAGTGAGTAATGGATTTATTTCCGTCACACCTTACTTTACGTGATAGTGTCTTTAAGATTTCATTTTTTGTGTTCCTTTCTAAATATAATTTTCTAAAGCTTTCTCAGTCAACTGAATTGTATTACACTTTTTTGTAATCTGAACTCTTATTCCCAAATATCCAATTTAACATCTGTTGCTCAACGTGCATTGAAATAATAAATTTTCTGATAATCTCCAGCATAACTAGATCTAATACCTCACCTTATTTGAACACTTTGTTAGTTTTAACTCGAGCTTGTGCACTGCTGCTAATATTTGTTTTTTGTGGGGGAAGGGAGTCTTTTTTTTTAGTGTTCTCTGTATATTAATTGCTGATAAAAGAACTTCGAAAGTAATGTTGTAAGTAATGTTGTATATTATTTGTATTATCTCCATCTCAGGATCCTTGGAATGCCTGTCGATCTGCAGAACAGACTATTCAAGTATTTCACGGACACGCTAAATGCTATAGTCACGCAAGCTAAGAAGTCTGGACGTTTTGATTTGGGTATCTTAGGTGAGTTCTCTGTCATTTCCACATGTACTGTGATTTTTGGCTTATTACTTTATAATGTTCAAGGTGCTAAAAACCATCCTTAAAATATTTGACACATGGAGGTAATTTTTTTCATTATGTGCTGTTGCGGAGTTACTTGCTCAGACCATTCTTAATGTAAAGGTGTGAAAAAAAATGATGTAAACCTTCAGTGAGTTTTTATAATTAATTGTTTCAAGTTTTCCATTAAACATAATTAGAAGCTTTTTTCTTCTCATTTCCAAATTGTAGTAAATGTTTCAAAGTGTTTTGTATTTTTTTCTGCTGTGGAAGTGTTTCGATTATTTGAAATTGGTTTGTCTTAGATCTGGGCACTGCTGGCGAGAATGTGAAGAGGGTGAAAATGTATACGTTCCTGAGGAAGCACGCAACTGGATCGGCAGTGACAGAGCTGCACATAGTGCACGTGGAACGTGGCATGAGCTGGGAAGAGGCCATCGAGAAGGGTGAGGAACTGGAAGGGCCCTATGAAGGCTTCTACCTGTCCCACCAGGTATATCAATTCCTAAAGGGAAAAAAGTATTTCTAATAATTTATTTGTAGAATGAAATTATCATCTTGGTGTTAATGGTGAGACTTCAGAAATTTTTTCATACCGAGAGCTTATCTATATTACAAATTAGGAAAGTAACATGAACCAGCACCTAAGTTAGATGGTGATTGTGGGGTGCAAACATATAAGAGATTAGAGTACAGATTTCATATAAAAATTTCAAGTTTAGCCCTTTTTCAAGTATATTACGGTGGATGTTGTGGGAGACTAGCTCACAGAGTGATTGTTAACAAGTGACATGGTGGGGGTAAATTAAACATAAGACAGTGATTTAAAGCCAATACCCAAACATTGTTAAATATCAGAACTAATCTCTGGGGGTCAAAAAGAGCGAAATAATAAAATCTCACCCCACAGTCACTCTCTTCTTTCTCCTCAAAATCCACGTATGCCTACCCTTTACCTCCTTCCCAAAGTACATAAGCCTGGCAGTCTGGGACACTCCGTTGTTGCAACTTACGGATCTCTTACTGAACGAATATCTGCATTTGTGGGCCAGTACTTACATCCTATAGTCTGTCACTTTATTCCAACTCCATCCTGGTAACCATTGATGTGTCAAATCACTGTACACATACATTCCACATTGGCATGGCCTCAGTGCCATGCAACATTTTCCCAATAAGTGCCCTCCAAACAGCCGTCCGAGCACATCTTTCCTCACCACCTTAGCTGAACTGATAGTAAACAACAACTACTACTCCTTTGAAGGCAATATCTACCACCAAACCTGTGGCACTGCATGGGCATTTACATGGCCCCCTCTTATGCTAATCTCTTAAATGGGCCGCCTAGAACAGACATTTTTGGAGAATATCTCTCTCAACCCCCCTTGTGTGGCTTAGGTTCATAGATGATATTTTTTATGATCTGGACACATGGAGAAAACACCCTACTAACTTTTCTGAAAGATCTTAATACCTTTAATAACTCGCTGAATTTCACATGGACCTACTTCCACACCCAGGCCACTTTTTTGGATGTGGATCTGCCCTCTCCAATAGCCACCTCAGTCCACATCAAATCCAACTCACAGCAGTGCCTCCATTTTGACAGTTGCCATCCGTTTCATACCAAATGTTGCCTACCCTACAGTCTTGACATTCGAGTCAGTCATATACGTTCCAACCAGAAATCCCTAATGCAGAATTAGAACAACAGCTCACAAGCATTAGTATCCCGCAACTAACCCCCAGCTTTGGTTTACAAGCAACTTTGACAAGCCACATTACAACTTCCTTAGCCTATTGACTATCCCAAACTCCCAAAAACCAACCATTGTCCGTCCCTGGTTACACAATAGTTCCCTGGCCTTGAATCCATCAATAGAATCCTTCGGCAGGGATATGATTTCCTGCCCAAAAATGAGATCCATTCTTCTAAAAATCCTCACTGGCCCTCCCAGAAGTTGTTTCATCGGGCTTCTCAACCTCAGTCATCACCACGGTCTTCCTCGTCCCATCAGACAGCCCCAAGACTCTTTCCAATGCAATAGATCCCACTGTAAGATGTGCGACATACACCATACCTTCACCGTTTTTACCAACCCTGTCACTGGCGAGAACTTTCCTATCGTAGGACATGCCACATGTGAAACCTCCCACGTTTTATACCAGCTAACCTGCAAACACTTCCTTGCTTCCTATATAGGTTTGACTTCCAATCCATTAGCCATAAGGATGAATGGCCACCGACAGACAGTATTCACTCGGAATCCAAAACATCCAGTAGCTGCCCGTGCCATCTCCCATGACACTAATAATTTCAATTCTTGTTTCACGGTCCGTGCTATCAGTCCTCCCAAACAACAGCAGCTCCTTTGAACTCTGAAGGTGGGAGCTTGCCTACCAATTCAAACTGGTTACAATTTGTCGCACAATTTGGTTTCAATTTGAAATAATATCCAGTCACTACTTTTCCTTCCATCTATCCTCTCCTTGCCTCCATCCCCACTATCTAAATTGACCCACCACATACCAGAGGTGATGTTTAACTGCATAGATTCTTTGATTTTATTTTGTTTACTTATTTATTTTTGCTCACTCAAATTCATGTTGTGAAGATTTTACTGTATTAGTCTTTTTGTAACATTTTGCATTGCTCAGGTACTAGCTCCAATCCACTATCCCCTTTCTCTCTCCTTGTCCTCTGTTTGATTTTACCCCCACCATGTTCCTGATTAACAGTCATTCTGTGAGACGATCCCTACAGTACCCATCCTCCATAATGTTCTCCTGTTGGCAAAGGGCTAAGACCAGAAATATTCAATGTTATTCGTGTTTTTTGTGTATTCATGCGATGCTACGATCATCTAAGGCAAGTGGTGATTCAATTGACTATCCTATTTTGTAATTCCATAATAAAATCATATCAACATATTTATAAATAAATAAAAAATTAATTGAAAGAATTTATGAAGTTAAACATCACCTCTGTTAAGTGGTTATTCAATTTAGGTGCTGGAGGGGGAGGGGGGGGAGCAGGATATATATAATTACTGGGTGTTATCTAAAATTGAGACCATATAGTTGCCTTGTGCCCAGTTTGTACTGGTAGGAAAAGGGGGGGGGGGCGGAGCTTCTGCTATTTGGCAGGATTCTGATAGCAAGGACCTTGAAACAGAAGTTAAAAATTATTGGTATCATGGGAAATGGCATGGACAGCTACTACATGCTTTAGATTCCGTGTGATTACTGTCACTCTTATGGCTTGCGGATTGGTGGACTGGTTTTCTTCAATCTCCTGGGTGAATGCAGGGACAGTCCCCAATCTGTGCCTCATTTCCACACATTTCTCAAATGGAAATACACTTACCTCATAAATAACAAGCTGCACATGTCACAGACAGGTGGAAACACATTTATTCCCCTGTTGAAACTATGACAAACTGGTAGCAAAGGAATCTTGCTTTAAAAATGAGCCCAGCCTCGGGAAGGGAATATGCCGAAGACCCATCAAAGTGGAAACGATAAGAAGGTAATGAGTTTATTTAATGAAACATTTTTAATTATTGTGAAATAATGTTTGTGTTCTCAGTTAGGAAAGTGAATAATTTGGTCCTCAATTAAAATAAAAAATAATTGCAAATTAAATTTCCAAGCCATAGCAAAATATAATTTATAAAAAGAAAATCAAACAAACTTACTAATTTCGAAGCCAGACTATCCTAAGAGGTTATTGTAACATACTTTCTTTATAACAAACCAATTTTTTACGACTCCCTAAAAGGAAATTATGAAGCATTAGTTTGCAGCTTATGGAAGACATCACAAAGTCCTTACATCATTATTGATTGGAATGAAATTGTGTAGGAGAAAAACTATTTTTTGCTGTTTATATTTTACTTTAAACTTAATCTGTTATATGTAATCTTGGGTAACAAAATTTAAATAGTTTCCAACACTTAAAAATTATAAATTTATGCGTCATTAATCCAAAACTAATACTTTTTCACAGGTGCGAAACAACAAACAGACAGCTATTCTAGCTATTGCTGTGGGTGCCCCTAAAGGCAAAAAGGAAAATGACAAAAAAGTCAAAGACCAGTTTTATACTATTTATAGGCCAAATACGGGATTACAGGTAACAAATAATTAATTTTGTTTTAACTCATCACTATAGCTTATTAGTAAGAAAAAAGACCCATATATTCTTTTTTTCTTTCAAAATAGTTACGTCAGGAAACATTAGCAGAGTTAGAGAAGAAGTATAAGAAAGTCAGTAAAGAAGAAGCACAAACCCACTGGACACAGCAGTACGACGCCTCAGTTTCTACGTGCTCTCACGCATATTGGTACGTTGAAACCAGTCTAAACTGTAGAACCCTGATCTCTTTTTCAATAGGTGTTCACACTAATCATACACTATTTAATTTCTTGCATCTTTCTTTTATGTGATCATTAAAGCTTCCTTATGCATATATTTCCATAATAACATCCTGGTAAAAGAAAAAGGTGATCCTCTCTTGGAAAAAAACATTTCATTGGTCTACTCGAAGAATTTGAGAGGCTGCCGATTGGTCGCAGAGCAAAAGTTGAGGGGCTGGTGCATGCACATCTTATTTCTCAGCTCAAAACCTCTTCCCCCTCCTCTTCCCACAGGAGTATAAAGTAGCATGTACAATGATAGGCCAAATCAGTTGAAAAGCAAAGCTATCATATGGAAAAACAACACTATTTAAGTTCTCTATTGTTATTGTAATAATTTTTTGATTTATTGTTGTTATATGTTTTATCAGTCGGTTTACACAGTTCTTTCTGTGTAATTATTCAGTAAAGTGACAAAAAATTGTCACATTTTGTTAATAAAATAGGGGCAGAAGGTGATTTTTCTATTTTGAGTACTTCTGCCAGCAATTATCCCACCTTTCCTCTTGCTGTAAATCATTGTGATGTGCAACAGACCAAATCTGCCGTTCGGTATAGGGTTCTAATACCATTTTCTTGTTAGATCAATTTTTCTAAATCTTTACTGATTCTGTTAAAATGGTCTGTGACACTCGGGAAATCTTGGAACCACCAACGCAGTCCATCAAATATATGTTCATTATTGTCTATTATTGTCATTATTCTTATGGTAGAATGTATCAGTCAACTTGTGACCATGTATTATCGGTTACCTATTATGTTAACTTGCTCTAATATCTCATCACCTACCATACACCTCATCTTATTGCAGTCCTCCTGCCCTAAACTTGAACAAGTAATGAAAAATTCCTTGTTAGAGTTCACATTTGATATAAACTTCCCACCGCTCTCTTCTGTGTTTTTGGTATTTCATCATAAAAAAAAAAACTTTTTCTAAATAATATTTGTTAGTGAAATGTTGTTGCATGCCATGTTTCCGCAGTTGCTTAATTAATTACCAGTTGAAAGATAACGCCAATGCATTTTTGGATCTCACCATTACAAAACATGCAAACAAACACTCATTCCAAGTATACAGAAAATCTACAGCAACAGACCAGATAATACATTCATCAAATCATCCACACAATCACAAAAAAGCTGCAATATGTTTCATGCTAAACAAATTAAGCAGAATCCCACAAACATAGAACAATTAACAAATAGAACTCAACACAATAAAGGAAATAGCAACAAAAAATGGATATAAAACCACACACAATTGACACAACAAACAGAAAAATAATTTACCAAATGAAAAGAGAACAAATAATAAACAACACAACCAAATTGCAACCACACAGATCCCACCAGAAAAATACATCTGCTACACACACAGTTCAGACAAACACACAAACCACACAGGACAATGAACATAAAAAGAAATGGTACTCAATGACATATTCTAACAAATACACCGAATCGCAAACAAAAAACAAGGCATCAACATTGCACTGCGAACTGACAACCCAGTGCAAAGACAAATTAAACCCCATTCAGACACAAACAAATACCACAACTCGGGCATTTACCAACACACTGTCAAAAATGTAAAGCAATATACATTGGCCAAACACGATGACAGTTCCAAATCAGATATAAAAAACACATAAGAGCATTAAAATACAGTAACCATTCCACATTCGCTGAACTCCTCATAAAAAATGACCATTCACCAACAAACACAGATATGCAAATTCTCACTATTAACAACAACAGACACAACACACTCACTATACAGGAAAACTTATACATTCAGAAAGCAAAAAAATGAAGGCAAACGGTAAGTAAATGACCAGGCAAACCTCACAAATAAAACGTTAGTCAATCTAATATACACAAACTCGACAGGCAAAACAAAATAAACACAAACTCTAACAAACCCCCACACACTTATACATCTCACATAAATATAAAACACTCTAACAAGATCATCACGCATACACACACTTTTCAAAAATTGCGCTATCGGTACGAGACATGACATATTCAAACTAGATGGCCACAGCAGACAAACGAAGGACGTGGACGTGCACCAGAGACAAGACATAAACAAACCAGCTGGCTCCAACAGACAGAATGATGAGAAAGCACAATATTGTAAATACAACACAAGCAAAACATGTTATGGATAAGAAAACGGAGATGCGCAGCTGCATACCATATTAACAAATGTAAATAGTAAGTAAATATCAGCTATAAAAATATCTCATGTTTATAATTATGTAATAATAGAATAAAAATGTATATAAAAACTGTAACGCTGATTCGTCGCTGAGGATGCCTCGTTGGGAGGTGAGACGTGTACGACGCAACATGAAAAAATTAAACTGTTGCAGTGGTGTTATCTTTCAACTGGTAATTAATATTTGTTAGTGCTGCCCATTAGCTTTTAAAATCGATTTAACCATTCTTTACAGTTTTTATATTAATTTGTGTTTATATAACTGAAAAGAATGTTGTATTTCAGTCACAACTTTTAACACATTTTAATAACAGATGTGTTACTGACACCAGTGACTTAAGTTTTTTATAACATTGTTTATCACAACCATATTAAGTGTTTGAATAACAAAAGGATGGGGAAAGTCATCCATCACTGGCCAAAGTTGAAGGCTACGATGAGTGAAAAACATACGAGACGAACAAAAACATATACAATATTTCTGTTTAAAACCTTATTCGTGCACTGAATGCATCATGGAAAGAGCCATTTGGTTTGGGAGTGTGTACATGCTGAGGTTTACCCAATGACTGGTCAGGGGTTAAATGGTTAATTTTAATTAACTGTGAATAATCATTTGCTTAATGCATTTCTTGCCATTACTGTAATCAATGAAAAATAATTACTTGGAGATTTTTTGCAGACATAAAATCTGGAAAAAATAGGAGCAGAGTGGCTTTGTGAAAACTATCTCCCTCTCATTTCAACTTTATTATTATCTTTATTTCATCATCAACATCATACATTAGACATAGGTGTATGGACAGGGGCGTAGGTACAATGGGGCTAGGCGGTGCAGTGCACCGGGGCCCTCACGCTCGGGGGGGCCCCCAAGCATGCATACCTCAAGGGGCCCTCGAGCACTGTTTAGAGGGCCCACGAGCCTTCACGACAAACTGGCAACCTTTTTTTTTTTTTTTTTTTTTTTTTTTTTTTTTTTTTTTTTTTTTTTTTTTTTTTTTTTAGCTCTACCGTCGTCTAAGGAGGGGTCCCTCACTAAGGGCCCTCACTGCTCAGGGGCCCCTAAAGAACAATTCAAGGGCCCCCATCCTCAGTTCAGGGGGGCCCCTACCAGCACACAAAGCAAAAAAAAGGTCACCCGTCTGGCCTGAGGGCCCAAAATAAATTTTTTGCACCGGGGCCCTTGTTGACCTAGCTACGTCACTGTGTATGGACGTCAGAAAGTCTGTGTCTCGTTTACTTGCTTGCGTGATTAAGAAATCATTTGAACTGTTGGGTCTGTTGTGGTTTTATTTTTTGCCATTGCAGTACTACTGTTCAGTTTTGTTATGTACTCTACATTTCCTTTATTCTGTTATCATGTATGTCAAAGTAATAAGAGTAAGGTCATGCTGTCACTGATTAAGGAAAATGATGAATTAGCAGAAACAAGTGTAGAGAAAGCAAAAATTGTGAATAATATAATTATAAAAGCTTTCACGACAGAAAACTTAGAGGAGATTCCGATATTTAACAATCGTACTGACAAAATTATGAATGATCTCTTTCTGGACGTCGAGGAAATAACTAAACTGCTTATGAATGTAAAAACCAATAAGGCTCTCGGAGCAGATGGTATTCTTACAAGATTCTACTCTAGGTATGCAAAGGAAATTGTGCCGTATTTGATGACATTATATACTGCCTCCTTGGTTCAAGGAAAAATACCAGCCGAATGAAAGACTACTATCGTAAGTAAAAATGGGAATGTTAACGATCCTCAAAATAATAGGCCAATCTCGTTAACCTCGATATTTTTTTAAGATTTTGGAACATATCATCTATTCAAATGTCATGCAGTTTTTGGATGAAGGTGAGCTTTTAAACCCAAATCAACATGGCTTCAGAAAAGGCAGATGCTGCGAAACACAACTTGCACTTCTAATTCACGACTTGTGCCGTATTATCGATGAGCAATTTAGTTCTATTAGATTTTTAAAAAGCTTTCAACACTGTGCCTCACACTGGGTTACTTAGGAAACTTCATAGTTACGGCATATCTAGACAAATGTGCGACTGGGTTGCAAACATTTTGAAGGGCAGAACACTGTGTGTAGTTCTCGCCGGTGAGCTTTCATCACTTACCGAGGTGAAGTCCAGGGTACCCCAGGGAAGCGAGATAGGGCCTCTGTTGATTCTCATATACATGAATGATTTGTGCAACATAATAAGGGGGAAGAAAAGATTAGTTGCCGATGATGCTATTATTTATCATGAAATCAAAACCCAGAATAACTGCATTTTGTTACAAGACGATAGTATGAAAATAATTGTGTGGTGTAAAGACTGGCAGTTGGAGTTAAATGCTAAAAAGTGCCAGGTCATGCGTGTAAGTAAAAAGGTGACACCTTTTAGCTTCGAATATACAATTAATGGTACCGTCCTTAGAACGGTAGATTCCGCTAAATACCTAGGGGTAACAATTTGTAATAATTTGTCGTGGAATGAGCATATTAAGAATGTAATTGGGAAAGCAAATCGTATACTCCAGTTTCTAGGTCATAATTGAAAACAATGCACTCCGGAAGTTAAATCGATTGCATAGAAGTCACTAGTGCATTCTCACTTAGAATATTGTTGTTTTGTATGTAGTCCCTATCAAAAAGGGGTTGATGGAGTTATTAGAGAAGGTCCAAAGAAGAGCCGCTCGATTCATGACAGGTATATATAGTTTGAAGGGAAAGCGTAAATGTGATATTGAAGAAGTTAGTTTGGGAAGACCTGGAACACCGAAGGCATTGCTCTCGACAGAAGCTAATTGAAAAATTAACGACTGACGTATTTTGGAATGACAGCAAAAAATATTGCTACCAGCAACATTGATATCTCGGAATGACCATGAAAATAAGATGAGAGAAATCAGGGCCTGAACCGATTTATTTCTGTACTGATTTTCCCCACAAACGATTAGGGAATGGAATAGAAAGAATTTAACGGGTGAGCAAACTTAAAATCTGACAGGAGTGGCACTCCAGCCATCCTGGTCTGGGTTTTCTATGGTTTTCCCGGATCACTCCAGGTGAATGCTGGGATGGTTCCTCACAATAGCCCATGGGCGCCTCCTGCCATATCCCGTGTATACCTTCCAAACTATTATCCTTTCAGATATGTGCAATGCACCCTCCGCCACACACTTTTAGTGAATCGTGGAGTAATAATAATAATAACAAATTGATTCCTATTTTTAAATGCAGGCACATTGAGAATATATGGCCATCTACAAGAACATAACATGAAAAAAAATTTTGTGGTAACTGAACGTGCAAAACTAATTAAAATTAGATAAAATATGAAGTGGGGGAAAAATATAATTGTTTTTAGTAGTTTCTTAAGGAGTGATTTCAATACTTTGTAAATGGTTAATCTGTTATTGTATGTATTTGTGATCCTCATTTTACCCTAAATACGGAAGTGCAGCGTTAGGCTATACTAACATACAAAATGTGGTAAATCTCATTTTCAGGCGGGGAAACTGCAAAAATGTGACATTGGGTCTGGACTGTGAGGTCGGTCTGAGAAGGCGGACGTACAATGTGCTGGCAGGCTCTGTACTGAGTGTGTGGACACGCGTGGAGGGTGTGCTAGCCGCCAAGACTGGGCACAACAGCAAGATGCAGGTGGTGAGGTTGAGAACAGGCGAGGGTGTTAAAATTGTAGGTAAGTAAATAAATAACCACATAGATCATAATGCAAAATTTCAGGGAAGGCACGTTTCACTGAAATATTTGAGATTTCAGGTTTACAATTACATGCTCATAACACACTAGTCTGCAGGTGCTGCGGTACACCGATCCCTGCGGGCTTTAAATGTTTCCCCATTAGGAACAACTTTCCTAAGAAGAGCTCGTAAATACAGGAAATGCAGACAACTTTACTGTGCTCTTCATATTGTGTGTGTGTAAAGTCTTCAAGACAGTTTCCTGTAACACCCACCCTCCATAATGTTTTCCTGTTAACAAGGGGCATAGACCCAAACATTGCTGTCATTTGTGTTCTTGTCTTTTTTTTGTGTGTCCGTGTGCAGCCATCATCTAAGGTAAGTGGTGGTTCATTTAGCTATCCCGATTTGTAACTCCTTTTCACCTATTTTTTAATGGTTACTGTAGATATAGTTTCAAATTGGGATAGGGAAATGAACCACCTCTTACGCTAGATGATGTGGGGCATAAACGCATAAAAAAAGTCAAGAACGCTCATGATATAGGAGACATTTATCAACATGAGAACATCATGGAGGCTGAGTGTTGTGGGAGACTTCCTCAGAGAACGACTGTTGGCTAGGAAGATGTTTTAGGGTAAATTCAAAAAGAGGACAAATTGAGGGGTAGAGATTCAAAGCTAAACCCGAGTATTCATAAATATCGAAACTGATCTTCGGTGAGCGTTAAAATCCAAATATAAATAAGCAATAATAAATAAATTGAAGTTAATCATGACCTCTGGTTAGCAGTGGTTCAGTTTAGGTAGTCAAGGAGAGGATGAAAGAAAGGTAAACATAACTAATAATAATGACCAGGTGGTCGCCTTGTGCCCGGTTTGTACCGGTAGGCAAGTTGCTTGGTGGAGGTTGGCCGCCAGCCTCCACCAAGGCAGATACCTCATGAGCCCAAAACTTACAAACTCTACGTGTGTACGTGTTTTTCCGTGTTCTGACACTGCCAACCTTCATCTTTGGTAAGCGGTGGTTATTCTCCTGTCCAAACATAAATAGGTCAGTATTTTATTAATCCTTGCATGGTCTTTGTATGATATGTAACTAAGATTTTTTTGCAGTATTCCACAATACAATTTTCAGGACAATTTAAATCGTTAATAAATCTTAATTTTGTTAAAAACTAAGTAAAATTTTTGTGTTACAGTGAGAAATTCATGTTACAAACACTTGATGACAACTTCTAACTGATTTGGTAGTGAAATCAAGTTGGGGCATTTTGTCAGGTGTACCATCGTGAATTTAATATACAGGATGTTCTTCACTACACATACAAACAGTATAAACCAAAACATATTTACTCAAAGTTTACACAATCCATAGCCTCCTTCCTATAAGTGATATTCATGTTAATGGCTTTGATAGTATATGAAGTCCCACAGAGGGGGATTGAAGATGTGATTGAAACAAAGATGGTAATAGTTATCAACTGCTGTATCAACCATTAATATTGATGGTCTTCTAAGGGTTTTTTTATGCTGCGGAGCTGTTTTTAATTAAGACAGTGATTTAATATAAGTACCGAATCACTTTCATGTTAGCCAGTGTTTAAAACAGATAAGGCAGATGAAGAACTACATCTTGAATGGAAGGAAATTCTGTATATTATTTGCTACGTTGGATTATCTTCTTAAGAAATTTGAATTGTTTTCAGCTTGAGTGTACAAGGGTCCTTATAGTTGTTGTTTTAGAAACAAAAAAAGACCATGTAATCACCATCCGTAGAAATTATTGCTTTACTTGTACTTTGATATAAGCGACTTGTGAAGAATTTTGTCCAATTTCATTGTTTTTATAGTCAGAAGTTTCTGGCTGTTTCTTTATATTTTTACTCGGTTTGTTCAGTATTATCTAGTGACAGCGTGTTTAGTATTAATGGGCATTAATTTACATTAAATTAAGTAATAGATGATAATTCGCCCTTCATACCCCAGGTCTCCCTGCTTTTTCTGATCACATGCAGGAGTCTCAAACAAGTCTTTCAATCTTCGGTACTTTGGTTCAACAGATATTAGTTCACTAGTGTTTAATACTATTTGAATTCATGATTGTTCCAAATTTGTGAGGTTTCGAACGATACTATCTCGTAGTAGACATAGCAGTAGGAGTACAGCACAAAAGTTAGTTGGATGACCTTAGCAGTGCTTGTTTCCTGTATTGAAAATGGGCACCATCATAAAAAAATTGATAGTTACTTGTTTATTTACATATTGTGTTTTGCTGTTGTTGGTTTTTCCTGTCTTGAATTTGTTTCCAGTCGTTCTTTATTGTCATTGGACCATTACATATTTACTATACTGATGCTTTATGTGAGGGAGAAGCCTGGTGCCCTATTTATTAACTTTTCAGATCAGACATCCACAAGTGTACTGTTCGAATTCTGGTACTGGAAAAATTTTCATGGTCTGAACCTTAATCTGATCTCAATGTGTTGCAAAGCTTGCTTTGGTGGGTTCCACAAGTATTTGTATCTGGAAGAGATATTTATCACCAACAGTCGGTGAATAGCGTGGAAACTATTTATTCCGGCCGTGGAAACCTTTGATTATGTCGGTGAATAGTTTAGAGAATGCAGAACAATGCCATTGGGACATTACTAGCCATTGAATATTTGTGTATATTTACATATTCAGTTTTCTATTTTAACTCATTAATTTGTGTGCAGGTACTCTTATCCCGAAGAGCTGTGTCGAAGCATTGCGTGAAGCACTTTCGTCTGATGCAGAAAAAACTGATGAGCAGACCTTTTAAGAAAAAGTAAACTATTAGCTCTATAGGTATGTGCTGCTATATTGTGTGTTATTTTTAATTGACTTGCCTTTATTAATAGTAAGATATTTTTGTGTTTAATCAGTAAATGTGCTTTGAAAATTCTGAAATGAAATACAAAGTTAAGTAAAAAGTAACAACAGAATGTACCTGATAATTCCACTACTCCTTCGTTTAATGTCATCTCCTCTGTCATACACATTTAATTAAAGTAAGAAATCCTGAAACTTGATCAGTTCTGCAAACTTTTAAACTGAAATGTCGTATTTCAGAAATTTTCCAATCTCATCTAAGTGTTAGATGCTGGAGTAGATTTAGTTTGATTGTTGCTTCAGAATGAAGTGTTAGATACTGTAAATTTTAGAACACTTTGCTTAAATTAACTGTACTTCTAGGAATTTTGTCCAGTAGTAAATGTATTGTGCATGTTACAAATGTGCCTTGGACAATTTCTGCCTAATATTTTACTATAGCCTAGAAAATAACTATTAATTATAAGACCCTGTGAAGCATTAAATCTACGAGGTCTGCCCCAAAAGTAATGTGTTCTTTTTTTTTTGACGTGACTATATGTTGCATAGCGGACAGACCGGTTTGGATAGGGAGGGGGATGCAGGTTAAGCTTTCCAATGGTTGTCTCCATACCCTGGGAGGTCAGAACATGTCAGTTTGAGAGCTCCTGTGTCCTTACGATAGAAGAAACGTAGGATCAAAAATACGCAATCAAGTTTTGGGACAAGAGGCCACTGGCAACTTTCGAGATATTTCTGCAGGTCTTTGTGGTGATTGCCTATCCAGATCATAGTCAAACAGGAGGCACGAGATGTTCAAAGCAGGCAGGGAGGAGGTCGCCGATGAAGCCCGCCAAGGACGTACTTCAACTTAGCAAAAGAACGATAGTGTGACTTGTGTGCACCTGTTGCTGAATTCTGACCATTGTATGAGTGTTCAGCTAATGTCAGATCTATTGAACATACTGAAAATGACTGTTTACCACACCATATCGGAAGATTAGCTCAGGCGCAAGGTTTGCGCCAAACTTGTCCCAAAACTTTCGACCGACTTGCAGAATCAGAAGTGGAAGTATGTGAAGAATTCAAGGAACTCTGTGCAGATCATCTTAATTTTTGGTCAACGTTAACACCAGGGATGAGGCTACGATCCTGAAACAATGAGGCAGAGTGCGAAGTGGCACACTTCAGCATCCCCATGCCCCAAGAAGGCTCACATGAGCAAATTGCACATGAAAGTCATGCTCCCTTTTTTTGCACAAAGGGGATAGTGCACACTGAGTTTGTACCTCCTGGACAGACCTTAAACACTCAGTTCTATTATCAAATGCTCCAGAGATTAAAAAACAGGGTCACCTACATCCGAAAGGGGATCGGGCGCTTCGTGGAAGCTTCACCACATTAACATGCTGGCCCACACTGCTTTCATTGTCGCAGACTACTCAACCTGTACCAGTGTGGCAACGCTGCCACTGCCGCTGTATAGTCCCGACTTTGCTGCGGCAGACTTCTTTTGTGTCACGAAAGGAATGCATTTTAAGACTTTGGACAACACCACAGTGAGTACAACAAAGGCTCTAAAGGACTTCCTGGGAGTTTATGAGGCATGGAAATTGCACTTACAAAAATGTATTCATACGGAAGGGTTATACCTTGAAGAATTTTAAGTAGTTATACCTATCTGATCAATAAATTTGTTTTAAAAAATGTAACTCATTACTTTTGGAGCATACCTTGTACGACTATGAAGTTCTAGATCCTTGCAGGCATTAAAGCTATGGCAACACACTGCAATTTGATTCAGAAAAATATTTTCTTCTGGTAAGCTCTTATTAATTATTTCTTTTGTTTTCTGCATCAACAGATTTCATGGACCAAGGGTGAGCCAGTGACTCGTGCTCTTAGACCAAAAAAAGAAAGAAAAAAAAACATTGTGGAGGAAAAAGACAAGAAAGAGTGTTTGTGTATACGTTCTTGGTATTTGTGAAGTGCACTGATCTGTAGGGAAGCCACAATTAAAGCAACACTTCGTGAACTAAAAAAAATTTGGCCGAAGCTGTCTAGTGTTGCAATGCACTTTTGTATTCTTGATATTCAACCTCAGATGTTTCAGTTTTGTGAAATAATTGGGGCTCCTACCTGATGTTTACAATGCTTTAATATTTTTTTTTTAAGAAAAAGTCTTGGTGTTATTTCTGTTCCATATTTGATTTTTCCCCTTTTTTTGTATGTGTGTGCTTACTGTTACTTGGTAATCTCTTCAGGTATTAAGGACTGAATGACTGTTCTGTCAAAAGCAATATCATTTCACTATTACTGCACTACAACTATTTTGTAGGAATTATGATGAATGCAGCAATTTCTTTAGTGCACATGCACTATCCTGATCTCAGCTTTTGACTTGCTTTAGTTACTGGTCGTATCTCTCACTCCCCGTACCCCTCCCCACTGCCCCACACCCCAAAACCCTGCACCTGCAAATGTGGAAAATATTGGAGTACTTAATTAGTACTACCATTTTGCTATAACCGTTTAAGTTCGTTAATAAGGTTACATACTCTGGTATTCATTTATGATGGTCAAGCATTATTTTAATGTTTCTACTGATAATTCATTTAGGTTTTTTTTATAAAACTTCTTCAGAATATAGTACCCTGTATATTTTAGATAAAAGTGAAATATCCTTATAGCTGTGATTTTATTTATATTTTTGTACTTGTTGCATTAATTTAATTTGAATGGATAGAAAGTGATTAAAATTTAGTTGACATTGAAAATGTGTTGTTGTATTTGTGAAATATCATTTGTGTTGGCAAACCAGTATTTTTTTATTTTATTTTTTGCTTTTTTCCCATTTCCATTTCCTTATGTGCCCTAAAGTTTGATATATATATATATATATTTTATGGGAACTGCATTTTTAATGTTATGGTATTAATAATGTTGCTGTTGTTTTAAACATTTCTAAGTAAGAGAAATTTACAAAGTTCTCTACTTCTTCAGATTAGCAAGCAACATTTTATCGGTGGAATATAATTATTAAAAACCAGCAGCTTAGACCAGGTTTGGCTAGTCTGTATGGAGTATTTGCCTTAATATTGCCACATTAAGCATTTGTGAGGTGGTGGAAGAAAACAAGCCCATATTTTTTTCCAAAATTATCAAGCTTGTGTTGCTTTAATTATGTTATTTCCCTGGGAAAATACAAGTGTTGGTACTGCAACTCCTGTAGTGTTCATTAATGAATGGAAATTGCATAGAATGTAATGAAACTTTTTATTCCTTTCACATAGATGATTGTGTGATTAAGTGCAGTTTTTCATTATACTCTTAAAAATCGGGGGAAATATGAAACCGAATTTTTAAGAAGTTGTCACAAATTTCAGACATTTAATTTCTGTTTTGTGTGTGTGTGTGTGTGTGTGTGTGAGAGAGAGAGAGAGAGAGAGAGAGAGAGAGAGATAAATACTTGATAGAACAAAGTGTTGCAATGAGTATGATTACTGTGTTATACATTATAGTAGCCTTCAACTTCGTAAAGTTACTAAGTTAAGTTTCTGTATCAAATTTCTTGACAGCAAATTCTTTCGCGTGAAGGAATGACTGGCTTTATTTGTAAAGTACAAATCGTCTTCAATTTCCATGTTACTTCATTGTGAATTAATTCAGACACCTATCCACTATAGCTCTAATTGCTGCAAAAATATTTAGTCTCACATAATGTGAAACCCTTCATTATAAACTGTGTGGTTAATCTTTTATTTTTACTATTAGTTTTGTTATTCTAAATCTTTAAAAAATGTTTCTTCTTGGTTCCACTTTATTCCCATGTGACATTGTATTTAAACAGCATCACTTGAAAGTGATATACTATTGGTTTCTTAGGTTGCATTGCACCAAAATCTGAAATTTTGGAAAATTTAAGTGAATATTGCAAAGAATGTGTTTGATGTAGATATTTAAATGCCTTCCTAGCAGAAAAACACACACAAATTAAAATGCTATTATCTTGTTGCTGTGGAGGGTATTACCAATTCGGATGAAAAACATGAAAGTTGGAGTTTGTCACAAATTTAGTCTAATTTGTTTGGATTCGTGTTTTCTTTTCTTTAGCTTCAGTACAATAACCATACAACTACTGAATCAAAAAATAATTCCCTTCACATTATTATTTTCTTTATTTTGCCTGGAAATTTTCATTTTAACTGTAGGTAATTTAGCAGTCTCAACTGGGAAAAAATAATATAACAACTTGCATGTTAAATCCAGAGAAAATGTTAACAGTTATTATTGTTTTATAAGTATAATATCTGAAAGTATGACCTGCAATCTTTGCTTTTTAACGTACACAGTTTCTGCAACTAAACATATCACACAACAGGAGAAAAATTCATCAATTATGTCGGTATTTTCAATCACAAACATGGTAGAATACTTTACTTACAGTAACATTTTGTGATTGTGTTGTTGAGTACCTTGAACAGTTCCTGCTGTGAGTATAATTGCCTTGAAGCTTTCAACTTAATCTCACAATCATCTGGTGGAAGTTGAACAAGAGTTTCCCTATGTAATTTCTTATAAAAATGAAGGAATACTTTTCAAGCCAGTTGTGTATGGGGCATTCTGTTTTTTGAAAACTGTCTGAATGTTGGATAAAAGTTCCTAGCTGTAGTGGTATGTTCTTTGAACTGAGGGGGGAAAAACTTTTAAATTTTTGTTAAGGCAGTTAGTTATATTAGATTTGGTTTTACCATTTTTTGGTGTGAGTCGGCTTCCAGAAAATGGAAGAGATTGCTCAAAATTGGAAGATGCATTTATGACTACTTTTCTGAGGCTTACTTTTCTCCTACTGTTTTGTGATAATAGGTAGTTGTGCTTTGTATTCACTGTGTTTTATTTGAATCTATTTTCTGTAACACTACTTAAGATGTATTCAATAGCCCAGTGTAGAATTTTATTTATGAGAATTCTTACCTGTTTTCATATGTAGATTATAGGAAAGCAGTTCATATATATGTAATGGCTGATTTGTTTATTTCATTACAATTTTAATTGCATTAAGATTATTAAGATTTTACTGCATTGGAGCCTTCAGAAATGATTGACAAATTTCTCATGTTCTGCAAATGACAAACTGGTTTCATTTTGTGCCACAGCCACAAGAGCATTCATTATATCTGTAATTTTTAAAAGAAAGTACTTATTGAAAAGAGAGATTTCTTTTGTGAGAATCTGTTGAAATTTTGCACAAAACAGGGTTTAAACCCTAAGCTGCAAAATTTGTTTTTACAATGTATATTTTGTATTCTATGTCTTTTTTTGTTTTACGCATCCAGTCTAGCTTGGCTGCAGGTGTATTTTATCAGTAAGCCATTACTTGCCAGAAGCGGGTTACTGATTTGTCAGGTAGAATTTTTTTTTTTTTTGCAGTATAATATAATGTAGTGGTTCTGGATTATGTCAATCATATTTGATGGTATAATTTGTAGCCATAGATTGAAAGTACTCCCTGTTATACAGTCTTTTTTTCCCACGAGTTTATCATTTTCTGTGGAACATTTACTTTGCTGTAACACCGTTTTCTCTTGAAGAAAGTTAATGTTTTTAAATGATGTCACAAATGCAAAACTAATTTTAATGTTGAACTGATACTTCAGTTTGAAACCATTTGCAATTTAATGAGCAAATACAATATATTTTGAATATTTAGCCTTTTTATATACTAATTGTATGATTCAAATCTTCTTCAGTTCAAAAAAAAACCTTAGTGTACAGTTGATATATGTAAACTTTATTTTTTCTTTGTTATTTATGTCACAGTATTGTCCAAAAGAACAAAAAACAATATATGATACAAAATCAATGTGTGTGTTTATATGATTGTATTTGCTGTTTTTTTTTTTTTTTAAAAAAAAACCTATAAATAATCCTCCTTTTGAAACAATTTTATTGGGAACAAAGATGATTATGACAGTGATAAGTTTCATTATGTAGTACTGATACTGAGGAAATTTGCCTTTATGTAGAATATATTATTAATGTATCTTGGTTGCCACACGCACTTGTGTGAACCTAGCCGTATGCTTCATCTTCTATTTTTACGAGTGAGGGCACAGGCTGAACTATTATTGTTTTTTGTTTGTGTGGTGTTTAAGCGATGGGTCTACTTTATATTGCCTCAGCATCTCTTCCTACTCCATTGTAGCTGAGATGTAATATCAATAACAATAATGAAAAGGAATAATTTCGAGGCGATATTAAAATGAACAGAGAGGGGGAAAGTACAGCCACTGCTTTATGAAACTGGGAGCCAGAGGGCTGCGACAATGTGGAAAAAAGATTAAACCATATTTTATTGGTTCCTTAATCATTTGTGTGGGTATCATCACAACTTTGCTGGCTCTAACTTTAGTAGGTAATGGATTTAGAAATACTACCCACTGGACGTGCGCAGTTACAACAGAGAGCAACTTAGTTTTAAGATATACTCAGTGTGGATATCACGTATTTATTGGTATCACTGTAATATTGATTTTTAATTTTCTGATCAGATCTTGTAAAATTTCCTTATATTAGATTTAAATAACAGTTTTAAAATAATCATTTGTAGATTACTTAATCTGCCTAATAGTTGGTATCTAGACTTCATTTCTTTGAGTAATCCAGTTGAAACTGTTGGTTAGCAAGTGTATTCACAATCAACTCAATATTTAAAGAGTTTAGATAGGAAACTGGAGATGGTCCCCAACGATAATGATGATGAGATAGCAAATCTTCGTTAGGATTTGGTCACATTTGACACTCGTGCTACTGAATGCAAAACCACACTTTTATTATCACAGCTTTAACAGTACAACACACTTAGCACCAACCGAAAAGTTATGAAAGTAAATACATTCTTATGTAATAGAATCATATTTCAAAGATTGCAAGTTCTTAAAGAGTGAGAAATACAGGTTTAAACAAGTCTGCGCATTAGTTAGTACTGTTGTTCACTACAACAATGACGCCTCCAGAACACATGGTACATGCTCTTTCAGCACCTAATTAAACGGTCTGGTAGTCTCTGGTGAACACTGCATTGTGAATGCGTCTGCCTTTATCAATTTACCAGCGAGGAAGCCCGAAAATCGTATCCACATGGACCCGGCAGGGTTTAGTTGCACTCGCTTCTACACAACTTCTCTCTACCAAAGTTATTCAGCGACTGCTATTTTGAGACTCGCATGCCATCTGCAAATCAATTAATCGAGTTGATACTCCAAATATTATCGATACGAATACATACAGCCCCATCTTGACAAGTCACTTATTACTAAGTTAAATAAAGGATTGCTGGCCCACTGCATTTTGACAATCTCTCCTAAATTTACGTTCATTTAATCGTAATTAATACTTTAGTGGAGTCAGACTTGTCGCTCCTACTTTTCCTTTTATGAAATAGTGGTAATTAACATGAAAAAAAACTTGTGTGGGGAAAAAGTAATCAAGTTCATTATGATATTTTTGGGAATTAACTTAGAAGTTATATAAACACAGTAAAACTCATATTTAGTGTTTTACATTGTGCTCTTGGTATAAGATTTTTTTTATTATTGCAAGTCGGAGTTGGACATTTTTGCAAATTTAGTAATGTCATTGTCACTTGGGGCTCTGACTACTCGGAGAACTGCCCAGTGACTGGTCGTACTGGATAGTGAAAGCTGTTTTTCTGTGGGAGTAATCGGTTAGTTGAGATACTATAGTATACAGATTAATAGCGATTTTTGATGATTTTGTATAGACGATATTGGAGGGTTCTTTTTAGGTAAATGGTGATGTTAAGTTCATGTGGGTTTTCAGAGGTGTGGCCTTGCTCTTAAGAGGAGCCTGTGTGTGATTATGGGGAATTGTGGATTGAATCAAGAGTTTACTTAATTTAGAATGTCTGTTGAAGAATACCAATGAGAAAATTTTTATATTTTGTTAAGTTTCATTTGAGGGTACGTTTTTGAACACCCATTAACGGATATTGGGCACAGATTTGCTCCTCAATTGGTCGGGCTGTGTGAAGAGTCAGTAGCAAGTTGTGAAACAGATTGGGAAGTTAATTCTGTAATATGACTTTGACGTGTTCCAAAATAAATTTATTAAAATCCACGTGGCAGGAAGTATGGGTGGGGGAGTTGAAAGGTGTTAACCCAAAAATTGTGAAACATATCGTGTTCCCACTTTTCGGGTTTGTACCATTAGGCAACTACTGTACTCTATTGTTGAAGTAGGGATACGAGCGAGAAAGTTTCAATAGTCTGTGTACATATTTTGACAGCACACAGCAATTTTCAACTTTGGTAAGTGATGGTTACAATTGTATCCAATATACATGGAACAGCCAGATAATTATGACCACCTACCTACTATCAATATGAACCCATCCAGGCGATAGCATCACCACCTGACGAGTAATGACTGCTAGTCAGACTCGTGCACGGTGCATGTAGTATCAGTGAGCGAGCTTTCCGTGTTAAGACCAGGGAAGGCATGCGATCTGAGTTTGACCGGGGGTAGATTGTGATGGCCTGCGGTTTGGCACGAGCATTTTGAAAAATACACAACTTGTCGGGTGTTTGAGGAGTGCTGTAGTGTCTTTAACAAGTGGCAAATCCAAGTCCAAACGTCGAGGGGTAGGGCAGCCACCCCTCATTACAGATGTCAGATATCGTAGGGTGGGCAAACTGGTAAAACAGTACAGGCCGCCAACTATGGTGGAACTAACATCAGATGTTAATGCTGGACACAGTACAAGTGTGTCTGAACACCCCTAACGGTGGGCCTCCGCAGCTGACAACCCATGCATGTGCCAATGTTAACACCACAACATCAGCAACCATGACTGAAATGGGCATGCACCCATCGTCACTGGATATTGGCGCAGTGGCAGAGCATTGCACGGTCAGATGAATACTGATACCTTCGTCATTATACCGATGGGAGGGTACGAATTTGTCATTTTCCAAGGGAACATCCTCGAAACCAGTACTGTGAGACAGAGACAAGCTGGTGGTGGCTCAGTTATGCTCTGGGGAAACATTCACGTGGGCATCCATGGGTACAGTGTAGCTTGATGTCACAAGGCCAGGAGTGTGATGGAGTGGTTCAAGGAACACCGTGGCGAGTAGCAATTGATGTGCTGGTCCCCCAACTCACCATATCTTAACTAGATCAAACACAACTGGGATGTGATTACCAGATGTGTAAATATGAAACCGGAATTTGCCAACAGATGGCTATCAATGCAGTTACTATCAGATTGCATCATCGTCACCATTTTCTTTTTTCTTTTCTTTTTGACATCTGACAGCCTTTTTCACCCCACAACAATACAAGTTTCATACGACAGTGTAGTTTTCAATAATGTTGAACATTTTAAGTTTTGAGCCTCCAAACTACGATTTGCGGACATCATTGATTTTCTGTTACCATTTAAAGAAAACTGCTGCAGAATGGCATCAATAGCTTGTTGAAGCTTACGGTGAGCGTCCTCTCGGTAAATCACAGTGTTTTGAGTGGTTTAAAAAAATTCAAAATTGGTGATTTTGACGTGAGCAACGAAGACAGTGGAAGACCTCCAAAGAAGTATGAGGACAGCAAGTTTCAATCATTGTTGGATGAGGATGGTGCCCAAATGCAAGAACAATTCGCAGACCAATTAAATGTAACAAGGGAAGCTGTCTCCACATGTTTAAAAGCGATGGAAAAGATCCAGAAGATGGGAAAATGGGTTCCACATGAACTGACTGACAGACAGCAAGAAAAACAAAAAACCACTTGTAAAATGCTCCTCGCCAGGTATAAAAGAAAGTCATTTCTCCATCGAATTGTGACAGGTGATGAAAAGTGGATATATTTCGAGAACCCTAAGCATAGAAGATCATGGGTAACCAGCTGAACCGTTAACATCAACGTTAAGGTCAAATCACTGTGGAAAGAAGACAATGCTCTGTGTTTGGTGAGATCAAAATGGTGTGATCTATTACGAGTTACTTAAAACCTGGTGAAACTGTTAATTCTGAACTTTATCAACAGAAAATAATCAATTGGAATCAAGCATTGCAGGAAAAACGACCAGAATACCAGAAAAGGCAACACAAAGTGATTTTGCTTCTTGACAACTTACCATCACATATAGCAAGACTGGTCAAAGAAATGATTGAAGTACTTAGTTGGGAGATACTGATGTATGAGGCTTACTCACATGACTAAGCTCCATCCGATAACTCTCTCTTTACATGGATGGGACACGCACTTGCTGAGCAGCGCTTCAGTTCTTATGAAAATGACTCAATGACTGGTTTGCGTCAAAAGAGAAAAATATTTTGTGTGGCATTCATAAATTTCCTTAGAGATGGGAAAAAATTTATATCTAGCAGTGGGCAATACTTGAAATATGGTACTTTGTACCACTTTTATGCAATAAAGGTGTACTTCTTATGAAAAAATTCTGGTTTCATATTTATGCACCTGGTAAACGTGGCATCACAGCTCGTCCTCCCCCCCCCCCCCCCCCCCCGAATTTACAGGAATTAGGTGACTTGTGTGTGCAGATGTGGTGCCAACTCCCTCCAGTGACATACCTTGGCCTCATTGTTTCCATGCCAATATGTGTTGCTGCTGTTATCCGTGCCAATGCCGGACGTACCGGCTGTGGGGTAGGTGGTCGTAATGATCAGTGTATTTAAATAGTGTGCCGTCCCCATATACGACCACCACACCACATAAGTGCCACAGTTTTCTTTGGATGATGGTTTAGTGTGGTTTTGGCATGTTGTGCAGTAGATCCTCTGTATCCAGCTACTGTCCAGAACTTTTTGTCCTAGAGGATCCACATTTCATTGCTGACAGAAATTTTGCGGAGGATGTTTATCTTTCAGCGTATTAGGAACAAGAAATTTATGATAATTTCTCTAGTTTCTGTGTTGGAAAGAAAGCTGTCAGCAACTAAACTTGGTGATGAAAGTAATGTGTGTGTAAATTCATTGCTGTTACATGTGTCTTTCAACTGATTGACACATGTACCATCTGTCTGAAGCACAAGGAAAGTTCAGATCCAGAAAATTTAAATAAGATTGCTGTATGCTTCTAGATGCACAGATATGAAAATAAAGATTGAAGGGAAATCGCACACTGAAGGTATAAATCTTTAATAAAGATCTTAGCTGGGCAAGATACATTCGTTAGGTTGTAGTGCTGCATCTGTGGGAATGTGTGATGAAAGGATATGCCAGAGAAGCAAGTAGCCTTGACTGGACTATTGTTTGTGTACAGTGGGATAGTAATTTTCGACTCCAGTGTTAATGACCGATCCTCCCCCATGTATCCTGTGCCAATGACCCAATCAAGTTTTCTTTGAGTTGTTCTTGTTCCAATAGGCTTCCATTCTTTCTGAGAAAGCTTGTTTGCATTCTTCCGACCACTTTGGTCTTTATTGTTTTTGTTGTTCAGTTATAACTTCCCCTTTGTGTCTGAAGGTGTCTCTTTCTAAGATGTCTGTTGCTCCTATGTTTGCACTTTTAAGATCCTTCCGAATTTCATTCAGCTAAGGTGTTGGATTTTTAACTGAAGTTACATAATCTATTATCTTTTTTGTCAATCGATTTTCTGGTAACCTTTTAATGTAACCAAAGAGTTTCATTCGCCTGTTCTTGATGTCAATTCGGTGTTTGAAAACTTTTCTGTTGTTTTGATTGATTGTAGTCTGTAACCATCTTTAGTGAGTCTTGTTCCTAGAATTTTTCTAATTATTTTTCTCTCTGCTTTTTTTTATTTCTTCAAGGTCATGTTTTCTGTTCACTTGCATAGAGGACTGTTGGTTTTATGACTCTGTAGTAGTCCCAAATTTTGGTCTGTTTGACATGGATTTTTTGTTGTAGAGATTTTGCACTAACCCTAATGCTTTTTTTACTTTTTGGAGGAGATTTTGCTGCGAGATTGGTTCGATGAATTCTCTGAGGTATTGATAGTATGGGACCCTGTTGATTTTACCGTATTTTGTTCTCAAACTTGCTATTTCTGTCTTTGAAATGAATTCAGTTTTCTTGAATGAGATTTGTAACCTTACTTTTTCTGCACATTCTTTGAGTGTCTCAAGATGTTTGATGGCAGTCTCTTCATTTTCTGCTAGTATTGCCAAATCATCCACAAAAGCGAGGTATGGTATGTAAAGGTTGTTTTTTAGAAAGCCAAGTGGGATTGGCTTCCAACACTTACATTTCTTGAGTTCTTTCTCCCATTCTTTTATAATCTTGTCTAGAACGTCGTTGAACAGAGCCCATCACCTTGTCTCACACCTGTTTGAATGTCAAAGGGTTCTGAATTTTCTCACATGAATTTTACTTTAGATTTAGTGCCAATTAGTGTTTGTTTTATGAGTTCTCATGTTTTTGGATCTAATCCCCTTTCTTCTAAAATTTGGAATAGTGTCTATTGAGTCGTATGCCTTTTTGAAATCCACAAATGTGCATACTAGGAGTTTTTGTATGAGGGCTCACATTTTGATTATGGTTTTGAAGTTGAAAATTTGTTTGGGGCATGACTTGTTTGGTCTGAATCCTGCTTGATATTCTGTTATATTATTATTATTAAATTGATTTTTATCTCTCATTTAAGCCTACTTTTATCTTCCTAGCTCTTTTATTCCAA
>CM061914.1:180860531-180879895 GCA_031002005.1 Vandiemenella viatica | reverse complement strand
TCAAAAGAATTAAAACTTATTTTTATTAAATATAGTAAGGCATTATTTTTAAATAAAATTCATTGTGTGTTTCATGTAATTTCCTTTTATATAGTACATATAAATTAAACACAAAAAAGAACAGTTTAAAAAACATTATTGCGGAATTGGGTGATTTTTTTAAACAATTTTAGAGAAAGAAAATCTTTTTTTTTTTTTGAAAATTTAAAAACAGATTTATCGCATGGCAAGAGAAATATCATATCAGAATAAAAATAATGATTAACAAACAACCAATAGAACAAGTCTCAAGCCCTACCTACCTCGGTTGTGATATAACTTTTAATGAAGATAACGAAGTGAAGAAGAAGCTTCTCCGATTTCAATACATGTGTGGAACGATAAGACAAAATTTCATATAACAATGGCAGTACCACCTCTGAAACCTGGGTAAATGAAATAAAATACAAAAATAAAATTCAGTCATACGAAATGAAATTCCTAATATCAGTAAAAGGATGTTCCCTGAATGACAGAGCAGAATTGAAGAAATAATATTTCCTCTCTGAATGATAGAATTTCCCCAAAAAAATGGAAAATTGGAAGGACCACGTTCTAACGATGTGTAGTGATAGATTTTCGCATCTTGTCCTGCATTACCATCCTACAGGAAGAAGGGATATTGGTAGATCCATCAAGAGATGGTTGGATAACTAAGGTCGAAACAGGCTTTTTGGCCTATCCATGAAGACGAAGTAAGTAAGTAAGAAATTTCTAGGTATATTTACTATCCGTTTCATGAAATTCTCTATCGTATGCTACATTTGATTTTTCACGAAAAAAATTAGCTGCTGATGTTTCAAATTTGTCAACATCACTCATTTAGTTACTATGCGGAAATCAATTGCAGAAATATGGCTATCGTTTTCCTGTACACTTAAGGAAGTTACATAATTATTACTGCATATTTTCAAAGAATTAGGATTGGTCATTTCAGAAATAAGTGAGAGGAGAGAATGTTATGTCCTTTTGTATTTTTTCCCAAAAAAATTTCATTAAAAATGAAAATCCAACATTTAATTTAATTCCCGTGGAGCGCACATTCCGGTGACAATTTTCTTTACACGCTTAATTTTCCCTTTTCTTGTACCCACCTACAATTTTAATTTTAAATTCTTTCAGCTATTTTGGTAAATTATTCATTACCTTCTTGGTAAGTTATTCAAAACCCTGACTCCAGTACCTACGAAAGAAAATTTTTCCCACACTCTTATGTCTATTATCGGCTGAGTTGCCACTTTTTATGTCAAAACCGTGAAGATTATACACGGTTAATATTTTCGTTGTCTCCCCCCCCTTTCCAACTAAAACTCCGATGTGTATTTAGTCTTCCACCTCCCATGATTTTTCGAAATTTCGTCTTCTTCAGGTCGTCACTTTTTATTTGTTAATTTGACGCTTGTCCTATAGGCCACACAGTCATAGCACAAATTTAACAGTAAAACTGTCACTATCTAGAGATCTGTATACAATAATGGTTAAAAACGTTGAAAAACTTTTCAATAGAAAATTTAAGTACTGAGAATAAAATGAGGTAACACACATTCACATTTCCATATTGTTCCTAGATACAAACGAATCCTCGTTTGGTATAGTCATTTTTTGAGAGAGGTGACCCACATTAACTGGAAAAGGCACGAGTGCCGCGCTTAGTTGGTCTGCAGCGAGTAAACATCATGGAAGAAAGAAATATATGGAGAAGAAATACCGCTTATTCCGTGACGCCGCCTCTTAACTTTCGGCTGATACTGCGCATGCGCAGTGGCGGTGGCAGCCATATTACATATCCATACAATTGCTGTTTGAGACACTATATCCCAAAAACTAATAAAGATATCGAAAAATTTTAGTCTTTATTTCCGATTTTTTCGTCGTGTTACATAAGAATCCATCATCAAATCTGACTTTTTGAGAAAGTTTTCTTCTGCATTTCAAATCACTTTTGAGACAGTATATCTCGAGAACTAGGCGAGATATCGAAAATTTTTATTTGTCTCGCATATGTAAATAAGAATCCATCATCAAATTTGACTTTGACCAATTTTTTCTTCTGAATTTCAACCAAAAACACCTCCCATTTGAGACAGAATATCTCGGAAACTAGGCAGGATATCAAATAATTTTATTCTTCATTTTTTATTTGTCTCATCGAGTTACACAATAATCCATCACCAGATTACGGCGTCGCGTTTATCCTAGAGTCCCCTTGAGGTTTTTGTACATATTCTCCGTGTCTGTATGGATAGGTAATATGGCGGCCACGCCTCCCCACTCCTCTCCACCCGGCGTCACTTCAATGCGTGGTGAAGGTTCCTTGCGTTGTCTCCATATATATTTCTTTCCTCCATGGTAAACACCCCACCGAGCGTGGCGGTGTAACGGATAGTGTTCTCGCCTCGCATTCGGGAGGACGGCGGTTCGATCCCCGTCCGGGCATCCAGATTTGGGTTTTCCATGGTTTCCCAAATCACTCCAGGCAAATGCCGGGATGCTTCCTTCAAAAAGGCCATGGCCGAATTCCTTCCCATTCCTTGCCCCTATCCTTGCCCCCCATCCTTTCCCGTCTCTAAAGACCTCGATGTTGAGAGACGTAAATACAATTAAAAAAAAAAATTAAAAAAAAGTAAACACCCCCTCCAGCCAGGTATACAACCCGCGATACTCGGCATGCGCACCACGGGGCTACGACCAGAGATAATATTTTTTTCTGACCACCTACTTCGCAGGAGAATCTAATAAACTAGCCTACTGGAAGAAGAGATTCGGGTGCTCCTGTTTTCGCAGACATGGCCGTAACGGTTGTGAATGGATAACTAATTCCTGTCTCAGTTTGTTCTTTGAGACGAGTTTTGAAGGCCAGAATTCCTTCCATCGTGGTCAGTCCAATATCTATGAATTCGGCTTCTTCAGTTATCCTGCTCCCATTTATTTAGACATTACTTTACGGCCCTGTGAGAAATTTTTGCAGTATACGAGCACAAAGTTAACGATTGCACATCATATGGAATATACGAGTTTAAGGAGCATGGCGGGTGAGCGGTAACGCTCTGGCGTTGCATTCGGGAGGACGTGGGTTTGAATTCTCGTCCGGACATCCAGATTTGAGTTTTCCATGGTTTCTCCAAACCACTCCAGGCGAATGCCGAGATGGTTGCTTCAAAAAGTCCACGGCCGAATTCCTTCCCGTACTTTGTTCCTAGTCCTTTCCCGCTTCTAATGACCTCAACCAGGCGTAAAGTTTATTGACCGTTTATTATTTTGCGGAAGTCGGATAAAATATCCGTTCATAGCGACGACCTGATGTAAGGCAAACTATACTTTTTGCGCTGGTATTTACCCTGTAACGAGGGGGAGAACGCAGACAAGCCGGGTTTGCTGTATGGTATCTTTATCTTTGTACGTTATTCAACCATACCCTAAACTTATGGACTTATGGTTATCGCTCGTAGCCACTAGTTAATTTGTTTCCGAATTGATTCTTGGCTGTCTGGGTGGCGCCGCGTCATGTTTCTTGAAACCGACGTTTCGACCCTCATTCTGGGGTCTTCTTCCAGGGCAGAAGACCCCAGAAACGTCGGTTTCAAGAAACTTGACGCGGCGTCATCCGGACAGCCAACAATCAACTGACTCTACCCACGGAAGCCTACGGTTACGTGTTTCCGAATTTTTGCGTAACGTACGATATATATATATATATATAGGGAGAAAATGGGTAACCTGTATCAGCAGTTCTTGCACTTTGGTTCACATAATGCTCTAACGAACGAATTTTTAAACATATCTAAAGAAAAACTAGAAGGAACGATCGGGTAAATGATAAAAATAAAAGAGGATTGGAGAGAAAGTAAAAATAAACAGAATTTTCTAACCAAAATCAATATGTTATGTATTTATATTCAATCTAACACCAATGGCGATTCATGTAGAAAGTTTATCTGAGTTTCGCGATATTAATGGAATACCGCGTTAGTTAATTAGTGATAAATTAATGAGCCTCCGGATTTCGGCACATGGGTGTCCAATTGAACGGTGTGTCACGAGAACAGAACGTTGACACACTCTGCTATGGACAAAAATGCTGCTACTCATCTGGTTAATTAAAGAAGATAAGCCGCGAAGAAGCCGTGCATGTGTGATTCTGTAATTCTAATCAATTAGGTACTGTCATGTTCCTAATCTGTAGAATAAATTTCATTGTAATCACACGTGTCATTCGTAGGAATGTATCAACCTATCCTACTTTGCTGTTAATTTCATCTGAGATATGGAATATAACTCACTAAGATTCACACGAGAATGTTTGCCTAAAGCCCATATTGCTATTTATAAAACCAGAAGCTTCTCTCACAAACATTTCTGATGTGGCATCATATCAATATCTCAATCAACTTTCACACCACTGATGTCAAACTAATTGGCCTGTGATTTTCAACTCTGCCTCACTTCCTTTATGGGCTGGCAGTTCTTCAGTCTTTTGGTAAGAAGCAAGATTCCAGACCCAAAATAAATAATATTTCGTTGTTTGATTCAATTTGGTATCAACCTTCTACAACATACATGTAGCAAATTTCTCCAAAAATACCCTAAATTTTCTAACACAGCTATAGAAATTTCTAGAAGCTTCACTGAGAGCGCTGCCTGTACCCAAAATATTTTTCATAAACCATTAATTAACTTCCCTGTTTGTAAGTTTTCTATTAATTGTTTATTTAGTTGTATTAGGTGTCTCTTAATCTGTTATGTTCTCATCTTACAAACTCTTTAACCTTCCTCACGTTCCGTCGCGGCTACGGGATATCCTGTGGGATGCGCAGCTCTGAATTAGACAAACCATTAAAAATCTGACATAGTGAATGGAAATTTCCAGGAGAAATATAGCTCCAGTTCACAATTAAGAAATATCGCCGCGTCTGTATGTAGCGTAACATGAGTCGAGAAATCAGTAATAAACATAATTCCTTACCCGCTGAACGAAAGAGGAACCCTAATAGACTGACTTATTTGTCTGTCATTGTCTCATAAAATCTCAGTGGTTGAACTGGACACGAGAAATAAACTTAGAAAATGCGCTCTGTTTTATTTCCTCAACTCGACAGTAACGTGAAATTGCTAGAAATTATTATGGGTGTGAAAACAGTTCTACGGGGTTTGGTGGGGAAATTGAAATCAAAGCTGGCAACCTGTTGACTCTGAGAACATTTGATTTTTTTTATTATTTTATTTTTAAAATATACAGTTCTCCCTTTTATTTAAGTAGCCACGGATCCTTAAATTCTTACATAATTTTCAGCGACGCGTAGCTTCGTAAAAAAATACAGAAAAATTTTAACAAATATTATTCTTCAGCAGATGTTTTTTTTTTTTTCCCTACAAAAATTCGTCTACATCATTCCTTTAAGAAGTGCATAGACCATATGCGTGGGAATATTTTTTGAAAATTTTCCAAATTTTTTTCGTATCCATTATAATATATTGCAACCGAAATTTTGCGTTTGTTTTATATACAGTATATCACATGAAACACAAATATTGGCGACAAGGCTTGGATGTATATTGTAGAAGAAGGTTAGGGGAATCTATTAATTACGTGGGCATTTTTTTAGTGAATCTGGACCGCTTGGCCTCCTCCCCTTCACCCAGACGTGAGATCAACATGGCACTTTTTGTAGCTGTACTGTTCTTTGAAGGGCGGCAATCTCAAAAAATCTCCATTGTGAGATTTCGCCGGACCCCCCCCCTCCCCCTCCTCCCCCTCCCCCCCTCCCCGATTTAATGGACGCCCTCATAGTGCATGGAATGTTGATAAAGGGCTCAGAGATTGGAGTAAATTGCCAATGGAAGTGCTAAATAGTTTGCCGAAAACGCGGAAAGAATTCAAAATAGGCTAGTTAAAAGGCCAAAGTAATTTAGTGGGGAAATTAGAAACAAAGAATTTAAGATAAGGAACGTTAAAATGGGTGGCTGAGGAAATTGCCACCGGAGAATGCAGTCCATCACAATTAAATTAAAATTAAAAGTTTTATGTTCGCAGCCGCGAACTGGTAATGGGACACGCCGCGCTACGACTTCGTGGATGACGAAATGTCTCTCGATTTATCTCAGCCGAGAAATTAACGAGCCTTTGTTCCACTGATGTTGCAACTAGGATACAAGGAGGTTGGTAGAGGACCTGATTCTGTATTCACGTACGACATCAAACAGGAAGTACGAGTGCAAATCATTGCTAGGGTGCTCGAAGAGTATGACGTTTTCTACTCCGCACAGAAATTGGGAAAGTATCTTAGAAAATCTTGACATCTTTCTACCCGTATCCAAAAACATTTTTCATTATTAGTCCCCCAAAGAACTTTTATGTTGGTGAGCTACAGGAAAAGCAACGATTCTTTGGCAGACATAATGAATGCGCACGTAAAATAGGTTACAAAACTTTGGTCAGACCATTGTTCGAATATGGTAGTGTAGTATGGGACCCTCATTTTACATATCAAATACAGGAATTGGAGAGGGTGCAAAAAAGGACTGCTAGATTTGTTTCTGGAAATTATCACAGAATGCAATCAGTAACAGGTATGATAAAAGAGCTGGAATGCAAGACAGAAGGATGGTGAAGAGGGTCATGGGAGTGTACAAGGCGTATATTTGCGATGAGGCATGGAGAGATATTGGTGTAGGTATGAAAAGTAGTTCATGGAAGGGACAAGATGACCATGACCACAAGCTGGCACTCGATTTCAGGCTCAAATGTGTAGGAAGATTCTCTTTTTTAGGTAAGGATGTCAGGGATTGGTATAAGTTACCAAGGGAAATGATGAATAATTTACCAAAAACGTTGAATTTAAAATTTGTAAAGGGCATATGTAGGTGGGTGCAGGAAAGGGGGAAGATGTGTAGGGAAATTGCCACCGGAGCATGCGCTCCATTGCAATTTAAATTTAATTAATTAACAGACAACGTTACAAGACACTAATATTAAAGATATTACGTTATTAGAGGTGTGAAAGGACCCGGGGAGGGGGGACAAGTATCGGGAAGGAATTCGGTGAAATCCGGCCATGGCCTTTTGGAGAAACCATCCCGGCATTCACCTGGAGTGATTTCGGGAAACCATGAAAAACCCGAATCTGTATGGCCGTATGTGATTTTTAGATCAAAGAGTTCGGCTTAAAAATTATCTCATTTTGTTATACCAGTTGGTGGTGGAGTAAGAAACTAAAATTTGCTCTGAACATTAAAACTTTCTAACTTACAGTTTAGATTCGAAAAAGGGTCATCCACAGAAATGGCTATATACCTGGTATTCATTTTTAAATAAGACATTTGAGGAACTGAATAATAAAATGTGCCCTTTAGGAATTTTTTGTGGTCTTGCAAAATCATTTGGCGGTGTAAATCATGAAATAATTTTGAAAAAAATTGGAATACTATTGCATTTAAGAAACCGCAAGTAAGTGGTTTAATTCATACATGGAGAGCCAGATGATTCTAAAATCAGTAAAGATGTATCATCAGATTGGGAGAAAATAACATGGCATTCCACGAGGCTCTGTCTAGGATCTCTTTTGTTTTTACTAAGCATCAGTGATCTTCCTAGAAAATTATACGACAAAGTTAAAAGCATTTTATTTGCAGACGACACTTACCAGTCCGAGAAAAGCACAGAACAGCAGTATAAAATTTAATGCAAATGGAGTACTTAGTGGAGTAGCAAATTGGTTTAGTGTAAACTCATTAAAATTAATTTTTGATTAAACATATTTTATAGGTTTAAAACAATAAATTATGCACAGCAAGATTTACGTATGAACTATGAAAATAACGCAATCTTGGAAACAGAGAGGATAGAATTCCTTGGCATTCAAATAGATGAAAAACTCATTGGCAAGAACATATCACAGTATTACTGAAGAAATAATGCCACCTTTGCAGTCTCTAACAGCAGATCTAGAATCATGTCGTATTGCATAATTTTTTGAGGAAATTCTTTACAGAGTAAAAGAGTTTTCATAGTTCAGAAAGAGCTATTAGGAATTTAGGTTGCTATCTGTGTAGAGTAAAACCAAAGACTTCTTGCAGACAATTCTTTATAAAGCACAATATTCTTACGATGACTTCGCGGTGTATATACACTCTCTCATGTGCTTCGTAATAGGACATTTAGTCTTCTTTACATCAGATTCACAGGTACACAGTTTCAAGACAAGAAACATAAATAACTTGCACAAAACACTAACATCACTGTCATTAGTACAAAGAGGAGTGAATTATTCTGGGACACAATCTGTGTAACAATCTTCCTAAAAGTATAAAAAAAAGTTTGTAGATAATAAAGATCTGTTAAAAAAAGTGGAGGATTACTCCAATCTAGAATTAATAGAAAAGAATAAATTGTATCTAACACGAATCAAAACGAATGACGGTCTTCTATGCCCAAAAGAAAATGAAACTCGCTGCCAAATGCAAGTTGGTCTCAACGAACATACGTACATATGACTTTCGCAAAATTTAGTTGAAAAAATTGATGTTTATTTTTTTTTTTTTTTTTTTTTTTTGTCTTTTAAATATTTCTTTTTTTTTTTGGTCTTTTAAATTATTTGTTTCACTATG
The DNA here is from genome assembly GCA_031002005.1 of Vandiemenella viatica. Classification (NCBI taxonomy): domain Eukaryota; kingdom Metazoa; phylum Arthropoda; class Insecta; order Orthoptera; family Morabidae; genus Vandiemenella; species Vandiemenella viatica. The sequence goes on along the minus strand of CM061914.1, from coordinate 180,871,252 downwards.
TATGTATATATACTGAACCATGACATGTTTCACATTGCAGAGGTCCTTCCTCAACAACAAGAGTAATATACAATGTGTACAACTAAACGGAATTTGATTGGGTTTTAGTAGCATGTAAGTTAAACTCTGATGTATATTTCATCAAGCTGTATCACCTGAAAATTAAATCCGATCGAAGTTAACAAGAAAGACATACGAAATATCATCTTCTGAAGATAACAGCACGATAATTACCCTGTACATGAGGTGGCGATAATTATTTTTTTCTGTCCCCTGTCTCTTGATTAGTTTAATGCAATTTTCCTTGTCTGCCTAAATTAAAATTAAATAAATTAAAATCTTACACTATCCTCTACATCTGAACTTACTCATAACGCTCTAAGTACTCAGTTAATGGCTTTGTTTAGTACGTTCCAAACTATGTCATTCAGCGGTTGCTTCCGTTACCTCCACTAACAAATTAACCGATCCCCCGGGTCCTAAATTGCGTCATAGCAACCTGTCTCTTCTGACACTTTCACAAACTTCTTGCTTCGCCCATCATCTGCAAAACACGTTCATTTAGTACTTTATCTCCCATTTAATTTTCAACATCCTTGTACAGCACCACATTACAAATGCTCCAATTTTACCTCCTTCTGGTATGCTAAACGCTACCATGCAGTAGTGTTCCCAATACATACAGTTTCAGACGGTGTTTGGTGACTAGCAACCCAGGACCATTACCGCCGAATAAAACATCCGGTGTTTCGCAACCTACGTCCTAAAAGTCGATATCGGTGTTTCGCAACTTGTGAAGCAGGTAAAATAAAACAAAAATGTTTGTAGATTTTCTGAATAATTTATTCAGTTGCCGAACCGTGCGAACAGTCAACAAATCATCATATAATACATCGTTATATAAAATACAGATGTGATATTACGTCAGGTTGACCCTAACTCTTGGCGAAATATCCATTTCTTTTACGAACGTGATATTGCCAATCCTACGGTCTTTGAATTTTTGAATTAATTCGGATTTAGGCGTTGTTCCTAGTTTCCTCATTCTCTGTCGATAAATATTGTATAGGAGGATTGCTATGACATCATGATCTGCGTGGTCTAGTTCAGCAGTGGCTTTTCTAATTATCTTGTATGGTCGCGCCGAAATGTCGTCAAGAGCCTTCCGTTTTACAGTAGTTCTGACCTAAAATGATAGAATGGAAGAATAAAATCCTAATCCTACTCCAGACCCACAAACAAACACATAAAAAATGTGGCTTTACACACCTGTAACAGTTCAGTTTCACGATCACTTAGGTACAGGGGTGGCCAACCCAAATGAACTTGCGGGCCACTTTGGAAAAGCATTTTAACTCCGTAGGCAAATTAGATTTAGACTCACTATAGAGGTTTTTGGAGTGAAAAATTGAAACATAATGAGTTATTATTATTGTTTACTATTATTCTTACACGTAAACATAAATAATTTAATAATAATGATACTAAACGCACATTGTAAAGAAATATATAACACTAAAAGTGAAATATAAAAAATATTTTGAAAAAATGTGACGTATCTCGCGGGCCGGAAAAAATGTTCAAGGCGGGCCGCGGGTTGGTCACCCCTGATGTAGAACATCATGATTGTGGGATCCAGATATTTTCACTATACCAATCACGGCACTGTTAGTCCTCACCAACACTTTACACCGTTCTTTTGTACGACTTGCACACATCCACAATACGTCACCATTAACGTAGGCTATTTTGTTTAAAAAAAATGACACTTTTTCACGAGTATCGTCGTTGATCAGTTTGCTCGACACTTGTACTATTGTGATAACTTACATCGTGTGATAATGTGATGGAGAGTAGACAGACGGACACAACTATGATCTCGTGTTTACCTTCTCCGGGTTGCGAATCACTGTGTGACTCCTTGTTTACTTGGGCTCAGAAACACCGGATCAATCTGACCGCCGAGAACAACAGCAAGTTGCGAATCACCGCACGCCCGTTTCAGAAGGTTGTCTCTGATTTCTAGACGTATATTTAAAAGAAAGAATTCTCTCTTTCTTTCGCTATTATTAATCTACTCTTACCATCGTTCCTGTTTCTGCCATCAGTTGTAATTTTACTTCCTAAGTAGCAGAATTCACTTACTTTTCCCAATACTGCTGCTCCTATTTTTATTTTTAATCCACTAGTATTGCTATCGTTTCTGTTACATTTCATGACTTTGTCTTGCATTTGACATGTGGATGTGTAGGAGGATGGAGGAGATAAGCTGGGTGGATAAAATAAGTAATGTTGAATAGCTGGACAGGGTCAGTGAACGCAGAAAAATTCTCCAAGTAATAAAGGAGAGAAAGAAAAACTGGATGGGACACTTGTTGAGAGGGAAGTGCCTGATAAAAGACGTCTTGGAAGGTCTAGTCTGTGGGAGGAGAATAAGAGGAAGAAGGAGGTACAAAATTATAGACAACATCAAGGAAGACGGCAACTATATGGTTCTAAAGATAAAGGCAGTAGATAGAAGAGCATGGAGAGCAGCCAAGTGAAAACCTGCCCGACGGCAGAAAACTGATGATGATGATGATGGTTTATATTTAGTCTGACTCCTTCCCCCCAGTATTCTGTTCATACCATCAGGAATATCTCGATATCCTGTTCAGCTAACAAAATCATGTCATCAACAAATAGTGGCATGTTGGTTGTAAAATATTTAGAATATCATCACCAATAAAAGAAGCAAAAACTACAAAATGAATATGGTTAGGACAGGACGAAATGGAGGACTTCTAGTTGATGAAGGCCTAGAGGAAGAACCACCAAAGAAGAAGAGGGAGGTTACTATTTCGGTAGATGCTTTGTTTCGCATCATATCTACGCTGCAATGATGATTATGTACGACGAGACTTTAAAAAAATGCTGTTTGATACAGGCGGAACTATTCTTTCCTCCGTTAGTATGCAGAAAAACGGTCGATAGATAAATTTGGAGTTTTTTGTGATGTGATTTAGCTACTGGAATATGGTGTGTTTGCCGAGTGTGAGATGAGCGATAGGGCGGGAGCCAAGATCCTTCCGCCCGAGTGGTCAACGCGACCTTCACAAGTGGCTGAGAGGCCGGCCGGCTATTGCTCTGAGGTAAAAGTTAGTCACGTCCTTCCACGCCAAACTTTGGGCCGCTTCGATACATCGATACGAAGCTATTACTATTCTTACTCTTATGGTGCCAGGCCCGATTCCGTGCGTAGGGGGTCACCATGGATCATGGGAACTCTCTCTGGAAGATGAACGCGGATAGTTTCCCATTGCCCTCACCTGTGTATCTTCGTAGGTGTGGATGACTGTTATAGTGTGTTTACTCATCGCAGAGTGTTATTTGTGTTTTGTGAAATGAAAGATAAACAAGGAAGAGCGTGAAACCCAGTGCCGGCTCATCCAGTTCTACTCTTCCGAACAATATGGAGGGTGCTGCCAGGATTGACGTCCCCATCCGAAGTATGAGTCGCCGTCAACAGTGTTGTATGCCGTCACTCCATACGCACTGCGGAGAGGTTTGGGATTTAACGCAGGACTTTGGCGCACAATCTGGTGACTAGTAATCGGATTCCACCATCTTTCCTGACTTCCCCGCCATGTCCTGATGATGAAAATTTCTTCCACCACCAGGACTGGAACCAGTTAACCCCGTGTCAGCGCCGGACACCATCACAGTGCCGCAACCAACTGAGACAACGGGGCAGGTGATTAGGAATCGTGCTCCACCACCTCTGCTACCCTGGCGGCCAAGTCCACTACCAGGACTGGAACCAGCTAACCCCGTGTCAGCGCCAGACACCATCACGGCGCCGCAACCAACTGAGACAACGGGGCAGGTGATTAGGAATCGTGCTCCACCACCTCTGCTACCCTGGCGGCCAAGTCCACCACCAGGACCAGCGCCGGACACCATCACAGTGCCACAACCAACTGAGACAACGGGGCGAACTTGTATGCTATTAGTGGTAATCAAATTTAAATTAATTTACGTAATATCTTTCTTCAAAACAGTCTCCCTACTGCATCCGTTGAGAATATTATTATTTCTCTTTAGGGTTCCGTTTTCAAAGGAAGACGAAACAGTATTGCTCTCACTCTGTCACAATCACCCGACCCGCAAAAGGAATCAGTTGCGGACTTCAGTTATTTTCGTTTTGTTTAATTGGAATGGAACACACGCTCCGGTGGCAATTTCTCTACACACCCATCTTCCCCCTTTCCTGCACCCACCTACTTTTTCCTTCTACAAATTTTAACTTTAAATTCTTTCCACGTTTTCGGTAAATTATTCGTCATTTCCCTTGGTAACTTATTTCAATCCCTGACACCCTTACCTAAAAAAGAGAATCTTCCCACACCCTTGTGCCTCAAATCGAGTGCCAGCTTGTAGTCGTGGTCATCTTTTCCCTTCCATGCACTACTTTTCATACCTACACCAATATCTTTCCATGCTACATCACCAGTATATGCTCTGTACACTCCCATGACTCTCTTCATCCTCCTCCTGTCTTGCAATGAATCCCATTCCAGCTCCTTTATCATATCTGTCACTGATTGCGTTCTGCGATAATTTCCAGAAACAAATCTAGCAGCCCATTTTTGCACCCCCTTTTGATACGCAAAATGTCCATTTCATTTCGTTCATCCATAGCGGAACATCGTATTTAATTTTTATTTAAAATTACACTATGAGGCTTTCGTAGACGTAAGGGAGATAAAAGTATTTTTTCCTGTCTTTGCGTGTGAGGTAAACTCCTCAAGTAGGGGACTAAAAAGTTTACTTCGTTTTTCACTAGAAAAATAAAGAAGTGAGTGGCAGTCAATTTTAGTCCAATTCAAAATTATGAGGCATGTTTTGCGACAACGTAATACTTAACTCTTGGAAATTGAGGATTCCGTTTAAGACGTGGAGTCCTATGAAGGTTATATCGAAAAAATATTGTAGGAATAAGAGGATTCCGTTTCCCTTCGGGTACAGAACACTATAAAGATTTTTTTTTTCCTTAGGGCTTTAGGCCTTGTAGAAGTCGAGGCCAATAGAGACCGAGCTCTGGCCTCGCATTCGGGAGGATGGTGGTTCGAATACCCGTCCAGATTTGAGTATTCCGTGGTTTCCGCAAATCACTCCAGGCGAATGCCGCGTGCTTCCTTCAAACAGGCCATGTCCGAATTCCGTTCCTTGTCTTCATTCCCATCCCACCTCTAATGACATCGACGAGGCGTAAAGCCATGAGAAAAAAAAAAGTGCTGTAAATCGGCCTTGTGTCTTTGAAGGAACCAACCCAGCAATAACTTGGGTTGAAATCTAGATGGCCGGGCGGACATTCGTATCTTCCGAGTACCAGGCATGAATGTCAACGCCCTGAAAAGAACATTATGCGAATAGTAGTAGCGAAAATTACAACAGAAGAAAAATCTGCGAAATAGGAACGAATGAAGGACAGGATAAACAAATCAGCTGAAAGCGATTACCAGCATAATTGAAACGGCAGACCACAGGGAGGAAAAAGTATGGAGTGGCAGCAGATGAAGTATAAATACAACAGTTGTATAACTGTCCTCACTAGCTCGGTATAGCACCTGTGTTATGAACTGAACATCCCTCAGCCTGTTGTCCAAAGAGTACCACCGCCTCTGCGTGGCTCTGATCAATCTCCTGGCGTGGTCTGTAACTGTACTCACATTGCTCACTAGGTCGGTGTGTTATGAGCTGGACACCCCTCAGCCTGTTGTCCAAAGAGTATCACTGCCTCTGCGTGGCTCTATTCAATCTCCTGGCGTGGAACTCTACCTACAGCAGACTTACTCCAGGGACTTCATCGCGGAAAATCTGGCTGTGCCGTCACATAACACAGCAACTTCCTCGGATAAGATAAGAAATAGAAAACCCGTCAGTGTGGCTCACTGCGCTAAGGAGCGGGGATGCAATGATGGGCCCTGTATACCCGCCATCCTGAGGCGGTTTTCCGCAATCTCAACGGTGAACGCAGGTTGGTCCCCAACCTCCGCCTTATAAACTATATGAGCCTTTGCTAATTAGGGGCCAATCACAAATTACGTCACACGAATTTTATGGTTTTTGGACCCCTCCCGCCCCCCATGTCACAGGTTATCACATTTGTGGGACCCCCCCTTTTATTCCTCTGGTGTGACGTCACATATTTTGCAATTCTAAATTTATAAATTAAAACAGCACTTCGAAATGATTTATGTATTTCCAGTTAATAATTCATATCAACAATGAATCAAACATTTAAGAAAATATAAAAAAAAAACATAAAAATCGAATTAATGATACAAAATTGAGTCATCGTGTGTCCATGGATTTTGAACCATTTCCTTGGTACTGTTTATATTGGCATAATAGTCACTTCAGTCTTGATTTCGATAGTGTTGGGAACATTCGATGTGTCAACATCATCTGCATCTTCCACCACGAGCCAAAAAGTGATACAAATTATGCATGTGATGTCACAAAGTTTATGATACTTTCTCCCCTCCCCCCTCAAGTTGTGACGTAATTTATGGATGGCCCCTTAGCTGACTTCAACAACCAAGCCAGCCCACGAAGAATCAGACTGTATATTAGCATTCCCACTTTAAAGTAAATTGCAGCGTGGTATGGATGAGAAGAGCCATCTCATTTCGAACACATTAAGTTGCTGCTCGTTTCATTTTCAAGTTAAAAAGCTGTTAATTAATTTCATCAGCCAAAAATGGTAGGAACTATTTTTACGAAGAAATGACAATCACTGTTCCAGAAACACTGTATTTATTCTTCATTTGCATCTATTAATAAAACCAATATTCACATATCCACAACGTTACTCCTTGATTTGATTTATTACATCAATTAGAAACATATTACTGTCTCTTCAAGACAGGCACCCGTGCATTTCGACAACTGGCGCTCAACAATGTGTTCTCAGCTGTTTACAATCGCTACATCAAAGATCTTAACATTACTTATTATAGATAATAACTTACTCCATCACCAAAGACTATACATAGGTACTACGACTTGTGGAATCCTACAATACAACCAATTAATTTATACATCTTAGGAGAATTATTTATAAGCATATACAATTAATTAAAGGAAAATAATAATTATTAGTGGGGTGTAATAATGCCATACATTAAACAAACAAACAAAATGCAATTAGCGCACTCAGAACATAGTTATACCTTTCCCACACAGAGGGCAACACAGCTTTCCTCGCCGGTAGGCGTCAGGCTCAGCGACAAAGCGACAAGCCGGACAAATCCCAAAAACGACGCATCCTGAATCAATATTGACCCTGCAACAGCGGGATAAGTGCATGAGAGAGTAAGAGGATAAGAAACAGAAAGAGTAATGTTTACCACGGAGCGCTCAACATTTCAAGTCGCTTAGTGGTTAGCCTCTTCCTTTGTCGTTCCTTTCGGTCGTCAAGAATCGAATCCACCTTGACACTGTTCCCCTCAGCCTCAATACCAACATTGCGAAACTGAATCTTGGTGACTACACGGCCATAGCGTCTCACAGTCATTAGAACTTCAACTTCAATCCATCCAAAGTGGACTGGACGGTTCAGTCCACTCCACTAGATAGCTGTAAGTACTTGTCTCAGTACGAACAGTTACGTGTCTTCAAACAATGTTCATCTGGTATACCAGAGTCTGCCTTATTATGAATAGCAACTGACATAGGACAGAGAATCCCGAACTACAGCACGGGGGCCACATCTGCCACGCGGAATGTTTCCTTCAGGCCTGCGTTCGTTTTTTAAAATATTACCTAGTGTATATGGACACGCCACCTGTTAATATACCTATAACGTACTTCTAATATTAAGTTTAAGATATTAGTGTTTTACTGTTGGTGAGAATTAATTAGAAAATTTGTGAAATTAATTTATCTGTGGATGGAACAGTCGAACGCAGGAGATAAACCAACGAATTTTGTTTTCTACCCTTCCTTGCCCAATATCCTCTCGGAGCTCTAAAACCTTGACTTCCTCCGAGCCGTAAAGCTCTACAAAAATCGAATATAGATTCCGTCGCTACAAGAAAACTAAGTTTTTTATGTCAGAGTGAAAATTTACTTAACGCCTTTTCCTGATGCTTCGCCCTTGCTTGGTGTGCGCAGCAATGCGTTTACCTTTGTAACTTTTCCGTAAACTAGATGCACAATTTCCTTACGCTTATTGGGGTGTTAATCTTTGATATAGTGGTTTCATTAACATTTTCTGTACATTCTAACTATTTCAGAAAACTGAAGAAATAAACAACTAAAGTTATATAATAAAAAAAACAATACCAAATACCAAGGGATGGATTGTTCATATAAGTTGTAACATGATCTTTGGTGGGATGTCGTAACAAGACGTTCGTCTGAATTCAGTGTGATCTCTGGCGCCAAATGTTCCTAGAACGAGTCAGTGATCACGCAGAGTCATAAGATACATCGCATATTTTAAGATAGAATGTAAGCTTTCAAAATGTGAAAACCCCATCCAAGTTGGAGCAGCAGTTTTTGGATGATGCCTGGACAAACACAGAGACACACACGTCCCACTTACATATTTATAATGCATGAAACAGTGGCTACGTCAATTTGTTGTTGGGACCATCAGAACAATTGTTGGTAATAATTTTGACGTTCGGGTGCGGCGGGTATAATTGTCTGGTGCTTTTAAGCGGGAGAAAACGATCAGATAACTCTAACTGCCCATGTCGCCACGGTCAGCAGAATTCAAAATTGTGTTGAAATTTGCATTCATTGTAAACTCGCTCGGAGCAGAGTTAGTCACATCCAGCACAGGCGGACTGGCCTTCAATACACGCGCGGCGCGAATTCTGTCTGTAACTACTGCCTTTAATCTGCTTTACGCCTCGTCGACGTCGAGGTCATTAGAGGCTGGAAAAGACTGTGGGCAAGGATTGGGAAGAAAGTCGTTTATGGTCTTGGAACCCGACATCCGCCTGGAGTGTTTTGGAAAAACATGGAAAACCCAAATCTGGATGGCTGGTCCGGGATTTGAACCCACGTCTGACGTCAGTTATCCCAAACTTCTAATTTATAACCTGAATATTTCAGGTTTTCTAGTAATTCTGAAGCGATTAGAGTTATATTTGAAATGCTGTCGGGTGACTAGCCGAGTTAAAGAAGTGTTATAATTACAAGATATTTCTGCGATCACATTCTCTGTCGATGATGGAGCCAGGGTTTTGATCGCCGAAATATCCTGTAATTATAACTCTTCTTTAACTTGGCTAGTCATTTATACTCAAGGCCGAGAGAAACTGCATTCTTATGCGATTAGTTTTATATTGAAACAAGAAAGCAGAAGGGTTTTTTTCCCAGATTGTGTGCACATAAAAGTGCTGCCAACTCTAAAAAAAAATTATGCCAAATCTACACTTAAAAAATGCCAAAAATATGTTAAAGTTTTCGGAAAATTGTGAAAAAATGCCATAAAATTAAAGGATACATGCCTACCAGAAAAAGCTCTACCGAAAATAAACTCTACCATTAGAGTTTTACCATGAACATCACTGCCACTTAACAGTTCTATCAAAATTAAATCCTACAAAAAAATAACTGCAGCAATAAACAATTCTGCAACTTGTTATTTCTGTCTAGTAACATATCTACCATTTACAGCATAACTCCACCATAAACATCTATACCAAAAACATGTCTACCACTTTTACTCTCTACCTAGCACAAGCCAACCATTAACATGTCAACCAAATTGTAAACCTAATAAAACTTTACTAGAATAATTCTATACCTCAAAACATCTTTACCTAAAAACAATACCTGAAGGTAACTTTACCATTTTCCATCACAACCGAAAACCAACTATGCCAAAATTTAACTGTACCAGAAAAACCAAACTTGTAAACTTGTTTATGGATCATGCAATGAAAAGAGCAGAAAATATGAATTAGATTGCATCTATAAGACACATGTTGTGATATGTAAATTTTATCTTGAAAATTATTTGAAACAAAACTTAAAAATAGATTTTAGTAAATAATCGGAATAAACAATACATATTTAGTGTTTATAACAACTGAATAATTCAAAATTGTTTTTAAAAAATTCTTTGTTAAATCCCTTTATGGAGGTGTTTGCTTTACACTTGTAAAATGTATAAAACAATCAACTTAAAATTAACAACAGTTAATAGCAAAATGTTATGATAGATTATTCTAATAAATAAATGAACAATACTAAAATTTTATCACCCCAAGAAAATCGTTGAATTATCAGGAAAAAATACTAAAATATTTGCTAAATGCTAAACTGAATTTTTTCGTGCTAAATCACTTGAAAATATGTTAAATTGGCAGCATTGGCACATAAGGCTCTACATTTCGTTTCTTCTTTGTTTGAAGACTAGTCTTAAAGCCCGTCAAAAATGACGTGTTGAATGGAGTCTTCTGGTAAGTCATTTTTTCACAGTTTCTTAGCTAAACAGAAATGTTACAAAATAACGCTCAGTATAACTCCTCAACCCTTGTGCTGCAGCAAAAAGTTTCAGTTGCCATCTTGGTCCAGTCTGAATTTCAACCTAACCAGAAACTCCGCTAATATTGGCGCTATCAATCACACGCCAATTAATACATTCACAGTATCGCATGTTAATGGCATCATGCGTCTTTCTTTTTTGTTATCCATGTTTCAGATCGATATTACAA
>CM061914.1:180823516-180859531 GCA_031002005.1 Vandiemenella viatica | reverse complement strand
AGGCAGAGCCCCATACTTGATATCTATATAATACTGCTGGCAGGTATGTCAGAGTAGTATACTCCAAGTTTCATTTCAGTTGTTAAATTTCTACTGATCAGAGTAAGGTGGACGGATTTTCCTCTTTTTCCCCTTTCTCCAGTATATCTAGGCAATTTAATATATGAATCCAATAGATTACCACCAAACATAGACAAAAAAATTTGTACGCCAGTCCACTCAAGAGGTAGAGAGGGTGATATTTCTCATAATTTAAATTGGGGGTGCATGTCTCTGACTTATACTGAAGTGATTGCCACATTCACAATTCATACAATTTTAGCAATAGGCAATCTCCATATGCAGAAACTAGTTTATTTCACTTATTTTCACTCCTTAAATGTCACATGCAATAATATTCTGGGGCAAATCTACTCGTAGAGACGAAGTATTCAGAGCCCAAGTAATAAGAATTATGTGTGGGGTTAGCAGAAGAACTTAATTCAGAGAGCTGTTCAAGAGGGTTTTAACATTAATGCCCTAAGTTGTCACAAATTGATACTCTATTTGATACAAACAATAAAATACATAGTTATGGCACTAAAAGTTAAAATGATCTTCACAATTATTACAAGCCGGGGCGTAGCTACTATGGGGCTAGGCGGTGCAGTGCACCGGGGCCCCTACACTGAGGGGCCCCCCAAGCATACCTCTGGGAGCCCCAAGTGCACCTCTGGGGCACCAAAGCACCTCTGGGGGCCCCAGGGGCAGTTGTGAGAGCCCACAAGCCTTCACGGCAAACTGGCGACCTTTTTTATCTTTTTAGCTCTACCGTCATCTAAGTGGCCCCTTGAGACACAGAAAGCCCCTCACTAAGGGCCCTCACTGCTCAGGGGCCCCTAAGCACAACTCAAGGGCCCCTCCTCAGAGTAGGGGTCGCTACCAGCAACACAAAGCAAAAAAAGGTCGTCATCTGGCCTGAGGGCCCAAAATAATTTTTTTGCACCAGGGCCCTTGTTGACCTAGCTACGCCACTTATTACAAGTCAGTCCTTTGTTCAAAAAATGGGTCTGATATTCAGGGATACATATCTTTAATAAGTTCCCAACACATCCTAACTGTCTAGCAGGTGATAAAATTAAATTCAGGAAAAGATTGAAAAAATTTTAGTTGACAACTCCTACTGAAGAATTTATTTCTAAGATTTCTACAAAATAATTGGCATTAGTTTGTGTAAATGTAGTTTATACAATCAGTGTACATATTATGCTATGACAGTACATCTTTTTATCTATAAATTGACAACTTTCCACAGAACCCGTTTCTCATAAGGGATCCATGAAATATGAATGTATTGTATATTAATGCAAAAAGTCACACCTCTGTTGAGATTACTCCACAATACAGGACCCGATGTTCCAGGAAATCTTTCCTCCTGACATTTACAGTTGAATGTCAAGGAATGGATTCTTTCTGGTGAAATACACTGTGGTGCTATTTTCTGGGTTGATAGAGATTTTATAGGCCTGGCACCAGGTTTCTATCGTTTCAAGAGGTCACTGGTGTGTTAATGTTGGCTGAGTGGATTCTTCCGGTAGTGTTATAAAATTCAAACAGTAAATATGATCCTGGGGTCTTGGCAGGCCTGCCAGGCATGCATCACACGCGGCAGGCAAATAGTGTGATCGACAGTCACCGCCCCGCGATAGTTGCCACTCCATTGTCGCCGCGGCAAAACTTATGTAGCGGGCGACTTGCTTTTTTTTTTTTTAGCTCATCTGCTGCTTCAGGTGGCTGCGACACTCGGGGCAACAGTCGGGGCAGCAAATAATGTTTGAAGGAGCGGCAATCTGTTTTTTTGACACCGTTCAGAAAACTCCTAGTCCACCACTGGCTGTAGTTAGTCAGGATTCGGTATTGCACACGGGCGTACAAACAGCTTGTTGTGGGCCTGGGTCTTGATTATTACTGATTTTATGTTCATAATCAACTCAAACATTGTGTTTTCTTATCTTAAAATATTCTTCAGTAATCATTATATATCAGAATAGTAAATAAACTTTGCTGTAAAAATTATTTTTACTACCTTGAAGTTATATTTTAATGTTGAAAGAGAGAACATTTCAACTAAGATAAAAGTTACGGAATTTATCTCCAAGCTGTAATTTATTTATTTATTTATTTTTCTGCACTTGCGCAATCTGTACTGCAGTTTAAAACGTCTCTACACACGATTCATATTTCATCACCGTAACTTATTTTCTTAGTAAACTCTGGAAAGACACATTGTTGAACAGATTTTATAGCTACTCTTATTACAATGTTGCAGACAAGAAAATCAGCAGTAATTTGTTTCATAAAATATGTTTTTAGAAAAGACAACAACAGCACATCTGTGCATGCCAATTTAGATAAAGTTAATGTCTCACTGGTTGCTGCCTAAATCATTAAAATTATAGAAAATGGGGGGAGGGAAGCTTTTAGTATCAAAGGAAGGCTAAACACTGTTATAGGGGGAAGTTAAAAATTAAATGGACTGATGAAAATATGGAAAACTGGCATTTTATAGCAGAATCTTACAGAAAAATAGATGGCAGTGGATCAAATTTTGAGGCATATAGGATTCATTAATAGAAACTATAGTGGAAGGGCAAAGATTATCATATAAGGAAATAGTGGACAATTTAGTTTGTAATGGGTATATGCAAATAAAGAAATTAGCACAAGATTGCTTGGAAACAGTTATATAAATTATTATTTTTTAAACTTAAACTATATATTTTGTGATATAGTTTTCCCTCCCACATTTAACTTCAGCTGACAGTTAAAATTTTGCTGCTAATTAATAGTTACAGACTTATTGTAAACTGTCATCCATTAACATATCTTACAAGTAGGTGCTAGAATATCAGTCGATATATAATAGGATAAAAAAAATTCAAACAAGTTTCTAGTACAATAGGTTTATTTACACTACTAACAAGTCACAAATTTTCTGTCTTGACCAAATAATTACATTTTTAGAATAGCTATGACTAACAATGCAGCACTTCAATGCCCTTTCAACTTATGTACAATGTAAATGTACAGTAACAGTCTTACATATCAGAAACCACTCAAATCAACAGTTCCAAATGGTTCTGCCGAGAATAAAGCTGTCCATTATATCACATCTGAACCCAGTTCTTGGTCTCGCTAGCACACTCAATGACAATTTGAAGACATACTACATCACATACCTGGGTGTCAGTATTCAGTCACCAAACAGACAAAATAAGGTAGTAAATACAAAAGTATGCATCCTCATATCACGACGTGAAACAGGACCTTCCAAAAAATTTCTACATCCTGCAAGTTAAAAAATAAAGCTTGGTACACACAATACTACCTGACAGACAACAGCTCTATATATACGACAAGATATTTTATGCATTTAACTTACATTTACCACTAATTACTTTTAATAATATCACAAAATTGCCAATTGTGGCATTTAGGAAGAACCGACAGCAACAAAGATATCTGAATACGCACATCAAAATTGAAAATAATAAAAAAATACGATATTTCAAGATTGCAGATAGACAAAAGATTTTTCAAAAATATGAGGGACAAATTGGGCCAGTACTTTGCAAGCAATGAAGTGCTTACACTGTCCTGGTAACCATGTAAATTATTAATTAAAATCACATTCAATGTGGCATTCATTTCCTTATTATAATGCCAGTTTTTAGAATGTAGTCAGCTAATAATTTGAATCATGTGTCTTTAAAAAGAAATACTGTTTGTTAAGGCATTCAGAAAACTTGTTACTTCCAAAACAAGTCTGCCCTACATGAAGTGTCACAATAATGGCTGACCTTAGGATCATTTATCAGTGAAATAAAAATAGAAAAATACTGATATGCCTTCTACTTTATTTAAAATAGAACTGCGGCACTTAATTATTACATACTGGATATCTATTGCTTCTCACGTGCTCTCACACTCTCTCTTTTTAAGGAACTCGCCTACAGAATTACCAGGTATAATTTGTATGTAGAAAAAAACACTGCCTTAATAACTCAAAGTAATTTTCCAATTTCCGCCTAATTTTTTAGGTTAAGTGCATTAGGTCTTACTCTGTAGACAAATATCTTGGGTATATCCATATACACACCACATTAATTCAGGAACAGAATGAACAAAACTTAATATTGGCAGCTTCAATGTAGAAGACATTCACACATTTCATTAAGTTCATGAATACAGTTTCATTTTTCAGCACTTATGTGAAATAAATAGAGGATCAGAGACTTGCATATTTCTAATCTCCATAGATGCTATACGAGGACTACCTGACCCGTTCATTTTATTTTTACAAACTCTGTTGCTATTAGAGGCATGATACTTTGTTTTTAGAAAAGACAGAATTAAAGAACACTTATATTCATCTCAAACATACACATAAAAAAACAACACACTACACAGTATTTTTTTTTTCTTAAAAAACCTGATATTATGTAGCAAAAAGGAACTAAAAGATGTTAATATAAATATGAGACAACCCAAAAAAGAAAACAATACTTTTGCACACTAAGAGGAAGGTGCCAGTCCAAAAACTACTAATAAAATTTTATATATAATGATCTTGATTCTGGTTGTATTAAAGCACAAATACTGTTGACACAGTATTCTACACAACATTAAGAAATACTGACAAATATATAATCCATGATATTGACACCCCCCTCATTAAACCAGAATTAACTGTGTAAAACGCAAATCAATAACAGGCAGTAATCAAATAGTTAAATATCTTTAAAAGTTTTTGTGCTACACAGGTCAATTATTACAAAACCAGCTTTTGTCAAGACACTAAAAGAACCTAGACAGTCTTGGGAGAGTTTCCCTACGTTTCAGAGAACAAATGTTTAGCTGGTTGGCATCTTATGTCAATGCACTATTTACCAATGTGCACAAAGACCAGACCTGAAATCCTGTGTCTGCAATGTAATGTCATTTAATTGGTAACTAAAACTTCAGTGTAGCACAAAATCTTGAAAAGAAACCAACAAAATCAATAACGGCTGCTAAAGATTTAAATTTCACAGAGAAGTAATCATGTTAGCAATTTGTACAAATAAAATTGAACTGAACTATATACAATTCACATATGTATTACAGAATGTGTAACTGAAGCAGCATATAACAGAGCAATAAAACTGCACTTAATACCTCAGGAACTATGCGATCTGTAGACAGGCGTGCGCGCCGTCCCACCAGAATTACTCGAAGGGTCGTGTAATCCAAATCGAAAGAATAAGGGGGACAAAAATGGTAGTGGTGTCATTGTGCCCCTACGTCGAAGCGGCGGTCACTGCAGACTTGGAGCACTTGGTGACGTGCTCTGAGGCGGTGGCTTGCTTGCAGTTGTCAGCGCGTCCCGCCGGTTGTGGTGGGGGACCGCAGGCCTCCTGCAGCCTCGCAAAGCACGTCGTACACACTCGCACGGGGTCCGTACAGCTGCTCGCTGGGCAACGGCATTACAAACTCTGAGCAGTCGTAGCAGAAAATCTTGCCGCAGTTCCTGTCGTACAAATTTTAGAAACTGGGTCAATGACAGAGCATATTTGTTAATTTTGAATTAATCATTGAAAATAAGAAGGGATTATTTCTCCATATTCTGTCATAGATGAGGGCAGGAGGACCAAACAAACAAGAAAACCACATTTTTGTAACCTTAATCATGCAAGAGAAGACATATGGCAGAAGGAAGATGTGTGCCCTTCAGAACCTAACGTATGAATTAATTGGCCATATGAGCTAATCAGAAAATTAAAATTTTTAGCAACTGTTTCAGTGTTAGGGGTTCATAAAGAAACTGACTAAACAAAATTCATCATTACTGATTTCATCAAATTCGGAAACTGAGACTAAATAAAATTTGTCGTTTCTGATTTAATCATGTATCGAATAGGCGTACAGTGGAGAATTACAAAAGGAAATAGTGTAACGATGCCAGCAGATGCCACTCCTCTTTGCTTTCTCCTATTCTCATTCATTCCCAAGACATAAACCATTTTACATTTCTTGCTGTGTTTTTAATTTTTACAGTTGGGGAGCGTGCATAAACCACATAGCTCCATTTTGGCCTTCTGTGAACCTTCCCCTCCCCCCACGTGATTTTGCCTCTACCCCCCCCCCCCCCCCCCACGTATCACATAGCTTTTTTCCCTTTTCATTCCAGAAGACATTTTGTACCGTTTTCTCTTTTCAGACTATTGTAAACTACATACGGAGATAATTAACTGAGGAAATAAAAGATCACATGCTGTTGTGAGTTCTATTCTTCATTTTAACTGTGAAAAATGTTATGAAAGGAAAGCTACGTGGCCTGTCCAAAATGATGATGATTATGAAGTTGTAGTTTGGTATGATGCTTAGTTTGAATTTTTCTCCAGTTCAATAACTCCAACAATAATCACTAAATTTTCAAGAATTTGTTTTTTATATCAATTTCTTTAAACATGTCTGTTTAAATTATATCCTTCAAGTTTTATGCTACTGTTAAAGTTTTAATAAGTTTTCCCTAGTAGCCATTATCAGTTTGATTTTGACATATGTGACTTTTAATTATTGCTTCAATAATAACTGAACACCTGAAACATAGATTTCATATAAAGTTATTGATAAATTATTCTTTTATCTGCTACCTGTTAGTCTGCTGTACATATCAACCCTCAGAATACCAATAAAGGAAATTATCTGATCTCTTGGTAAGAAATCAAAGTGTTTCTAATGCCTGCATCCTTTTAACCCTGCAGTGGTCGCGTGGATTACATATCTAGTCCACTCAAGCCATTTCTAATGGGACTTTTCAGAGCGCGACCACTGCAGGGTTAAATAGAATTCAGTAACACAACCCAACACATTTAGGTCAAATACGTATATATTTCAGTGATATATACAACACTTAGAATTTTGAAATATAAGACAATCGATCAAGAATCACTGAAGCAGCCACTTGGCGTCAAAGTTGGCCACCAGCAGTCACCAATTAGTAGCCAGGTGGGTTCATCTGGGACAGATGGTTAGATGTTGGGTGGAATAGATGGAACCTAGATGGGGAAGGTTAGGTTGTCCACCCACAACTCGCATAGCAAGGTTATAGTCAGGCAGTCATGATACAATCAGTATTTATTTATGTTCTACAGTATCTTTAGATTGTTTTATCAAAAAACCTTATTTCCACCTCAGTCTTCTGTATATCTTTTTATATTTGTGTGCCATGACATTAAACAGTGAAAAAATGATATGGTATGATAAAATCATTCCCTTACAATGATTCTAAGATAAAATCTCTATCCTGACATGTCATCACAAAGAAGACAGCAAAAATGAGAGAGCAATGTTGAATTTATATATTTACATCTTCATAAATTTTATCCAAGTGCTGGAGGAAGAATCTCGGAAACAGAATCAGAAATAGAAGAATATGTGCTGGATGAGCCACAGAAGATGAAATGACAAATGAAGATAATGTTAATACAATATGTGTTGTTTAGTCATATTTATTCAAGTGCTGTAATTAATAATTATCTATACTCATGGCATTATGAGTTTGAGTATACTAGACACTATAATGGTTAATATTAAGAATAATAGTGCAAAACGAAATTTTTCAACAACCAAGCTAGGCTATAGGACGTTAACACTTCTCTTAACAAGCCAGAGGGAAAGTGGCATACAAGTGGTACAATCACAAATGAACAATTTTTCAAGTGTCTCCATAGTCAGCCGAGAGAGTAAATCTTAAGCAGACACCCACTATAAAGCATACTGCACTTTAAGAATTTCCTTGTATTGCCACAGTCAGAAGTAATCGTTAACACAGTGTCCAAGATAGCCTTCCTTTCCGACATCGTAGTCCTACTCCCTTCATCTCTTAACGACACTGGATAGTTTTTCAATATTAAAGTATTAAGTATCTTGGTTCAAATGTGGATTAACACTCAGATAATCTGAAAACAACAAGGTTGCTATGGGAAAGATCATGTTAAAATGGGTGGTAATATTAGAGCTCTACCTGCAGTGGTGTTTACGGCGTCCAAGCCAGAACTCGGTATCGCAACCCATACAGCGGTTGACTGCGTGGTCGGGCACCCACAGCGTGGGTCCCACGTCTCGCTCCTCTAAGTTTTCCCACGATACATCTGACGGCAGCGACTCGCCCGCTGAAGGCTGTTCACCACTACATACAGACTCTGGTAGTGAGCCCTATTCAAACAAACAAACAAAAAGTGTCAATAAATTACAGTTCACAACACATTTAAGGAAATGTCCACTTCTTGGCTGTGGGTGGAATTTTCTACTAACTGTATTACATAACATTAATATAAAAATATCCTATATTACACATGAACAATAAAAATGAAAGCCTTAAAAGAATTAGAAAATCACAGGAAAATGCTCTCAGGGATTCCAAATTTGTCACATAAACTATATGTAGTGGAGGGCACCCTGTTTTTACACCTGAACTCTTAGATATGAACAACTTTTTGTCAATAACTTATTAAAAAACAATGATTGTTTGTAATTTTAATTGTGAAGTTAGTATCCGTTTACAAGAACATTATGTTGATAATGTTCTCCCATTGACAAAGGGCTACATCCAAAAATTACTATGTCATGTGTTTTTGTCTTTTGTAAGTGTTTGCACCCCACATCCATCACGTCCCTATCATAATTTGTTTTTCCTGTATATATAATTTTTTGTTTGTTTGTGCTATCAACTGTAGAATACACAGAATGAAACCTCAAGAATTAAGGTTAATGCTTTCTTCAGACAGAAATTTGCAAAATTTAGAATAAAAAATTGTTACTTAAAGTGACTAAGATTTTTTGGGTGCAAAGAGGTACCAAAATTCAGTTCCACACGTCCATAAATGGTAACAATGATCTGAAGGCACTGTATGGGAGATTTAGTGTCCTTTGTAATGATAGAAATATAAAAATTGAAATTTTTCATTACCTTGTTCAGAAGTAAATCATAATGACATGAAACCAAAATATCAGTTGGTAATATGTGTAGTATCATCATCAAAAACATTTCTATTAATTAATTTCTGAATGTTGCATGTTCTGTTGTCAAATGTTCAGTTTCTCCCAATCCCCAAAAATGTGCAATACTGAAGATATTTAACATAAAAAAACTAATTTTATGGTTATAATTAAAAAATGGAAGAATTATCAGCCTCAGTTCATGCATCTCAAAACAGATATTCTTATTTGCCATAGTATGTTTCTAAATAAGAAAAGAAAGGGAAATTAACCCACCACATACCAAAGTGGACGGATGCGATGAGAGAACACTAATGTTGACAAACAAACAACACAATATTTCGGCATATGCCTTGCTCACAAATAGAAAAAACGGGCCATTAGGCTCGGAACGTGTGTGCACACCGAACGTTACCTAATGACTAACCGTGTTGTGGTGAGGGGGGGGGGGGGGGGGGGGGGGGGGGGGGGGAACGGATAAGGAGTATTCTATCGATATCGGTATACAATGTCTGAGATAATATATTTAATATTTTGGCAGGCGATGGTAAAATGAGCAAATGTAGTAATGGTATGGTATAAACATAGCAGGAAAAAAAAAAAAAAAAAAAAAGTAGTGATGGGTTAATTGGAATTTAACGGTGGTTAAGTCCAGGTGGGTGTCTTGTATCCAGGATATTCTATACCAGAATATCCTGGATACAAGACACCCACCTGGACTTAACCACCGTTAAATTCCAATTAACCCATCACTCTTTTTTTTTTTTTTTTTGCTATGTTTATACCATACCATTACTACATTTGCTCATTTTACCATCGCCTGCCAAAATATTAAATATATTATCTCAGACATTGTATACCGATATCGATAGTCTACTCCTTATCTGTTTCCCCCCCCCCCCCCCCCACAACACGGTTAGTCATTAGGTAACGTTCGGTGTGCACACACGTTCCGAGCCTAATGGCCCGTTTTTTCTATTTGTGAGCAAGGCATATGCCGAAATATTGTGTTGTTTGTTTGTCAACATTAGTGTTCTCTCATCGCATCCGTCCACTTTGGTATGTGGTGGGTTAATTTCCCTTTCTTTTCTTATTTATATCGCCTAGAAGCCGCTTCCATTTTCCTTAGTTGCATCATAGTATGTTTCTAGTATCATTTGTTGTTTAGGCAATTGATCCATATTATTTGAAATTTTGCCAAAGTTTTTGTGTCATTACTAAAAATTGAAATATGGCAAATAATTTATTAACTTAGAACCAAACCTACTTATTTCTTCTCGTTTGACTCAATATGTTCTGTAATCAAGCGGCAATGTAACAAATTTTTACTTCCAATTACCCAAGACTACACAAAAGCATTCTTGAATTACGGTTGTATTATCCAACTCTCGTATTACTGATGAATGATAGTAACTGGTAAGACAGAACCAGAAATTTTAAGTATTTTTTAGAATATGACATTTGATTAATTTCAAGAAGAGACAGCTTACTAGGTACACAGATAAAAAACTAAAGGTTGTTTATGATAATAGGGTGGGGTCAGAATTGCTTGTTGAAGGCTTGAAGTGTAAATATCTTGGCATAACATTTGAAAACAAACTCAACTGGACAGTGCACATTGGGCAGGTGGTAGGAAAAGGTTACAAAATCCTTCATTTACTGGAGAAGGTGATGAGAGGATGTACCAGAGAAGTGAAGGAACTGAGTACAAAACTTTGGTCAGACCACTGCTTGAATATGGTGGTGTTGTTTGCGATCCATATTTTTGTTATCAAATAGAGGACTTGTGTAAAGAAGAGCAGTTATATTTGTTTATGAAAATTATCACAGGAGCACTCTCAACTGGCATGCCAAGGTCACGTTCCCCTCGCTCCGCGCCTCACCTCACCTCACACCCCCTCCCGTTGCCTTCCCCTCCAAGCAGACCGTTGCCTGCAGTCAAGCAGGAGGCACTGTCGTTTGTCACAGTATTGTTGTGTTTATACCAATACCTCATTTAAAAATGCTGTAAGTGAAATGGTGTCCTATAGTTGTTATATTAGGCCACAGTCAAAAACAATAATTTTTTATGTGTAATTTTTTTAAGATACTAGAAAATTCCGAAGAGAAAGTTAATACACTTTTAAAGGAACCACAAAAAATGACAACAGAGGCGTGTGGCATATGGTTGCAGAGTGTATGTAGTGAAGCCATACAGAGTGTTCCAGGGCCATCTTTTTCTTCTAAAAAAAAAATTTCACCGACAAAAAATGGTCACCGCGATGGATGACTTCCGGAAAGATATCATTCAACATTCCGTACTTGAATTTTACGATCGAGGTGAATATCCTACCATAAGAAAAATGAGGGAGATACTGAAAGAGAAAATTAACTACACTCAAGTTGTCTCTTCCATGCATAAATTACTAAAAACACTCAGATACAGAAAATTTCATGTTTTCGGATGGGAAGGACAGTCATTGTTGCAACACAAACCTCATGTTTAGGAAAAATGCACGGTTTAAGGAAAGAACATCCTCTTTAACATATCACCTACCTTGATGAGACATGGGTAAATCAAACTCACGCAAGGAAGTTTATTCGGCAACACTCTAAATTAAATGGTGGCTTCAGGGTTCCTTTAGTTAAAGGCTCTCGATTAATCGTTTGTCATGCTGGGTCAGCAACTCATAGTTTCATTGAAGGGGCTGGTTTGGTGTTTCAATCAAAAAGTTCTGGCGACTATTACCAAGAAATCAGTAGCGAAGTGTTCAGAGAATGGTTTTCTAACTTGCTTAAGAGTCTAGAAGAAGTATGTGTCCTTGCAGTGGATAATGCAAGTTGTCACTCAAAACTCTAAGAAAAAATCCAGTCACTTTCATTTCAAAATTTATACGACGTATTTCGAGAATTAATTTCCACTGGGAAACACACATAAAAATTGGATTTAATCCTCGAAACGTCTTGAGCAACTTTTAAAACTAAAAATAATGACTGGAAGCAGTGAATTTTATTCATTGATGTCATTAAGTAATTTTTATCTTTATTAACATATGAAATAGAAGTTGGTAAAAGTGAAATTTATATGACACACGATTCACTAATTTCGCTCATGACACATAATTAAAATGCTCGATTTTACTAAAGAAAACATCACATAAAATGCAGCATATTGTATTAAATATGTTGTGATGATATTTGTGCATGCATGGCAGCTGCTTCCCCTTCGCCTGTAGGGGCTGGGGCAGTGGAGTGGGGATAGAGCAAGGCAGCCTTGATCTGCCTCTCTTAACTGAACACAGTACAGTAGATAATTATATACGTTCTCGCAGCAGCAATGCTGTATAAAAACTACTCAGGTTTCAAGCCACATCAAAATTGAGTTGTCTGGTGACATTTCGGAAGCTTGAACTGCTTCCATTGTCAAGCCCCACTTAATATCACTTAAGTCACACCATATAGTAACCAATATGATAAAGGCGCTGGATTGGGAGTCATTGGAGGAAAGGAGGAGGGTGAAGAGAGTGCTGGGAATTTACAGGACATGTGCTGGAGGGATATTAGTAGAAGAATTAGGAACAGTGCTTGGAAGAGGAAAGGCGACCATCACCACAAGCTGGCACTCGATTTCATGCATAAGGGAGCGGGAAAATTTTCTTTCGTTGGTAAGGTTGCCAGGGATTGGAAAAAATTACCAAGCAATGTGATGAATAATCTTACCACAAATGGTTAATGAATTTAAAATTAAAATTTGTAAATCGAAAAAGTAAATGGGGGAGGAATTTAACACTACAATTATAAAAGAATTTTTTTAAAAATTAATTAATAATTGATACAAGTCGGTAATTTAAAACATTAAACAAAAGTTAAAAACACACTTATGCATCCGCATAAATTTCCTAATACAAAATATAACAAAACAGCAACAAGAAACTGATTAAAGGAATTAAACCTTTCTTCAAACAACTGATAAATGATGTGAATGTCTACACTACAGGATGGAAACATTAATACAAAAAGTTGGAAGCAAGATAAAAATTTGTAAAGAGCAGAGATTATTTAAGTAGTAAATAAAAAAGCTTTCTTAAGCATAGCTCACACACAATCATCAGACAAGCTCACACAGAACCTTCAAGAGAGTGGACATTCACACATTCTGTTGCCAACACTCAACAGCAATTTATCTGTGAAATAGTACAACCACATCAAAAGCAAACAACAAAATCTGTCTGCTGTCAACTAGCGTAGCCCACTTGAATATAAATCTGTGTGGCTTCTTTGATTGTGTTTAATGAACAGAAACAAAGCAAATTAAGTTGTTAGCTCAACTTACTACATCATCCGGCCTCTCTACATTGGTGTGGTTGCAATGGTGGCAGACTTGCTGCATTAACGCTAACCTAGTTGTGTGCAGTTCCCTTTGTAGTAACTCTTCCTTTGCCTGCAGAAAATTTCATTATGTTCTACCATTTAAGGCTTTATTAAATTAACATTAAAAATTCTGCACTGGGTTTTAAAAACTTGACTTTTGTTATGATTTTACACTGCCTTACTTTCATAACTGAATTTTTAAGAGAAAGAAGTTTTCTTATTTAGCAAAAGACCTGTCTCATCACTTTAAAAGTTACTTCGACTCTTCTTATCAGTGTAGGATTATGGGCAATGATATATGTGATAGGTAACATTTTATATATATAAAAAAATAAAATAAAAGCCATACAGTATTATAATGTAATTACTAAACACAATTATTTCACAGTGAGAATCATCTCTCTTAATTATTAAAAACCAATAAAACACTTACAAGCTGTGGGATTTAAAATTTCTTAAATCTCCAGAAACACCATTATTAGCTTTTAGTTTTCCATTGATCTTGTCTCACCACTTACAATAACTTACTCAAAAGTGAAATTATTCGTTTATGAGCATAACTAAGCCATGCTTTCTATGGCCACAAGAAAAGACATCTTTACATTAATTGATTATCAAAATATCATTACTGAAACAACTACAACTTATACAACAATCCTGCACTGATAAGCAGTTATTGTGTATCATTAAATGTTACACTGTTAACTAATATGAGAATTACAGTTGGCATTTCTGAAATCTTGCTAAATTATTATCTGTAACTACAGAAAATAACACAGAAAAAGTTGGTAGCACTTTCTTGATTGTGTTGTTAAAAAGAATTAGGAACAAATTGTGCTGGTAATGGCCAACACTGTTTAAGCCATACGACCAAAAAAATTGTTTATCACACATAATAAAAACCAGTAATTTTAATTACACAAGAAAACAATGTGTGGCTCACACACACTGTGTTTATAGGTATCTGGAAATAATTCAGTGCAAAACTTCCATCATCTGTCAACAAGTGTCTGCTATCACCCAAGGCTTTTGTCTACAAAGGGAACTACAGACAAAAAAATTTAGTGTAGTTCCCACATGATATGAGATGTGCCATTATTAAGTGACAGTTCAAGCTCTAAGTCAATATCCATCACTCTTGAACAAAGGCTCAGTTCCATACATCAATTCTCACACCTATATCAAGTGATAATAAGTACATGCAACACTCAACAACATCCTGACACATTTATTCGTATCCATATGTACCAGCGTCATGACTACCAAACGCAATGACACCACCAATCATCTTCCCATCAGAAAAAATATTCACAGAGACAGAGAGAGTACAGAAGAGATGAAAGAGGAGAAATAGTTATCAATGTCACTAAAAAAAAAGTTCAGTGTGCAGATAATCAGGATCTTACAACATACAATTAGTTGAAACGCAACCAATCTGAACCAAGATTTAACAAAAAATAGATATGAAAATACTATCAGATACATTACAGTCCAGTAAATTCCCAAATATACACAAAATTTACTCATATGGCGCAACCAATGGTTTTTATCAACATTCTTTCACAGTTAGTAATCTGCTCAGCTAACTCCTAATACCACAGCACAACTTCATCAATTATCATAAAAATATTTTGTGTGAATGTTGAGTTGGTCATTTTTTTTTTTTTTTTTTTTTTTTTAATCGTTGCAATCTAGATATTCTCCATATTTTCTCTTCCTTTTAGTTTACTTCACATACAGTGGATATAACATCTAGAGTATAAGAGATAATTTCCCAGAATTAACACAATTATGCAAAAAAACTATCAAAAACAAACACTAAAAATTTTAGTTGTAAAATAATCTCCTTTATCAGTTGTATGAACACACATAACTGATAAAAATTTAAAAACATATTTTAAAGCACATTAATCTATGATAAAAAATGAAGAAAAAATTATTTTGCTTTCACACGTATTACCACCTTGTATAACGATGGTGTTTAGTTGTCATTAATAGTCACACAAGACTACACAGCTGCTAAGCCCAAGAACATTTTATACAACAATATCCTTCATGATAAACTTCAGTTGTAATTGACTCCTCACAATCATATTACTAAGCTCAATTATGATGATTTGTAAGTGTAAGGCATGTTAACTGTCATCGTCAACTCACTGTTACTACATAGGCACTAAAGATATGACTATTATCCAAGTAATTATTTCACATTTCAATCAATGTTTGGAAATACTTTAGAGTTCTTTGAAAAGGAGTAATCTAAGAAATTATGTTATTATGAGTAGTAAAATGCACAATTATTCACTTGAGTACAAGCAGAACCAACCAGAGATGGCATGTTGAAGAAAAGTCAGTCCAGTCAGTTAGGCTTAATCTAAGGCTCACAATCTGGGTAGTATCTTGGTCAACATGGAACTTAATTAACTGCTGTCTACAATTTAAACTGTCAAATGATGCAGAATTTGCTATGTGATAACCAAAAATCATTTTCCAAGGTTGCAAACTTCATTTTAATGTGAGTACATGCAAAAAAACATTAAATTTGCATAGGCTGGATTTTTTTTTTTTTTTTAACCCCTCACAGTTCAAAGAGATATGTAAATTAATTCAAAATCCCTTATCAACCAAAGAGGAAAATAGTATGTTGATAATATTGGAGGTGGGGGAGATTACCATGTGGGAAAACAACTACAACCATATGAAAGATAAGTCTTTCCCGGCGTATCTTTGATACAAATTCTTCACGGGTTTGCCACCGGATTACATTTTCTAATGACAAGCTTTCGGCAACTTGCACTGCCGCCATCATCAGGTCCGTTGTATAAGGTCAAGGAACACAACCATACCAGACAATTACATAATAATCAAACTAAACCCACTAGATTGTAGAGCAGTGGTTTCCAACAGGGGCAGTACTGCCCACTGGCACTGAAGAGACCTTAGGATGATGTTTCTGATTGAAGGCAAATTTAGGAGATGTTATGTGTCATCCAACACCCCCTCCCTTTTCGGTATTATATCCAACTCTAAGAACTGCTTCAAAGAAGATTTTCATTGCATCCAATCATCATATGTAGTCAAAAGAGGACTTACGGTAGCCAGCAATTTATTAGCTAAGAAAAGAAACAGATTGCCAATAATGGAAAGCGGAGATTTATAATTGATGACAAATAAAACACCAACTGCCGAAACATTAGTGTCATTACATTAAGCTCAGTCCTATAATTAATAATAATTTTCATAAAATGTATTTGTTAATCAAACTTAACAGTATGCCAATACCGTCTATATCTATTAAGAACCTAATTTTAGAAACATGTCCTTGTTTTTCTACATACATGATACTGTACGTTTCATCTAAGTGGGCCTCCATCGAATCAATGTTTCAAAAAGTGGATTACAAGCCAACAAATTTGGAGCACTATGGGTTACATTTTTTTATTACAATAAGGGGAGTGACTGTCTTTTTTTTTTTGTGAAAAGGGGGTGGTGAGCGATTTTTTTGTTCGAAAAGGGGGACAGAATATTTTTTTTTCTGTAATAGGGCGGTAGGCCAAAGAAGGATGGGAACCTATGCTTAAGAGAATAACTTGTTTCAAGCAAAGGAGCAGTGGATTGGTTTCGTAGTTTCAGTAACTTAACTACTGAGTGCCTCTTGGGGAGAGGAGTCTCAATTCTATACACGACTTATAAGCATGCTAGAAAAAAGTGATTAACAAACTAAAGTTGAGAAAGGCAGCATGTAAAGTACGTGTCTCTAGTTTGTCTCAGTATTTCCATACCATCAGTGATTTTGTTCAATCTCCTTCATGGAAGTGTAAGTTTATCTCCCTTCTCCTCGAGCACTATTTGACACTAATGCTTATACAATTTAATTTCACTTAGAACTCAACATTTTCCTAGTGTGCCTTACCCTCTGACAAAGTGTTTGTTACCCTATATCATCTTGCTGTCAAATACAGAAAATGACTCCACGAAACAAGCGAGCGAGTACCTTGTGATCTGCAATGATCTGCTGGAGTCTGGCCTGGACCTCGTCGCGAACCTGGGCCAGTCCGTCCAAGTCGTCCAGACGTGACGACGTCACCTCCTGACGGCCAGTTCGCCCTCTCTCGTCGATGGGGGTAGACGGGTAGCCGGAACTGGGAGTGTGCGACACGGAAACACGGGGAGGAGGCGTCCGGTGACATGACGGCCGCGGGGGTGTGGACGATCCCGACGAACTCCTAGAGGAGTGTGCGGGCACCTCCGCGACCAAGGTATCTGTCGAATCGACACCCGCCGGGAGCCCGGATGGAGTTGTCAGATCGGCGTGAGCCGCAGTCTCCTCAGATACCAGCACCGTGTCAGCAGATGTTGTCGTCTGCGGCACCGGGGTACACAGCTGCAGGGAAGACATAGTTTATCATTTGTTATGAGTTGATTATCTGCACCAACCAAAATGCAAAAGCAGCTAATATCAATAATCAACAAAAATCAAACACATAACTTTGTATATGGAACCCACCAATCCTAAGAAACTAGAAATTTCCAATAAGAATGATAATATAGTGAAAATCAGAATGAGCAATGAGACAAACAATATTTAGGAGAACAGCAGTGACCCCAGTAGGCTAATTTGAAATATGATAAGTTAATTATAACATATCAAAAAACATTATTACCACTTTTATATCTGTAATATTTAATAGCAGGAGGTATTTTCACATTAAAAGCAGTATGTGTCGATCAAGGTGGGTAACAAATCTACACTTTAAAATACTATACGCTGGAAAATAACTTCAATTTTCTAGGGTTTTAATACCAGAATAGAAGTAATTCTAATCTCAAGATAGGTGGAATAATGAATGGGATACAATAAATTCAAACAATATTCCGCTAAGAAATCCTGTAACTTTCAACAACTTTAACAAAAAAAAAAACTGATTTATCACAAATAAATGATAGAGAATACTGGTGGTTCATGGAGTACATAATTTCCAAGACATTTGGGAACAAAAAGAAGTCATTATGTGATAAATTGTGTGAATATGGCCAGCGAATCATTAATTCACATCAATACTTTGACATGCAGTGTGAGAGCTGGCATTGTAATGATGAATAATGAGTCGACGCTCTCAGTTGCTTTACCCGATTGTATCGATGAGTTCTGGCAAACAAATTTTTGTGCTTCATTCAGCATTAACAGTTCTTTGATCCTCTAAATCAAGGGCCACGATATGTCCAGTACAACAAAAGAAAGAGGCGAACACTTTCTTGGAAGTGCTTCGCGAACTAACCATGTTTTTTTGGACTTGGTTAATTTTTTTTTTTTTAACTGCGAGGTCTTTATAGACGGGAAAGGATGGGGGCAAGGAATGGGAAGGAATTCGGCCATGGCCTTTTTAAGGAAGCATCCCGGCATTTGCCTGGAGTGATTTGGGAAACCATGGAAAACCCAAATCTGGATGCCCGGATGAGGATTCGAACCGCCGTCCTCCCGAATGCGAGGCCAGAACGCTATCCGTTACACCACCACGCTCGGTGACTTGGTTCATCTTGGAACACCCTAACAGTTGACAGTTGTTTAGTTTCTGGGTGATAAAAATACATTCAAGTTTTATCTCCTGTTACTATGTTGTAAACGGATTTTGTATTTCCTCGGTTGAATTTTTCGAGCATTTCCTTACATGAGCCTGGTTCTGAGCTTCAGTCAAATTATGCGGAATCAACTGGGAAGAGTTTTTTTTTTATGCAAAATCGAATATACTGCAGTCATTGATATATCTAAGGATGCCTCTATCTCACAGTTGTTTGCTAGTCCTCTTCAATCATGTTGTGCACAGTATTGATGTTTTTCGAAACAACAAACGATTTTAATGAAAGTTTCACGGGAGTCCAGCCGGATGGAGTCATAAAACGACGACGTTTCGACAACCTGCTCGGTTGTCTTCATCAGGTCTATTTAGATGTTGCTTCTAGGAAATCACAAACAGACTGACTTCGCTGACACTTCCTTCGCTGACGCCGAAATTCGAATACGCCGGGAAAGTCTCCATTTACATAACAAACGATTTTGATCGACCTTCATGAAATTCATTGTTGACGGAAGCACAAGCAAGACAGAATCCTGCAAACCCACTGTGAACAGTCTTTTCTGATGGGGCTTGATTACCAAAAGTTGAGAGAAGTGATCTGAGGAATTAGTGTTGAGTTAGGCCTTTACTCAAATTGTAAAAAAATCATCCAGTGAAAACATTCACATGGAATTTCCATTTTTCTCAACACTTTTTGTTTTTAACACTCACTGTAAACAAACTACTTGGCCAATTCAGTTAGGCCTTTACTCAAATTGTAAAAAAATCATCCAGTGAAAACATTCACATGGAATTTCCATTTTTCTCAACACTTTTTGTTTTTAACACTCACTGTAAACAAACTACTTGGCCAATTCTGAGTTAGCACAAAAGACAAATTTTACAACAATATAAATGTCTCAATAGTGGCATCTAGTGGTCATTTGCAAAAACTTAAAAGGTCACCGTCGTAAATATCACCTCTTGGCATTTCTTCTTCCTATACCATTTTTGCTAACCCTGTTTTTGTAATAACTCATAACACAGATAAAATTAAGGTAGAAATACTACAACATAGTAATTAATTCTTAAAACTATACAGTTTACCAAACGGGGTGAAAATGACAACTGCAAAGAACAAAATCAGATTTCAATAATACCTGTAGGTGCTACCAAAATTTGAGATCAGATCTAGTAATCAATATGTAAACAAAACATTGAATCACAATTTAAAGATTTTTACCCGAGCAGAAACCTTCACTACCACTCAGCACTAGAACTGATATAATCTACTAACAGGATTTCCTTTTCATCATGATTGCCATTATTAAACATTCTTGGTACATTCTACTTATAGATTACAGTTACAGTGGAGGTTCATTAATACAGCTAACAGAATTTATGAACTTATAAACCTAAAAGTGTTAATCGTCCCAATTTTAACAGTTACCATCATTTAAATATTAACAAACAGAATTTTGAACATAAAATTAGTATAAAATTGCATGAATTTGATGCACCTTTTCTCTAATAGAATAGTAATTAAAAAATCTTGGAAACTTAGTATAAAATAAATTATGATAATGGAAAATTAAAAGATTATAAATGTCTATGAATTAGGGATAAGTTCAGAAAAAGCAAAGCCAGGTTCGCTGTGACAACAAGAAACAATGCAAATGTAATGTGGCAAGACTGTATACTGGCATACCTTCACATGCATGAGCTTTAGATCAGTAATTAAATATCAAGAAAATTGGAAGATTAAAATTCATTTTATGCATAAGTGAATAGACATTTTATATTCTGTGAAAGTTGTGGAGAAAATTCCTGTTATAACTATCTCAAAATTTTAAAAGTATTGCTTGCATGAAAAATCTGCAGCAGCCACAACAACTTGATACTATGAAAGTAAACTGAATTAAAGAATATAACGCATTAACATGTAATGATTAAAGTTAGCATAAATACTAAAAACAAGTCATGATCAAAGCTGCAGATATTATACGCTGCTTCTCCCCCCAAATAAGGACTTCTTTGCATTTCTTCCCAGAAATATCCTGCATTTGCCCATTCTTTCGGTTGCAGCTATCCTCTCTCCTGTCTGATTCGTGATATTTAAGCTATGTTTGTTGACCATCCTGCTCATAAAATCTAGATGATGCAAATCCAACCTTCATGACTGAGTACTAACCGTGGCTTCAGAACGTGACTCTGTGACAGATTCCTCATTGTCGTCATCTTCATCGAAGGTAGACCGCGGTGCGTCGATGAAGCCAGGATCCGAAGTACTGTCAGAGGAGTCTTCGTCGCCCAAGCCGAGACCAGACCCCACAGGTCGCGTATCACTCTTCGTAACAGCAGAGGCTGTTGCTAAATCATCCACCAGCACTGAGCCGTTCATTCCTTCCAGTTTACTGTGTAAAAAGTACAGACATGAAATTATGGGGTTTATTATTATTATGACAAGCAAACATTCAAATACAATAAATGTGATTAACAATTAATAAAAACTGAAGTCTTTCTGAAGAACAGTTTTGTGATAATGACTTCTGTGTAATCATCGATACACTGATAGAGACTGTGTGAGTTCAAAGTACATAGGGCATGATACAAAATTGGTTTGTACCTTCAACTAGTTCCTTCTGTATAATAC
Source organism: Vandiemenella viatica (assembly GCA_031002005.1). Classification (NCBI taxonomy): domain Eukaryota; kingdom Metazoa; phylum Arthropoda; class Insecta; order Orthoptera; family Morabidae; genus Vandiemenella; species Vandiemenella viatica. Next base: position 180,837,952 of record CM061914.1, on the reverse strand, counting down.
AGTGCTAGTTTACAATAAGCACTCAATTGTTTCACTAACAAGAAAAAAAGTCTTTGTTCATTCATACAAAATAAAACTGGCATAAAGTATAAATGCTATAGGGCATAAATAATATAATTTTAATTTTCATATTTCCTAGTGACAATTTCACTACCCATCTATTTTAAAATTCAACGAAATCCTTTTACTTAAAATTTTTTCACTGCTTTAGGCAATTTTTCAACATTTCCCTCATTGATTTATTCTACTCCCTTTCTCCCTAAACAAAAATATCTCATGCATTGATTTTTGTGCTATGTGACTGAAATCTGATATATCACACCCATATCAGTGAAGGTCATTCGAGTAAAGAACTCTTAATCCGCATGGATAGATCTAATATCACAAAATGCAAAATGGTAATGATATTAAGCAAAAACAAAATGGCTTTCAAACAATATAAATAATATGACCCATCACTCACCAAAGCTGAAGGCTGCAACGAGTGAAAAACTTATGAGAAAAACAAAAACATATACAATATTTTGTTTTTACACCTTATTCATGTGATACATGTGCCACATGCCGAAGTTGACCACATGACTCAAGAGTTAAATGGGATAAACTTTAGTGTGGCACACCTCCCAAATCATATTACTCGGTCCCTAGCATAAGAATAAAACCAAAATATTGTATATATTTTTGTTTGTTTCATATGTTTTTCACTCCTCACAGCCTTTAGCTTTGGTGAGTGATGAGTCATTTTCATCATCCTTTGTTATTTAAAATGCAAAATGGGATTGAGTAGAGTGTTATCAAATGGTCAAATATTAACAAAGAGACATTTAAATAATTTTTCAGCTAGGAAGTAATCTGTTACAAATAAAAATGAATTCCTTCAATCAATATTATATTCTTGAACATGTAATAAATATTTAACTCTATTTTTTATTAAAAAACTAGAGTTCAAGGTAGCTGCATTTCAAAAACAATTATTTCCAATATTATTCCCATAGTACAGTGTAAATTATGTCTCAAGTTATTGATAAATGCAACGCCTGACTGCACACACTCACAGGAGGTCAACGACAATGCTGGGATCACTGGAGCGTCTTTGGGCATGGTGCTCTGCAGCCACCATGAGGTCTCCGTAGGAACGTGTCTTGGGAAGTGGGGATGCAGGCAGTGCGGAGCCTGTGCTGTCGGCAGCTGTACCGGCGTCTGCTACTGCAGCACTGTCTGACCGTGATGCACCGAGTGGCACCGCAATTCCATCCAGCATTCCAGGTGGCGTCGCAGTAGACTCAGAAGATCCGAGGTACACTTCGTTCCACAACACCAGATCGCGGACATTACACGATGGCCACAAGACCTACCGTAAGATAAATTACCTTTTTTAGTGTAATCGTAGGCTTCCGCGGCCAGAGTCAGTTGATTCTTGGCTGTCCGGGTGGCGCCGCGTCATGTTCATCGTAGCCGACGTTTCTGCCCTGGAAGAAGACCCCAGAATGAGGGTCGAAACGTCGGCTACGATGAACATGACGCGGCGCCACCCAGACAGCCAAGAATCAACTACCTTTTTTAGTATTATTTAGTATGACTTGGAGATGGGTGTAGAAAATATCAAGATGATGAAGAGAGCAAAAAACACTAGCCCATCAAAGGCTGTGTTACTCAAAGGTTAGAAATTGGAATGGGTAAAGTAGCTTGTGTATTTGAGAAGCTAGGTAACTATCAAAGGACAGATGGAGTAAGAAATAGGGTAGAGAATAATGAAGATTGAACAATTGTATCAAGACAAAGGATGTATTTTTTTTGGTTATGGCTTTACGCATCATCAACGTCGAGGTCATTAGAGGCGGGAAAAGACTGGAGACAAGGAATGGGAAGAAATTCGGCCATGGCCTTTTGAAGGAGGCATCACGGCATTCGCCTGGAGTGATTTGGGAACATCACAGAAAAGTCAAATCGGGATGCCCCAACAGATATTCAAACTGGCGTCCTCCCAAATGTGAGGCCAGAGCGTTAACTGCTCACCCATCACATTTTGTATAAAGCATGTAATCTGGAGGTGGAACACGGGGAAAGTATATTACCAGCCAATACTAATCTGTGGCTCTGAAACTTGGACATTATATTAGCAGATCATGGGCAGCAGAGGTGAGGTTTCTGACGGGGATAGAGAACATCACAAAGAAAAGTAAAATCTGATGTGAAAACATCAGTAAGAGATTACAAGTTGAAATATTAAAAGAAATGTTAATAAAGGAAATACTACAGTGGCGGGGTTATGTCATAAGGATGAAAGATGGGAGAATCCAGAAGTTAACATTCTTGAAAAATGGGAAGGGGCCTAGTGGGAAGACCACAGGCAAAACTTTTTTTTTTTTTGCTTAAAGCTTTATGCCTCATCAATGTCATTAAATGTGGGAAAAGGACTGGGGACAAGGAACGAGAAGGAATTTGGCCATGGTCTTTTTGAAGGAACCATCACAGCATTTGGCTGGAGTGATTTGGGGAAACCACGGGTGGCCGGATGCGAGGCAAGAACGTTAACCGTACACCCACCACGCTCGGCGAGTGAAGAAAGATGAAGAGGCTAAGGGATTTATTTGGAGAAAAGTGATGGAGGAGAAATCGTTGAATGATGGCCAGACTTGGAAGAGGATGTGCTGAACAACACGAAAAGTGTAACCATCTAAAAATGATGATGATTTAATATGTTTTAAACAGGAGAAAATATATGCTAAGACACAAGAATGACCATGAAATATAATAATTTAGTACTCACACAAATGTTATGCAGATTGCTGTCAATATCTAATTTAGTCTCACTTGTATAGTGCCTTTTTTGGTCTCACATTACTTTTTCTAATTTTGGGAAGTGATCAAGTGATGGGTTTATTTCTTCTACCCTTGAATGATGATTTGTTGCATAAATGCAGAACTATAAAACAAAACCTGAAAGATAAATGAACTTAGAACAGGGTGTAGGTTATGTTTATGTGGATGTAAAGTGTTTCTCATAAGATGTGTGTTTGTGTTAAAACACTGGAATGAATCCCAATAGACTGAACCAGTCAACATCAAAAAGGGAAAATGCAAGAATCCAATGCTGAAAGAAATTTCAATTTATAAATAATGAAGGTAATAAAGTAATAGTCTTGGGAATTGTTAAAAATGGGGAAAAATTATTTATATAGATCTAATTTTGGAACCAGATAAAATAGAATTGCACTAAATTAAGTAGTAGCAGAAAAAATTAATTGACATCCCTTGGTAGTTTTGCACAGGCTGTCTTCTAAAATATTCTGACAATACGGGAAAAGTCTTAAACCTTTTTTTTAAAAAAAAAATAGTAAATAGACAGTAAATATATATAAAATGGTAGTGTAGTTTTGAAAATCCAACTGATGTTTTATCTAAGAAGTATATGATCCAAAATTTTAGTACTAACTGCTATTGTTCTTCATAAAACAATACTGCCTTAAGCCAAAAGCAGTGGAAAGCCTCACACTGCAAGATTTTATAAAAGAAATATGCTACTAGAATAGAAAAACGGTAAATACCTGATCATTTCTGCTGTAAAGATGGTTTCTGAAGTTTGGTGCTTTTAGGAACCTCCAGACAGAAAATGTTTTTCCACGAGTATTGGCTGCTTCGCGTTCCTGGGCAGTATTGCACAGGAACGTTCCAAATAAATTAGAATATGTATGCTGTGCTAATTTCACCTGTAAAACCAAAGAATTACACTGTAACATACAATAATTTTTTTTTTTTTAAATGTACTACTTCCCTATTACTTCAATGAAACCCTTCTAGTATATATGCAGACACATTTCCCCCCCCTCCCCCCCACCTTCCACACAGTCAAATATTTAAAAAAAAAATATTTATTTTTTCTCTCATTTACTTTTCATAGTCTTTCCTAAGATGTTATTTTCCCATAATTCCTCCCCTCATCCCTCACATTTCCATCCCATCCTTTGCCCTTTATTTGTCTCTGGCTTCAGTTATTTGGTAAGTCTCAGTGCACACACATCTATTTGCCGTTGCCGCATGTCTCACCTCTATACATGATTAAGGTTTCTTCCAAAATACTGTAAGTGTGTTGTTCATATTGTAAGTGTGTTCATATTTATGCGATTGTCACGGCCCTCCTGTGATGAACGATGGGTTCACTTTTCTATAGTTCCTTAATTTTTATTTCTTTGTTTTTATAGGATTCTTGCTTTTATTTTTAATTAAAGTGTTAATAAGGCAGATATGAAACATTTGTAAATAAATGATCTACTAACACAAAAATTGATAGTATCCATCATAATAAGAGCACCACTAACAACAATTTTATCCACTATACAAGCAGTAATTTTGTAGTTCTTTTGCCAACTTATTACATAAAAAAACATAATATAGTTAATTACAATGTAGCTTCAATCTCTTCCTCACATATTTTGCACCTTTTCACATATTTCACTATCCAATCCTTAACCTTAACACAGCCAATAGTCAGTACACAGTTCTGAAAGAACTTATCCATCTTCCAGCTATATATTTATTATTGTTGAAGCAATGTCGCTGATGGTGTTTACAAGCAAATTACGAACTTAAACCAAAACCAAAGATTAAAACATCATCTTGGTTAAGTCAAATTTCCAGCATCTCTCTTAGTTAACATCAATAGAACCCGCCAACTCTCCCCCCCCCCCTCCCCCGCACCCAGAGTGTACTAATTGTTGATAATGAATGCACTGATATGCTGTATCAATATGGAAAGATCTCTCTTTCAAATATTAACAATACAGCCATCCATTTAAGGCATATTGGAATAATTAATCAAAATATTCTCAAAGTTAATTGCATGGTTTGTTTTATTATAAGTCAATCGGCATACCAGAAATGAAAGAGAGAACTGGAAACTGCAGGGGAACTGCAGCAGGAGCTGGTGCACACAATCCAGCCACTGCAGGAACACCGGGCACCGCTCATTCTGGTCGTCAACACCCACTGCGTGGCCACACCTGTCAGCAAACTTGTGCCCAAAGTCCAACCATTCACGCTCGCACAGTACTTGAAATCCCTACAAAGAAGATAAAACATGAATTGACAGCACAAAATTACTTTGTTACAATAAATACTAAAAAAAAAGGACTACGATAATGGTGGAAAGGAAAATTCTCTTAGAAAACAATAAACACATTTTACAATATTTTGGTTTAAAACCTTATTCATCTACAGAGACAGATCATATGTCAAGGGAAATGAGCACACACCAACAATTTACCTTATGCCTTCATCTGTGGTAATGGGTCTTTTTTATTTTTGGTAAACATATGCACACAGAAAACAAACTGTGAAAAAATTAAGTGGCATATCAAGCACAGGTGCCATATACAACGTCTAGAATGCTGTATCTTTTCAACTCTGAAATTTCGGTCACAGTTTCAGTGTTTTGAGAAGCTGAAATACTCATGAATGATAACATTTATATGGACAGTGAGGTCATCCTATGCAGCCACAGGATACTCCACATTTTGGGTCAACATTTTTGTATATACCCATTCATTCCACTTGATAGTTGCTTTATGTGAAAAATTGTATAGGAAGCAGGATAGTTGTTGCAAGTTAACTGGTGGAGAGGGGCCGGGGGGGGGGGGGGACGGTAGTTCCACATCAACAGTCCTGTGACAGGATAGGTTTCTCCAATCATGGCATTGATAAAGACTATTTCAGAGGTACTAAATCTACAAGTAGGATGAGTTTCAGACTAAAGGCACCTGAAAACAAATGCAAATGCTGTTTTGCTCTTGATGAATCTAAAATCATTTTTTTTTTCTAAGCTTCTATCAGCCTGCATCATCCTGTTGTTTTTCCTCCCCTATTTTAAAGTTTCTAGTCACATCTTTTCTGCCCTATCAAAGAGAAACAAATATGCTTAACAATGAAAGGAAAGAAATGCCACAAGGCTACATTTATATGGAAAGACAGATGAACTACACCCAACACTCACAAAAGTTGAAGGGAGGAGGGCATCAGCAACACAAAACAACACAAATAAAATAAAATATTCTACGAGTGGCTGCGTCATGCGCAAGCCCAGCCACTTACATCTGTTGACTTGAGGAAGGGTTTTGCCCGAAATATTGTATTTTCTTTGTTTTTGTGTTTTTTGTGGTGCTCCTGCCCTCCTCCCTTCAACTATGGTGAGTGATGGGTGTATTTCATCCGTCTTTCCATAGAAACAAATATACATAATTTTTTTCTACTTTCCTTTTTAACCCACTGGCAACAGTTTGTTTAGTAAACAAAGTGCTATTATAAAGAATAGATGCTAGTTTCACTGTCTATGAGTTGTATATGTTGGTGTTAATTTTTCTGTATAGTTCATTCCCCTGGCGAGTTGTGAATTTTTGGAGACAAGGGAGCCATATTATCATTTGTCAGTATGATCATAGAAAAGCACACAAAAAATGTACTAAGAATGAGTGTTCACAAAGAATTAAATTTGAAAATGAACAAATTGAACATATCTATGGCTCCATGTTGGTGATACATTAAAGCAAAGAGCAAAAGGCAGGTAAAATATAAATTTTTCCAAGTGCTTATTAAAAAAGTTTATGGAGAAAAGTCACCTTGACCTCGTCTCTCAATAAAAAAAATAAAAAAAAGCGAGACACGAGCAGAAATCAGAAGAATGCTCTGTTCTCTATGAGACAAGAAGTCATATTAAGGGTAAGTGATTTATTCTGACATTGCAGCAGTGGAACAGCCTTGATTTAAACCTCCACACCCAGCAGCTGCCTGCCAGTAACCTTGATCATGACCTCGTGTGCAGCCCACAAACCCGCCTGCAAAAAAACAAGTGTTGCAATACATACTGGCCTGTTCTATATTCGGAAAAGATGACCTTCACGACAAAGAATGTTGGCAAACAAAGGAATATACAACCTCGATCTAAAGGAGAGGCATATTGTAATATTCTCTTTAAACACTATACTCAGGAAGTAAAGAAATCATGTTTACACGGATGGCAATTACTTTGTGAGAAGCAGTAGTACGTTTACATACAAATAAAACTCTGTTAGTAACTCCAAACTTCAAAGATTTTCAGTTCAAATTTTCTGTGTTTTATCTAGTATCTTTCATTTCAGAATACTTCTTTTTATGTTGGATCACCATTAACTTCGTTCTTTTACAGACAAGTATGATTTTTCATGCAATTTATAACTGCTATGATTAGCATTTTTAATTTATCGTCATTAAATGTAGACATAAAGAGAAGAGGAAAATTTAATGCACCACATTTTTCAAATTTTTCTCCCAGTTTCTTTCTTCCAAATGAATGGTATGTAGATTATAGTATCCAGATTTAATAAACATTTTTTCACTGGTCACATATCCTGTATTTCAGAGATTCAGCAAAGCAAAACAAGCAGTTTTCAATTATATGCGTACTCTACTCTTATGCCTTCAACCTGGTAAGCACTGTCTATGGCTTCTTCATGATCAAGTAACTAAGTCTACTGACTGTTCTACATATATGAGCAAATATAAATACTACTTTAAAAAAAAAAAAAATGCAACAACTGAAAATTTAGGAAATTTTTAATATTAATTTTAATTAGTTTGTTTCAAAAAAAGAAGTATGCTACTTTTCCAAAGTGTAAATTGATATGACGACTTCCTTTTTTACTGCTTTTCAGCCCTGTGTATACAAAATACACAAACAATAGTTTATAATTACTGATCATTTGGGCACATGACATTTTCTTTGCCCATAGTCATTTTGACTGCAATATAAAATCACAGAAAATAAAAAATCAGCCAGTAATTTTTATCAATTAGATTATCACTAATCTTTAACCTTGTAATACATTCAGCAATTAACTTCCAGAATCTTCAACTATTTTTAATAAATATAAAACCTCTATTTTAAATGTCACTGGCAGGGTTACAACTATCAAGAGGATTATGCAACGGATATACCTTTGGTTTGCTTTATGAATCATTTACTAATATTAGAAAGCTGAGGTATATTCCTTCCACTCTATAAACACCCCTCCCCCCACTCCTTGGCATTTAACTCAATTTTAGAACACACCTCCACACATTCCCTCTGTTCAATTGCCACAAGTTGCAACAATTGGTCTACAACACCCAATTTGTGTCTACCAAGTTCTACTGAACACACATTATAAATTGCACTGTAATTACCAGTATACTACTTGTCATATGTCTCATTTATCCTCTCCCGTGATTATGGGATAATCTGAAGTTTTTTCCCGTGTTGTCTGAGGCAATTATTATTTTTTTATCTTCATGACAACTACATCTACGAATCTTCATTTATAGCATGTATGCTGTTATACAACTTTTCCAAATGCACTTACATCTATTGTGCGATAGTACGGGTCAAGCAGAAGCTCTGCGAGTGCAACAATCTGTGGCGTGCGATCCCATCCGTCCGAGCAGTGGACTAGCACCGGCCGGCCCTCGTGCTCCACGGCCGAAGCCACCGTCACTGCCGCCCGCAACAGACCCGACATGTGTTGCAGCCAGCGTGTGCCCTCCAGAAGACTCAGCCAGCTGCACCGGACATCACAACCAGGAACATTAAAACTGACAAGGCTTTTTTCCCCTCCTTGTGGATATATCACCACTACTCTTCATTGGATGAAATAATGCAGAACGTGGCAGTGAGGATGGGAGAGGAAAACATGAAGGTGATGGCTACTGCGGATGATCCAATGATCTGGGAAGGTGATGAAGAGGAAGTGCAGCGGCAGTTGGATGTATGGACAGACAGTGTGGAGGAATATGGCCTGAAATTTAATGTAAAGAAATGTGAATACATGGTAACAACCAGGAGGAAGAATAGGTTAACCCAGGGAATTGTGATGGCAGGGGAACAACTAAAGAAGGTAAACAGGTTCAAGTACCTGGGGAGTGTATTAGAGGAATGTGGAGGAAATTATGGCGAGATAAGTGAAAGAGGAAGACAAGCAGAGGCGTTTCTAAGGAGCATTAGAAGCCTGATATGGAATAAAGAGGTGCCACAGAGAAGCAAGAGAGTAATCTATCATACATACTATGTGCCTGTCTTGACTTATGCTGCTGAAACGTGGACAATGAAAAAGCGGGACATCAGCAGAGTACAAGCAAGTGAAATGAAGTTTTTAATGGGTAAAATGGGGGTTACTAAAATGGACAGAATAAGGAATGAAGTGATTAGATGCACCATAAAACAGGAACCCCTACAGGAAAGGGCAGAGGGGACCAGACTGAGATGGTACAGACATGTAAAGAGAATGGAGGCTCAGAGAATCCCAAGAAAAATCCATGAAGATGCACGGTAAACGACCCAGAGGAGGACCAAGAGATGGATGGCTGAAAGGAGTGGAGGAGTGTATACGGAAGAGAGGAGAGGACTGGAACAAAGTGGTGACAGAGAGGTGGTGGGAAGACAGAAGGAAATGGAGAAGCTTGTGCATGAAGCAGACCCAGCCAGAGGCTGGAAACTGTTGAGGATGATGATGATGATGGATTTATGACTGGTCGACATCGAGGTCAGTACAGGTGGGGAAGGACTGAGTACAAGGAATGGGAAGGATTTCGGCCCTGCCCTTTCAAAGCAAGCATCCCGGCATTCACCTGGAGTGATTTTGGGAGATCATGGAAACCCCAAATCTGGATGCCCAGACAGGGATTCGAACTGGCATCCTACTGAATGCGAGGCCAGAGTGTTATAGCATACTCACCTCACTCAGTAACTGACAAGGAAATGGAGGGGAAAGTATTTATGGTGAACGAATATTCATACAACAGGAACATCAAGTGACCTTTAAGAGCATAGAATACTTAGCAAAGAAACAAAAATAAGTTAACACATAACACAGTTAATAATGGACTAATGGAGAAAGTCAAAATTAGTGATTAGCCAATAAGTAAGTGAGACAGATCATTATATAAGTTCTGCGTAAACAGTAAAGGTAAAATGAATTATTTATGTTGTGTACACAGCGTTACAGTTACAAAGCATTTACATTAACAAACATTGCTACTATTCATTGGGTCTATGCACACTTTCCTCTTACAACCGAGCAGGCATAAGCTTGTTTGCAGGAAGAACGGTTAGTACTGATTTGAAAAATTTAAAATAAATGCAAAGAGCAGTTTTTAAACACAAAATTATTATTGCAAAATAATTAATGAGTTTCTTAGTGATTGGATGAAGCTTTAGTATTTGGATGAAGGAATCAAAATTAAAATCAACTTTCGCTGTATATTTTAAACCTTAATAGGTGCTTGAATGTTTTTTGGTATTTAATTTCTAGGTCTGAAATAATTAAAAAGTAGTGTACTTTATCACTACACAAATTATAGTACAACTTTTGAATATCAATATCTCATTGTTTAAAGCCTGTTTTACAACATGTTCAAATCATTATTTTGTATTTCATTCTCCATAGCTGAAGAAACTTTAGGAAATACATAAATTGCTTTCAGTTCAAAGATAAATGAAAAAGTGTTCAGCATGAATGTAAAATGTTATAATTAAGCAGTGTAATTCTATTAAATATTTTAAAATAAACATAAGACTAGGAAGCTGCTGATAATATTACATTGAACAAGTTGTTCAAAATTTTGAAGATGTGAGGTCTATTCTGTTAGACTGAAGAACAATTTTCCATCAACACAAAAATGTTTTTTCTATAATAATAGTACAGAATTATATGAAACAAAGATCAGTCAAAATGGATGTGGGGCAAGGTTGTAGTCTATTCCCACCATTATTAAATTTATATGTAGTGTGTGAGAGAATTATGTAAAGGTACTTGAATTAAATGGAGTGAAGTGTGTTAAGTGAATGGTTAGCTAAATATATAGGTGTCATGCGTGAAATGGAGTATTATTATTTTTAAAATCGAATGCCATCTACTTATATGTAAAGAATGTTTTCTTGGTGAAGAAGAGAATCTCTGGTAAGTACGAGCAGATGAAAATATCTTAGAAGATACATGGTTTTTGCTGTCTTTTTTACTCAGAAGAAGGCGCGAATTGAAAAGTGATGATTAGATAGTGAAATATTAATGATAGTAATAATGATACTAAGAAAAATGGAAGCAGCTTCTAGGCGATATAAACAATGAAGGACAGGGAAATTAACCCACCACATACCAAAGTAGACGGCTGCGATGAGAGGGAACACTTACGCTGACAAACAAATACACAATATTCCCACATCTGCCTGCATCAGTGGTAGATAAACGGGCCATTAGGCTCCATATGTGTGTACACAATGACTCATTGGGTGACGTTCGTTGTGTACACACGTACGGAGCCTAATGGCCCCGTTTATCTACCACTGATGCAGGCAGATGCGGGAATATTGTGTATTTGTTTGTCAGCGTAAGTGTTCCCTCCCACCGCAGCCGTCCACTTTGGTATGTGGTGGGTTAATTTCCCTGTCCTTCGTTATTTAATGATAGTAATATATACTTATGAAAAGTATAACTAAATGATGTAAAACTTAAGGTTGAGTTATGCAATAAAATTCACTGAATGAAGACAATTGAATGAAAAATTTGAGTTCTTAAAAGAAATCAAGTGATTTTGTATTATATAAGCAATTTTCATTTTTGTTCTATTATAAACTCTCATAATACAAGACGACATGCATAAAAATAACAAGGTTAAACAACCAACAAACATATTTAAAATTTGTAAATTGGAAAATTAATTGGGGAAGGAATTAAACATTCCAATTATTAAAGAAAATTTAGAAAAAATATATTTATAAAAAGGGGTAGTTAGATGACAAGGGGAATTGCCACCAGAACATTAATTCCATTACAATTTAAAAAAATAAATAAAAACAAGACTGTTTAAAATAGGAGCCTAAATCCCATAAGAGGAAACAATCAAGCATGTAAAAGAAAAATTGGAATGTGTGTTCAAGGGGTAAGATAACATGGCTTTGTTAGCAGAGGAAAATTAGGATACTGAGAAATAACTTAACTGGGTTAACAAGAGACTGGGAGAATATTTAAGACTAACACATACCAAATTCATGAAATTTAACAGTACATTAAATATAAAATCTGGATCGTCTGTAATGCAAGAAGCAAGCATAATCTGATATTTAGGAAATAAACTAATGGGCTGAGTAAGAACAATCTTGAAAGCAGAATAGCACTGGGAAAAAGAGTCGTCTTAAGACATAAAAACTGGATTCCGAAGTCTCTATATACACAGATCTGTAGCAGACTAAGTCTGTCTGTTTTTTTTTTGTCCAGCAACATGCAAAGACTACTCCTGAACTGATTTGGATGAGGTTTTCACAGTTTAAAAGCTTATGGCCTAGCTAAAAATCTGCAATAATCTTACAATTATGTGACCAATGGCTGGAGCAAGAATGATAAGCTGTACAAACTTGAAGTAAGTATGCCAAAGATTCTTAATATAACTCCAGGCACAGATTTTACACCCATCAAAGATTAAAAAATGCTTCCAATATTCCTAACTTAAAATCTGATCAATGATTTTTTAACATTAATATTAGGCTTAAATCTTAGTGCATTTGTAATATTAATATTAGTTTACTGTGAACAATTTGTGTACACAATCCTGGGCATAGATTTTACTCTCCATCAAAGATAAAAATCTTCAATATCTATAGAAAGTTTAGGATATGACTTAAAATCTGCTCAGTGACTTTCAAATATTAATGCAAAATATGAAACCAAGGCATTAATAATAGTAACTGATTTTTTTGGTGTAACTAGTCATATACTTTAAAAACGAGGAAGAATAGGTAAAGTAAACCCAACACTTTTTGTTTTCCTTTAGACTTTAATATAATCTAATATTTCATGATACATACTTGGGCTGATCTGCAGCAGTGGAACACAGATGTCTTACAGCGTGGAAGCTTTTGCGGATAGAATGTATGTTTGCCAAGTTCATGAACTGTATTTCACAGCTGGGGTAGTACTCTGGACATTCACATCCTCCACCACGAGCACGGTTTGCCACCGCCGTCGTATAGGACCGCGCGTCCATGATCAGCAACTTCTAAAACACGCATGACGTAAAAGCTGTCGTAGGTAATTACTGAAACAGTTTGGTAGAAATATTTCTTCTTTTATCACTACCCTCAATTTAGGCTTAGTATTTTATTTTTATTTGGGCTTTCCATTTCATAGATGTCAAAGTCATTAGAGGCAGGAGAGATTTGGGGACAAGGACTGGGAAGAATTCGCCAATGGCCTTTTCAAAGAACCTTCCTGCTGTTCACCTAAGTAATTTTGGAAGACAATGGAAAATCAAAATTGGCATGACTGGACAGGAAATTGAACGTGTGGCCTCTCAAAAGCCATACTATGTATTCTCACTCCCCCCCGTCTCAAATTCTGTCCTATCAATCATGAACCCAACCCTACGGTGTGATTCATGTGGCTCCTCGGTGATATGAATAACTGTCTCAATAAATAAAACAAAGGACCTACTAAATCCCCCAACCATAAAACTTTTCCCATGTTATAAAATTTGTTACATATACTCAGCCACGAATATTTTCTCCAGCCTACTATCATGTCTTTAGTAACTGTTGTATACAATGCGAATTTCAAACAGAACGCTAGCAAATTGATTTAAAAAGGTAGATATGAAGATTTTAAAAGGACTTAAAAAACTTTTGTCACTCTATGTTAGAGAAGATGAATATTTACAGAAGAAATTATGTATTTTACAACCATGAGCAGCTAATTTATTTTTATTTAATCAAGAAGGTATAAAATCACAAAGACCTAATCCATATCAAAATGGAAATTCATTTGTTAGTCAGATTGTGGAAGAAATGAAGTCTGTAACAGGGCCAAAGTGTAAAAACGGTAATAAAGCAAGAGTCTAGGTTAAAGAAAGAAGTACTAGAAAATGATGTTTGCTTCAATGGTTATAGAGTGCACCACAGAGATAGAGGGTAGTTGGTGGAGGATATTCTAACTGCAATCCCGCTGGAGCTGGATAAGGGATGTACACACTGTTTAATATATCAAATTATACATTGAAGATGATCATATATATATCTCTTTGTCCATATTTACAAAAGTCAGACATTACAACACAGTTATCAAACCTGAAGTCCTGCACACAGGAAAGGTGACCGAGAAAGCATTTTGAAAGAAGAACACAAAATTATAAGAAAGATCCTTGGCCCAGAAAAAACAGATGACTGATATAGACTCAAACTTCAAAAAGCAACAGAAACACTGTCAAACCTCACAGCAGACATCAGGAAATGAAGATTAAGATTTTATGGACATATCCATAGACCTTCAGCAACAAGGCTCATTTATAAAATTGTGACGTACATAGAAAAGCTAAAAACTATGCCTTGGGTCCAGCAGATCAAAAAAGAACTGGAAAAAGTCCACATAAACTCATCAGAAATCAGAG